>CM031949.1:32023671-32623671 GCA_018749465.1 Paracanthobrama guichenoti
TCATTTACTCACCCTCATGTCATTCAAAACCTGCACGACTTTCTTACAAAGATATTTAGAAAAATGTGTCCATTCAATACAAGTTAGAGTAGAATTGTGGTTGGATGAGAAGTATAAACATAAACCATTCCGATACCCTATTGGTTTGTACACGATCCATCGCGCCTGCACATGACACAAATTTAGTCTATGCACAAAAATCACACACAGTGTTGCCAGATTGGGCAGGTTCCAGCCGACGAGCACGCACTTTCAGCCAATCAGCGATCAGCGATCAGCAGGCAGACGTGATCATTCATGACTGACAGGTGACAGCCAGGTTTTTTGCGTGATCACTCGTAGCTGTGTATTCAAGTGATCTCTATGCTAAAATGGCATACATATACAGTAAGTTGTATCTACAGTAAAGAGTGGGAGAGTGACCCAACTCTCAAACGTGGATTACACCTGTGACTCGCAGACTCTTTATAAATATAACCATGACTCCCGTCCATCGTCATATACACACTCAGGACATCTGCAACTAGCAACCCCAAAAGTTGCTGAAAGAGGTTTGAATCAACAATTAATCAGTTTTGACTGTGCATTATGTACTTCACTAAAGACATACGGTAGTTGTGTCAGAGCAAAGTGCAACACAAAGGTAAGCGCATTGTTATTTTTTTGTTGGTGGATTATTGTACAGCATCAATGAATGACACATTTTGGCAGTGGTGTGTGCATTAACGTGTGTGAAATGCTTGTTAATTACGCTGCTTTTTCCGATCTCTTATATTGGGCACTTTTTGTGGCTCATTCTTACTGTTGACATTAAAATGATGCACGTGTTTTTCTGAGGGATTGCCATTTCGACAGTTTCCACCTGGACATATAAGTTAGTCGTATTTGATCCATTTTCCTGGGAAATGTATTTTTTTATCATCAACATTATGTTTTAAGGAGATAAAATGGTACTTATCGACCTTGATTGGTATGGCAATAAAATAATATCACATTCTTTTGGCAGTTAAAGATTTGTACTTATTGGCAGTACTTACTGGCAACTAGTCATCATATCTTCCGCTCCATGAAACACATGTTAATGCTCAGTAGTACACATATATGGTTCTTTAATGTATTTGCATTGTACTAAAATGTTTTAATTTTTAATGGGCATATATGCCGCTGAAACAGGTAGCCTAGTGCATCCCAAATTTTTCAACATTAACATTTTAATATAACATTATGGCCTTAAGAGGAGGTGGGGTAGAGCACTATAGGCCCCTGTGGTGCGGCCTAAACTTTTGTCCTTAATGCAATTTTTTTCCTTACATTACTTTTATACTTTAAGTATTGAAACCAGTACTTTTACACTTTTACACTTGAGTAAAAAGCTTGAGTTGATACTTAAACTTCTACAGAAGTCTTTTTAAACCCTTGTATCTGTACTTCTACCAGAGTAATGAATGTGAAGACTTTTGACACCTCTGGTGAGAAAGTAAGGTGAGATTGAATAATGACAGGACTTTAATTTTTGAGTGAACTGTCCTTTTAAAGGTGATAAGGAATTTTAACTTAGACCACTTCCATCCCATCATCCACATGGCAATTTCTAAAAAAAGTTCACATTCCAAAGAAACGTCCACTAACCTGATATCAGCTTTACAATAAGGCTTCATTAGTTAACGTGAACTAATAATGAATTTATTCATCTGTTAATTTCAACATTTATTAATGCATTATTAAAATCAAAAGTTGTACTTGCTAACATTAGTTAATGCACTATGAACTAACATGAACAAACAATGAACAGCTTGATTTATATTAACTAACATTAACAGTAACAAATGTATTACTCATGGTTAGTTCATGCTAGTTAATACATTAAATAATCTTAACAAATGACACCTTATTGTAAAGTGTTACCAATATTTGTATTAATGATTCAGCTGGTCTGGGCCTGAACTTAGATTATCTTATAGACAGGAAATGTTTTACAGTCATTCTGATCTTCCCATCTACGGGCAGTTAAAAAATGGCCAGGCAGCACTATTGGAATTGTAAAAGCTATAAAAGATGATGTGCCATAACGTTCTCAGAGGGCTGTTGGACTGGGGCGTTTTGCTAACGCTTACTAAATGCTGAACCTCGCAGTTTGACGATCATTAACAAACAGAATGCATTCCGTTATAATAGGAGCTATGCATTTTAAGAGATTTATGGAGTGAATAGTGTTAATTAATTGTTTTTCAACAAAATAGCTCTTAACCATGCTAAATCCCAGGCTGTTTAACAAGTAGAGCAGAGAGAGGAAACTTCAGAGAAAATAAATGGAGAAGGACAGAATACATGGTCTCACTACATGCATGTGTTTGAAATATATTATATGCAGAACACACAGGGATATAATAGGGCTGCAAGATAATGGATAACTGATAATCATGATTGTTCTGCTCAAAAATCGTTTTGAGAAGATTCCCTCAAAAGCTAAAACAGTTCCTAATATTAATGCCAATAATTCCAAATGATGTTTAAGTTTTTGTATTAAAACAACAAAAATGCTATTGTTGCACAGAGGTCGCATTAGTGAATTTATTCTGCAAAGTCGAGAATCAAGTCTAGATTTAATAGAGGTTGATACTGAGAAGGTTTTTTTCATTAAGACTTTGTCACTGAGCACATAGCACAAGCTGCCTCGTAATGGAGATCACTATACATGTTCGTCTGCGTTTTTAGATCACCAGTTTTGTTTGTTTGCTTGTTTGTGTTTTGCGTGCAAGGTTGGAAATATTTAGTAAAACACTGGGTGACAATTGTGGATCGTCCCATTATCATTTTGAGAAATCGCTTTCATTTTTTAATATGTGGCTGTATGACATCAGGTTCCTCTGTCATCAACAGATATCTCATAAAAGAGGATCCTAAAGAAGAAGCTATCCTGTGCCTTGACAGGAGTACAATATTACTATCTACATCCAGAGGTCTGAAGCCTGAATTGACATATTGTAAAGTAAGCGCATAAAGATGGCCTGATTGAGGCTGTGGATTTTAAACACAGGCTGCAGGTGGATTGTGTGGCTCTTGTGGGAATGACACAGCACGTGTTTAAGTAACGCAGTGCACAGTGAGTTTTGGTGCAGCGGCCATGATTGGGATTGCGAGCAATTAACGTGTGGGCAAGCGGTGAGCACATGTGGGTGCATTAATGTTCCAAGGGCGGTCATAATTACACGGCCATGGCGTTTTCACCAAATGGCAGGCTATCTCTATAACTTGGGCCGAGGAAAAACAAATAATTCACTAAGCTAAAGAATCAGAGGGCTAATATTTTCTGGCTTGTTTGTTTGGTCGGGTGGCTCTGTCTAGCTGCTAAAATGACTGATGGCTTCTTGTATAACAGTAATGAGTTTGCATGCAGTCTACAGCTGAAGCTTTTCAATTTAAACAAATACTGGAGCTGCTGTGTGAGCGTGTGTGTATAATCAGGGTTGGGAATAAGTGTTTAAGGAGAGCGAGAGGAAAGTAATTAAAACGGAGTGTGCTACAGGAAGGAGAGGGTACTGGCCTGTGACCAAAGACTGTTAACTTAAAAACCTCACAGTAAATAGTGGCAGGATTACTGCGGTTTTACTAGGAGACATTTCCCTGTAAGGTGTATGCGTGTGTGCAAGTACGATTCTGTTTGTTTGTGTGTGTAAGAGTCAGTAATCAAAGACTAGTCATCAATCAGCTGTTTTTCATTCGCATCCGTTAAGCCTCTTTCAAGGAACATGAACTAAGCAGAGTCTAAAATGGCTGCTGCCTCAGATGTGATTAGCAATTGCCCATCGCTCCCCCTCTTTATTCATCCACCCACTTATCTCCTCCTTTTCTTTATTTCCACCCTGCCTGTCTGTCTTCACAGCACGCCATTTTATCCATCCCTGCACTTGTCACCAGCCCCTCGCTCTCAGAATGAAATGATGAGGCGCCCTGCAGGAGGAGAAGAGGCGATCTAACCCTCTGTATCTCTGAAGCACCATCAGCAGCGGAGTGCCATGGATCCATGCGACGCTGGAAAAGAATAGAGGGCAGGGGGAAATGCTTCCGGAAAAGCTGCAGTGCTTCAAGAAGACGCATGCTGACCTTTTACAGTCGGCTTGGGTCACTGCGGCACATTGCAATTCTCTCTCGCGCTCACATTGTTCAACTATTTATCATCTGCTATTTCTGTAATTTCCCACCTGCTCAGAGATGCTCCTTTATGGAACTCTGTGTCTACTTCTTTCACCTTTGATTTTCTAGTTTTTTTCTACTTTAGGTCTTTCCATCCATTGTGTCGCCTGTCATCACACTTTTTTTGACCTCTGACTCTGTGTTCTTCAGGCTCTTGTACATTAAAACCAACTACGACTGATGTCGAAGCTGTGACCTAGAATTTAGGGCATGTGGAGGCCCACACATACGTTCCTGATCCTTTTCCATTCCCTTCTCACCATAATTTCCTTTCTCTCACTACCTTTATGCACTACCGTTCAAAGGTTTGGAGTAAGTTTTAAATAATGGATTTTCTTTTAAATAAATGAATACGTTGTTCAGCAAGGACACATGAAATTAATCAAAACTGAAAGTAATGACATTTAAAAAGTTCTTCTTTTGAACGGTCTATTTGTCAACGAAAATTATCAGTGTTTAAACAAACATATCAAGTAGCACAACTGTTTTCAACATTGATAATAATCAGAAATGTTTCTTGAGCACCAAATCTGCATATTAGAATGATTTCTGAAGGATCATGTGACACTAAAGAATGGAGTAATGATGCTGAAAATTCAGCTTTGGGATCACAGAAATAAATTACATTTTAAAATATAGCTTCAAGCAGCCATTATCGGGGCCTTTATTTTACTACCCCTTACTATCAATATTTTGACATTTGGGCATTAGCATTTAGCTATTGACCTATGTTTCCGAAGTTCTGAAGCTGGTTTCGTCTGACTAGCAGTTTCCAAGAAATTTTTTTAAGCACTAAATTACCACGCTGCACAAACCATATTCTGAAACCTGGCAAGTCTGGTATCATTGGACTTGGCAAGGATTCAGGAGACAAAAAAAATAAGTCAACCACACCCAAAGTTATAAGCATTTGAAAAAAAAAAAAAAAAATTCTCCACTAGGTGGCGCTGTTTCAAAACTTCTCAGGCTACTTCAGGGCATTGTGGTGATGACCCATACCAAGTTTCGTAACAATCCGTTCATGTGTTTATAAAATACAGCATTTTAGCACATAATTCAAAATGGCAGCCAAAATGGCCAATATGGTAAAACTGGATATCATTCGACTCGGCATGACATCCCAAATCTAACGAGATTTTTGAACAAACGTTCAGAAGTTATAAGCAAAAAGAGCCATTTTTCGTATTTCCGGACCAGTAGGTGGCGCTGTGCTGAAACACTGCAGGTCACTTCAGGTCATGCTTGTGATGACACGTACCAAGTTTGGTCTGAATACGATAAAGTGTTGCGTAGATACAGCCGTACGTCTGTTTTCGCAAGAGCTACGTAAAATTTGTTCGCGCGTTTATCAAAAACGATATGACGAATCAACTTGAATTCCATAACTTTTTGTCAGCACCGTCTGATTATGTTTGGTTTTTCTGAAAATTTTAAATGGCGGGAAAATTCACGTAACGGAAAATTACGTCATAGGGTGCAATCGAAAGACTGGAGAAATTTTTTTTTCTAGCCATTAGGGTTCAAATGTTATTAGCATAAATATGTGAAACTTTGGACAGGTGGTAGCACTAGAGGGAATGAGTTAGAGAATCCACATTTGGCGTGGTTACCATTGGTACTGACCTCTATCAGTGTACCAAATTTCACAACTTTCCCTCAAGCGGTTCTATGGGCTGCCATAGACTCCAATGGCGGAATAATAATAATAAGAAGAAGAAATCTAACGATTTCAATAGGTGCCTCCGCATCTTCGGTGTTTGGCCCCTAAATATATTAAAATAGATAACAGCTATTTTTAATTGTAATATTTTTCAAAAGTATAGGTCAGTAAATTAAGTTTAAGTGGCAAAAAAAAAAAAACCCACTTCAAAATATTTTTAATTACCATATAACTCAAGTCACATTCTAAAACATTTGTTAAATGGTGTCCATCTGACTAAGATTAATAGAACATTAACAGAATATTAACAGATTAACACTGCATTATCACTGCAAAAACCTAGTCTATAAACTACCACCCACATCAAGTTGAAATACTGCTGTGAATATTTGAATTTAGTTGTTCTTTTCAATGAAAACATGCCTTATTCAAAAGAGCACTATTATTAAATGTCACCAACGCAGACAGGATTTAATTAAAATACTCGTGTTCATTTTCTATTGATCATGGGAGTTATTTGTCAAATGATGGAAAGGAGTGTCATAACTAGGGGCGTATCCAGACATGCGGTATAGTAGAGTGCATTGAGTTGTTTAAAGAGCCGATTCAGGTGTCTGGATCGCCGTAATGGGAGTAATGTTGTACAGTTTCAGTAAAGTAAGCCAGGGTAAGGTAGGCTGCTGCATCCTCAATAAAGAGCACTTAGAATTGCCATGCAAACTGCTAATTTCTTTGTGGCGTTACCTGATATGCACTCTTTAGTGAATCTTTGCGAATAAACCACTGACAGCTCATGCAAACAAATGACTGCAAGCGGTGGGAATTCCCTTCTCAATGTTAATACACCAGTGTTAAAGATTAAAGTACAGGAAGTAATGCTCTAATTTACCTTATTGATCCAGATCTCAAATTCATTTGATTCGGTGGTGAGGAACAAATCTGTGAGAAAAGAGAGACAAAGAGAGAGAGATCATTAGTCACTTTGCAAAATGACCAGACTTCCTGGCTTTGTGAGTGAGATTCTGATTTAAGCAAGTTAGTAAAGCATTGAGTGTGAGAGCCATCATCAGCAGGTGGAAGTATAGATCCCCGTGACAGAAAGAGAAATGGACTGGCGCCATCATGCTGGCAGCAGTGGCTCCTCGTTCAGTCCTGCCTCACAGTATTGCACAGTAAGAGACTGCCGGACTTTGATCAAACAAATGGGGAAGTGAAGAGAAAGGAATCAGCAAGCAGATTATCACAACAGACAATGAATGGAAGGATACTGACAAAAGCACAGTTGAACCAAAGGGGATCGAATACACACGTGAAGCCGTAACCCATGAGCTCGGAGTATTGACATATTAAACACAAGCCCAGCTGTGAAACTGAACCTGAGCTCAATATAAGCCGGGTGCCACCTCTAGTTTGTTTTTTGGGAATGCAGACAATTTCAGATGTTCAATACATCGATGTTGTTCCCTACATCACCATTATGACTAGTGTGATTTCATCTGTTGTGTGTCTGACTCTCAATAACTAGAACACACCACATGTATTATCAAACGTGATTTTCCGTCATGGAGTTATTACACTGATTGGCGTAGACGAGTGGTGTAATTTTCTCTTGCTGTCAATGTTCTTCTTTTCTTTTGTTTGATGATGGCATCATTTGAGAGGCATGGATGTTGTTATGGAGATGGAGCAAGAAGCATGTAACAGCCTTATGTTATTTTTGTGACTTTCTGTCGGGCCATGACCAGAGCAAAGGCAGGAGACACTGCTTGCCGTCAATTAAAAGCTTTATTGACTTCAAACTTGGAATCAAAAAAACAAAAACAAAAACAACAACAACATAAAACAGAGTTTTTTTTTTTGTCCTATAAAGGTGACCTTCCTCACCAGAACTGACTCAAACAGACAAGATGAATCTTATTATACTAAGGGGTTCAACCATTTCATAATAGGGGAATAGACAGGGTATATACACTCACCTAAAGGATTATTAGGAACACCTGTTCAATTTCTCATTAATGCAATTATCTAATCAACCAATCACATGGCAGTTGCTTCAATGCATTTAGGGGTGTGGTCCTGGTCAAGACAATCTCCTGAACACCAAACTGAATGTCAGAATGGGAAAGAAAGGTGATTTAAGCAATTTTGAGCGTGGCATGGTTGTTGGTGCCAGACGGACCGGTCTGAGTATTTCACAATCTGTTCAGTTACTGGGATTTTCACGCACAACCATTTCTAGGGTTTACAAAGAATGGTGTGAAAAGGAAAAAACATCCAGTATGCGGCAGTCCAGTGGGCGAAAATGCCTTGTTGATGCTAGAGGTCAGAGGAGAATGGGCCAACTGATTCAAGCTGATAGAAGAGCAACTTTGACTGAAATAACCACTTGTTACAACTGAGGTATGCAGCAAAGCATTTGTGAAGCCACAACACGCACAACCTTGAGGCGGATGGGCTACAACAGCAGAAGACCCCACCGGGTACCACTCCTCTCCACTACAAATAGGAAAAAGAGGCTACAATTTGCACAAGCTCACCAAAATTGGACAGTTGAAGACTGGAAAAATGTTGCCTGGTCTGATGAGTATCGATTTCTGTTGAGACATTCAGATGGTAGAGTCAGAATTTGGCGTAAACAGAATGAGAACATGGATCCATCATGCCTTGTTCCCACTGTGCAGGCTGGTGGTGGTGGTGTAATGGTGTGGGGGATGTTTTCTTGGCACACTTTAGGCCCCTTAGTGCCAATTGGGCATCGTTTAAATGCCACGGCCTACCTGAGCATTGTTTCTGACCATGTCCATCCCTTTATGACCACCATGTACCCATTCTCTGATGGCTACTTCCAGCAGGAAAATGCACCATGTCACAAAGCTCGAATCATTTCAAATTGGTTTCTTGAACATGACCATGAGTTCACCGTACTAAAATGGCCCCCACAGTCACCAGATCTCAACCCAATAGAGCATCTTTGGGATGTGGTGGAACAGGAGCTTCGTGCCCTGGATGTGCATCCCACAAATCTCCATCAACTGCAAGATGCTATCCTATCAATATGGGCCAACATTTCTAAAGAATGCTTTCAGCACCTTGTTGAATCAATGCCATGTAGAATTAAGGCAGTTCTGAAGGCGAAAGGGGGTCAAATACAGTATTAGTATTGGTTTCCTAATAATCCTTTATGTGACTGTACATACACACATAAGTACATAAATAAACCTTAACATTTGAAAACAAACATCAAAATACATTAACAAATAGTACAAGAAACAAAATACAAATAATGAACACTACATTTAACAAAATAAACCAATGAAACACTGACCCCCCTGCTCCCACTGGGAAATAGGCTATGACTACACTACCCAGAATCCCTCAGAATGGCATAAAATGAGGAACAGGAAGGCCGCACTTCCTCTTAAACCACCCCTGTTTTAAACAAACAGTAAGAAACATACATTTATACAGGTAATATTATAAACAAGGAGTTTTGGTTCCTTGCCACCATTGCCTCTGGCTTTTGGCTTGCTCAGTTGGGGACACCTAAATTTCAACTATATTATTGATCTGCCCGCATTGACACTATATGATAATTTAAATTAGCTGGATAACATCACAGTTTTCATCAGAGCGGCTGTACAGCTGAATCAAATTCTGTTGCATTATTTTCCTGTTAACACTGTGAAGCTGCTTTGAAACAACTGGACTTGTAAAAAGCGCTATATAAATAAAGGTGATTTGATTTGATAAACCAAACAAACAGGGCCTATACAGGAATTAGGGGTTACTTATGACATCTTCACACTTTCAAACACAGCAGTCAATGCTTCAGGTGTGTGAGTGCGAGAAGAAGAGAAACAGAAGAGACAGTCATATCAATGGTTAAAGAGGATTTTTTTAAACCTTTTTGAAACAAACAAGTTCTATTCTAAATAATATATACTCTAATACTGGTCTGTCCATACCGAGTGAAAGGATAGTTAAGTACAACACTATCACAGCCAATAACAACATATTTGATATTTCAGTGTGAACAGGTTATCACTTTTCAGCCATCTTAGTTAACAAGTCTTAGTTAACTTAGTTAACATAAATTTTTCCAGGAAAAAACACAAAAACAAAAAACTCAAAGTATTCTAATACATGAACAAAGACACATCACAACATTATATTAATGTTTGATTTGACGCTTTTGGCCCACCCTAATGACACCATTGCACACTGGTTAGCAAATCAAAGACTGTATATACAATCACCAAGGCTGCATTTATTTTATTAAAATGCTTTCATTTTCAGCATCATTACTCCAGTCTTCAGTGATGCGTTCCTTCAGAAATCATTCAAATATGATGATTTGCTGCTCAAGAAATTATCATCAATGTTGAAAGCAGTTGTGTAAAACATTTTTTCGGGATTCTTTGATGAACTGAAAAGTTAAAAAAATAGCATTTATATGAAATGGAATCTTTTGTAACATTATAAATGTCTATACTGTCACTTTTGATCAATTAATGCATCCTTGCTGAATAAATGTATTCATTTCTTTAAGTTCTTTCCCCCCCAAAATTAATATTCTTACTGACCCAAAAGTTTTGAATGGTAGTACAATGCTGTGAAAGCTTTCCATTTCAGATAAATACTGTTCTTTAGAACTTTCTATTAAATCAAAGAATCCTAAAAAAAAAAAAAAACATTGATAATAATCATAAATGTTTCTTGAACAGCAAATCAGCATATTATAATGATTTCTGAAGGATCATGTGACACTGAGACTGGAGTAATAATGATGAAAATTCAGTTGTCATCACAGGAATAAATTACATTTTAAAATATATTATAATAGAAAACAGTTATTTTACATTTTAATAATATTTCACAATATTAATGTTTTTTATATTTTTATAAAATAAATGCAGCCTTGGACTATAAGCATAAGAGCATAAGAGACTACTTCTTAAAACATAAAAAAATCTTACTGATCAAGACATTTTGGACGGGAGTGTATACCAAGATGTTTCATTCATATTTCTATGAATGGGAAAATTGCAACACACACTTGGTTAAGCTCCGGTTCCCATATAGAAACAGTTGTGTCCTAGATGTGTGCTTGGGATTGCACATGCGCATTGGCTTTACTGAACTTAAATACACATTTTAACACAATTTGCATAAGAAAACAAAAATTTTTGGACCATTCATGTCAGATTTTTTAATCTAGTTTGAAATGAATATGAAAAGTTGACCACAGAGAAAAAAACAAAATTCTACAAATGAAACATTCTGTCATTATTTACTCACTACTTCATTCTTTTGCAGAACACAAAATATATTTAGAGAAATGTCTCAATGTGTTTTTCTGTTCATACAAATGGAAATCAATGGTCACCAAAAATGTTTGGTTAACGACATCCTTCAAAAAAATCTGCAGAAGAAAGTCACACAGGTTTGGGATGAGGTTTGGTGAGTAAATTATGACAGTATTTTAATTTTGGGGTTTAAAACCAGTGTCATGAGGGCCGGGGCAGATGTTTGAAGCATCTGTGTTAGAGATGACCTTTGAAGAAAAAAAAATAAAGAGCAGATACTGAACTCAAGAGCTAGTGCTTTGGCTGTAAACCTTTGTCCTCTGCCTCTCATTTTGTCCTTTTCCTTGTCCTCTCGAAAAAACCTTTTCCTCTGCCTATCTCACTTCTCCAGGTCTCACGCATTCCATCTCTTACCCCTCCAGTCCCCCTCTCTCTCCCTCTCTCTTTCTTGGTGAAGTGCTGTTCCCTGTGGGAGTGGAGTGCTCGCTAGCAGCGGCTGATGAGGTGCGGAATAAACAGCTTCATTAATCAGACTTAGAGCAGTGCCCCTGGTACAGTCGGCTGATTACATGCAGGTCTGGGGGCCCTCACACACAGACACACACTTCTCTGCGTACACTGTCATACACCAACACCTTTAGACAGACGGTAAGTTTACTTTAAAGATTTTCTGCTGATGTGTAAAAATAGCCACTTTCATTCTAAGAGTCAACTACAAAAGATGGAGCTTCGAACACATTCAGCAGTTTGACAAGTGAAATGTTAACACGACCCTGAAAAGTTTCCTCTTCCAGACTGCCATTTTGAAAATCACAATTTTTACAATCTGGTGCAAAAACAAGCTGGTGAAAAATCTGGCATTAGAAGAGTTTTTCTTAAATTAGAATGCGTTATCTTCATCAGTTATTTTAACTTTTTTTTTCTTTTTTAAATCACTGATGACATTCACACAAACCAATTTAATGTTATAAATATTAAAAAATAAAATGTATCTAACTAACTATACAGTCTGCAATGGGTGAACAGTTAAAAATAATATATTACAATAAATTAAAAATAATATTTTTTAAAAAGCAATTTAAACGAATTCTATTACTTCTACATGCGTAAAGAGCTCCTTTATATATTAATAATGATGCTGCTAGACATATTGAATGTGTGCACTGCAAAGGTTGAGACGTCAAATTAAGGATTTTCAAGGTTTTTTTTTTTTTTTTTTTTTTTTAACTCAAACACATGTTGGTTTCTCAAGGCCAGTTTCAACCAATTTAAATTGGTTTCTTGTAAAAAAAAAAAAAAAAAAGGTTAACAAGAAAGATGGCCTCATGTGACATGGCCATGGACAATGTCATAAATGTTTTTCAAGAGCTGTCTAAAACAAGAGCTGTCTAATCTTCAATCTGACTGACATGATCAGTCTGATCCAATCCTATTGCTATGCTGGTCCACCTGGAAACTAATTTTTGTTTACAAGATAGCAATCTGCTACAATGGACACTTCCAAGGAACAACTTGCTGTATTTGACACAGTTTGGAGGGTTCATCAAATCTTTGAAAGATATCCAAGAGTTTTAGCTTGAGGCAGTCTGCGTAGCAAGTAAACAAGATATTCGCAAGCCCAAAATATTCAGCTTTATTTTCAGAGTTATGACCGTGGAAGAATTGTTAGTATTTATGGACTAATTTGTTTAGATTTAATTTAATTAAATTAAACATCTATTGCCAGTTTTCAAGAATTAATTTAGCTTAGCTCCTTGAAAAAGCAGCAATGATGATGCAGTCACGGGTGGGTAGGAAAGCTCTGGAAACCACAGGGAACACTCTGGTCATTTGAAAGAAACGCTCGATTAGTTGCTGAACATGTGTGTTGTGTTTACATGCCTCCATCATTGAAACCAATCTGCACAGAATCAGCAGAATCAGCCATCCTTTCAGACACAAATGTCCGGTTTAATTGGTTAATCAGAAGCGCTAGAGAACATAACAGGGAGTGACAGAGAGTAATGTGACTCAGACAATTAATCAAAATAATTTGATTATACATGTTGCAGTAATGTACTGAAATATGCCTTGATTAGCGCACGGATTCATTTCATGCTCTCGTTTCCTTCACTAACAGCATGCAGGTTTCTCTGTTGCTATGCGATCCCGCTTTCCCAGCTTGCTTTGGGAACATGTATGGCATTTTGAGCACATTATTTGTTTGTTGTTTTTCTTTTCACATCACCCACTTGGCACAGCACCTCCATTAAGATATTAATATTTGAAAGGGCTGTCAGAATTAAATAATTTAGGAGCACCTTTACATTATGTGTCATGAAGGGAGGATAGGTACACAGAGGGGAGGAAAATCTACACACATTATGTGCAAAATGTTAATAAAACTGATTTTCAGAGCCATCCAGAGAAAACAAATAAAAATGACATGACACCAAAGTAAAAGACATTTAATCACTCATCGAATCTGATTAAATAAATAAATATACGCAAAAAAACAAGCAATCTGATGTTTAATTTGTTTAACCACTGAACGCCAATGGGAAAAAAAAGCCACTTTTGAGCATGAAACACTACTGCCACAAAACTCACTTTGCATAAAGAAACACTGTTACTGTTCAGGCTATATAAAGCTTGTCTTACAAGCTACAAAACAATGTGGTACTAAAAATCGCTTTGCCTCTATTTTCCGGCACATACAAAGCCAGTGTCGTGTCGCCGGAAGGGAAAATGAGACAGATCTCATTTATCTTCCACCAACATGGAAAAACATGGCAAGTGGGGTAATGACAATAGCATCCCTAAAAGTGATTACGTAAGACTTCAAAAATTCATTAAAAAAACAAAAACAACAAAACATATAAACTAGCAAATGTGCATTGTGAATCTGTGAGACCGTGAGTCACAGCAGGGCTTGAACATTTGGAGGGGGAATTTTTTAGAGGGGGAACAGTTTTCAATTATATCTAATGGCAGAATTTAAACGAGTACACAGTAGGAAGCACAGCAGTGGCCTGCACGCTTTCAGCTGAGAAATGTTGGAGAATCACTCTACTTTCTAACTGCCTTTCCTGAGGCATTATGGGTAACAGCAGAAACGCAAGCAGAGACGGGCTCTCCGGGAAGAAGAGACAGGCGGGGAGAGATGCAAGAGCATCTGTCTCCAAAACTCCTTCAACTGCTGCTACCATCCTTTCCAGCACCCTCTTATTCAGAGCAAAAGGAAGGAAGAAAAGAGAGCAAAGCGAACGTGTTCAGCGGCAGACGTGTGACAACAAGACGAGAGTAAAAAGAAAGGAGAAAATGAGCGAGAAAGAGAGATCAATAAAATCTACTCGGTTCCTCTGAGACTGTGTTCGCACAACATTATATTGTTTTGTAAGTTATGAAACTGATAAGCACACCAAAAAACAAATCCAGCACAACAACATGCAGGAGACTTACACTGGAGTGAGGTCACAAACAACTGACGAATACATTTATTCTTTTATTAAGACAGATGCAATCAAGCTGCTTTCTACCATGATATTAAGGCTTTTGAAGACATTAATAATGCTCTACATTTACATGCGTCACTTCCAGGAAAATTGTTGAGAGACATGAAGAATTGTGAAGGAGGACAAGTTTAAGGATGGATTCCTGCAAAAATAAAATAAAAATACTCAAAGCAAATACTTATAATATTTACTAAGTGAAATATAATAACAACATTTTTTTTTTTTTACTATATAGTACTTTTTGCTTTAAATAATCTACTATCATTGCGGTTTGGTTTAAATCACATAGCACAAGTTGGCAGTTCCTCTGAATGATATAAAAAAAAACACCATTAAAGATTTCCAGACCAAATACATCATTACTGACATGTTGTTGAAAGGCTGAAAAACATCAAGCTACAGCATAACTTAGTAGGCTTGTCATAATTATTTGAAATGTTAAAGGTGCCCTAGAATGAGTTGAAACAATATTTTAAATTGTTCTCTGATATCTACATAGAGGGTATGTGGCTTATTTAAGGTCAAAAACTGTCCCGATACGATTTTACAGGTCCATTTACAACCCTAGGATTTGTCCCTAGAATGAAATGGTCTGTTTTTGCCTTATTTCAAAGGGTCATGAATAAGAATGTTGAGCTCTGCTCTGATTGGCTCTGCTCTGATTTTACTTGTTTATTGGTGTTTTCCGATCATCCGCGCGTGCGAGAGAGAGAGCTGGTTGCCAGATTGCATATGTTTAAGTAAAACACCGGATAGAATACGTGTTCTGTTAATAGAAAAGCTCTGATTGGGGGATTTAAATTACTGAAATCTGGCAACCGCAAGCATGAAAGCTCGGAGAAAACCGAAGAGTGCTTTTTGTTATAAATTTTTAATTTTTTAAACTACATTTTAGTCTCGTCTTTTTTCGTCAATGATATTGCATGTTTATATAGTCATAATAATCGCTTAAGGACGTTTGTCATCGGTCTTAGTCATGGAAAAAAAAAGAAAAAAGGTCGTCAATGACCATTTTTCATCATATTTTCGTTAACGAAATTGACACTGGTCAGAGCAAACTAACAACTTTGAATTCAACTGGTGCTGTATCCTGTTATAGATAACCGTCAACCATGCCAGTTGACAGTTCTGTTCTGTGGGAAGGCTATGAAAAGTGCTCACATCCCCTGCACAGCAGGAACATAACATTAATATCCATGATCTGCCGTTTTCACTATATTGTCCTCATCTTCACAATACCTGCAGCGCTTCTGTTGATTCGGTGCAGGTCCACGTTAAAACTGCCAGCCTTGAACATGGGCTGGTTATATGCAAATTTGGGGAGGCGTAAATATTAATGATCCCGACAGTTATGTCACAGTCGGTGCTATGTTGGGATTCGCCCATTTTTCAGTGGACTTTTTCTAGCACAAGATTTACATATGAAGGAGGAAACAGTGGTGTTTGAGGCTCATGGTATGTTAGTTCCATGTACAGAACTCTTATTATTCAACTATGCCGGAAGCAGGTACACATGTATCTATAAATACAGTTTTCCATTCTAGGGCACCTTTAAATTCTAAATCACATACTGCAGTCTAAAGGCCCGTTCACACCAAGAATAACTATATAGAAAACAACAAAGATATAGTTCTAAAAATCGTTCTCAATATTAAGGAATAGCAGGGTTACCAGATAACAACCGCCAAAGTGAATAACACACCGCTCATTCGGGTACTACGAGTTATCTTGACCGGTACTGCTTATATGCTTAACGTGTCACTTCGCTGTCGTTGACTGTCTGGCGCCATCTTGTGACTGAAAAACACTATACCACCACGAGTTACAATGGAAGACTTCAGGAGTTCACCCAAAAATGAAAATAAGACCATGATTTACTCACCCTCAAGTCATCCTAGGTGTATATGATGCAGAGGTATATTAAAAATACTTATATTATAAAAATGCATCTGTCCATCAAATAACGTGCTCCACGCGGCTCTGGGGGGTTAATAAAGGCCTTCTGATGCAAATCGAGGAGTTTGTGTAAGAAAAATATCCATATTTAAAACTTTATAAAGTAAAGTTTCGGCCGATCGCCTTCCGTATTCAATTTATGGGAAAAGTGTTGAAAGTGCCTCTGCAGCTCAAAAGGCTTACTCTACCAGTTACGTAAGCATCTTGAATTGCGAGAAGGCACTTTCAACACTTTTTCCACAGAAGGCCATCGGCTGGAACTTTACTTTATAAAGTTTTAAATATGGATATTTTTCTTACACAAACGCATCGATTCGCTTCAGAAGTCCCCAGAGCCGTGTGGAGCACGTTATTTGACGGACAGCTGCATTTTTTATGGACTTAAAAAAAAACAGAGCTACAACTACTTCCATTATAAAGCTTGGATTAGCCAGGACTTTTTAAATATAACTCTGATTTTATTTGTCTGAAAGAAGAATGTCATATACACCTAGGATGACTTGAGGGTGAGTAAATCATGGGCTAATTTTCATTTGTGTGTAAACTATCCCTTTCAGCATTAATTTCAACATATATGGTAAAAAACAAATATTTTCAGCAATAGATAAAGGCTTAAAGCAGTTTGGAACTGTTTTACCTTCGCATAAGCTTTGTGTAAGAGCTAATAAAATGTAATAAGCGAGATAATGCACACCCAGCTGGTTGTTATCGCAGAATAAACCCTGCCAGAGTGATCAGGACTCCGACGCGAAGCGGAGCTATATATAATCCCTTATTATCCCAGATTATACAGATTATATATAGCAGTAGTCATTAAAGTTATGGTTGTAGGTGTGAATGGGCCTTAAGGCTATGTTCAGACTGCAGGCAAATGTGGCCCAAGTCTCAGAGCTGTTTCTCTCATAACAGTGTGAACAGCACAAACAACATGGAATTTGAGCTTTTCAAATCCGATTTGTGCCACTTCCATATGTGGTACTAAATTCGATACAGGTCAGATGTTTTGCAATGCAACCGCAGTCTGAACAGTCCTATCGGAATTAATGCGACTTTTAAGTCACTCTAGAGCAACATTCCTCACAATTCTGAGCTCGTGGAGAGTCACTTCAAAAATGTTACATACCCAAAGTTATCAAGACAGTTGCAAAAGGTAGTCATTGAAGGACAGTAATGTGTCAGAACTTAGAAGTATTACAGTGACTGCTCATACAAGCAAAACATGAGGGCTTGTATCATAAATGTTTAAAAACTCTGCTTTTTCACATCCTCTTTGTTTTTTATACTGCCTGTGCATACATTTGCTGGCTTCCACGGCAGATCACAATAAACGCATAATCACTTACTTTAATGTTCTCCATGTTTACTATGACAGAGTGCTGAGTGACATCTTAATATTCTTTTGCGTATGTGGGTCAGTTCAGGACCATGATCTGTTTGCACTGGAATCTGATATTGGCCACAATTTAAAACAACAATGTGAAGTGAAAAAAAAAAAAAAAAAAAAAAAAAAACACAGATCTGAGCAATAAATCAGAATTGAGCACCAAGACTTGCAGTGTGTTGACTTCAAAGTAAATAAAGAAATGCACAGATTTCAGGTTTCTTTTACCAGTGCATGCGAGCTTACACAGTATGATAAAAATATAATACACAAGTATCAACACTTCTAATTTAATTCACTTCTACCACATCTACCACATTTTTTATATTTCATATTCATTGTAAATAATGACTTCTGCACTGAAGGTGGCTGGATTACAACATACTTTATAATTGACTTATACTGAATTCCTGTTTCAGCAGACAGATCCACCTCTCCACTAACAGACTCTCACACACAGAACGCTAACAGACCTTTTACTCTCTCTCACACACACACACACACACACACACACACACACACACACACACACACACACACACACGGACATGTCCTTTAAAGACATCCTCACACTTCCACACATTCATTCGATCTTTCTCTCCCACTAAGATTGTTCCATTACCTTGGAAGATTCCTAGTCGGGGCCAAATGCTATAGGTTGAAGATAACACATAATATCCTTCAACAGCATGATTCTCTAACAGAGAATGAAACACTGTAATGGACTTCCATTGCTATTCTCAGTTGTCATCTATTACATACCCACAATGCTGTTTGGGATATGTGTTTTTGGCATCTTTAATTCTAAAAAGCATATGCACCCATTTCAGTATTTCCTGGCTTTTTACATGACTAAAAGTTTGAATATTTCATTTAAAGTGTGACTGCATTTGACTTCTAGCTTCTAGATCACATTTGCATACACCTTTCACAATCGGTTAATACACGGATTTCCTGACAAACTCAATGCTGATGAGAGGAAGTCATGATGGATTTAGTCACAGAGTGCATCGAACCGTCTGTCTGTCAAACATGCAGGGCTATGATGTGGGTGCAGTATTTCAGCATGAGAGCGAAACCCGAATCCCAAATACTGTTCTACTTCACAGATACGAGGAGGCGGTTTCCATGCCAACAGAGATAAGCACATACAGTACCTTCCACCCCAAAACTAACATATAGCTCACCAAAATGTTGACAGCAGGGCTGTGATAATTTGGTGTTTGTGTGCATGAGCTATTCTACAGCTGCTCTCTGCCTGCCATCAAATCAGACAATAAGCTAAAGCATCTAATATAATGACTCCCAAACCAGTGGGCACTTGAAATTCAATTTTGTTAAACCAATTAAACACAAAATTTTAATAAAAAAATATTAAAATAATAAAAATTTTTTTTTATTTAATTAAATTAAATGACAGTTTAATTACATTTAAATACTTCTTAAAGAACAAAAGCAGTATGCGCTGGGTTCGGATATTTGGGTAAGGAAATGCATTTATGATATATGCATACATTTCTGCAGCAGAACACTTTACTCTCTTCCTCGCACCACATTCTATTTTTGTCCCATTAAAAGTCTAGCTAATAAGCCCAAAATTTGAAGCACAACAAAGTTGGGGGTTAATAAAGGCCTTCTGGAGTGAATCAAGGGGTTTGTGTAAGAAAAATATCCAAGCTAGATATTTGACTTTATAACGTTAAATATGGATATTTTTTCTTATAAAACCCACCAAATTGCTTCAGAAGACTTTTTTTGGGGCTTCAAATTTTGGCCTGCTATTTACCGCCATTATAATGCTTGGATGAGTCAGGACATTTTTAATATAACTTTATGTCATATACACCTACATGATTTACATATGGTTAACTGTGGAACAAGCAAGATTAAATTGTTAACATGTTAAAATGTATGAGACTAGTTTACATATAACCAATTGGATTTATTGATGATAAATATGTACACCTGGTTATTTACACAATTTGTTTATTTGTAGTACCTTATTGCTTACTTAATGTAAATTTTCCAGCCAATCAGAATTGAGTATTCAGATAGAGGTGATATAAAGTCAATTAAGTCATGTTAAAACCATTCAAATGCAATTGCAATTATGCAATTAAAATACATAAAAATATTTAGACCTAATATTCAAGATTTAAGTGTACTGCTTCACTTACTATTTTTTTACATAGGTAGTATACAGTAAGCTATTTGGGCATTATATATACACAGTAGGCATGCCATTTCGAACATAACCCATATTCAAAATGGAAGACAAAAGCACATCAGCTCTAAATGACAAAGGAGGGGAGGCAAAGGTGCTGATTGGTAGTTAATTACGATGCATTCATAACTTCTGAGCTCTCGTTTGTTCCAAACAATGCTGACATGCTGCACACCAAATGATCTTCATTATCATCGGCTCGCCTGCCGTGAGCATCTTCCTCCGCCTCTGAGGCACCATGCCGACAGAGCGAGTGAAACAATTGTTTTCTCTCCCTGTGTCTTAGCACACGCCAAAAGATGCAAGAACGAGAAGTCTGAGCAAAATTCTGGGCTGGAAGTTTTGACTTCAGAAAGATACAGGACGTTTTAACAGTACAATGATCTCTTTCATTGTAAAAGATCAATGGGAAAAAAAAGATGCCTCATGAAATGACCCCTTTAAATTTGGATACAGCTGCAACATCAAACATTCAACAAAACAAAACATGCCACCAATGCTAGCACCAAGCTAATAAAACCTCCAGCCTGCCCTCTGTCTGAAGGCATTAGAGGACCCATCTCATGTGTGGTTTGGCTGATGCCGCAGGCCTGTTTCTGGATCTTTCTCCTGAGGTCCAAAAGGTGGACCGCTGCTTATTTGTACAGCTGTTACTTGGCCAACCAGCCATAACGCCATCTCTCATGCCCTTGAGGGAGTCAACAAGCTAAGCTAGGCTGTCCTAAAGGGCCGAAATGCTGTCGATGAGATCAGATGATCACAACTTGATGACAAGTGAATGAGACTTTGATAAAGAGGCTATAACAGAATGGAGTGTTTTGAGAGAAACACAACTATAAAGTGAGCTGGATAAACAAAGCTAAAGGAACAAAAAATGGAAAAGCTCTCACAGGCTCTGCTGTTTTTTAACCCTCTTCTCCAGTTGAGTGGAGGACAGCCTTTGACATTATAAGAAAAAAAAAATCATGTCACTTATCACTGAAACAGATACCCCAGCCAAATGATATTCATGACATTCCTGTGCATATGACACCTTGAGCCAGGACACGGACACCAAAACAGGCCTGCGCCATAGTTATGTACTGACAGAAGCAGTTGGGCAAATCTGTAATTACATTCTTGTGAAGACTTCATCCTGAATTCTAAAGTCATGCTGACAAAGTCACTCCATCTTTCTGGTGGAAGGCCACAGGCTATATCCTCTGAGATTAGCACATCGTGGTCCACTGTGATCGGTGAGGTGCACTATTCACTTCAAACAGGCCATGAGGCGGAAACAGAGAAATAAAAGAGACAGAAGGCATGAGAGAAAGCTGCCTCTTTCTCAAGGTCAGTCCTTCATCAGAGTCGTCTCTGTACGATGCCACAGCTATGAGCATCACACTCTATTCCTACCATTATAAACACACACACACACACACACAAAAACCTTACCCCAGAAAAACAGAACAATTTGGGATATTTCATGCATCCTGAATCTGAATCCATCCTGACGTTTCATTTGCCGACTCGAGATCCACTTCAGTAGACATAAACTCTCTGTATGGAAAATATATAATGAAACTCAGCGAGTTACTGAAAGGATAACAGAGATTCAAACGGTTTTTCATGTAACCACCCAGTTTCAGCTTGTTAACAGACTCGTATGCGTCACCTACATTTTGTAGATCTATGGTGGTTCCATGGCTTTCTTCACAGTCTGTTGAGAGAATTGAACTAAATTAAATGAATATCGAATGAAATTAATCTCAAAGGAAACAAACTTCATGGAGCTGACAGTCAGGAAATGTATAGGTTTGTAAAAACTTTTGGTGGGTCTGGGGGTTGAAGCAGGGCATTGAATCCAGGGCAAGAGAAGAATTGAAATCTATAAATAGATGCTGCATAAGCCAATATCCAAGCCAACAAATCCGCAGTGTTTCTCTAACCCTACCCCCAAAGCACTTCATTCATGAGCATGGTGGTGCTGGCATACAATGGAGAGATGCTATTCTGAGGGGTTATAATCTTGTAAAACCATTACAAGAACAACATAGGTGGAGTGGAGGGGATTATGCCAACACCACATATTCCTTATTCCATTTCGCTCACATTATGCTGGCAGAGAGAGAAATGGGAAAAGCAGCCCAACTTATTGCACTAACAAGCTTAGATGCTTAGGCCACTGACAGCATTTTGTATAAGCATCTGTCTGTTTTTGTTGGGATACAAAATAAGTGTCACATGATGTGCAAATTTGTGGGATGCAGAGGAATTCTCACAAAATTAAAATGTTTAATATTTCTAGATAAATCGAAATGGAGTGCCATGTCATTGCGGTAAGCAATTGTTTGGCCAAGACTGCATTTACACCTTCATTCCAGTGACAACTGGAATTTCATTACAATGCGACTTACATTTCACATAAGAAGTAGTGTTAACTAAAACATATCTGACATTTACTGAAATGTAAAAACTTTCATAAAGCGTTTCCTATTTGATACATAAATCAGATATTGTTGATTAATTTAGGGTAATACATTGCATGAGCGCAGTGTCTATGTTTTTTTTCACACTGCAAAATAGTCAA
This sequence comes from Paracanthobrama guichenoti, assembly GCA_018749465.1. NCBI lineage: Eukaryota > Metazoa > Chordata > Actinopteri > Cypriniformes > Gobionidae > Paracanthobrama > Paracanthobrama guichenoti. Next base: position 32,046,456 of record CM031949.1, read on the forward strand.
ATTGACATCCATGATTAATTGCAGTGGTGTAACCTCATTACACACTGCATATAGCTGAGTGAGGATAACAAAAATGCATTTGCATTTACATCTTTATTATATTGTCAAAATCTGCCTCAGAACACCTTCAAATGTGTTTTCAGTGATGTGATCACACTGTGTCTTGAGCTCCTTTCAGATGTTAATTGTTTCTCATGGGGACATCTGTGCAAAAATTCATTTGTAATAAGGTAATAAAACTCATCCGTTCAGTAGATGACGACTTATTCATGGTGGAGGAGCGAGTGATCCAGGAAATGCACTTGGTCAGTGTTTCCCATAGTTTGAGAATTGACTTGTGGTGGGCAGGGCACAGTGGCATGGGTGGTGCGGTGCGGTGCTTGATGAGCGGGTTTAGAATAAACTAGTCAAACAAAGGTTAATGAATTGATATGCTGATAAAATTAACTTTTACTAACAACAGAAATGTGCAAAAAACAATTTTTTATAGGGAAAATTTTAAAATGTAGACTACCTTTGTTCTTTTATAGTATCACACTGAACTGACTTCGGTGATTATTAAAGGAGCGCTCTTTACTTGTTTTCTGGGTAATACAGTAACAATGTGAAGAAAAGTTTTTGTTTTTCATGAGACTTTGTGACTTTCTACATTTTTCCATATATTTAAGGAGTGGAAATTGCTAACAAGTCAATAAGCGATCCTTTGCACGCCATAGTGGTCATGTCATGTGTTTTTAAATAAAAGTGCTTGTTTGCCACAAAGTAGCTTACACCTTTAAACTTTTAGTTTTACAAATGATCTCATTAAAATAAGTATTATTATATTATTATAATATATTATTATTATTATTATAATAATAATAATAATAATAATAATAATAATAATAATAATAATAATAATAATAAGCATTAAAATAACATGTAGAGCTTTTAAAGGGTACTTCACCACTGGGAAGATGAATGTGTATTTAAACTGGGTAATTTATGTAGTAGAAATGTGAAATTATTTCTACACTGAGAAAAGCCAGAAAACATGCGGAACTAGCTCCTACTACTGGCTTGTAGTCTTTAGCCTCTGGTCAAAAAAGCCTCCTAAGACGCAAAGAGATTATATTTGCGTCATCGGAGGCTTTTTTTCCAGATATAAAATACATAAATCTCTCGTCTCAGGGGGATATGAGGGGGGAAAGCACAATCATTTGAATATACTACCGGGTTTCTACTGATACAAAGCTTAATGCTAATTGCTGAACTAACCCTTTAAGTGCTGGAAAAGTGCTTGAATTTCACTCTCAAAAGGTTGTACGAATCCTGAGATGAATAATGAAAACATTCAAAAAAACAATACCATGTGGTGTTACTGCAGTAAATCCATGGTGAATATTTTAGTTAATTTGTTGACTGAAACCCCTGAACTTTGCTCATGGCTCCTCGATCGTTTCCATGTCAGCGCTGTTTTACAGAGAAATATGAAAATTATGAAATATGGCTGAACGCTTCCTGCCTGCAAACCTGGAGGCTGCATTTTTTTCAGGACCACAGTTCTAGGACCCTATGATTTAGTTGTTTAATTGATATATTGTCCTAACCAACCCATTGGTAATCCTGTTGAAATATTTAAACTCATTTAAGAATATTGAATATTGTCCCAACCAACCCCTACCCTAAACCTACCCATTGGTAACCCTGTTGAAATATTTAAACTCATTTAAGTAATTACGTTTAAAATGGCCATGTCTGCTATTTTGTTAAAAATAAGGTGGAAAAAATTAATCCGATCTCCTCTGTTGGGAGTACAGTTGGCTAGATGGCGCAGTCACTGAAAAAAACTAGGGTCCTAGAAATGCAGCCCTGAAACTGCAGCAGTCCTAAAAGTGCAGCCTCCAGTATTGCAGGAAGATAATATTGTGTGTATGAGCTTGTGCTGCACTGTCTATTACTGCTCCGAGTTGAAAAACGGTCCGTGCAGCGCAGGCCAAACGAGTAGCGTGGCTCCGTTCCACTTTCGTTTCGTTTGCCACTTTGCTTGCTGTAACAGAAATGCCAGTTCTCCTCAGTTGGGCTCATCACTTTAGTCACACCAGCAGGAAAAAAGGTCGCAAAATGCGACCATTTGGACACAGTGTGGAGCAGGGGTGTTGCACCAAATGTTGGGCCCCGGTCACAGAACCAAGGGGTGGGCCCCTAACAACTATGTAATTTTGTCATTTTAATATTATGGATTATCAATATATATTTGTGGGCCTCCACCTAGCCGAGGGCCCCTGTTACTCAGTTCCACTATTACCCCCTGTCTGACGCCCGTGGTGTGGAGCCTGTGGAATGGCCATTCAGCATGTGCAGTAGAGGGTATGAACGTGATGTCACCGTCAGCCAGAGGTGTCAAGTAACGAAGTACAAATATTGAAAAAAGTCCTTTAGAAAAATTTTTTTTTTGAGGAGGTGGGGTAGTGCACTATAGGCCCCTGTGGTGCGGCCTAAGCTTTTGTCCTTAATGGCATTTTTTCCCCTTACATTACTTTTATATTTTAAGTAGTTTTGAAACCAGTACTTTTACACTTTTACTTGAGTAAAAAGCTTGATACTTAAACTTCTACAGAAGTCTTTTTAAACCCTTGTATCTATCCTTCTACCCGAGTAATGAATGTAAAGACTTTTCACACCTCTGCTGTCAGCTGGAGCGACTGCGGTTACGCCCCACTGAGTGGCAAAAAGACTGAGAGGCAGCATCAGTTTACAGCGTGAATGCCACAAATAACACACAAAACCAGGCATGGCACCAGAGGGGTGGCGGCATTGGTGGAGGCTTGTCAATGGACCCCATGGACATCCCTGTGCCCCCCTCCGGACCGAGGGAGATGGACTTGATAATAGCTTGTGTAATTTTCTCACTCAGACCACTGCGCCCGCTGTGTCTGCTACTGATTGCTTTTAGAAGGAAAAGCTGCCCAACACTGCTGGTTTAGGATCTGCAATCCTCTGTAAGAATTTGTAATACTAGCATATTATTAGCAAAAAGGAATTGGTAAAAGATCCAGAGCATATCTGTATTTGCACTCAAATGATAAAATTTTTAACGTGTTTTCGCTTCGGTGAGTAATGTAGCCAATCACAGACAATTGACCAGTCACAGGTGTTGAAGTTAGAATCCACTCACCACTCAAGTTTTTGTCCTGTGCTGAGTTCTGCATACGCACAAATCCTCTAAGTGTGGATATTAAGATGATAAGAGATTCATTGTGTTGTCAGCTTCACTGATTAATATAACAGAACTTTGTGAGATCGTGTTCATCGAATCAGTGACAGCTTTTAGTGATTATAAAGGGAGCGCTCTTTGCACACTGTCTAGGCGATATACAAAAAAAATAATAATTAATAGGCCTATAATATATTCAGAATTTGAATAAAACTTTTGTTTTCCATTCTTGAAAAGTGGCCACATACATACTTCAACACATAGGCCCAGCCGCATATACATGCAGGATTCACTTGAAATTGTGATGACTGACAGTGATAAATATTTGTGTATCGAAATCAGACTCATATAAATATCAGGAAAACAAGATTCCTGGCTGCATGTCGATATTTACGGATCACTGGATCTTTGGTAAGTTGTAAGAAACACTATATAGCGTCCAACCTTTAGTTTAAACTGATAACAGTTTGTTTTACTCGTGTTTTCTCCTATTAACTCCAGTCAAGCACTTAGCCACTCAGTCCCGGCTGAGGGGGCATGTTCTGGCAGGAAAGTGACGCAGATTAAATTTGTCACGTGTTGGATGACGAGTCAACAACGCGCACCAGTTTCATGGTTAGCACCATAGATATGTATAACAAGGTTAGCACACCCCGTTACTGTTCTTTCATGCATTTAATAATAATAATAATAATAATAATAATAATAATAAAAAAAAAAGGTTACTGTGGTTGAGGAGATTCCCCCCTTCTATATGTAAAGCACTTTGAGTACCCAGAACAAGTGCTATATAAATATAACAAATGATTAAAACCCAAATAGAGGCCTTTCATAGCATGGTTCTTAATGGAACCATATAAAAAGGGCTCTATTTAGCTCCAAAAAGGTTCTGCTATTGTTACAAACTGAAGAACCCTAATTTGGTACTGTTTAGAACCATTTTTCAAAAGAGTGCAGAGTACCTCACGCAAAGGAGGGATTTAGAGAGACTGATTCATCCGTTAAGTCGTTTGAGAATCAATGAAAAATGTGGTCATGTGCAATGTATATTATGAGAAAATGAAAGGGCTTTCACCTTTGATACATGCTGTAGCAGACCGCCAAAACAAAATCAGGAACCTTTAAAATAGCATAATAGGGGCACTTTAAGCATTTTATCTTTCAAACGGAAAAATTAAAGAACACAGGCTTGGGTCAACTTGAGGGTGAACTATCACACATTTGGAATGGTCTATCATCAGGTATAACATTATGTATGTGGGCCATTGTGAAATCTCTCTTTTCCTCCAGTTCTGCACAAGCTTCTGAATATAAGCGTACATGCCTAGTCTGTGACAACACACCAGCATAATGCAAGTAATCATAATAGTTTTAAACAAGCACCCAGAGCTCAAACAAAATGCCAAAAAAAGCGTGTGGGTGGATAAAACTGGCCCTGGGGTGGCTGACAGTGAAAGAGTAGAGCGAAGACGGAGATAGTGGGAGAAAGAATCTGAGCCAGCTCAGGCAGGTTACTGAGTCTCCTGGGACGTTGATCCATTTAAACAGACTCTTCCATTAGCTACAGCCACTTAATTCAGTGAAGGACAAATAACGTCACAGTCCTTTTTAAAAAAAAACACTGAAATTAATTCGGTTTGGGGTTTCATTCTTATCCGTTATTGTTAAGCATGCCTACTCTTCAGGAACAGATTAGCATTGGACATCAACTGGGTGGAACAACTTCAGCTCAGTATCAACAACAAATCTGCTCACTCAACTTTTATTTATCATGTAAATGCTACAGTTTAGCTCTTTGATAAACTGCCAACTGTCTGGAAGGCACCGTATATCAGTTCTGTTCCTCTGAGCATGTTTACTGCTTATAAAACTGGGAGGCAGTAAGAAGACATACATATTGAAAAATAATGAGATCTCTACCCACATTGTTTCAAGCTATTTGTCAGTAAAGCTGTACCAGGTCTGTACAAGGAGGAACACTCAGTCATTGTGTTATCTACCTGCTATAATCTGCAGCTCTAGCAGACGTTTTGGTGGTGCCATACAATGAGCCTCATGTGAAATGACTCCAAATCTTGATGGGTCCAAATTTATCCCCGTTAGAGAGTGGAATCTTCCTGCATCTTCTGCAAAATCCAGCTATTTCATTAAACGATTCTCTTTTTGCAAAAACATAAATGAAAAGGCATTAAAGTCCCATAGGAAAAACAGTAAAAGCACTGAGAGGGACAGCACACGATCACAGCCATTTGGCCTAATGTAACCTAAATGTTCAACTGCGAGTGTTAGTCTGGAAGACTGCCACAGATAATGATTTGATGAACTTCCCACTTCAGCAGTCCCCTAATGTGGAAAATCTGTTTCCTTTACATTGCACGACAATTAACTTGCCGTTCACTCTCAGAGAGATTTCAAGTCTAATTTGCTACAGTTTGGAGCATTTCAATACATGGTTGCCTAGCAACCATTCAGAAAGCAGAATTGGTGTCTTTTGTGCATATTTGCGCATAATGACATTGATAATTATTTGGCAATTACTCCCCGTTTTTTAACGAGCCTGCACATTCTAAATCTGGGGGGTTTTCGAGGGCATTATGAAGATGTGAAAATGCGATCCAGATGCCAGTGGCATCTCTATGTTGATGGAGAGATACGTAAAACAGAAGGAGAAAAAAAGGGAATGAAAATTCACCAGAAGGACTAAATGTAGGGGGCTTCTCCATGTTCACTTCGCAGCTATTCTCTTTACCATTCCTTTGGCTATGCATTAGCCTTACCTGAGCTATCAGAGCTGCTCACGCATGGCAAACATTAGCCTATTAGGGACACATTTAACTGGACTTAATCATTCACCTTTGTCTGAAGTAATTGCTGGTTGTTCATCTTAATAAACCACTAGGGCCAGATATCAGATAAGGCTGATATTAATGCAGAGCCTGTAGATTTCCAAATTTGAGGCAGATTTCACATTGAGGCAAAGGGTGAAGGCTGGGCATCCCACTTTAAAGGGGTCATGATATGGATTTTTTGTTTTATTTTCATATATGTTCATTGAGGTTTACTTATAATATACATTTTTTTTGTTTGTTTGTTTTTTTTTGGCACAAAAAACTAAAACAAATATGAAGAGTTCAGATGCAAAAGCCTCTAAGTCCGTCTGACTTTTTATTTAAAATAAGCATTTTAATGCTCTTTTAAAGGGTTAGTTCACCCAAAAATGAAAATTAGCCCATTATTTACTCACCCTCAAGTCATCCTAGGTGTATATGACATTCTAGATTCAAGATTCAAGAGTTTTATTTGTTTTCTTTGTCTTCTTTCAAAATTCCTGGTTAATCCAAGCTTTATAATTGTTTCTCTGTTTTTGAAGTCCATAAAAATGTGCTCCACACAGCTCCGGGGGGTTAATAAAGGCCTTCTGAAATGAATCAATGCGTTTGTGTAAGAAAAATATCTATATTTAAAACTTTATAAAGCTTCCGGCCGATCGCCTTCCATATTCAACTTATGGAAAAAGTGTTGTAACTCTCGCAGTTCAAAATGTTTACGTTACATCTGACGAGCGTAACTGGTGTGCAATTGATGGTTATTAACCCCCCAGAGCCGTTTGGAACACATTATATGACAGACAGATGCATTTTTATGGACTTCAAAAACAGCAACATTCACTGCCATTATAAAGCTTGGATTAGCCAGGACTTTTTAAATATAACTCTGATTTTATTCGTCTGAAAGAAGAATGTCATACACACCTAGGATGACTTGAGGGTGAGTAAATAATGGGCTAATTTTCATTTTTGGGTGAACTAACCCTTTAATTACTCACCCTCATGACGTTCTAAACCCGTAAGACCTTCGTTCATCTTTGGAACACAAATTAAGATATTTCTGATGAAACCCAAGAGCTTTCTAACCCCTCCAGAGATAGCAATTTAATTAACACTTTCAAGGCCCAGAAAGGTAGTAAAGACATTGTTAAAATAGTCCATGTGACTACAGTGGTTCAACCTTAATTTTATGATGCGACGAGAATACATTTTGTGTACAAAAACAAACAAAAATAACTTTATTCAAAAACTTCTTCTAGTCTGTGTCAGACTCTTATGCTGTTGACGTAGTGTAAACATGCACAAGCTTAATGATGTAATTTTCAGTTTAATTTCAGAGTAATGATGCTGAAAATTCAGCTTTATCACAGGAATAAAATACATTTTAAAATCTATTAAAACAGAAATATTTTGAATTCTAGTAATATTTCACAGTATACTGTGATTTTTAAATTCACCCTCTGTGAGCATAAGAAACTTCTTTCAAAAACATCTTTCTTTCCATGTTCCCAAACTTTTGAACGGTAGTGGGAACATTTATTCGTTCCATTTAAAAGCTGATAAACCCAACTCAAAACTATTATTAAATTGTAAATTAACCCACCATCTAGATCTAGATTACATTCAGATAATGGAAAAAGACCAAATAATCTCTTATGGAAACCTCAAGACAAGCCAGAAGTCAGTGACACAGCCTTTAGTTCCAGCTGATCTCGCTTCCTGAAAGCCTCCACTCACCCCCACTGAGGTCTCTAGCCACAGTAGATAGCCATAATTGTAGAGTAAGTGGTAGATGATTTTGATGTGGGTGTGCTCTTTTTTTTCGTCTTGGGCTGTTGTTAATCGGCTGTGATTTTCTCAAAGCTGTTGAGGTTCAGAGAGGCTTTCTTGGTCCTGTCTGCCAATCAGACCCGACTGTTCATGTTGCAGCAGAACAGCCTCCAGATGGTTTGGGGGTGGCAGTGATGCCAGGTTTCCATCGAGAGGGGGGGAGATAAGTGATATAGTGGCTCAGGGGCTTTGTTTTAGTATGGATAAATTGTGCTGGTCCATATTGGCTAGTAAATTACTTTTTGACCTCTTTACCCTTTCCGGGATGAGATGCTAAATCCCTTTTGGTCAATGCGACGGACACATGACCACTCCGAGCCTCAACTACACTAATGGACAGAAAGACTTTTACACGATTCTACAAGAGGCCATTCAAATCTGTTTTCAGCCTTTAGAAGCAAATAGTGCAGCAGGATTATTACAGTCAATTTTATGTGACTGACAGGCAAGCTTAACAGGAAACTCTTAACCCTTGAAAACGGCTTTGAATTCATAAAAAGCTCTTGAGAGATCATTTGATTTAAACGGTTCAGAAGAAAAAAAGAAAAAAAGAAGCAGCAAAAACTGGCATCAGGACAGTAAGAAGCACCTTGCAATGAAGGAGACGCTAAAATACACTGCTGACTCTGAGCCACTATGGACAGTACAGCCTTTCACCAAGACAAATAACAACATTATGAGAAAACAACTGTACTATAGCTTTTTGGCAATGTTCAGACTACTTTGATTTTTCTGAACTTGACATTAGTCATAACTGAATTACTCATAATGGCAGGAATCATAAAATAATGTAAATTGCTCCTTTTTATGGAAACATGTCTTACATATTACATTTTACAAGGTTTAAAATACATTACCGTTCAAAGGCTTAGGGTTGAGTTAAATGTTTTTGAAAGCGATCTCACATGCTCAAACAAAATACAGTAAAACAGTAACTGTCAAATATTATTAGAAAAGTGTAAAATAAATGTTTTTTTCTATTTTAATGTATTTTAAAATGTAATTTATTCCTGCTATGACAAAAGCTGAAATTTCAGCAGCCATTATTCCAGCCTTCTGTGTCACATGATCCTTCGGAAATCATTCTAATTAACATTCTTAGTGAGATTTCTTATTAAAACAGTTGTGCAGCTTAATATTTTTTCTATTAACTGTTTTCTATTTTAATGTACGTATTTCCACATATTTGTTCGTTATTTGTTCCTTGATCAACTTAATCCATCCTTGCTGAATAAAAGTACTAATTTTAGGGCCACATTTAAACGAATTATGAATTCCACAGCATGCTAAAGTTAAAACACAACACAATAAATACCAAGAGAGTTGCAGTACTTCACACACACTCCACACTAGACCGGCTATAAAAATGGGCCAGTATTTCCCAGACGAAAAACAACACTAAGGAAGCATCCTGTCTTGATGACAGGATTACAAGGGGAGAGAAAAAAAGCATCACAAAGACAATCTGCAGAATGAAGAATAAATATAAAACTAAGCTGTTTAGCGGCATAGAAAATGTGAATATCTGTTGGTCTCAGTCACATCGAATATTGATCATATGTAGACCTACATTTGCATGAATATTTGGGACTGTTTAATGGGGCTGATACCAAAATTTTAGATACTAGTGCAATTTCACAATTCTCGATTCCAATTTTGAGACCATAGCAAAAACGACCAGCCTAATATAATGTTCAAACATTATTAAAGACAAGTGAATGGTCAGCAATAAAATAAAATAAAACAAACAAACAAACGCACAAACAAAAGCACAGATAAATGCAATAGAACAACGATATAAACAAAATAAATAGTGCTTTACATTTTTCAGGTAGGTCTAACAGTAGTTTATGATCATTTATTTTTTATTCCATGGCCTGTCTGAATACTCGATTCTGACTGGCTAGAAGGTGTGCATTAAAACCGTTTAATGCACAGGTAGTTACAGTCGGTTTAATCACTGTTCTATATTAAAGGGTTAGTTCACCCAAAAATTTATGAACGGATAGAGCAAAACAAAACACCGATCCTGAATTGTAAGTTTAAAACGAGAATGTTTAAAGAGAAATGTCGGAGGAGCATGAGTTGCCCAGCCCCATTTGTTTGAACCACGAGAGGTGTCTACTTAAACTTAAGCTATGCCTACGTCCTATGCCGGGTCAGAGGGTCATTCTTCGGCTGGAACTAGACTCAGGGGTGGCCGAGTCAGTATTTTGTAATAAGCCTGAATGTCTGATGTGTTAATAATCAAAGATTTTCAGGCATGGTTACTGAATGGACAATGGTATTCCTAGCATTCCTAATCCATAAATAAATCAAGCAGCACTCTAAGCCGTTCCTTGGCAAATGGGCTTCAGCGTGGCATCTTCAGCAATGCTAACTGAAAGCTACAGAATAGAGAAGTAGCAATTCTCTAAATGAACCTACAAAGCAGCAGAACCTTGCGATATTTTCTCCAACACTTCAAACGGCTTAGTGAAGGAAAGACCACAGTAGCATTACTCACCGGCAGTGAAGTCCTTGTTAAGGTCGATGAAAGCATTGGAATGAGGGATGCGCATTTTGACATCAGATCCAAGAGCCTGCTCACATTTTGGTTTTCTGATAAATGATAAAACAGCATGCTTTGTAAACTGTGCATTTGTTTTTGTGGCACAGGTAGAAAAAAACTAATACAAAATCTTACCTGGTCCTGAGATAGCAAACCTCTGATGAACCATCAACAGATCCAAAAATGTCTGGAATCATGTCCCCATTAAAGCTGTATGTGGAAAAGAAAAAGCAGCATTAGACCTCTGCAAAAGCAGAAACTTTACAGAGGATGAGGACTACACAACTTACAACAGGTACAATGACTGCGTTTAAAATTATTACAATCCTCATCAGTGATTTGCAGTGTTTAAGACCAAGATTATATATAGATATTATATAATATTACCACTAGGGCTGGGTTGAAAATATTAATTTCTTGATTTTAATTGATTGCCATTTTGATGAACTGATATCAATTCTTAAACCCAAGAATTGGTCTATGCTGTTTTCCGTGGATGCGTGAACAAAATTTAACAAAACATTATTTGTAGCGCACTTCCCATCCAATAAATCGCAATAAGCTTCGTTACTTTTGCTATGAAACGCTCAGCTTTCAAATTCTGCCAATTTTATTACGAAATTCAAACAGTAAATGGTATTTTGGCAGTCTTTAATATGGCAACAGATCGCTGAAGAACTGATCATCTCTTCAGCTTTACTACTAGTTATAGCACGTACACATGAATGAACATTAGATGTTGAAAGACACAGTACAACTTACTGAAATGTAACGCTCAATCAGTGTTTCAACCGCGGAAAGACGTTAATAAGACAGCTTGTAAAGCATATGTCACATAACGTTACATCAAAAAAGGCAAAAAGAGGAGCATTTTGCTAAATATATGCACTATATTGCGGTTCATTGTATTTATTCTTAACCTGTTCTTCAATATTTAATATGTTTGAATAAATCCGTCATGAAAACAAGTTATGACAGCCACAGTATACATTTTTAGGCTATATTTAAAGAAAAATTGAGTATAAAGAGAGAAGATATTATTATTAAAACATTATTATTATTATTATTATTATTATTATTATAAAACTGCCTTATGTGCAATCAAACTTTTTCTATACAAATCAGTTGTTCATTTTAACTTTTGATATTACAGTTCAGAGGGAAAAAATACTGTCTTGTACCTGATATATATATGAAATAACTGATGTTGAATTGAATCAAAATCACAATTGAATCAAATCACAACCTTGTCACAGCCATGAATCATTAACTTTTTGTCAATGGCCAGCCCTAATTCCCAAACTATTCTTATAAAAACAATGTTATAAATACATATACATATATAACTACATATACATACATACACACATATATACACACACATACATTTTATATATATATATATATATATATATATATATATATATATATATATATATATATATATATATATATATATATATATATATATATATATATATATATATATATATATATATATATATATATATATATATATATATATATATATATATATATATATATATATATAATAAAATCACTTACTCCATGACAAGGGGTTGATCATGAAAGGTCCTGTTAAGCTCTATCCTTACACTCTGGTCTGTAAGAGAACAGATAACATTTACAAAAATGTAGCAAATAACAGCTTTAGTATAGTTCTAAGACTCTCAATTTAGGCAAAAACAAAAAAACAAGTTAATAAGCACTTTCACAAAGCATTTATTCTTCATGTATTCTTTTCAGACTTTACCCAAAGTCTGGTTATGTCCCCAGAAGATGAAGGCAATTGTCTGCGATGACTCGCCCTTTTGGTGGCCAGTGAGAAGCACATCCATCTGAGAGTCTCCATCGTAATCACCGGGGACCACACTAGTTATGCTGAAGTCACTGAGAGAGCCAGAGAAGCACATGAACACTGCAATATCAACACACCACACTCCTGGACTATATCATATGACTAGTATGATATAGTGAGAATATGGATCTCACACTTGAGAATGAAAAAGAAAAAAAACAAACACATAATACATTTTATTCACCACAAATATGTAATTTGGTGCAGATGTTGTTATTCATATGCGCCAAAAGTAAGATTAAATACTGATAGCTTGTTGTAATGTAAATCGATTAAGTTTTCATAACAGCAGACTACATTTGTAAAATGATTATAAATATCAATTGTCAGTCTATACCTCCCAAAAAATTTCTTCAGAAAATGATATTTAAATGCTTAGCTCTGTAGTTTTAACTGTGGGCAAAATATATAATGCAATGCATTACAATGATGATTGGGAGATATACAAATAAGCAATCCTCAAAAGCATGTTGTACGTACAAATATGTAAACATTTGCTTTAGTCCAGTAAATATTCACTTGAAATATTAATAACAATATAAACTTTATTCTTCCATGTTCCAAGCAATCAGCAAATAAATGTGTAACAAGAGCTAAAAGGTGGACATTTTTATTATTATTTTAAAGTATGAACTATGAAGTCAGAGGGCACGTAGAAGATTGTGTACAGACAATTTTTGATCATGTTGATAATTTAGAAGCCTTAAAAATGTATTTATCAATGTAATAGAGTAGGCTTTATAGGGTTAGTGTGTGCCAGTGTACATTCTCACCTAGGGAAAAGCTCTTTAGTCAGATGAACTTTAGGTTTGTAATAAGGAGCTTTAAGATCAGCCAAGAAAATCAACAGCTCAGATCCTGAAAGAAATAACATTCCCGTAAAATAACACATTATCAGGATGTTTATCACTAATAACACAAATAAGTAAAAATAAAATAATCTAGAGTGCATAGGGAGTATCCAACCCCATTCCCAGTCATTAGCAACAATATATGACAGTAGTGTGTTTTTATACACAAAACACCAGCTGACATACTATCAAAGCTCACACATAACATACAATAAGCATCACCTTACATAAAACATACAAGTTAAACGTTGGGGGATAATTTTAAGACCTTATTAATCTTAACGTCAGCTAACAGAACTGTACGTACGCTTCCTGATGATGAAAATGTCAGTCTGTTTATCAGAGTTGAAATCACCGAAAGCCGCTACTGTGCCATAATTCTCCGAGGCAAATAAATCCTTAGTAACGTCCTGCAATGCAAACGTGACAAAATGTCCGACAAAACTTAATAATAACGTCAAAACATAAGCCCATGACAGCAACATTTTGCTGTTAGCTTCAACCATCACAAACCGGAATACGGCACGCGAGTTCTACGGCAGCCAGCGGAGTACATATAGGTTTTGCGACAGTGTTGGTGCTTTAACGGCAGTGTAATGTTTTTATTTTGCTGTTATCATGGCAAGCTTAGCGGATGTCGGCTGGAAGCTGCTGGAGTTCAAAGCCAGATCTAAGCGATCAGGTTTGGCTTTTGAGATGCATGGCATTGGGCACGATTAAACATTGCGCATGTGTACTCTCGCTGCATTTTGATCCATTGTCCGTGGCGCAGAAGCTCATTAACATGAGTTGTCGTGTCTGTGTGGCGCAAAAGCCCAAAGGTCAGGCGAGAAGTGTACGCTGATCAATGGCTATATTTAGAGCCTAACTGCACACTGAGCGTCAGGCTTTGAATTTTTAAGGAGTAGTACTTTAAAAGACTTCAGTTCCTGAATGTTTAAGGCTTTGAAAAGCTTTTTAACCCTCTTAATTCAGTGCTTGTTAGCATCTGCTTCAGCCTGACATTAAAACTCAAGTAGCCCTTGGCAGTTTTCAGGATCCACTTGTAGTTATGCAAGATATATAAATAAGTAAAATTACACATAGTTTCTTTCTGCTATTTGTCTTTGTCTCTTGAAGGAGTAGCACAAAAAAATGAAAAAATGAAAAACGAAAATTGCTCACCATGTTATTCTAAACCTGTATGGAAATATCCAGTAAATATAACCACTGACTGTCACTTTGTGTTCCTCAAATTCATACGGGTTTGGAACAACATGGGTGAGTAAACTATAAGATTTTTTTGCATGAACTATTCCTAAAATAGCCATGTCAATTTTATTTACAGCTTTACAGAAATTCAAGATGTTAATGTTTATAATTTATTATTATCTTCATGCCTTATAGTTGCATAGTGCAGATTAGAGTTTGCAACGACTTAAACAATGAAACAGTTAAGATTTGTTATATAGTATATACCGCTTTATGTATGTAAAGCAGCAGGAGAGCTGTGCGATAATATACTTTACATTTTGTGGTGATATAAACAATCAAACAGTTGGATACAAATCACAAATTGTTACTCATAATCTTAAAAGTTGGTTTAGTATTGTAGTTTATATAGTATCATCGCCATTTCCACACATTTTAATTGTCATCTTATCCTCTCACATCAGTCACACCAAATCATCTCACTTTCAGTTGTGTATAAGATTTGTTGCATGTCCATTCAGTAACCATGCCCGAAAATTGGAAATTCTCTCTGTGTGATTCCATGTAATTTGTCTTTTCTCCCTAACCCTCTGAATTATACTAATGTTGTAGTTTAACTAATAGAGGACTGGCGTAGAGTTCACCTAATGAAAAATGGCCAACACTGCCAATGAGGTTCTGAATGTCCGTCGCAAACTCAGGAAATTTGGTAAGTTTGGGTGAAGCGATTGATCCATGGATAAGTTGCTCATTACTTTTGAAATGAGAACTTTCCATTTCAGTTTATATAGTGTGAAGTATCTGGGTAGAAAACTATTAACTGTGAAATTTCGCCATGAAGCGAAATGATAGCCAATACATTCCCAACAGCATTGGTTCAGAAATTAAACTCTTTGTTGCCTAATTGAAAATTGGTGTTTAATTAATTAATTATTTTTTTATTGCAGCAAATATATAATTCTAGTGTTTCATCTCTAATGTTTCATCCAATTTAAAAGGGTTAGGCATAAATAAAACTTGGTAATAATCAGTAATTCAGTCCAGTACCTCTTATCTCTTTCTGTCAATGTCTGATCGAATCTGTTAACAGAGGGTTTGTATGCTTCTTGAGGCAAGTTACTTTTATATCAATGTGGTGAAACTAAAATGAGGAGTATCTTTCATTTGCCTATTGGATGTGCACTGCTTAGCTGGAGTTATCTTAAAAAGAGATGGCTTTGTCCCTGCTACTTAAAAGCTGATGGGAATTATGCTAATTTGCTAGGAAATGTGAATTTTCAGTACCTGAGGTATTGACCCTGGGTCGATTCTATTAAAATGTAAATTGCTCCAAAGTTAAATGTGTCTGAAATAGTGCTCAAGTTGATGGGGTTCCCCTGAATTTCACTCCTTACAGAAAAAAAAAAGAATTTACTGGTGTCGGGTTCCATTATTCACAGAGTCTGTGCCAGTGCCTTCAATTTTGCAATCAAGCTGTGTGTGTTTGCAGTGACGTTCGATTTGATATATGCATCTGGTGAACAATAGCTTTAGTCTTTTGCATTTTGCTTTGATTGTTTTGCTGGCATGCTTCGCTGCCTTTTCACCCCGGTAAATCTGCATTTCGCTGCTCTTAGCATTGTAAATGGAACAGAAAACCATTTAGGTTACAGAGAATAAATGAAGCACAGTTTGATTTTGGTGAGTCAGCTCAACTTCAGCATACTAAATAGCCCAAAGTGAGCCAGTAGCGGATCAGTACAGTAGTCTATAGCAGCATCATCAAGAAGCCATGCTGACTGTGTATCACTTCCATCCAGGGGTACTTGAATTGCATCTAGAAATGAGATGACAGGGTTCGTACGGTCGTGAAAAACCTGGAAAAGTCATGGAATTTTAAAATCGCAATTTCCAGGCTTGGAAAAGTTTTGGAAAAATAAATTGACCCAGAAAGTTTTGGAAAAGTAATGGAAATTTGTTTCAAAATATTTATATAAAAGAATATATATTTAAGTGATAATATTAGTTAAACAAATCACAATCCATACGACTATCACAATCCATACAAGCCACTTTCTGTCAGATTTCGTTTTGCAGTGGTGAGCATTAGAACCATAGACTGTAAAAAAACAAAAGCTGATATAAAAGTTCCTTAATTGGTTAAAATATGCTGTGATTTGAAAATTGAAATGTTAACTTTTTATTCTTATTTTACATAAACACAGATATTTCATGGAACGTTAGGTCATGAATATTTGCCTGAAAAGTCATGGAAATGTGTATGAACCCTAAGATAAGCGTCACAATATTTCACATCTGTTCAGATTCAAGTGTTGTTTAACATCAATGTCTGCTTTTTGTGAACAGGCTCCATCTATGAACCCCTTAAGCTATCAACCTTGCACCGGGATGATGAGCCCCTTTGGGAGAAACTTGACCGCTTCTATGGTGCAGGTGAGAATTTATGTCCTGTATGTAATTTGTTTTTAAAATAGGCTTAAGAATAGAAGCCAATCTGAAGATGTTATGGTATGGAGGGCTCAAGATTGTAAGATAACATCTCTTGAGCACTCGATTATGGTCTTTAATGATGCATTTAACCTCTTTCTGTTGTGTCATCGTGGCTTCATCTAGATGCACCGCCTTGATTTTTATTTTAATTAAAAGTATGCGTTAATAAACCAACTCATTTAAGGTGTCAAGCTGTGTACAAATTGCAGTTACTCCTGATTTTCCCTAATATAGTTGATCTGTGTATTAAGTGCACAGATGTTTACTCATATTTAAAAACAATTTAATTATGGCAAGATGTTTCTTAATTTAATTAGAGGATTCAAAAGTCTCCAAACCATTACATTTAATTATAATACCCAGCAAATGACTTGAGTCCAAGCACTAAAAGATTCATTTGAATCTAGTATGGTTTCTCATTGCTGTGCTCCTCTGTGCAGTTGGCTGTTAATCAATACTCATCTCTTTTCCTACCCACCCTCTATATCTCTCTCTTCTCACCTAATCTTGCTTTCCATTTTAGTTTCCCCCATGACAATAAATACTGCTTCGCAAGATGAATGGCATATGTCATATTAAAAGAGTTTTCTTCATAGATTTAATTTTTATACTTTCTGTTTTATGTTTAGATTTTGAGGTCATTTAGATTCAGTTGAGCGCGAGTCTCATTTGCAGGGTTTCTCTTTGTGTCTTAAAAATGTCTTAGAAGTCTTAATTACACACATTTAAGGTCTTAAAATGTCAGAGCAGAAAAAATCTTAAATGCATAAAGTTATGGCATTATGTTGCATGCATATTAATTTCCTCAGTATTTTTGTCCGGTTTTCCAAATACATATCTAAACATCTTTCATACGTTTACTTGAGAAGTAAAAGTCTAAACAAGAACAAATATCTGTCAATGAGTTAAGAATCTTTAGGCAAACTGCATTGGAAAACAAGACAAAAATACAGAAGAAGAACATAACTGTATTCAGAAAATACAGTAAAAATTATGTCCATGTTCTAGTGGTTGAGAGCAGAGGTAAGCTACTACTTTTTATGTAACATGAATTAAAAAGTAATGTATATCTGTTGGAAGTTGTATTTTAAAACTCTGGAATGTTGCTAATTGTTTTTCTCCCTAGATATTTACATTTTAGAGAACAAATTTCTTTCCTTGGTCTTAAGAAGGTCTTGGAAAAAGTCCTTAGAACCCCCAGTAAACGTAAGATACACTTTGCTTGAAAAACAACATGACGTAAGATAAGATTGCAAGATTTAAAATGACAAATCATGTCATTTTACTTCTCAAGAAATGCGTCTTCTTTTAAAGAGATTTATGTTGGACACCAAGACTAATGGCTCGTTTCCACCAAGCGGTACGGTTCAGTACAGTTCAGTACGGTACTCAGTTTTTGTTGTTTCCATCGTCAGAAGTTGTGAATGGTACCCTAATTCCGAACCGTCCCGTACCACTTTTTTGGGGTACCTAGCACAGTTGTCCGGTACTAAAGGGTGGAGCTAGACTCACTGCAGAACGTTGATTGTTTGACAGAGAATCGTCATTTGCGTGTGCTTTTTTTTTGGCTGTGTTTTTCCTTGCAGCCTTGGCTCAAACAAAATGTGTCGTCTTTTGACAACAGCCACATGCAGAGAAGCTAGAACAAGCTCTGCTGTATGTTGTCCATTGTTGTTTACTGTGTCGCTTTCTTCTTGGCGCGAGAATGGCGCTGATCGCTACACAACGCCTATCATAAGTGTACTGTTGGTGGTGGAAATGAGTTGTGTCAGAGTTGGATCAGAGTTTTACGGTCCCGAATTGTAATGTGCTGTACTGAACCGTACCGCACTGCTCGGTGGAAACAAGCCATAAAAGACAGGACACAAGAGCATATGACCACTCCAGATTTGTGCCCCATTTACTTTTACGTTTATATACATATCAAATAATGGCAGAAGCTAGACAAAGTTTTGCTTTCTCTGCGTAACAAAGGTTTTAAGGTCGTACCAATTCCGACCTTCTAACTTGTATAGAGAAAAGGAATTTGATCAATGTAGGACCTAAACATCACAGACTGACCTTTCTATGGTTCAATACACAGACTTCAACTGCTTGGTATGATATTATGTAGTACTATGGTGTATTTGAACATTTCAAGAACACCATATGTCTTTTGTCTGGCACACCTGATTCAACTCCTCAGCTCATTAGTCGAGTGCTCGATGAACTTGTACGCATGTACGAATTCTGTGCTTTCAATCTCTATCCTCCATCCAGACTTCATCCTGTTCCTAAAGCTCATTTAAAATCCCCAGACAGACAACACTGAGATGAGAGCACTGCAGGGTGAGAGAGGGAGGAAGTGAGAGAGAACAAAGAGGAAAGAGTGACAGAGAGGATGCTTCTCATTTCAATGATCCTTTTGAGTCATGGTTGAAGCAGACAAACGTACAGCGTTAGCGCTGGGTAATCCCGTTTTTGAAAGTGAATCCCCATGTCATTCCCTATAAGACGAATCCTGCAATGATAAATAATGCGGTATATTTCATAATTCAAATAGTAATAGTTTTGGCAGACTCTACCTCAGAGCTGAAATGCATCTCAGCTTATCATCGCAGCACATTATATGCAACATGCATGGTATACTTGCATGGTATACTTTTCTCAGAAGGTTATTGCCAGTTTTTATCTCTGGTCTCTCTTATTTTCGGCCTTTCTCGCTCCCTTTCTGGGTTTTCCTATTTATGTGGTAATGACATCATGCTTCAGTGCTTCTCATTTCCCCTTCTTCTCCTCTCTGGCCTGTTTGTTGTGAATGCAGTTCTGCTATCTTTCCTCTGCCTCCACAAGATTAAGGTTGGAGAAAACAAGCTTTAACTTTTAATGGGCAAACGACTCTCTTTCTTTCTTTCTTTCTTTCTTTCTTTCTTTCTTTCTTTCTTTCTTTCTTTCTTTCTTTTCTTTCTTTCTTTCTTTCTTTCTTTCTTTCTTTCTTTCTTTCTTTCTTTCTTTCTTTCTTTCTTTCTTTCTTTCTTTCTTTCTTTCTTTCTTTCTTTCTTTTTCTCTTTCTTTCTTTGTCTTGTCTTCTCTCTCACTCTGTCTCTGTGGTTCAGTCTCCTCCCATTTTCTTCGTCTTCTTCCGTGTGATGGACCCCCTCCTTTTCTTCTTGGTGTATAAAAATGGCTTCCGTGTGGAAACAGACTGTTTGTGTGTGCTGTGTTAGGGGTTGATTTAGAGGTGCATTATGCTGATAGATGATAAGAGAGAGATGCAGTCTTCAAAGCATTTGCATCTAGAGTGCATCTAGAGTTCCATCCCTCACGCCAAAGATGCGTGTGAATAATATGTCCTTTGCCTTTTTCCTGTTCTCAAAAGAAGTCACTCGATGCACAGGGGATGCCTCTACGTGCCACGGTGACTGTGAAATGACTGCAGATGAGATATTCTTGATTAGTTATTTAAGGATTTACAGGAGCTCATAGCCAGTAATAGCAGGCTGTGTGGCAGGTTTCTCCAGATTAATTGATCTCTGACCCTTTCGTCCCTGAAACATTATGGAAGACTCCAACCGCAGTCTTCCTTTCAGTCCTGCCGGGATCAACCGCACTTACAGTACAAGACCTAATCAGATAAAGACGCATTTATCGCCTTTTTTGGAATGCCGGATTCTTCCGATGTGAGTCAGAGCTGTCGGAAGAGTATATTAATATTCTGACTAATTCCCCCCAGTGTCTCCTTATCCCCCAGCCCTGCTGGCACTGTCTCTTTGAATTGACCCAAACACTACATAACAAATGATGGTTCGGAATGAATGTCCCCTTCATTTGTGCTGCCGTAATGTGCTGATGAAAAATGAAGTGCCCTATTCAGCCTGATTATACATTAGTAAAGAGAAATCACAGTAGAGAGAGAGCGAGAGAAAGAGCAAGTTTAACAGTTGGGCACATTGATGGATAAAGCTGTGTTGCCTTTTTTGTACTATTTGTTTTTTCTTCATAATATTGATGAGCAATATGCAGTATTTATTTAGGTTGATTAATTACACATGCAGAGGTATTTTATGTAAAAACAGGAACAGGTGTGAAAAGGTGTTCATCAAAGATGCGTAAACAGGCTTGGAGGGTGCAGTATGTGTTTGTGAAGACACCTGCTGTTGCAGTGAGCTGTTGATAGTAACACCATAAGACTAAATCTGTTTTTCTCTCTGTCCTTCTATTATTTCTTCTAGTGAAGAGCACCATTCTGAATTATCAGAGCCCTACCACTGGTCTGTTTCCGGTGAAGACCTGTTCCACCTGTAAGGATGCTAAAGTCAGAGACTCCCTCTACTGCGCTGCCAGTGTCTGGGCACTGGCGTTGGCATACAGGTCAGATACTGATTCTTACTGTTTGTGGAATTACCTTTTGGTAGAATCTGGGATCACATTGATCTACGCTGATCTTAAATTATGTTTTAGTTGGTAAATGTGAATGAATGTGTTGAAGAGACTGGCTCTTTTCCAGTGCTCCCATTAACCACCAAGCCATACTTAAATCTTGGTTAAAAACCACTTATAAATCAAATTCCATAAATCCATTATTAATGTGCTGGCTGTTGATATCATTGTTCTATTCAGAGCGCTATTATATAAACATATATACATGCACAAGTGTGACATATATGTAGTGCATGATACATGTAGTGCTATACATGATATAGAGATGATTAGTAATTAAGAAAAAAAATAGTTTATTTAAAAAGCAAAGTACAAAACATTTCAGACAAGTTCCTTGTGGTATACTGGTATGTGGTGTGTATACCATCTGTGGCGTCTGAGAAAACAAATATGAGTTTAAAGGGTACATAACACACAAAGTTTCTGTCAATATCATGTTAATCTTGAATACCTATAGAGTAGTGTTGTATCCTTCATATCTCCGAAGGGTCTTTAGTTTTATCATATTTATAAAAGACAGATACGCCGTGCCGATTTGAACTGGCTTTTTAAAATTATTTTATACTGTTGTCTGAGGTCAACTTATTACATTTGCGTGGTTTGTACTTTCAAAAACATCATCATGAATAAGTAATAGGCTATTTTCTACACTGGTTTTGAGCCTCTCTCCTGGAACGCTCAGTTCTTATTTCCCCACTGGAGACTTGGAAGTAAACGCCCACTGCTATGATTGGATAACAGGTTTGCATATTATAATGAGTTTCGACTCCCCCCGTACATGTGGGGAATTGTTTTCAAAACGTCCAATGTGGAAAAATGGCAACCATAATGATTCGCCCATACATCCTGAATCGCAGGACAATGAACCAAGAACACCTCTAATAGAAAGGATATTACAGCCTGTGACAGCTTGGTAAGTTATCCTTAATTAGGTTTATTTCTAATGTAGGGGAGAGCGGGGCACAACCTAACGCTTTTTGACTTTCTCAGTTTGTGTGAATCCACTTGGGGTTCAGAGTATTTATTTTTTCCCACATTAATTTCACACGTCTAGTACAAATATGTGGTTTTGTTTCATTAATACAGTGTATACTTGTTTCTTGATTTACCCCGAAAGAAATGTGAAATGTGACAACATGCCCCATAGGTGGGGTACATTATAACATGTGAGGGACACATTGTAACATCACCATATGACAGCTTAAAATGTTACCTGATATAATCACAAAAATATACAAGACAAACTTAGACAAACAAAGCATTTTAACATAATTATTATTATTACGCAAAACATAATAATAATGAATAATTTCTGAACATTGACTCTGTCATTATTCACCCTTTTCTCATGGTTTCTCAAAAGAATTCATAAAAATATAGAATATAATAGCGTAGTTCTAATAGGGGCTCATTGTAACAGTGTTACAACGCACCCCACCTGCACAACTGGGATTTGTCTTATTTTAAATAAACACAAAAAGCAGAGATGAAAAATAAACTCAAGTAAGAAATGTACTTTTGCTATGGTTAAATAAATGTTCAGTGATATCTTCCAAAGATTTCTTAATTTTGGCACAATTTTTTCTCTAAATAATGTTGATATGGCAACTAGTAAATACACAAAGTTTCGTCATCCTGGCACATGTGGAAAGTGTTAAACTAAAAGTGTTACAACTAACCCCGCGCTAGGTTGTGCCTCGCGCTCCCCTATCTGTTTTTTTTTTATTTTATATTATAGTGTAACCGAAAACGATCTGTAACAATGCAATACTATCAAATATAAAAAAACATGTTTTACTCACATAAGCGTGTTGCACCATTTCTGTCGGAGCCAATATAGAAGGCAGAGCATTGTTGTTTTAATCTCTATGTCTGCAAATCCAGTCTCGACCTGTCTTGTTTACAAACGATTCCACGGTGAAATGAAGCGAACAAATGTGCAATGTCTTCCCCACCTGAGCTGGATCTTCATTAAATAAAGTTCAACCACTCATTCCTAATATTAGAATCAGAAGGATTTGCAGTGACTGCCACAACCAGGTACAGTGTAATATCTTGTTATCTTGTTTATTGCTCGGTAGCGCGATCCGTTTAGCTCCATTAGAAGTCGGTGGGTGGGGCTACAGAAGCAGGCGTACATATTTATCTGTTCAGGCGGCGTTTCAGCATACGATGACGTCAATGGTCGACATATTCTGAGATTGAGCGTTTTCTGGACCTGGTGTCAATAAAAGCTTTTCTTTGACTAACAAGGAAGTTTTCAGCTCTAAAACTTACAGGATATTCTTATATCACAATGAACTTTTATATATCAAAGGCTCAATGAAAAGTTGATTCATCACCCCTTTAAAGAATATCTGTTAGTGAGCTATTTTAGTGAGCAAGACAATCTTGTATTGTCATATGGGTTGTATTTTGGACAAAAACATGTGAATGTTTTTTCATACCGGTTTGTTGATTCACTCTTGGTGTGAACAGGCCTTATGGCTATGATTTGGCCTGAATAAGCAGTATTGTGGTAGGACTGGTGGAATAGGACTCTCTGAATAAAACAGTGAAAATGAATGTGCCATTATCATAGGAAAAAATTAAATATGCTGTTTACTTACCCTAACATCCAAAAATGTGTGGTCAGTAAGTTTATTATTTATTTATTTAAAGTATTTTATTTAGTATTGAACAATTGACGGCGAAAGATTTAAATTTTTTTATTAATGAATCCTGAAAACAATTACAGTTTCCGCAAATTTATTATCAACTGTTTTCATGATCGATGATGATGATAATGATAATAATAATAATAATAATAATAATAATAATAATAATAATAGTAATAATAAAATTTCTTGAGCAGCAAATCAGCATATTATAATGATTTCTAAAGGATCATATGACACTGAAGACTGGAGGAATGATGCTGAAAATTCAGCTTTGCATCACAGGAATAAATTACATTTTAAAATATGCTAAAATAGAAAATGGTTATTTTAAATTGAAAAAAACATTTCACAATATTAAAGTTTTAATGTATTTGTCATCAAATCAATGCAGCCTTGAGTATAAGATACTTCTTTCAAAACATCTTTTAAAGGGTGGTGTAAGTGTATACTCCTCACATTTGATATATTTGTATCAGTGCCAGCTTTAATCACGTTGAGGTAAGCATGTGTACCCACTGATCAGGTGCAAGTTGGGCCATTGATCCAGATACATTTGTTCCAGTGCTCAGATTTATGGACTACTGCTTCTTCACTGCAGTTTCCAAAGCTCAGTTAAGACAGAATTAGATTGAACTTAATGTCCAGGGATGTACTGGATACTGGATAGCTTGAAGGTTATAGGTTCAAACTCTGAAAGAGGCATAAACTATCACCTTTATGCCCTTGAACAAGATATTATAGCTAAGCCCCAGGTTCCTCTTGGGGGATTGTCCAAAGTCACTTTGAATCCAAGACACTGACCACCAAACACCACCCTGCTCGTTCTTTAACTGGGCTGTTGTAGAACATTTATCTTTTTGTTTTTAGCTACTCCAGTGATTTTGGATTTGTTGTGAATAATTTTTCCTTCTTAAAAATGAACTTTTAAGAGGGTTACTTGCAGTATTTCCTTGTGTTTTGTCTTTCCTTCTTTCATTTAAAGGTGTATTTATGAGTAAGATCTGTCATCATTTATTCAGCCTCATGTCATTCCAAACCTCTGACTTTTTTTCTTCTTCTGTTGAACACAAAATATGATGCGTTGAAGAAAGCATATTGTGACGAGGAAAAAAAAAAAAAAAAAAAAAGATTCATAAAACGCAATAAAAGTCATTTTTGTTCATGTGGGAGGTTTTGATGCATGACCTTTTCTAGAAATTGTCTGCTTGGGTTTTGTATTGTTTTCCCTATGGAATAATTGAACAGAATAATACGGAATAATAACTGGCTGGGACAACCAAACACATTCATTGGTCTTTGTTTTATAGGCTTATTTTCCTAATTTGGACATTTACTCTATCTCTAACAGCCATGGCTGTTTAGTAATAATTAACTATTTAATTGAGAATGCCTTTTAAATTCCAATTCAATCCCAGAATTGATTTGATGTAGTAATTTTATCCAGAAAAGCAAAGTTAGAAGAAAAGAACCTGAATATGTGTTTTATATGTCCACTATTTATATTTCGATTTATATTTCTACTGAATTTCATTGTTATATTTCTAAGGCCCTATTTACACTTGGTATTAACTCCTTTCCCCACCAATGTTTAAAAAAAAAGAAAAGGAAAAGAAAAGTTGCTTGCCACTGTTAGTTTTTGATCATTTTCACAAAAATGTCATGGCCCCAGAATATTTGTATGAACATTGAGCAAAAAGCTGAGAAAATATATATATTTTTTTAAATCAAAGACTATGTCTGGATCAGATTCAGAAAGATGATCAAAACATAGATGGAGTAAATCGAGTTCATCAACACATCCTAATGCTTGCACAGTCCTAGAGCTCGTGCTGGGTCATTCAGTCATTAGGCAGTTTTTATTTATATGCTGTTTAATGTTGGTGATCGCATTATTTTACATATCCATATGATACTGCTTGTTTCTGCAACTTCTTCATATGTGCTTTGATCAGGAGATTCAGTACTCTTTCAGAAGATGTCACAGCGCCCCCTACCACAACAGTGAAAACACCGAAACCCGGAATGTTACCTGAATGTTAAAATGTCTGTGTTTGGCAGAGAAGAGCTTTCTGAAAATGAATGGATAATTATGTGTTTTGGGTGGGGAATGAGTTAGTTAAGAAGCATTTTCATCAATCTCAAGTGGATGATGCTAAATACAGGTGTAAACGGGGTCTAAAACATTTTCAGATTGTCCACTTTTGATCACTTCCAGATGTAGTCGAAAATGCATTTGACTGTGTTAAAATAGTCCTTTTGATTCCAGTAGTTCAACCTTCATTTTATGACGCAACGATAATACTTTTGTTGTGCAAAAACAAACAAAAAATAACTACTTTATTCAACAATTTCTTCCAGCCTGCGTTGGTTAAAAAAATTAAGGTTGAACCACTGTAGTCACATGGACTATTTTAACAGTGTTTTTACTACCTTTCTGGGCATTGAAATTGTTAATTAAAATGCTGTCTATGGAGAAGTTAGAGATATCTTAATTTAATTCAGAAATATCTTAATTTATTTTCGGAAGACGAACAATGGTCTTACACGTTTGGTACGACATAAGGGTAATTAATGACAGAATTTTCGTTTTTGGGTGAAGTAAACCTTTAAAGGTGGACTTTGGCGCTGGGAAGATGAATGTGTATTTAAACTGGGTCATTTAGAAAAGCCAGAAAATGTATTTTTGGCTTGTGGATGAAAGACAACAACTCCCAGAATGCACTTGCTTCGCTGCCTTACGAGGCCACTCCTAAAGCCACTGCTACTGGATCACTTGCCCACCATGACACCGCCACTACCGTTGTTTTATAATAATAAAATCATTTAGTTCAGTTAGAGAACAGACACTACAATTAAAAACTGAACATGTCTGTTCAATATAATGTGAGTGAGCCGAGCGAGTGTCACAGCACAAATGCAGCAGGAGTCAATTACATTCATCGCGAGATGAAGAGCTGAGGAAAGCGCGGGCGCGGCATACATTCACCACGCGTGTTCAGTCTGGCGTGTTTTCTTGCCTATGGAAGCTTAACTTTCATAGGAATTAATTTGAAAAGTTGAAGCACGATCATTCGAATATACTACCGGATTTCTACTGATACAAAGCTTAATGCTAATCGCTGAAGTATCCCTTTAATACCAGGTGTAAACAGGGCTTAATATTCAGTAACAAGGGAATTAGTTACAGATATTTTAAACCTATAGCATACCAAGCACAAGCACAAACACACACACACACACACACACACACACACACACACACACACACACACACACACACACACACACACACACACACACACACACCTTCCTTCTTTATAAAGCAGGTCACCAGCACTCTCGGGGCCTGGGTCAAGGTTACAAGATTTATAGAAGGGCACCCAAGAAAGACACTTTCTGTTGAACTCCTAAGATGAAGTGTTTCTTTTCCTTCTCACTCCTCCTGGTGAGGGTTGTTCCTCTAGAGGATGAACATGAGGATAAAAATAGAGAGCAGGCGTATATCAGAGACAGACATAGTCATCACTCTTCACCTCTGCATATTAGCATTGTCAAAGGAGTTTAATTAAGATGATTCCAATCTGACAGCAAGGCTTGAACCCATTACTTACTCTCTATTTGTCTCTGTAGGAGTGTATGTGGGTGGTGTGCATGTGTGTGCTCTACATGAGCATGTGTTGAAGGTTTGTCTTATTCGCATGTTTGCTTTTTTTATTACTGCGATAATTTGAACACTTTGCCTTGCTGTAGTACATGGTGCTGACATGCTGCAGATTCTCACTATTTAACACGTTCAACATAAAGTACTTGACAGGAACTTTTTGAATTTTTGTTGCGCAGGCGCATCGACGATGACATGGGCCGCACTCATGAACTGGAGCACTCTGCCATCAAGTGCATGCGGGGGATTATGTACTGCTACATGCGGCAGTCTGATAAGGTGGGTCACAGCATCACACCATAGGACAGCGCTGCATGCATGTCACTCATCAATTCTGCCTTTTTGAAAACTCAAACAGCCTGCTGAAGATCGCTTTATTCACCCCTGGTGAGCAGTTTCATACTTTTAGACAATTTTACAGTTCTGTTGATCTTGTTCTTGTAAGGTTATTGCTGTACCCTCATGCAGCCTTCAGGTCAAACGTCCATAGTCTATATTTAACACTTTTTCACATTGGTCAATTTGACTGACCTTGCCATGTATTTTCATATGTATATTCTCACTATGCCTTCAAAGGAAATGTACACACATCTCACATTCTATTTTTTACCCTCTGGCTTCCAAGCAACACTGGGCTTTCTTTACTGTTCTGGTGTTAGAGTAAATCTCAGAAAGAGCTTTGCACATGGTGTGAATTTTTTTTTTTATGGACCTCACTTACTGTTTCAGGGCTCAACAGTAAGGATTTTTTTCTTTCTGCTGCCCAGTCAGGCCAGGAGTTCAGATTTTTACTTGCCATACCAATATTTTAAGTGGATCCACCATAAAAGAATGATTTTATTTAGCGATGTACTTTTTATATTTGCTTGAATTAATATTTATATTTTTCACGAAATGTTTCATTCTGTTTACCCAGTGTTGTTCCAGACTTCATTCATCTTCAGAACACATACATACACATACACGATTAAAGCACATACATAGAGCACGTCAAATATGATATATGGAACCTCAACCGTACTTGCTGTGCGTCAAGTGCGTCAAGGGTCAGTAATTGATCACAGAATTTTCATTTTTGGATCCCTTTAAGTTTTCTTTAAAAGCTGAAAATCAAACCGCTAACCTTTGTCTTGTTTGGCTAATTCCGCCTGTCTTTCCCTCAATTGTCTCACTGGATCGTGGCAGCAATGTCTGTGACACACCTCAATAAAGAGTTGGTTTTGACTACAGATGTGTGAGCTCACTCCACCAAGTGGATGGCGTTTGGGCATTATTTAAATGGTTGTCTCTGGGTTGCATTTGAGTGGCTGCCAGTTGGGCTTTTCTGTGGTTTTAACAGTTGGATGTTGCTGGAATCAGCGTTTTGACAACGTTCCCATGGCGTGCTGCCTGGAGTGGCTGTGGCCATTTGCTGAGTTGTTGGGCTTCCTGTTTTGGTCCAGCTGGTAATGTTTTTACCACCAGCTGAAAGCAAATGTTAAGTAATGCACAGGAACATTTCTAACCTTTCGTAAGTACTGGGGTACAGCCCCCCCATCAAAATCTGTGCCCATATTTTGATACAATTTTATGATAGTTTTGAATATATGGAAATAAATTGTCTTTATAAATTGCAGTTCAGATCTTCTTCACAAGCAGCATGGCACATTAAAGAGCTATATAAAAGAAACCTTGGGTTCTGCCATCCATGTGGATGTTACTTTGACATGTACCACCTACCTAAGCATTGTTGCGGACCATGTACACCCTTTCATGAAAGGTTATAATGTTATGCCTGATTGGTGTATACTTTAAGTACATTAACCTAACCTTTTAATCTACGCATCATTGCAGTTTGAGTTTAATTATTGGTGATGTGTCGATGTGATGTTGGTTGAGTGGTTGTTTTTAACAGTAAGAGCAATCTCATTTCCCATGCAAAAAGAGCTCATGTTAATGCTGTTTTTACAGTTGGCTTTTGCTCTAAAGCAACTGTTCTCTCCTGGCGTAGACCTGAGCAATTACTCCTCTCTTGTGCCTTTGAAATTGTTCCATTTCATTTATTCCTGACCCCCAAGACCTGATTTGCAAGAAAGCTTTTCTGTGTCTTAATTATAATGCCTCGTTTATGCAGTTAATTACACAGTGCAGTGCTCATTAACATCTGTCTATAGCATTCACAAAGTACATTGGGTTTTTTAATAAACTCACAATGCGCTGCAACCGTTCATATAATCGGTTCCCCAGGTATATTCAACAGATGTGTTTACTGTGGCATGCTGCTGATATCACACTGAGAAAAATAAGTCACAAGTCACAAAAAAGCATGAAAAGTTAAGATGCGCATGTTTCCTCCTTTCCAGCATAAACTGCTCTAGACATCTCTCTCACAAAGCAGCCTGTGCTTCCAGTTTTGATGAGTTTAATAAAGGTCAATCCAAAGTCACATATAATAAATCACTTTGATTGAGTCTCTTTTTTTGCCAAGTTGTGTGTCATAGAATAATAAATGTTCCTGTAACAACTGAAGGTTACTCTCTGCCCTGTTGTGCTTTCAGTTTTTATTGGTTTAATTTTACAGGTGGTGATGACTAACAGATGTTTGAAATGTCATCCTTTGTCTCACAGGTGTCTTTTTTGCTCTTTTACCTCTATCCATGTTTGCTTTTGTGGATTTCAAGCGAAAGTTTCTGTTTGGCTGAATCTTACAGCTGTGTCTGGCCTGTTATACAGCTGTGTAACTGGTGTGAAAAAGAAATCATTGTATATCTGGGACAGAAGAATGCCTCTCATGACCTGACAAGAGAGGAGAAGGGAAAAATAAAAAAATGGGCCACTTATTTATATCACTAAAATATGCTGTGGGGGCCCGTTTGTGAAGCGGTCAGTGAGAAAGGTCGGCCCAGTTTTCTGTTGCATTGACGGGTGACATGCCCCTTCCGTAACTGTTGTTATAATATGTGAATGACTGATAGAGAACTGCTAGAGATGGCTTTATTCATGTGGTTCATCTCAAGAATCTATGGTTTGTGTTGTTTTTGGTTCACTGACTTTTGTGCTAAGGATCCGTATTAAGGACAGGGTAGTCAAGGATGTTGTTTGCTATATTGTACACGCTGACATTTTGAGTTAGAACAGAGAATCCCACTGTGTCTCCTGGATTTTAGAAGAGATGATTTTCTGCTAATACATGTGTGGAAGATTTGAGAAAATCCTTTGGACTGTGTTGTATTTATGGGATGCAGTCAGTGTGTGAAAATGTTGGCGTGATGGTCCAGTGTCACATCTAGCGGTCAACTGATATGGTTATTTAATGTGTATGTTTTGTGTACATTTATTTGCTACCACTGAATTATACGAGTAATATCACACGAGTAGCAGTGCGATATGGCTGTATATCTGCACGGCTGTGATTCGGCCATAGGTAATCGCAGCCATATAGCACGGCTGCGAGTGCGATTATTGCGTTTATACAACAATTCGACGGTTAAGTGTGTAAATAAATCAGAAACAACAACGTTGTGTCTTTAAAACCTCTTTCATGCAGAACTACTTCCTTCTGCCACAGATTCAAATCTCAAGTTGAGTTTAACAGTTGTGACCAAACCTCCGTTACTAATTCTAAAATGTCACTTTAGAACTAGTAATGAAGGAACGTTGAGTCGCTTCATTGAAATTGCTCATAGTATTATGTAGAGTATTATGGTATTATGAGAGCGAGATCGACTAAACGAATGTATTACCTGCATCTGATATAGCATTCATTCTTCAGGTCGATGTCCATAATATTATATCCATTAAAAAATCTGTTTGAATGTTCACTGAGGAAAGCATATCTTTGTCTTTGAAGATTGACAGCGCTGAAGAAACTTCCTTGTTTACAACCAGTCACTCATAAAGACAAGTCACTGTAATGTAAGTCACAAGTAATGTAACTGTCACTGAAGTCACTATTGCAATCACTGACGGACCCAATTTCTTAATACCATATACGGCATGTTTATTGAACAAGCAAACAATTCAGTCAAACGTACAAAATCAGAGCTCTATACAGGACTTAAGTTAAATATAGCCTAAATATAAAGTTATGAAACTTAATTTTCCCTTTTTAACCAAAACCAAAAAGATTATGCTCTGAAACATGTAATAGATCAAACAGCCAATCTTTGGTCTTATTAATAATACCCCAAATGAATTATATTTGTTTAACCACTATCTACATAAGAGACAACGACAAATTGGCCGAGATGAAGCTGTTCTCTGCGGGTAACGTTACATGAGCACTGAATGGCCGCTGATGTCCTGGCGTCACATATTTGGGGTCTAAGTCGCCTAAAAACTGTTAAAAATACATTTTGTGACACAACAACAGTATTTTTTACAACAAGTACAGTAACTTATGGTGGATTTGCTCGATCGCCATGACAGTCACCGCGAGCAGAGTGATACAAACGGTGAAATGGTTTGCGTGATGGTAATATAGTTTGTTAATATCGCATGGCTGGAAAAGGGTCTCAGCCAATCAAATTCGAGAACCAGAAAGAATATATAAATATTACATATAAAATGCAATATAAATATCTTTAGAAATATAACAGATGAAATTTATGAAAATTATTCTAAATCGTTCATATATTTTCATATTTGAAAAGAATGCCCAGTGGCCATCACATCATTTCAAAGCAGATTAAATCTACCAATTAATCTATCTATCAGTATTATATCAATCTTTTTTTATCCACCATGCTTTCTGCTTTTTTATTTGTTATTTTGCAGTTTATGCCTCATTTTTGTGCGCATAAAATAATCATGCTTGTATATATTTTGCGACCTCATTCTTGACATCTTGGGATAAAAACCCTGCGGCAGTCACGTCTGCTGGGTAGCGGATTGGTTTTCTGTGGTGAGTCAGAGCAGACGTCTTACCTATCGTCTGCATAAGCTTCTTATTTATTTGAGTCTAGGACTTGCATCTGTTCAGTGTACTATTTATTTATCAACTTCATCTCTTTCTGTTTGATCACCTTGAATTTCTTCATGTGTGTTATGTCTTCGTGTCAATAACAGTCTGATATTTAATAAACAAATATTAGAGCAAATAAATATCAATATCTGCAGCATGTGCCGTAGTGTCACATTTGGCCAAGCTTCTTTCACTGAAGAGACATTCATTGAATTTATAAAAGGCTTTTTCCATCATAAGAAATTGAAATATACTGTTTTTAAATATATATTTTGTGTATTTATGCTAGAATGTCAAAATAGACCATCTTTTGTCCTTTCATACTTTGACTTATACATACATTTGACTTATATAATATATATATATATATATCCTATATATATATATATATATATATATATATATATATATTATATATATATATATATATATATATATATATATATATATATATATTATAGCAATTATTATGTTACTTCCTCCACTGTTTGTGATGTACAAATAAACTTTATTATACTTTCATGTCATGTATTGTTACATCCATCCAAACCAATATGACATCACAAGTACCCTCAAATTGATGTAGTCTTTCACAACAATACTTTCTGAATTTTAATACCCAACATTTATATACCCAACATGTTCCCAAATTCTTGTTACCACATCTCTGAAATCTCAGCTTGTGTGTAAAAATATTTCCAGCAATACAGCATTTTAAAATGTTTTGCTGTCAAAGTATAATTGATGGCAGAGAGTGAATTATGTGTCCAGTAAGGTTGTATATGTAGATATATGTAGATACTCATCCTGAATGAGCAGAACTGTGCTCCGGCTGCTTTTTAGCATCTATTTCAAGCCAAGCAGACATCTGGGAGCACTACATCTTTCTTGTGGAGACTGGAGAGATGCATGCAATTAAAGTTGCTCCCAAAATCCAGACACCATCTTAATTGTAATTTGCTGTTTAAAATCTGGTGTGAATTTATTAATATAACATTATAGCACAGGGCTTTAGATGTGATAAAAGAGTGCATTCAGAGGTGCAATTGTACCTTAACCTCCAGAAATACCAATACACTCTTTTCTTTTTGTTTTGCTTGCTCACTCACTCACTCACTCACTCACTCACTCACTCACTCACTCACTCACTCACTCTCACTCACTCTCACACTCACTCTCTCACTCACACCTCTCTCACTCTCACTCACTCACTCACCTCACTCTCCTCACTCCTCACTCCACTCACTCCTCCTCACACCCACTCTCCTCACTCACTCTCACTCACTCTCTCACTCACTCACACTCACTCACACTCACTCACCTCACTCTCACTCTCCTCTCACTCTCACTCACACTCACACTCACTCTCACTCACACACCACTCCTCTCTCACTCACTCACCTCACTCTCACCTCACTCACACACTCACACACTCACTCCACTCACTCACTCACTCACTCACTCACTCCACCTCCTCACACTCACTCACTCACTCTCACTCACTCACTCCTCACTCACTCCACTCACCTCACTCACCTCACCACTCACTCACTCACACTCACACCACTCACTCCACTCACTCTCTCACTCTCACTCCTCACTCTCTCTCACTCACTCACACTCACACTCACTCACACTCACACACTCACTCACCACACACTCACCTCACTCACACTCACTCTCTCTCACACTCACTCTCTCACTCCACTCTCACTCACTCTCTCACTCACTCTCTCTCTCACTCTCCTCACTCACTCACTCACTCACTCACTCACTCACTCACCACCACCACACTCACACTCACACACTCACACACACTCTCACACTCTCACACTCTCACACCTCACACCTCACACTCTCACTCACTCTCACTCACTCACTCCCTCCTCACCACCACTCACCTCACTCACCTCCACCCACACTCACCACTCACCTCTCACTCACACCACCACACTCACTCACTCACACACTCACACACCACACTCTCACCACACACACTCACTCACTCCACTCACTCACTCACTCACACTCACTCTCACTCTCACTCACCACTCTCACTCACTCCCACTCACTCCTCCACCACCACCACTCACTCACTCCTCACCTCACCACCACCACTCCACCACTCACACCTCACTCACACACTCACCTCCTCACACTCTCTCACTCACTCACACCACTCACTCGCCACTCACACACTCACTCCTCCACACACTCACTCCTCACACACTCACTCTCTCACACTCACTCTCTCACTCACTCTCTCACTCACTCACTCTCACTCACTCACTCACCACTCACTCACTCACCACTCTCACACTCACTCACTCCACCTCACTCACTCACTCCTCCTCCTCCTCCACCACCACTCACTCCACTCACCTCTCACACTCACACTCACACTCTCACTCACTCACACTCACACTCACACACACTCACTCTCACTCACTCCTCCTCACTCACTCACTCTCTCACTCACTCACTCACTCTCACTCACTCTCCTCTCCTCTCTCTCTCACTCACTCACTCTCCTCACTCACTCTTTTCCCTTTGTGTTTTCTCTATCTCTTCCTTTTCTATATTCACACAGGTGGAGAAATTTAAGCAGGACCCGAGTCCATCCACGTGCCTGCACTCAATATTTAATGTGCACACTGGAGATGAGGTTTACCAGTATGAAGAATACAGCCATCTACAGGTTATTTCCATCTTGTATACACACACAATATTCATATAAAAAGTTGCTTGCTATAAATGTGATATTGTCACTCCTGATTCTGTATCTAAACCATCATTAAAACATGATTATAAGTATTGTATCTAACAATATTATTGAGAGTTTTGGAATGAGCTCTTGTAACCTGCTTTTCAGTATTTTATGATATCATATAGATTGTCATCTTATTCTTTATCACTGCTTGTTTACTGCATTTATGCTGACTGCACCAGTGGTTAACAGCCCATAAACTTAATTCCACCCTCTTGATTAAAATAAATTCATTTTTGTCGGGGCAAGTAATAAAAACAGATTTCAGAAAACAGTTTCTACTTTTGCTCACCATTACCTTTACATTCATATAAAAATAATATAATTATTATAAAACTGCTGTAACTATAACCATATTTGAATGTTTCTTTCCTTTTCCTTTCAAACAGATTGATGCCTTGTCTCTGTTTCTATTGTACCTGGTCGAAATGATTTGTTCTGGCCTTCAAATAATCTACAATACAGATGAGGTATGACTTGACTGCATGAACTACACTTTAAAAAGTACCAGCACCAGTTCAATTCATGTCAATTCAATTTGATTCAGTTCAATTTATTTGCATAGCACTCTTCACAATACGTACTGTATTATTACATAGAAGCTTTACAAATAAACATGGCTTAATGGCTTTCACATTTTCAGAGATGAAATCCAGTCATTTTACTAGGAATCCATGCGATCAGAGGGCAAATGATATGATTCCCTGTACTGATTTCAGAACGGATTTGTCAATTTGACAATACATCGCTACTCTATTGACAATATGCAATGGACCTTTTTGCCCTTGAAATTTCACTAATGTGACTGAACCTTTAAACTGCAAACCAACGTTGAATCTAGGAAAAGCTCACCAAAATATTTAACTTTGTAAATATTTACAAAGGTATTACCATTACGATGGTACCATCACAATACGCTAACACTTTATTTTACAGTGTCCTTGGTACTCACCATAGTAATAACAGTAAATTATGTATAATTACATGCAGCTAACCCTCAACCAATCCCTAATCCTACCCTAACCCTATATTAAGTACATGCTGCATTAAGTATGCTATTTTAAAGTTTTCTAATTTAATTTTGGAGGTCTCCAACAACAGGTTTACATGCATCAGCATCAAAGGTAAAAAAAAAAGTGTAATTTTCTCATAATATTCCTTGCACATCACCACAATGTTCAATGATTCTCAAACCACTCGATGGATGAATCAGTCTCTCTAATTCTCTCCTTTCCCATGAGCCTACTCTGCTCTAATTGGTCAGATGGCCCAGTCTGTTGTGATTGGTCTACCGCATACAGCGCGTATTTCGGAAGCTAAACGCCCATTACCATAACTGACCTTCAGCTCCGTCAGGAGGCAGTAATGCTGAAGTCGTATTTACATCAATCCCAGCGCGAGTCTGAATCGATGATGAAACATTGGAAAACTAGTTATTCGACCCGAACCTTGAGCAGGACGTTTCTTAGGGATGCTACTCAGTTTGAGGTACATTATGAGATGTTTCAACTGTAAATCAGCATTAACAAGTGTGCGTCCATCAACAAACCCGTGTGTCTGTGTGTGTGTCTGTGTGTGTCTCTGTATGTGTGTCTCTGTGTGTGTGTCTCTGTGTGTGTGTCTCTGTGTGTGTGTCTCTGTGTGTGTGTCTCTGTGTGTGTGTCTCTGTGTGTGTGTCTGTGTGTGTGTCTGTGTGTGTGTGTGTGTGTGTGTGTGTGTGTGTGTGTGTGTGTGTGTGTGTGTGTGTGTGTGTGTGTGTGTGTGTGTGTGTGTGTGTGTGTGTGTGTGTGTGTCTGTGTGTGTGTCTGTGTGTGTGTGTGTGTGTGTGTGTGTGTGTGTATGCTAAAAGAGCATACGTTAGCCCAGCACTGACGTGAATGACTGATGTAACATTAAAGTTTGCAAAACAAATCCTACTCCGTCCTTTATCTCTACTAAAAGTAGTAAGAATGACAGACAGTCTGCATTAATAGACACTGTTTTAGATAATACTGCAGCCCACAGCTGATTTGCAGTAGTATTTCAGTAAGACAGTATGTCACAATGAAATTGCTTGCAATTTGTTTAATTGACTCAGAGTTGACTCTAACTTTTGAGAGACAATAACTTTATATACACAGTGCACTTTCAGATTTAAAACTTTGCAGGATGTTTTCATTCACTTAGAACTATGTTACACACTACATGAAAGGCAATTTTCAAAAAATTGGGGCACTTTAAAATAAGAAGCAACCCACAATATTTTCTCTCCATCTACAGCAAGTAGATTGGGGAGTTTTTAACCTCAATGGGAATGTCAATTTCTGCCGTGATGATTAGGCAGTGAAATATTTCAATCCCGAAATCTTGTCCCAAGCCACTGGATCCTCTCTCTGCCTGCCCGAGGACTTTCTCTTAGGGCATTCTGGCCATGACTATATTGAGCAATTTAGCTGTAAGAAACATTGCTGCAGAAAGGAAGTTAAGTTGAGTTGAAATGGTTAAGGGCAAAGAGCAAAAATGCCAATTCCTGCATTTTACCAAGCTGAAAGATCAGCTCAAGCACTCTGTTTGGAAAATACTGTAGCACAAATATAAAACTATCTTTTAAAAGGCCTCTTCAAATCCTGCCAGCACCCACCCCTGACCCTTGGACTCACACACTAGAGGAGATACCAAAGTGTGTTAGTGGTTATTGTAATAGTTGTGTAATCTCTCTCTTTTCTTCATTAATTGCATCTTTTATTCCTGCTGTCCACGCACAGGGGAATTTACTTAATACTCTGCTGCTGATAAACCGCTGACTGTGTTTATTTATTCAGCCACATTGTCCTTATCTTCAAAAATATTGTTTTTCTCCTAAATGTTGTGTTTTCAAGCAATTACAGTGTATGACTGTTTTGTGTACATGACAGGCAGTATCACCTTTTCAAGCTGAGCCTTCCACCCTAACTTTAACAAATTGTCACAGTAGCTTTTATTTTGCTATTTGCAAAAGAGGCCTAATTGACGTCTCTAAACAGTGCCTACTCGGGTATGTAATGCAATTAAAAAAACACAGTTGTGAAATCAGCAGCCCATTACATTCCATTATTAATGAACAGCAGAACAAATCGGGGAGAAATTGCCAGTGTAATATTTTTCCTACTCCTCATTGGCAGTGCCTTTTTTCTTATATAATATAAGCTTTGCCTCATCAGAGAGCCCTAGTTCTGGTTTGGCTTAGTAGTTAGATTTGGATTGACTGGTTGTAGGGGAATGCATGATATTAATAGTATACGTTTATTTTATATACAGTAATTCATTGCACATGTTTGTTACCATGGTAAATACAGATTCTAAATACAGGTGAATGCTAATTTGTGTGATATTTTATAGCAAAAAACAGTAACGTAACAAACATACTGGATTACAGGATTGCAGAGTTAGGCTAAATTAAGTTGATAATCCAGGACTTGCTACATGTTGGTTTGTAGATCTTGATGTTGAACTTTGTTTGAATGTTTGAGCTTCACAAATACAAAAACTAAAATTTGTGTAATAAGCGAGATATAGTGAGAATAAGTAATTTGATATTTAAACATAGCTGATACTGGCTACTAAATGTCCATTTATGACATATGTCTTGTTCGTTTTAAAGCTCATGTTTTGTAAGACCCTCTTACAAAACTCAGAATGTGTATTTGGCTTATGAGTGAATAAGAAATGTCATTGTTTAAATCTGTTATTAGAAAGAGTGTCACTGACATACAGACCAAAGGCTGCTTCAGCATTCATTATGATGAACTAAAATGCCATATCCAACAAACACAAACAACCATGACTGATCATTCTCAGAAAAGTTACACTCCTGCTCTGCTCTCGCTCTCTGCGGCTGAGAGAAGGAAGAAGAGAGAAAATAGTGCCACCCCGGGCCAGCGGTATTCATTAAGATACCATAAAGCTCGTCACATTAATCATTTTAGTCCAGGCCCAAAATAAAAGTGCTCAAGCCATCCCTCTTTTCTCCTTTTTTCCTCTGCATTTTGTCTTTCGCCTACCTTCCTTAGTGCCCCATTTTAGCGTGCTTTAGGGGCCCTCAGCTCTCTTCATGTTAAATTAAAAGCATTGTCAGCCCGGCCTCCCCGGGTGTTTGAGCATTTCCTCATTTATGTACCATAAAGTCATCATTCTTTCTCTTGTCTTGTTTTTCCTATGGCCTCATTCCACAAAGGGGAAAGGAAGTGTTGAGGGACTTATGACATTACTAATGCCACCCATGGAAGTGATTTGATTACTTTAGCTGCTTTATACAGTAGATCATTATTCAAATTAAATTTGTGTATAATCAGAATATTAGATGGGTAACATGAAGGAAATGCTGATGTATTGACAAAAAAAGCCTAAAAATACTCTGAAAGCAGGCTTATTTCTCAAAGCAAATCTACTTTTGTTGATGTGTGCTGATGTCTGTATGGCAAGTAAAGGCGATGGAGATCTTGATGTGACACATTTCTCTGACATGTTTGCATTTGTAGGTATCTTTCATCCAGAATATGGTGTTTTGTGTGGAGAGGGCGTATCGTGTGCCAGATTTTGGCATGTGGGAACGTGGAAGCAAATATAACAATGGAAGCACAGAGCTGCACTCCAGGTAAGTTTTTTCACTCCGTTTCTGTTTCCTTTTAATAACTTTGTCATTAAATGAAAATACTATAAGATAAATTGCAGGTAAGGATGCACTGTAGATTGGTACAGCATTAGTTATCGGATGATATTATACTTTTTTAATATATCACTATTGGTCAATATTGGCTATTCAAACTACACTACTAATCTGTACGACTGTTTATTTAATCGCATTTATTTGATAAAAAATGCAGCAAACAGTAATGTAGTGAAATATTATTAACATTTAGGGCCATATCATACACCTTGCGCAAAGTGATGCCAGGCACGAAGCAAGTGTTTTTTTGCTAGTTTCAGCCCGACGCAGTTATAATTTTCATATCTAACGGCCCGTTGTTTAAATAGTAAAAGAACTCACGCCCATGCTGGTCTGAAAACTAGGTGTGTTCAGGCACATTGTTGGTGCGTTGCTTTTTTGACAAAATAAAAGATTCCCAGGAAAGAAGCTAGGAAAATTAGGAAAAGTTTCCTTGGAAAATTAGGAAAGAAGTGTTCGGTCTTTCCGCTCGCAAATTCCGCCGTGTAATTAGCGAATCCGCCATGGTGCGAGCACAACTGGCTTTTAAAGGGAATGGGAGATGAGAGTCTGATTTGGTTTATTGCATGTTACGGCCAAAACACACCCATGACTCATTAAGAGACCAGGTACAACCCTTTTAGACCATGCGCCTGGCACGCAGACCGAAGTGGATTCGGACACGCCCTAAGTGCACCTGCGCCATGCTCTTCAGACCATGCGCTCAGATTGTTAAAATAGGGCCCTTAAAGTAACTGTTTTCTCATTTATTTTAAAATGTAATTCCTGTGATGGCAGAATTACTCCAGGCTTTGGTGTCACATGATCCTTCAGAAGTCATTATCAATGTTGAGAACAGTGAAAGAAATACTTTTATTTGAAATAGAAATCTTTAAAGTCTTTACTGTCAAAAAATATGAATAACACTGCTAAAATTATAATCTTCAGTCATTTCTAATAAATATCCATTTTTCATACTGCACATTATAATTTAACCTGTATTGATTCACTTGGTACTATGGCAATATTCCTCATGCTCAGCATGGAATAAAACAAACTTTTGTTTACTGCTTTAATGAAGCCCAGCACCTGGAACGATGTGAAAGTTTCAGTTCATGTTGAGGATTAATAGGTTGGAGCATGTCTAAGATGGCCCTCCAGTAAAGTTGGCACTTAATTTTGCCTCCTCTGGGTGAATCCATGAGTGGCTGAACTCTAACTGAGAGGACTCCCATAGAGAAGCTCCTATCTTCCCATTGCAGAAGTGATTCTTAGTTCTCTGCAGACAGTATAGACTGGATTTGCCCAGACAATATGCTTTCTAGAAGAGCAAGTCAATAGGCAGTGACTCCCAACACATCACTTTGCCTCTCTTTTCATAGCCAGGCTCAATAATGATTCCCTCCGTCACTGGTTCCTTATCTTGCTGTCACAGCATCCCCACTGAGGGCCAATTAGAGTATTGACTTTTGCTCTTTGCACTTTTTAAGTGAATGAAAAATCCTGAAATATTTTATAATGATCAATTTATGATTCATCAGTCTTCAAATTATATATTTTAGAGAGCTATCGGTCAAGTAGGGAAAAGCATGTATAACTTGTTTCATTATGCTTTTGCTTACTTATTCATTGTTATATTCATTATTATTCAGAAAAAGTGTAGCATAAAGCTTTGCAATTTTACAATTGAACTAGAAGTAGACAAAGTAGTGCTAGTGCAGTCAAGACATTTATAATGTTACTAAATATCTGTTTCAATTAAAATAAATTAATTACTGTTCTTTTGAACTTTCTATTGATCTAAAAATCCTAAACAAGAATATTAAGCAGCACAACTGTTTTCAGCATTGATGATAAGAAATCATCATCATGTGACACTAAAAACTGGAGTAACGCTATGGAAAATTTTGCTGTCATCATGGGAATAAATTACATACATACAAATATATTCAAATAAAAAAAAAATTGAAATTGTAATAATATTTCAGAATATTACAATTTTATGAATTTTGATCAAATAAATGCAATGCCTTGGTGAGCATAAGAGTCTTATTTCAAAAACTTTAAAAAGTCTTGCATGATTTTCTCTCTAAAACTGGAAATAAGGTTACTAAAACTGATCAGCACAAAGGAAATAGATGTTGCTTTACTGTTTTCAGAGGCAATGTTGTTAGATTCTATTGAAATCGTGCCAGATTTTGAGGAAAGTCACAGAACTCCATAGGGGAACTCTTAATCTGGCCTCTTGAAAGGTCATGAATTACAAAGTTTCTTTTGAAATGATCTCAGAAAATTTGAATTAGAATGGTAATAAAGGGCATTTCTCCCAATCACAAAGACGAGATCAACCATCACCAATACAGAGCCAGTAATAGGAACATGTTATAGCAGATCATTTGTCCTCATTTTTCTTACATTTTCGAGTTTTGTAATTTTTGGCTTTACCAGCTTGAATGTAAAAGTAACAGCCTATCAGGAGGATCATTGTCAGATTTTACCAATGTATCTGGGACTGAGCCCGTTTGCTTTCTGTCCAAGCATAAAATCAATAATGCCTCAACCTTGATTGTGATCATAGCTGATGGTTTGGTTGGGGAGGGACACACAGGGCAGAGCTGGATTCTACCATGTTCTTTTCAATTTAGAATTACCCCCAATGCCTTTCAGTTTGCTCGTTTTCTGCATTTTCATTATTGATTTTTTCCTCACAGAAAGCAATTGGGCGATTCTTTTTTTATATTGCTCAGCACTCCTAGCTCTAATCGTGTACTCTAATCGTATGCTTCACAAGAGTGAGTGGCTGAAGAAGCAAAAATGACAGAAATTATTAGCTTTGTTTAACCTCAAAGGAGTCTTTCATGGATGAAAACGGCTTTTGTTATCGGCACCTGGAACAGAACTGTATTTAATGAGAGCTTAGTTCTCGGTTCGTGAAAAATTCTCAAAATCAAGTGCAATATTAATTTGCCTTAAAAAGGAGGTGCTCAATGTTGCTGTGAATCTGATCTATTCTCTCCTAGCTCAGTGGGACTAGCCAAAGCAGCTCTGGAAGCCATCAATGGATTCAACCTGTTTGGAAATCAGGTACTGCTGACATCTTTTGGCTGCTTAATGGGATAGTTCACACAAAAATCAAAATTCTGTCATCATTTTCTCCCACTAATTTCATTTGAAACCTGCATAATTGTCTTTCTTCTGTGGAACACAGCAGAAGGTATTTTGCAGATTGCCTAAAATTGCTCATTTTCAACAAAATGATTTGGTGACTAGTGGCTGTCAAACTACAGAAACAGTAATAAAGTCTACAGGATGACAGAATTAATTTTTTTTGACGAACTACCTCTATAACCACGGAATGATGAATGTTTTTTGAGGAACTGTTTAATGTCTATAAAAGGATTTTAGTAGTTAAAAACAGCTGAAGGACGCAATGTACTAACAGCTCTCTTTATCTTTACAATAGTAAACGTGTCTGCTCCTGCATAGGGATCTAATTCCTTGCATAAATGTGTCCAAGGCAGGGAGAATCGAAATGAAGTGATCAAGATTATTGGGTTAGATTGGATTTGAGCTATCTGTTTTGTCAGATTTCCAACTTTAATGGATGGTGAAAACTCCTTCCTTCTATCTGATTTTGGTTCTCTTTTTCTTTTTGGAGTGGTCATTAGTGGGATTAATTTGTTTTGGTGTTGAGGGAAAATCAAGATGGCAGTGGGCCGCATCCATTGTATTTGATAATGGACCGGAAAAGGGATAACATCCTCAAAGCGCATCCATTTTGGAAAAAGAACCCTTCCCCCCATCACTCCAATTCACACACAGATGAAGGCCCTTCGGATTGGATTATTAAGATAACCATAGTTCTTTCTCAGGTTGCGTTTACACTGCAAGTCTTTTAATGCACAGATCTTTTGACCATATGCAAAAAAAAAAAAAAAAAAATTATTTAATTTTTTGACCTGCCAAACTTTATTCACTTTAGAG
Source organism: Paracanthobrama guichenoti (assembly GCA_018749465.1). Lineage (NCBI taxonomy): Eukaryota > Metazoa > Chordata > Actinopteri > Cypriniformes > Gobionidae > Paracanthobrama > Paracanthobrama guichenoti. The sequence goes on from CM031949.1 coordinate 32,090,368, forward strand.
ACAATTGGTATCCTATATCTGGGTTTACATTAATTCCTGCCCAAAATGATTGCCTGTATTTGCTTTACTATGCACATGGTAGACCCTCTGGTTTTGAATGGGTGTGCTATTAAAATTATTTATAAAATTGATGTCGGGTAGCCATTTGCCAGTAAGATAACGGCTGTCATGAATGTTTTGTAGTGCAAAGTCTGACTGAAAGTAACGTTAATTTTCATTTTTTATTTTATCTACAGCTTGTTAGATCTAGAATTCTGAAGTATAATAAAGTAGCGCTGTAAGATTAATGAATTAACGAGACTTGTGGTGGCTTGGAATTCAAATGGGAATCGCATATGTGTTTAGACGTAGGTCAGATGTCCAGATATCAGATATGTAAAAACCTGATTAAAACCAACTTGAATTCCGCAAATTCACAAATTCCAATCTGTGTCAGATGTGTGTGTAAACGCAGCCTCAGTGAAATATGTGGTAGTTATTTGAACACTATAGTTTTGTTGTGTTTTGACCTTTTGCCAAGTTTGCCTCTTTCTGCCTAATGTGGCTCTCTGTGTTCTGTCATTAGCAGGAAACGTGGTGTGGTGTATGAAATGACTTTATGGAAGTGACTGCTGTAGACAGTGTTGTTTTGAATTAATGGAGGACTCAAATGGCTGGCTTTGCCATGTGTCTCTCAGTTGGATGGAAGGCGTGCTGTGTCATCACATGGGTTATGTTATTAATGATGGCTCTCACGCTCCATTTCCTCAACTAACTCTCAGCGTGGATGGCAGAGCTGCTGCTTTCATGTGTTTCTTTGGAACAGGAACTGTCAGAGCAGGATAAAAGCAGGTAGATCTTTAACACCATATGTTGAGCTGCATATTGCTTAGTTTTCAGATTTTAATTAAAGCACCATCATTTTGAAACCATTGTACAAATTCTCTTGGTTAGATTTAGGGATGTGCTAGATGGTCAACTTGTCAACTAGTCATCCAACTACCAACTAATTAAAAAACATTGGTTGATGGAAAAAAGGTAGTTTTGATCTATGATCAAAATATGATCTATGACAGTTTTGTGCAATAAAATGTTACAGATAGCTTGGATTTCCATTGTTTATTGCTAAATATTCAAGGTTAGCTAAAGTCAGCTCTTATCTCACTCAGTAGATGATGGCATGTTCTGCTGGAGTCTACGCATCACTTGCATGTCTCCCATTCTCACACTCTTCACAGTCATTTACAATATAATTCCTCTCAGCATGTAAATTGTTGGTTCAGAAGCTCGCATAAGCATTTCTTTGTGAGCTTCTCTAGATGAGCTAAATGTACCAATTTTTTTTGAATAATCGGTCTAGGCACGCAGAAGAAGCGAAATTGAAAAAGTGCTCTCAGTTTAAATGGAGTGGTGTGAGAGGAATGCAGAGAAAACACAGAAGCTATAGTTTGTTCTGATTGGATGACCTTGATGACTTAGAAGCTGCCACTCAGCTAAACACAAGTCAGTTTAACAAACAAACAATTGCATTTGCTTTATATATACATTACACACACACACACATGCATATATATATATATATATATATATAATATGGTCCTGGTCAGAATGGGAAAGAAAGACTGTCAGAATGGGAAAGAAAGGTGATTTAAGCAGTTTTGAGTGTGGCATGGTTATTGGTGCCAGACAGGCCGGTCTGAGTATTTCACAATCTGCTCAGTTACTGGGATTTTCACGCACAACCATTTCTAGGGTTTACAAAGAATGGTGTGAAAAGGGAAAAACATCCAGTATGCGGCAGTCCTGTGGGCGAAAATGCCTTGTTGATGCTAGAGGTCAGAGGAGAATGGGCCGACTGATTCAAGCTGATAGAAGAGCAACTTTGACTGAAATAACCACTCGTTACAACCGAGGTATGCAGCAAAGCATTTGTGAAGCCACAAAATGCACAACCTTGAAGCGGATGGGTTACAACAGCAGAAGACCCCACCGGATTCCACTCATCTCCACTACAAATAGGAAAAAGAGGCTAAAATTTGCACGAGCTCACCAAAATTGGACAGTTGAAGACTGGAAAAATGTTGCCTGGTCTGATGAGTCTCGATTTCTGTTGAGACATTCAGATGGTAGAGTCAGAATTTGGTGTAAACAGAATGAGAACATGGATCCATCATGCCTTGTTACCACTGTGCAGGCTGGTGGTGGTGGTGTAATGGTGTGGGGGATGTTTTCTTTCTTAGTGCCAATTGGGCATCGTTTAAATGCCACGGCCTACCTGAGCATTGTTTCTGACCATGTCCATCCCTTTATGACCACCATGTACCCATTCTCTGATGGCTACTTCCAGCAGGATAATGCACCATGTCACAAAGCTCGAATCATTTCACATTGGTTTCTTGAACATGACAATGAGTTCACTGTACTAAAATGGCCCCCACAGTCACCAGATCTCAACCCAATAAAGCATCTTTGGGATGCGGTGGAACGGGAGCTTCGTGCCCTGGATGTGCATCCCACAAATCTCCATCAACTGCAAGATGCTATCCTATCAATATGGGCCAACATTTCTAAAGAATGCTTTCAGCACCTTGTTGAATCAATGCCACGTAGAATTAAGGCAGTTCTGAAGGCGAAAGGGGGTCAAACACAGTATTAGTATGGTGTTCCTAATAATCCTTTAGGTGAGTGTATGTGTGTGTGTGTGTGTGTGTGTGTATGTATATATGTATATAAATAAATAATATTTATATTTGTATTTATATTGACGGAGTTGCTTCCGCTGTCATTAAGGAAAAATCCATCAGAACGTTCATTGTACAGGGTTAGAGAAAACGTAGCTTATTTAGTTTTATGTTTAAATATTATAATATTATATTTTTTTCATTTTTAATTATATCTGTGTTGATTATGAAAAGTAAACAGCATAAGACACTAAGATGCGCAATGTTTTGGAGACATGTAGTGGGTCAGACATGATTTTGACCACTTCATTAAGTTCTGTTCTATAGAAATCCTTTCTTTAAAGTGAATTTCATTTTGTATAAATTGTATCTTAATTTTAATCAACATTTCATCAACCAATTACCTGGATTTAATAGGCCTACAAACCAAGAACATTGGGTGCAGATTGAAGTGCGTAACAAACGAACCCATGTTTCCGCCCTTAAATTGAGGCAGAAACAATACGTCTTTCTGTTTTAATACATTTCTTGAATACATTTCTCAATCACAGTAGGCCTATAGATAGTTATGATGTTTGTGGCTTTAAAGCAATAGTCTATATTATATAAAGGTGTAGGCTATAAATAAATGCAACGTTACTTGACTGGATAGTGCTGAATTACAGAGCTGGTGCAAACATATCCACATTGCTAAGCTCAGACACTTTCTTACAAAAAACTTTTTTCCTTATTTGTTGCGTGTTTTTGTTGTTGAGAGGAAAGCGCTCATAGCATATTCATTTAAATGGCACTCTCAGCAGCATGGACACGTCGGTATTTTCATTAACATGACGCTGCGAAAGTATTTCAGAGTTCTTTTTATAGATTTATAACTATATATCAGGATTATTATATTATATTATATTATATTATATTATATTATATTATATTATATTATATTATATTATATTATATTATATTATATTATATTATATTATATTAATGTGCATGTGTGTGTTTTCATGGTTTTTCTTTCCTGTTGGGACTTCATCCTGAATGCACACTGACTCATGGGGACTCGTGTCACTGTCGGGACCTAAATTGAGATCCCCATGAGGAAACAAGCTTATAAATCATACAGAATGAGTTTTCTTTTCTTTTTTTTTAAATGTAAAAATGCAGAAAGTTTTCTGTGAGGGGTAGGTTTAGGGGTAGGGTTAGTGTAGGGGATAGAATATACAGTTTGTACAGTATAAAAACCATTACGCCTGTGGAGAGTCCCCACAAAGATAGCGAACCAGACGTGTGTGTATTTTTGTATTATTAAAATTGTGTGGCACTCAATCTGTAGGCTGGTGTAGAGTATGCCTTCGAGCCAAGTTTAGATTGTGAATCTCATTTGGGGATAGTGAGGTTGGTGGTTTCAAGGTTTTTCAGGCACTGATGTGGAACTGTTGCTGTGACACACCTCAAGCCCAAAGTAATCTCTGAAATCTGAAAAAAAATAATTTGGTAAATTCTGAGTAACATGGTTGTGTGATTTTGTGGAAAGGAGGGCTGGTTTGATTTTAGGACACCTTTTGCAGGACTGACATTGACTTATATAAATCTTTTAAACAGATCTTATATTTGTGTCTTTATTGTTTGTAGCCCCAAAATCACCTGTAACAGACACTGTTGAAGGTAACAAGATGGCTGTTATGATGTTTGTTTACCTCTGCCCTGCAGGGATGCTCCTGGTCAGTCATTTTTGTGGATCTGGATGCTCATAACAGGAACAGACAGACTCTGTGCTCTCTCTTGCCGAGGGAGTCTCGTTCCCATGTGAGTTCTTTTGCCTACTGTGCATATACAAACTGCTGATCCATTATTGAAGGGGTCGTATCATACTTTTTAAGCATTTTTCTTTCCTGAGGTCCACTTACTGTACTGCTAGTCTAGGTTTTAGAATTTTAGAGTTAAGGTTTTTCATTACCATTCTTCTCCTTAGAAATGTACTACTGTGCCTGTAAAACATTAATGTAAACACCCTCTTTGCCTGTGAAATGTGTAACAGTGTTCAAAAGCCATTCCTTTGGCTAAGATCTATTTTTAAGGGTACTTGAAAGAAACTATAGAAAACCACTTAATGATTTTAAACCTGAAATTGTTTTTTTGATCTCTTTTACAATTACATATGACGTATTCCTTTATACTGACAAAGCTGAAAATTGTCAAATCAAACATTTCTGTGGTTTTTATTTTGTTTTGTTTTTGTTTTTTTGTTTTGCTCTTAGTAAGCCTCCAGTTAGCAAACTAACAATTTTGCAAACTAGCTTAGCGCAGCACTAAATGGTTTAGAAAGGCTCTTTGCCTTGCTGAAATGTGCTACAGTATTGATCAGACATTAAGGAAGGGGGATATTATTCTGCAGGTGGAAAGGATGTGAGGAGTGTGGTTCTCTTCTGAAGCCGGGAGGGTTGAAGAGGGTGTTTTGATGGAGTGAGTTGTGTGTTAAAGGGTTAATTCACCCAAAAATGTACCCCATGATTTACTCACCCTCAAGCCATCCTAGGTGTATATGACTTTCTTCTTTCAAACGAATACAATCAGAGATTTATAAAATAATGTCCTGGCTCTTCCAGGCTGGAAGTGAATAGAGGATGATACTTTTAAGCCCAAAAAAGTGCATCCATCCATTATAAATTATATCCACACATCTCCGGAGGGATTAATAAAGGCCTTCTGAAGCAAGGTGATACATTTGTGTAAGAAAAATATACTTGTTTAAAACTTTATAAACTAAAATAACTAGCTTCCGACAGACAGCCGTACGCATCGATTTATGGTGAGAGTATAACCCCTGACCTGACACATGGCATATTGACAAACGTGGAAGTGCAGAGGATGGAGCAAAACAAAACACCAGTCACGAATTAGAAGTCAAAAAACAAGAATTTTTAAAGGGAAATGTCGGAGGATTTCGATATAAGAGAAGAGGAGCTTGAGTTTGTTGCCCAGCCCTATTTGTTTTAATCGCGAGAGGCGTCAAAGCTCATCCTCTATTCACTGCCATTTTAAAGCTTGGAAGAGCCAATATACCTCCGATTGTATTTGTCTGAAAGAAGAGGCATATACACTACCGGTCAAAAGTTTTAGAATGGTAAGATTTTTAAAATGTTTTTAAAGAAGTCTCTTCTGCTCACCAAGGCTGCATTTATTTGATTCAAAATACAGAAAAAAACAGTATTATTGTGAATTTATTTTTACAATTTAAAATAATTTTTTTCTATTTGAATATATTTAAAAATGAAATTTATGTGGTTCAAAGCTAAATTTTCAGCATCATTACTCCAGTCTTCAGAGTCACATGATCCTTCAGAAATCTTTCTAATGTGCTGATGTGCTGCTCAAGAAACATTTATTATTATCAATGTTGAAAACAGTTGTGTACAATTTTTTTTCAGGATTATTTAATGAATAGAAAGTTCAAAAGAACAGCATTTATCTGAAATATAAAGCCTTTGCAACATTATAAATGTCTATACTGTCACTTGATCAATTTAATCATAAATGTTGCTTGAGCAGCAAATCAGCACATTAGAATGATTTCTGAAGGATCATGTGACACTGAACACTGTGATAGTGATGCTCAAAATTGAGCGTTGCCATCACAGGAATAAATTACATTTTAAAATATATTCAAATAGAAAACAGTTATTTTACATTTTAATAAAATTTCACAATATTACAGCTTTTTTTTTTTTTTTTTTTTTATATAACATAAATGCAGCCTTGGTGAGCAGAAGAGACTTCTTTAAAAACATTTAAAAACGTTCTAAAACTTTTGACCGGTAGTGTACACCTAGGATGGCTTGAGGGTGAGTAAATCATGAGGTCATTTTCATTTTTGAGTGAACTATCCTTTTAATGCATTTGCTTTTCTGACTTAAGAAATCCCACAATTATTATAACTTAGGTTAATAAATGTTTCTTTTATACTGAATCTAGCACATATACTGTTTTCATAAGGCTTGTATTTCAAATTGTCAAGAAAAATGTAATTTCTTGTGATATGACCCCTAAACTGTAGAGAAAGCTGTATCCATCAACCCAAAGATTGTCCTTCCAGTCCTTCATTATGTCCATTTGCATTGCATAGTTCACATTCTTCTCTGTGCTAATTTAAAATGAGAATAAAGTGATTTCTGTCTAAGAACAGGTACATTAGCATAATTAAGCCAAATTAAGGCAGTGCATTATGCTGAAATGTTCTTCCTTTGTAAGTTGAGTGAGGATGTTTGATTCTGTGGCTCGAAGTGTATAGGCTTATGTATCACATGTATTAAGGCCTCTTCATGGGTCTGACTAATGTGTTATTAAAACTGCAGAGGCTAATGTAGAAAAATAGCCCTTTCTCAGGAAGAGAGTGGTCACTTAACCCTGGGTTCCCTCGATATTTCCTGATGGAAGGCAAATTCAATAGAGGAGCAGTGAGTCCCTCAATGTCTGTTTCTAATGCAAGTGCCCTTGTCATCTAGAACACCGATTCGGCCCTCCTGCCCTGCATCAGCTACCCAGCGTTCGCCGTGGATGATGATGCTCTATATTCCCAGACTCTGGACAAGATAGTCCGCAAACTGAAGGGCAAGTACGGCTTCAAGCGCTTCTTACGGGACGGCTACAGAACGGCCAATGAAGACAAGAACCGCAGGCACTACAAACCTGCTGAGATGAAGGTGAGTGTGGTTAGCATATCAGCTGAATTGAAAAAGAAATGGAAGAAAAGGGAAAATGAAAAAATACTTTTCCCCCATATCTGGAATGAGTAATGACTAGCCTCAGGTTTAGCCCTTTTATTTGAGATTTTGCTATAAAGGTTAGCAACAGATCTAATAAATGGCACTCAGGCATTTTTATACACATCTTTTAATATGGTGCAGATTTGTTTATTATCTGTCTCTCAGGAGAATGCGAGGGCTGTGGGTAAATCCCATTTGATTGGGTTGAACCGTGAGGATATTAACTCCAGAATTAGCCTGGGAACACGCTGTGTCTGAATCTGAAATCTGAAAGGGGAAGATTTAACCCGCAGCAATCATCACATCAGCTGCCAGAGCTGACCTCCCACAAGTAGAAGGAAATGAGAAGTAAAAGAAGAAAAGGACTCTTAGTCAGGCCAAATGCTCCATCAATACAGTACATTTACCTGATTACTTCATCCACCCCAACAAGAATGTACCATGGTAATCTCATGTGTTGTAGGCAGCACCAAGCCATTCCTTTATGTACACTATCATTCAAAAGTATAGGGTCAGTAAGTCATTTATTTATTTTGAATGAAATGAATACTTTTATTATTATTTCAAATAAATGCTGTTCATTTGAAGGTTTTCATAAAAATATTAGGCAACACTACCATTTTCAACATTGATAATAACAAGAAATGTTTCTTGAGCATCAAATCAGCATATTAGAAAGGTTTCAGTGTGACACTGTAATTTATTCCTGTAATGCTAAGCTGAATTTTCAGCATCATTACTCCAGTCATCATTTTAAAAAGCCAATTCCAGAAAAGTTGGGACATTTTGTAGTGCAAAAAAATAAATAAATCAAGAATATGGGATGTTAAATCTCTTGAAACTTTATTTAACTGACAAAAGTACAAAGAAAAAATGTATAATGTTTTCACTGGCAAAATGAATTGTATTTTGTAAAAACAAAGCATTTTTTTAAAATTGATGGCTGCACCACACTTCAAAAAGGTTGGGACAGAGCAAAAGTGAAAAGATTACAGAATATCCAAGTTAAACTGTTTTGAAACAGTCCACAAATAGCAGGTGAATTGGTAATAGGTGAGGGTATCATGTTTGGGTATAAAAGGAGCATCCACCAAAGGTTTAGTCTTTGCAAGCAAAGGTAAGTCATGTCTCACCACTTTGTGCCGAATTTCATGAGAGAATTGTCAAACAACAACAAAAATCACATTTCTCAATGCATGACTACAAAGTATTTAGGTCTTCAACCATCTACCATACATAATATTGTGAAAAGATTCAGGGAATCCAGAGAAATCTCAGTACATGTAGGGCAAGGCAGGAAACCTCTGCCCTCAGACGGCACTGCATGAGAAACCATCATGCTACTGTGTTAAATATAGCCACGTTGGCTCAGGAGTTCTTTGGAAAACCGCTATCACTTAACAGTCTGCTGCTGCATCAAGAAATGCCACTTCAATCTCATCTCAGATGGCCCAAAAGTGCAAATATGTTCTGTGGTTGAGTCCATGTTTCAGCATGTTTTTGAGAAAAGCAGACATTGAGTTCTCAGTCCTAAAGACGAAAGGGACCATCCAGACTTTCATCAGCGTATGCTATGGTGCTGCATCAGTGCAAATGGTATGGGTGATTCGCATGTGTGTGTGAAGGTACCACTAGTGTGGAGGCATATATTGGGATTGTACATTTAAAGCCACAATATATAATTTTCCACTGCTAGAGGTCGATATTTCAAAACAAAGGCTTGATGAGGCCTTGTAGGGGTGGACAATATAGCCTCAAAATGATATTTATGACAATATAGAAAAAAATATATAGAACAACGTTTTATTGGTGATTGCACTAATAAATGCTGCTGCCTGCCAGCTGTAAACAAAATTAAAGGCATTTTCCATCCTTTTCCAGTGAGCTACTGTCATTGATGACAGAATACCTAATTCCAAGTGTAAATGTATTGTCATAAGGTGGCAGCAGCAGCAGCATCACAGTCACACAGCATGAGTCAAATGGAAGCAAAGTAAAAAAGTAGCCTTGGTACAAGTTGGTTGTATTTTCACTGGAAATCTTAAGTAAAAGTATAACATAACTCCTTAACATATTAGTTTAACTAAAGTAATGTATGCCATGGTCTGTCTGAATATTTGATTCTGATTGGCTGGAAGCTACAGTATGCAATAAAATCATTTAATGCACAGGTAGTTCCTAGTCAGTTGAATCACTGTGTTATATTAATGCGCTGTTTTCATTGAAACACACACACACACACACACACACACACACACACACACACACACACACACACACACACACACGTCACTCGCATACAGAGAGAGGAGATTGCGCTACGCATTCAAGAGCACAGAAACCTATCAACGCCGCCCTTTTAGCAATAAAATAAGTAAGCTACTGGATCACTACATTATATTTCTCAGCAGCGATGGGGTTACATCGATATTTTTAAATAATAAATGTACATCTTCATTGTTAAGAGAGACGCTGAACAGATGCAGTCACAAATCTCTCTCTCTCTCTCTCTCTCTCTCTCTCTCTCTCTCTCTCTCTCTCTCTCTCTCTCTCTCTCTCAATAATTAATTCAAATCAAATCACCTTTATTTATATAGCGCTTTTTACAAGTCCAGTTGTTTCAAAGCAGCTTCACAGTGTTAACAGGAAAATAATGCAACAGAATTTGATTCAGCTGTACAGCCGCTCTGATGAAAACTGTGATGTTATCCAGCTAATTTAAATTATCATATAGTGTCAATGCGGGCAGATCAATAATATAGTTGAAATTTAGGTGTCCCCAACTGAGCAAGCCAAAAGCCAAAGGCAATGGTGGCAAGCAACCAAAACTCCTTCAGGGCCAGAATGGAGAAAAAAACCTTGGGAGAAACCAGGTTCAGTCGGGGTGCCAGTTCTCCTCTGGCCGACGAACAAACAGTGTATGATAATAATTCTGGCAACATTTCAGGTCTTAAGTCATATTAGGTAAATAGATATTTGTAAGATTGTTCAAAAGATTGGAAATAAATGCTATGATTCATTCATTCAAATAAATGTAATCTTACGCACTACTTTATCTCTGTGTCTGATTCAGAGCGGGCAGAATGCTGGATCCGTAACAAGCCGTAACTGACGAAAATAGCTGCCAATTTTACCCTTCCAGTCAAATATTGCGCTGCAAACATCAATAACAGCAACAGCTTATCAATGTTTTGTCAGTTGTCAAGAGGTCTGACCACTCCCTTTTTTACTAATAAATCGTCATCGGAGGCTGACATCTTGCTCTTACTTACAGGTGTTGTTGCGCGCCCTAGGGAACGTAAATGCGCCATACGTCATCGCGTCACTATATCATTGATATCGCGATATGACACTTTGTTTTTATCATGTAAAAATGTATACCGGTGTTATCGTGGACGGTATGATATGGCACACCCCTAACACCTTGATTTCTCTGAGCTTTTGTTATGCTGCAGACGGCCACTTCCGCTTCTTTGTATGTGTGGCAACGTAGCGCTGTTTTATCATATTAGATATATTTGAGTGTGTTGAAAGAAAAACAGATTTAAATAATAAGTGTTGAGCTATATAACAATGATTTGTTTTCTGTCGATGAATGTATCCAAACAGTTGCTCAACTATCTAATAAAACACAATACATTAAAGCGTCTTTGGTGTTTTCGTGGTTTCTACTAAATAAAACTGGAAATCGAGGGTAACATGGGTATGATGTCATTGATAGGCGACACACGGACATGGTCTGTGTCCTTTTTAAAATTGCTTATTTCTCTGGATTTAAACATTCTTGGAAACATTTGGGATAATGTAAGTACACAAGTCAACAAAATATATAACATTGTTCTGGTGGATTTTAATCCAGAAATTTTACATGTTGTGCCTTTTAATGGCATCAAGATTACATTTTACCTGGGAAGCAAGACAGTGCCGGGCCTCATTCTGCACATGCTACAACAGAGTGTTTTTTTTTTCCCTGACACTCTACACCATTTAGTGGATGTGCTTGACTGACCTGCCTGCAGTCCAGATCTGCCACTTATTGAAAATGTATGGCACATCATGAAGAGGAGAATCAAACCACTGTTGAGCAACTGTCTTATATCAGGCGAGATTGGGCAAACATTCCACTTGCAAAATTGGATCAATTAGTATCTTCAATTCCCAAATGATTAAAAAGTGTAATTAAAAGGAAAGATGATCCTTGCATTTTATTGCATTTTACAAAATGTCCCAACTTTTCTGGAAATGGGGCTGTAAAAACAGTTCATTTAAATTGCAATATTTCACAATATTGCAGTTTTTACTAATACATTGAATAAAGCTTGGTGAGCATAAGAATTATTTAATTAAAAATACATTAAAAATTATTTTAAAATATTTCTGGCCCAAAACTTTTGGACGGTGGTGTACTTTTGAGTAGAACAATAGAAGAAATAGAATATATGTGATGATTTATGATTAATCATTACCATGGTATTACCATCTGCTCACTTCTGAAAAGCTGAAAAACTGCTTAAATAAGATGGTCTGCAGGCTGGCCATCAGAGAAGTGCTCAAAAAACAGACAGGCCTGATATAGGCTGGTTTGGATGGGTTTTTTTTAAAACCGTACTGGTATCCCATGTTCCCTGCACGGTATTTTTTTGTTAGTGTGATAGTCCTTTCCTTGTAAGCAGTGGAACGCCATTTTATGTTTTTATTATTTTTTTAAGATGCATTAAATCATTGTACTATGAATTATGTTCTTGATATCTTTGTTATCAGCCTGTCATGCTCAGACAAATACAAACTCTTCTGCCTGGTTGGAGTTTCCATTCTGTTGAACCCATAACTAAGTTATGATGGCAGAGGATTTCAAGCCTGAATGTCTCATAGTGACTGAATTTCCTCTGGTGAATGATATAGTCTCACTAAGTAATTGTGGTAAGTGAAGCCAGAGACCCCTGAGACTCCTTCTGTTTACTGTGAGTAGGCCTCAATGTCTGCTTTTTCCCACCCAAGAGACTTTTATTTAATATGTCTGTCTCACAGAGCCATCTCTCTCTCTCTCTCTCTCTCTCTCTCTCTCTCTCTCTCTCTCTCTCTCTCTCTCTCTCTCTCTCTCTCTCTCTCTCTCTCTCTCTCTCTCTCTCTCTCTCTCTCTCCCTCTCTCTCTCTCTCCCTCTCTCTCTCTCTCTCCCCTCTCTCCCTCCCCCTCTCTCTCTCTCTCCCTCTCCTCTCTCTCTCTCTCTCTCCTCTCTCCCCTCTCCCTCTCTCCTCTCCCTCTCTCTCTCTCCTCTCTCTCTCTCCTCTCTCCCTCTCCTCTCCCTCTCCCTCTCCCTCTCTCTCTCCCTCTCTCTCTCTCTCTCTCTCTCGCGCTCTCTCTCTCTCTCTCGCTCTCTGTGGTTTGTTATAGAAATTGATATGGAGAAAAAAGAAACAAAAAGTGCATCTAGTGTTAAGAAACCACTTACTCTTAAAAAAATGGTCCTTTTGAATAAAATTATTTTTAACTGTTAGTTAGAGAGTAGATTAATTTAGTTATTTCCTCTTAGTTTTAGAAGTTGGCTATACAAGTAACCCTATTTTTGTCCTGAAACCGCTTATATGCGATATGCCATTGATGCGAGACCAGTCCAATTAACAGCCTTTATTTCATTACATCCTAATCTCTCGCTCTTATCTCCTAATACCACGGCGATTGTCTTGCGAGATTGCTAGCGGAGATAGAGAAGTCTTAATTACATTTGGGAAAGGTTGAGAGACATTTTGTTCCCTGTCAGCCATCAAAGTGTGCTTTAGATTTTGTACCTCTTAAGCAGCTCAGAAGATTTCTTTTTCTAAACACAGATCATTTGAATAGAGGTTGTCATATAATTGGCAGCGATGAAAAGAGGATCACGGAATTGTATTACGAACGTTTCATGTCATGAATAGCGAGAATATTGTGAATGCATGAGCTTATAAGCTTCATAAGTTTTAATTGCAGCCTGGAAAGTGGGTTTGCTAAATGTGGTATGATTTGAGTGGAATAAAACTACATCAGAATGCTCCATGGGCACAAATATGCCCACACAAAATTGTTTGTTAATCCCTATTTATTCAGTTAGATATTGATACAAATGTTTTTGATGGATTACTCCGTTAGTGAACTCAATCAGCCCACATATGTGCACATGTAGCCCTAATTTCAAATTCCTGTTTGAGAGGAAAGGCTTTCTCTCTCTCTTTTTTTTTAATTTTTTTTTTTTTTTTTTTTTTTTTTTTTCAGAGCATCTGTAGGCACTTAAATGTTGACTTATTCTTCAAAATGAATGTGATAAAACAAGCTGCAGTCACATAATTTGAATTAATTATTGCTTTTTCACACTCACAAACCATCTCTACATCTGAGTTGATTTTAATTTCAAACCCAAGTGATTCATGGCTTTGCTCTTGGGAAAGAGAGATGGAGCACTATGGCTTTTTAATGGAGTTTCTGCTTGACTGCTATACTTTACTTCAACATAATTGTTTTCTGTTTTCCTGAACTGTCGTAACTGGAAAACAGAGGTTGTCTGGCATTTCTTCTCAATGATTTGAAGGGCTTCTATATTTTGTATGTGCATTTCGATGCAGGTAACATATTGCAAAGTCAGTCAAACTGCAGGTTGTGTGGCACTCCAAATTTACTATTCATTTAAACATGTAGTTGTTTTTTTTTGTTGTGTTTTTTCACATTTAATTTTTACACAGGCAGATTGAGGAATTCACATACATATTTACATTGTACTGTAAACAATAACAGGTTTGAACAGTAATCATGTTCTTGAATAATTACATGATTTTAGTAATGACTTCTTATGTATACGATGTCTTATTCTCTGCCCTGTGATGTTTTTCAGCTCTTTGATGGGATTGAGTGCGAGTTTCCCATTTTTTCATCTATATGATGATTGACGGTAAGTATTATTCATGGCTAATAAATTGTAGGCTCTATAATCAATATAATATTATATTGCTGTCAAATCAATTAATTGCGATTTAAAAGTTTGTGTTTACATAATATATGTGTGTACTGTGTATAATTATTATGTATAATCTATATAATTATATAATTTATAATCTATATAAATATAACACATTTTTCTTAAATATATGCATGCATTTATATACATAATAATTATACACAATACACACATTTAAATATGAGCTTTTTTATGCTATTAATCACGTAATATATTGTGCATATAATAGCATGGTTTATGATTCAATGTAAAAAAAATGCCAGCTGCATTGTCAGATGTTGCATACTGGTGCCTGCATATTTTGCAATTTAAAACTGTATATTTCATTAATTGACGTGACATTAATATACCAGTCTACTTAAGTACCAAAATCTGCTTTTGTCCTGATAATTACCATAATAATACAGATGGTACCACAGAAAGCCACAGGATGAATCAGTTTATTGTAAGTGGCCTGTCCAGAAAGCATGGCCATTACTCGTGTATAAACGATGTACAGGGTCATTCGCACAAACACAAAAATCATCAGAGTAGCACACGACACAAAAAATGTAATAAACATTAATTTAAGAGAAAATGTAACAAAAAAAAAAAAAAAAAAAAGTACCCTAATGTACATTACTGACAACAGAAATAAGAAGAAAGACTATTTATATGAAATATAATGATGAGAATGTCCTTTTACTGTTTTCCACCATAAATATGATGTTTTTTCTTTCTTGTAAAAGCCATCAATTGGACATAAATTACAATTATGGATAATGCAATGTTAAACTATTACTTACAGTTAATCAAATAACAGGTCTTTACTGTAGCATTTGCACATTCTTTTTCTGTAAATTTTGCAAACATTTTGTAAATCCTGAACTTGCTGAAATAATAGCCACCTGTATAAATGTCCTGTCTCTGAGCAGTATTACCTGGAGGACAGGGATGTAGTGTTTTGTAATATCCCTTTTGTTGACCTTTTGTTCAGGTGTGTTTAGGGGAAATCCTGCTCAAGTCAAAGAGTACCAGGAACTGCTAGATGCTGTCATCTTCCAGTCCTTTGACGGTAACTTCTGGACACACACACACACACACACACATGCATACGCACATCTTTTAGGACAAACTGCCAAAGCTTGTCACGTTGTGATGGACTCTGCTTGCTCGCCTCTGTCCTCCAGCCGCTGCCAATGACTGTTATTTTCCCATTACTCTTTATTAGAGTGGTCCTTTCGTATTCATTCCTCCCTCACTGTGTGATTTCCTCAGACACGTCTCAGTCAAGTGCACAACAGAGGAGATGCTCATTATTTAAACAGACAAGAACACCGTCGATTCCCCACAGGCAGACAAAAAAACAACTCTCATGCTGTCTGACAGTTCTTCAGACCACCGTTCTTCAGAAGGATAACCACAATAAGCAACTTAATATCCATCTCAGCTCTTTTCATTTGCTTACAGTGGGCCTCACCAATATAGATGAGCGTTTGTCTTAGTCGACTAAATTATGCTTGACAGAGAAAGGGTGAATTTACGGCTAGGCTGGATTGTGCTGACAACCTTTTTGCTGCTTTTTTCTGCAGGGATTTATCTCTTCATCATTTTTACATATTTAAAAAGTAAATAGTCATAGGCAATATCTAAATAACAGCACTGACATTCAAATATGAATGTACGTTGATGAAATTTCTAAGCAAAATGACAAGCAAGTTGTACTGAATATAAAGTGTTTTACATTCCATGCAAATTGGCCAGTTAATTATTTTATTTCTTCTCTGGCAAACAAAAATAGTTCCAATACATATTACTATACACTACCGTTCAAAGGTTTGTGGGTTTTCTATGTTAATATATTTGAAAATGTAGCTTATTCCTGTGATGCAAAGCTATATTTAGCAGCATTACTCCAGTCTTCAGTGTAATCCTTCAGAAATCATTATAATATGCTGATTTGAACATAAAAAAAGAAATTTCTTATTATTATCAATGTTATAAACAATTGTACTGCTTAATATCTTTGTGGAAACTTACAGATTTTTGTTTCTTGTGTATAAAGTTTAAAGAACAGCATTTATTTGAATGGAAATGTCCTTACTGTCACTTTTAATCAATTTAATTCATCATTGCTGAATAAATATCATATATACAGTGTGTGTGTGTGTATATATATATATATATATATATATATATATATATATATATATATATATATATATATATATATATATATATATATATATATATATATATATATATATATATATATATATATATATATATATAGTAAAGTATATATGAGAGTATAGTGTAAAGAGTCTATACATACATATGTATATGTATGTATAGACTCTTTACATTTTTTTGTCTATTTTGATTCTCTGCAGGGCACGCCGTTATTCCCAAGTATTACTACGTGCCGGCAGACTTTGTAGAGGCTGAACAGAAGAAACATGGCAGCCAGAAGCGCTTCCCCAGCAACTCTGGCCGTGATGGGATGCTGTTCCTCTGGGGACAGGCCCTCTATAACATTGCTAAGCTGCTGGGTGAGTTTCAGATCCATCCAGAGCCCAGGGGTCAGGGCTGCTTCACACAACACAGACACACACTAAAAGAGTTTACATAGATATTCTTTTATTTATTCATGCGCAGTGACTCAAAAGGAAAGTGAGCCGAAACCACTGGGATCCCTCTGAAAGCAGTTGACAAAATGGTTTATAAACTAAACTAAATAATGAGACCATATTAATAGTCATCAACAATTTTTTTTTATGTTTTCAAGTCTTCCGAAGCCATTTTCGTGAGGAACAGACAGAAAATGGAAGTCATTATACATTAATCTTCTCCTCCACCGTGTCTCTTGACTGATTGTGCCACATCAAGTTTGATTTCCTGCAAAGAAGTCTAATAACTGTCCCTATTAACTATTAACATGATTTTCCCCACATAATATTGTGTTTTCAGCAATGTTATTACCATGCTGCACACCCAGAGTGATTCTTATTGTAGGAAATGATTCATGTGTATGCGCTGCAGTAAAATCCAGACCAGCAGAGATATTAGTAATCTATGCTAATCTATTCTTCAAATCGAATACCTTGTCTGGGATAAAAATGCAGAGATTTGGTTTAAAGCTCATGTGAACTAAAAAAACAGTTCTGTGTTTGCTGTTCAGTTGATGGTTTGATCAGCCCAAAGGACATCGACCCCATCCATCGCTATGTGCCACGAGAGGATCAGAGGAATGTCAGCATGCGATACTCCAATCAGGTGAGCTGCATCCCATCTCTCTTCAGCCAACTACGCAAATACTAAAATGTATCCTGTAAACACACATGTGAATTGCCTGTGTATTTAATCTCTCCCAGAGCCTCATGCATAATTTGTTTCAGGCTTTTTTTTCACATCTGCGTATCAGTCCCCTACAGCTGACTTGTTTTGCAGATCCATTCCTAGCAGATCTGTTTGTGCTGAGACGGATCACACTGTTCTTGATAAGAGAAACCTATGGACACCTGCTGTTTCATAGCTAGAACAGTACTCCCTCATCTGTCCCTACAAACAGCTTGCAGTATCGCTTTTTAAAACAGCATCTGCTCATTCCAGTTTTGCTCAGGGTTTGTATTGTGTCAGAGCCCTGGCAAAAAGTGGAACGGGTTGAAAAATGCCCATGCAAATAAAAAAACATTTTCATCAATGTAGCCTATCCAGTAGAAATCTAAAAAAAAATCTCTTTTAGCACACAACCCTGCTGGTAAACCTGGAGATAATTATATTAAGTATACACTACCATTCAAAAATTTGTCACAAGTAAGATTTTTTTACATTTACTTTTATTCAGGTAGGATGTAATAAATTCAGCAAAAGTTGCAGGTAAGATATTTATATTGATTTTCTATTACAAATAAATACTGTGCTGTTGAATGATTTATCCATCACAACTGTTTTCAACAATGATCATAATAATGTTTCTTGAGCAGCAAATCAGAATTAGAATTATTTCTGAAGGATCATGTGACTCTGAAGACTGGGGTAATGGTGCTGAAAATTTTGCTTAAACATCACAGGAATAAATGACAATTTAAAAAAATAAAACTGTTATTTTAAATTGTAATATATTTTTAAACACATAAATGCAGCCTTTGATGAGCATAACTTTTTCAAAAACATAAAAAAAAATCTTACTAACGGCCACAATTTTGAAGAGTAGTGTATTACCATTAATGAATGAAGATTTATAGTTTTCTGTTTTTAATGTGAATCTGTGGTGTCAGTCCTGTTCTGTAAACGCTTCACTGGTTTTGCTCCATGTCTGTTAGATTTGATATTTCATGTGACGTCTGTAGCTGTTGGGAAGCAGCGGTCTTGTTACAAAGAAGGGGTGTTTATCATAGTCTTTTTATATAATGTAGCCCTAGCTACTGAATGCTGACTTCATATAAGTGAGGAAGCAGGGAGCTATCAGAAATGTCACTTCCTGTCAAAAACGTAGATCTGACACTTCTATTGTAGTGAGAATGGTGACTCATGCACGCAATTAAAGCTAACAAAGAGGCTGAGATTAGTATGCAAGCATGTCTTGTTTACATAGTATTATACACTATATTGGCAGAAGTTTTGGGACGCCTGCCTTTACATGCACATGAACTTTAATGACATCCCATTCTTAATCCTTAGGGTTTAATATGGAGTTGGCCCACCCTTTGCAGCTATAACAGCTTCAACTCTTCTGGCAAGACTTTCCACAAGGTTTAGGAGTGTGTTTATGGGAATTATTTAGCATTCTTCTAGAAGCGCATTTGTGAGGTCAGGCACTGATGTTGGACGAGAAGGCCTGGCTCACAGTCTCCGCTCTAATTCATCCCAAAGGTGTTCTGTCGGGTTGAAGTCAGGACTGCAGTCCAGTCAAGTTCCTCCACACCAAACTCACTTATCCATGTCTTGCTTTGTGCACTGGTGCGCAGTCAAGTTGGAACAGGAAGGGGCCATCCCCAAACTGTTCACACAAAGTTTGTAAGCTTGAAATTGTCCAAAATGTCTTTGTATGCTGAATCATTAAGAGTTCCTTTCACTGGAACTAAGGAGCCAAGCCCAATCCCTGAAAAACAACCCCAGACCATAATCCTCCCTCCACCAAACTTTACACTTGGCACAATGCAGTCAGGCAAGTACCATTCTCCTGGCAACCGCCAAACTCAGACTCGTCCATCGGATTGCCAGACAGAGAAGTGAGATTCGTCACTCCAGAGAACGCGTCTCCACCGCTCTAGAGTCCAGTGGCGGCGTGCTTTACACCAATGCATCCAACGCTTTGCATTGCACTGTAAGGCTTGGATGCAGCTGCTCGGCCATCGAAAACCATTCCATGAAGCTCTCTACACACTGTTCTTGAGCCACATGAGGTTTGGAGGTCTGTAGCTATTGACACTGCAGAAAGTTGGCGACTTCTGCGCACTGTTTACCTCAGCATGCGCTGACCCCGCTCTGTGATTTTACGTGGTCTACCACTTCGTGGCTGAGTTGCTGTTGTTCCCAATTGTTTCCACTTTGTTATAATACCACTAACAGTTGACTGGAATATTTAGTAGTGAGGAAATTTCACAGGTGGCAACCTATCACGGTACCACGCTTGAATTCACTGAGCTCCTCACAGCGACCCATTCTTTCACAAATGTTTGTAGAAGCAGTCTGCATGCCTAGGTGCTTGATTTTATACATCTGTGGCCATGGACGTGATTGGAACACCTGAATCCAATGATTTGGAGGGGTGTCCCAATACTTTTGGCAATGTAGTGTGTATACACTCACCTAAAGGATTATTAGGAACACCTGTTCAGTTTCTCATTAATGCAATTATCTAATCAACCAATCACATGGCAGTTGCTTCAATGCATTTAGGGGTGTGGTCCTGGTCAAGACAATCTCCTGAACTCCAAACTGAATGTCAGAATGGGAAAGAAAGGTGATTTAAGCAATTTTGAGCGTGGCATGGTTGTTGGTGCCAGACGGGCCGGTCTGAGTATTTCACAATCTGCTCAGTTACTGGGATTTTCACGCACAACCATTTCTAGGGTTTACAAAGAATGGTGTGAAAAGGGAAAAACATCCAGTATGCGGCAGTCCTGTGGACGAAAATGCCTTGTTGATGCTAGAGGTCAGAGGAGAATGGGCCGACTGATTCAAGCTGATAGAAGAGCAACTTTGACTGAAATAACCACACAACCGAGGTATGCAGCAAAGCATTTGTGAAGCCACAACACGCACAACCTTGAGGTGGATGGGGCTACAACAGCAGAAAACCCCACCGGGTACCACTCATCTCCACTACAAATAGGAAAAAGAGGCTACAATTTGCACGAGCTCACCAAAATTGGACAGTTGAAGACTGGAAAAATGTTGCCTGATCTGATGACTCTAGATTTCTGTTGAGACATTCAGATGGTAGAGTCAGAATTTGGCGTAAACAGAATAAGAACATGGATCCATCATGCCTTGTTACCACTGTACCAGCCTGGTGGTGGTGGTGTAACGGTATGGGGGATGTTTTCTTGGCACACTTTGGGCCCCTTAGTGCCAATTGGGCATTGTTTAAATGCCACGGCCTACCTGAGCATTGTTTCTGACCATGTCCATCCCTTTATGACCACCATGTACCCATTCTCTGATGGCTACTCCCAGCAGGATAATCCACCATGTCACAAAGCTCGAATCATTTCAAATTGGTTTCTTGAACATGACAATGAGTTCACTGTACTAAAATGGCCCCCACAGTCACCAGATCTCAACCCAATAGAGCATCTTTGGGATGTGGTGGAGCAGGAGCTTACGTGCCCTGGATGTGCATCCCACAAATCTCCATCAACTGCAAGATGCTATCCTATCAATATGGGCCAACATTTCTAAAGAATGCTTTCAGCACCTTGTTGAATCAATGCCACGTAGAATTAAGGCAGTTCTGAAGGCGAAAGGTGGTCAAACACAGTATTAGTATGGTGTTCCTAATAATCCTTTAGGTATTACCATCTGAATGTCTCAACGGAAATCTAGAGTCATCAGACCAGGCACCGTTTTTCCAGTCTTCAACTGTCCAATTTTGGTGAGCTCATGCAAATTGTAGCCTCTTTTTCCTATTTTTAGTGGAGATGAGTGGTACCTGGTGGGGTCTTCTGCTGTTGTAGCCCATCTGCCTCAAGGTTGTGCGTGTTGTGGCTTCACAAATGCTTTGCTGCATACCTCGGTTGTAACGAGTGGTTATTTCAGTCAAAGTTGCTCTTCTATCAGCTTGAATCAGTCAGCCCATTCTCCTCTGACCTCTAGCATCAACAAGGCATTTTCGCCCACAGGACTGCCGCCTACTGGATGTTTTTTTCCTTTTCACACCATTCCATCTTTGTAAACCCTAGAAATGGTTGTGCGTGAAAATCCCAGTAACTGAGCAGATTGTGAAATCTGCAACCACACCATGCTCAAAATTGCTTAAATCACCTTTCTTTCCCATTCTGACATTCAGTTTGGAGTTCAGGAGATTGTCTTGACCAGGACCACACCCCTAAATGCATTGAAGCATATATATATATATATATATATATATATATATATATATATATATATATATATATATATATATATATATATATATATATATATATATATATATATATAACAGGAACATGACCTCATATCATGAAACTAGTCTAATGACGATGAAAAAGTGGCATTTAATATTTCAGTATTCAAATAATATTCAAGATGTTGCTTAATTGTACATTTGACAGCAAAATCATAATAATAACTTGAATAACTTTAGTCCTAGTTGAGATGTAGCTGTAATATGACTGGTATTGGCTTGGGAGTGCAAGTTTAATCAGAGGCGGTGAGGGGCAGGCGGCTGTTTTATTCATGAGTGTTGCACCGCTGCATGGGATTCTGGGAGGAGCCCTGCTGCTTTGAAGGAGGGCACTGCATATTGCACAGTAATGCATAACGTGCATGTCTCTTCGCTTTTGCATCAAAGGCTACACTGGCTAAAGGGCACGTTGTCTTGACTGCTGTTTGTTTGCATGATGTGTGCATGTGCAGCAGTGTGTGTTTTTGGATTGGATGTAGCCATATGAAGTGTCAGTTTATGTTTGTTTATGTATTACGGCCTGTCTTTGAGCATCTTTCTGCAATATTTATTTGAGTACTCGTGCACTACATGATTGAATATGATTGCCAGTTTGTGTTTATGCACAGTTCTCAGCCTACACTTGTCCTCCTAACATCTCCCATACTTTGTCCCCAGTATAAAGGCAGATCTTCATTCTGAACCATGTCCTTGCTCAGAGATTAGACAGGCCTTTTTTCCTGATTGATGGATGTACCCTGTTTCAACAAAGCACAGATGGAGCTCAGTTTAAATTTAGAAATGATTGTTCAGCAGAGCAGCCAAGGTGCAGGAAGCAGCCTCATCTTTTTGCCTTTTAAACACCGAGAGCAGCTTTTGAAATGCTTCCCTCGCTCACATACACAAGCTCAGGGAAAGAAGCCTTTTTTCAGTTACTTAGCTTTGAAGACGCTATATTTCTCTGATTCATATTTAATTTGATGCATTAAGACAAATGTATTCCAGTTCGGTCCCATTGTTTTTGTTGGCTATGCTCAACAACTGTGTCTTTTAATGAATAATAATAATATATAATGAAAATACTGGATGTAACTGCAGTACGTTTTATAGGAAGTGATTGTTCAGGGTTTAAGTTGAGGACTATGGGGATTGGACGCAACTTGTTCCACATGAAATCTCCTGTCTGTGTTTTTTCTCTGGGCTGAGTCACTTCATAAACACCCGGAGGGATTTCCAGAACACACCACAAAAAACAAAACAAAACAAAAAACACACCACAAATGGTGAAGAGAGATCAGTAGCCATACGGCATGTGACATACACAGATGTCAAAGGTTGTCTCTCTATAGACTGTCTGTCTGTCTGTCTTTCTGTCTGTCGCTGAAACTGTAGAGCACAGCACTAGCAATGCCAAGGTCATGGGTTCAATTCCCAGAGAAAGCAAGGATTTTATCCAAAGTGATAATGTGCGTTTTATCACTTTGGATTAAAGCGTCTGGTAAATGTATCTATCATCTATAATTAATTTGTTCGTTATTTCTTTGAATTTGAATTGCAATTCTGAGTCTTATTTGCCATCTCAACTGATTTTCAGGTACTGGAATTTAAAGGATTTAAATGATCCATTCAGTTCTGAATGTAGCACAACCCTGGCACATACACATGCGCACTTACTATGTTGCTTAAATTCAAAATAGAAATCCACATAGGCTTGTTTGCAAGTAGGTGCACATTTACACACATGCACATATCCCGTCTTTGATGGGGAACTAATTCACTCTGTACTTGTTGAGGTTCCCCTTCCTGGTTGAAATTACTCTTTATAAATGTAAGCTGTGTGTGTGTGTGTGTGTGTGTGTGTGTGTGTGTGTGTGTGTGTGTGTGTGTGTGTGTGTGTGTGTGTGTGTGTGTGTGTGTCGGTGTGTGTGTGTGTCGGTGTGTGTGTGTGTAAGCATAAGTCCTGAAAAGATTGATGGAAAATTTCCAATGGCCATCACTACACTTGCATACGCACACACATGAACGCTCTGAAGCACCTCAGTTGTACACTTTCATGGTGAGAAACACAAACAAAACACTTCACAGTGCAGGAGAGAGCGATGATGGGTTGAAAATATTAAAGAGAAAGCAAAAGACGGGCTGTACATTTGGGCAGGTAACGGAGGGATTCTGTGCTGACGGCCGTGAGGAAACATATTTGTTGTTAGAGCTAAAAGTCGTTTCTCAAACGTCTGTGGAGTGCTGACAGATGTGTTGTATGTTTATCACTGACAGCCAGTAGATGTGATGAATGTGGCAAGATAACACTTATGTGTCACTCACTCAGTTATTATAACTCCAGACTTTATAGTACGAGAATCCAAATCCAGTGTCAATCTGACGCTGTAACGTTTGGAGTGTATTTCACTGTGGAAATATCTTTATTGGCATATACCTTTCCATGTTATCTCCTAATTAGTAATGTTGATCAAGCATTGTTCAGCAGCCAACTAGTCAAGATAAACAAATTATGCTGTTATTGAGCTGTGAAATCTGAAAACACTAAAATTTTATGAGTAAAGTCCAGTTTAGTTGTGTCTGCCTTTTTTAACTGTGGGGAATGTAGTAAATTGTCTTTTTTCAGTGGTTGTAAGTTAGAATAGGTAGAATAATTTTCTTATTGGTTTTGAATTTTTTGATTGCATGAAGCAATTATGTGGTTGTAGCACATTATGTTTTCCCCAAGCCCCACTTAAGTGGTTTGGGGAAGAAAAAGTTCAGACTTCTTAAAAATCATAGATGATGTGAAATCATTGATACTGTTTGTCTATGAATCATAGACAAACAGTAATGCTATCTATCAGGATGTGCTACCAATGCTATATTAAGGTTAGGGTTTAGTATAGTTTAAGTGTTATAGGCAATCAGCACTGTGATTGACATTACAAATGAAATCGGTAGAATCTGCTGCGTTTGAAGACCTTTACATGAATATTATGTGTGAAAATTCGTTGTGATAAGCACTTTCATTTGAATGAACTGCAGATGCATCATGTTCAGACCGACACAAATATTTGCATGCCATTTTTTTTAATGGAGAGGTTTTGTAATCTCTTTTCCATTGCACTGTGAATAAAACTGGCCAAACAATACGAGAATTTGGCTAAGCAACAGTGAATAGCGGAGAAAGAATCTGGACCTGACTCTTTCTCTGTATTGCTGTATTTGGTGTTTTTTTGTTTTTTTATTGTTTTTTGTGAACAAGCAGGTGTTAGAAATGGAAATCTGTGCCCCTTGTCCGAGCCAATAGCCTTGTGGGCAGCGCTCTCATGTGTAGCGCAGTTGCGCTGCGGGAGACCAGAGTTCGAGTCCCAGCTTTCCCAATCCAGTCCCCCTCTCCTACTTTGCTTACTGTCAGTTCTCTACTTTATCTCAATAAAGGCAAAAACACCAAAAATAAATGATAAAGGAAAGTTCTGCCCTTGTGTAACGGATTTCCATAAGTGCCACCTACTGTCAGAGAGTGAAATAGCATTTTCATTCAGCCCATCTTCCATTTTTTGTCGTACAGACAAATGATGTAAAAATCGGGCCGCATTTTTGTGCTGAACATTTGTATTGATGTGAACAGGTCTTAAGACCCAAACAAACACCAGACCCCTGCAAGATCCATTCCAGATCATACCTAAATCAGGACTTGTCTGTTCAAGAACCAGTCAATCCATTTGAATAAAGTAAAATATTGAAAATACTTAATTGTTGTGATGCAGTGAGACTCAGAGGTACATCCAAACCTAATGTCTTTTATTGTGCTTTATTGAGTTTTGATGATTATTGGATAAGGAGTCAGTGAAACGAATTAGAAACACAGTCCCAGCCTGTTTCTGAAACTGCTCTGCGCAGACTTTCCTTTGGATCAGGTCTACAGGTATTAGTAATCAGCCTCCTTATCTCCTCTCACTCCACACACTGCATCTTTATGGGAATTACATCACATACAACACCACTGACAAGCACCAGACTCCTGAGGCTTTCACCTGCCTCGCTTTAATATAAATTGATTTTTTTTTTTTCTTCTTGTCATAAAGATTGCCGTCTAGATCTAATATATCTGTGGTGCTTCTAGAGAGGTGTGATGTGTATCGAATTCACAGCAAGCCTTTGTTCACAATTATACTCCCACCTTCTCCAAAGTCCAATCCCCAACCTTTTCAATTTCTTTAAGGTGATTGTGGCCAGACTTGCGCTGTTGCATAGGGAGCCCCTCACTCTATTACAAGATGTGGAATGGAGTTGAAAAAGTAAGCACTTTTTCCATTCTACTTTGAAAAGACTACCATTCTACTATTTTTTTTTTTTTTTTTTTTTTTTTGCGGTGAGGCCAATCGGTCAATTTTACTTTTTATTGCTTTATTAAACATCAGAATCCTAAAACTCCTTGTTTATTTCCAGTTTTAAGTAAAATGTTGAATATAATAACATTTCCCCAGATTTTGGTCTCATGACTTTAGATTCATTTTTCTCTCTCCAAACTGAAATGTGTAAACCTAAAATGTGAACCGTTCTCAAACTTACAGGGTTTAACATTGAGAGCTATCTCACTGCATCTCACTGCATCAACAGAGAGACTTCTTTGAATTTTGATTCTTAAAGGAACATTAGACATCCTAAAGAGCAGCAGTTCACATCGGTTAATGTTTTTGCCTTTTGGCAGAACAAACTGCAGTGGGAATGTGGATCTGCCAGATCTCTTTTATCCACATCATATCTCTAAGAGACAGTCCATTAAGTTTACATTGATTTATCGCATAGATGGATTCAAGGAAAAGGGGCTTTTTTGAGTCTGTCAGATTATAATAGAATCTTTACAGTTCCATTCAGTTTAAATTGTGAATAGAATAGAATAGAATCTTTACAGCTCAAATAAATTTGCAATAATTTATCATAAAAATGGATTCAGGAAAATGGCTTATTTGTCAAAATAGAGCATTATATTTACTGCCACACGAGCAACGCTGGCGTTGTGTAGAATTTTGTGGTTTGTTGCTACTGTCTGCAGACTCAGGATGTGTTTTAATACCATGATATGTGAGCTCTGTATTGGAGTATATTGCATTTGAGGCAACAGTAATAGCATTTCATTAGTCTGTACTTTTACACCTTTGTGATACACTCACAAGCTGTGGATTTTTGCCATTAGTGATCCCATCTCAATTCCAGCAGCTCCAGACTCTGTGAAAACATCACTTAGCTGCCGAAGGGGAGGTTTTTCAAGTGCTTTTTACATCAGATATGAAATTTCCTCAGCACGCAGGAGCCGTTAGAGTCTAAGCCTGTCAATGTATGACTGCGTTGAATTTGTGAAAGCGCCAAATGTTCAAAATGTTCCCATATTAAAATTGCTTTCCTACCCTCACAACAATACTGTATAGATTATACCATATTACTATAGTATTTTATGAAGTTAGAGTGCTAGTAAATACTGATGAATATAAATATGGTAATCATACATAAAGTAGATATGTATATATCAAAGTACTTTACCACAATTTTCCTATTTGATGCCATCAAGGTACAATGCCTTATAGGTTTAATGTTTTGAGGACTAATTTGTGCTTTTCTGCAGATACAGCATGATTATGCTAAAAGTCGCAAAAGCCTTTATCCTCATTTCTTTATTTTTTGTGACGGTTGTTTCAGTCTTCAATTTATTAATGTTTCTTAAGTTGAAGAGAGCGGTAGATTTGTCATTGGAGGTAAATATTGACTGTTTGGCTCACCATGGGGGCTCTTGGAGCCATATTATGAATGGAGATCATTTAACTGATTGGTAACAGAGACATTAATAAAGAGCATTTCTTATCACTGTTAGTCCTATTGAGCTGTTCATAGTTTATTGTCTGCTGCTTCAGTACAGAGAAAGAGACAGCATGAGTCTGCAGAGTGCAGAGGGGCTCCCACTAGTACCACTTGTAGACTTGACTTGCAGGAATTTGTACACACCGCCAACTGCCATCACTACAAAGCCATAACTACACTGCTGTGAGAAAAGATGTGCATATCAAAGGTGTTTTTTTTTTTTTCTTTTCCCCCCCCTGTTAAAATACTTTCTTCTATTCCGGTATAATGGGGTGTTCTGGCACATATTTCATGCCTCGTGTTATCAAAACAAAACAAATAAATGTACTGACAGACTTGCAATGTACAGTATCTGTACCTTACACTTTCATTGTAATGTATTTGATATTTACTGAAGCTGAAATTTGAGTCAAAATTATTTTCTGTGGTGATGAACAACAGAAATAATAGAAATAGAAAAAGTTATTTCTATTGCTCATCTGAGAAGCTCATGAGTTTTTGTTTGTGTGTTCCCTGGGAATCAGAGAAAAAGTATGCTCTAAATGCATTGTTAAGGCTGGAATACTACACAACATTAGCACAGATTTTTGCCCCGATTTGTCAACGATAGTTGACGAAATTCAGAGCCAGTCTGATTTGACTGAAAATTGTGTGTGATGAGCACAGTCAGAGAATATAAAACATATTTGACATTTTTAAACCACTTTTATAACGCACATTGTTTTCATTTGTCATGCATATTCTAGCAAGGAGCCGCATATTTCTTTGTGAGTTTGTTGTGTCCGGGATGACTTGACAGCCTTGTGTGTTCCTCAGTTGGCAAGTGTATGATGCCCAGCCTTTAGTCGTTTTAGACAAAAGCATCTGGCTAATGTGTAAATGTTAATGTTTATGGTTTTGCAAATGATTGTTTTGCAATTATGTTTGGTGCCACTAATGGTGCATAAAACTCTCTTTTAAAGAATTAGTTCACTTTAAAATGAAAATTACCCCATGATGATTTACTCAACCTCAAGCCATCCTAGGTGCATATGACTTTTTATTTCTGATGAACATAATCAGAGTTATATTAATAAATATCTTACAAAATAACTTACGGAAAAAAACAAAACACATATATATATATATATATATATATATATATATATATATATATATATATATATATATATATATATATATATATATATATATATATATATATATATATATATATATATATATATATATATATAATATATATTTATAACTCTGATTGTGTTCATCAGAAAGAAGAAAGTCATATACACCTAGGATGGCTTGAGGGTGAGTAAATGGGGTAATTTTCATTTAAAGTGAACTAATCCTTAAAGTTGTTTCAATGTTGTTCCTGGTGAAATGCAAACTACTGAAGTTATACTGCACCTTTTCACTTTTAGAATCCTTCTGCACCTGTCACAGATTAATAACATACCCAGACATTCACTTCCCATCCATCAAGGGCAGCTTGAACTTGCTCCCATCCACCTGAACAAAATACCATCCTCCTCTGCAGCCATCACACAGGGCAGAATTAGCATGTATAGTCCCTGTTGATCAGCCCTTGTGATGACTCACTGCTCTGCCTCCACAAAATAGCTGCCAATATGTCATTTAACCCAAAGCTGTGATTTGCCCTGTTCACCGAGCACTTATCGCCCCCGTTTCATGGGAAGCAAACAACAACACAGCTGAGGGAAAACAGCCTCTATAACAAATATAAATCTTCATTTCAGACTAATAGATCTGTCTATCCCAACATTTGATGGTGTGTTATTTACATATTAGCCAGTTAATAATGCTTTGGGAGTTGGAAATGCAGGGGGTTGGTATATGCTGTACATTTTTGCAAGACAAGTGCCTGCAAACCTCAGTTATCATTTGTTTTGGCCGAAGCACCAAGCAGAATCCAGAAATAACGATCGTTTTAAAAACACAAAGCAAGTTGCAATCTTGAGAAAATCAGACAAATTAGCCATTAAGATGCTCTTGCAGTTTTGGAGTTGTGGCTGTGGAATGTTTTAAATGGATGCTGGGTGTCCTCTGTGTGTAGGTAGAGGGCTTTAGCCACTGATTGATATGACCCAACCTAAACCTTCAGCAATCAGCAGCTCATTATCTCAGCGAAATTACTACATCATCCAGCCCAAACTGCTGTAATGAGCTAGCATAAAGAATCTGGGCTCTGATCCGCCATCAGCTCCCTCATCTTTTGTCTGCAGTCTCTTTTCCCCCCTCTCGATGAAGCTTGTTTTTTCCCCTATTCCCTCCAGCCACCCAGTCATCGGTTATACTTTAACTGCTCTGACTTTTCTTTCACTCTTAAGGTCTCTTTTCTTCATTTTTAGTGAAGTCACTCACTCCTGAACTCACAGGCGATGGATTTTACACTCTGTGCCCTTGCCTTTGAGTCTTCTCTGTTGAGACCCAAAGTTTTCCAATACGTCTTCTTTGCTTGTTTCCTGCAGGGTCCCATTGTGAACGATGTGGTCATTCATGTGGCCCTGATAGCAGAAAGTCAAAGGTAAATACATTTCTCATCTCTCTCTCTCTCTCTCTCTCTCTCTCTCTCTCTCTCTCTCTCTCTCTCTCTCTCTCTCTCTCTCTCTCTCTCTCTCTCTCTCTCTCTCTCTCTCTCTCTCTCTCTCTCTCTCTCTCTCTCTCTCCCCCTCTCTCTCCCCCTCTCTCTCCCTCTCTCCCTCTCCGTCCTCTGGTCTAATTGATGCCTTCACGTTAATTGTTGGGCTATTCTGTAGCCTTCATCTATCAGCACTCTCATTTAAAGCTTTTCTGGTAAGAGAGGGAGGTGAAAGGGGTCGTGTGGCCAGCTGGTCCCAACCAGGCCTGCTCTGCAGTTCATTTAACATTGATCACCCCGGTACTTAACCCACCTCTCCCTTTCTTCACACTGCAGACCTTAATCAGGATTGCTTGTCCAAGTCAACCATCAGTACCTTCATTTAAAGCAGCAAGTTCCACTTAACACCTCACCTTCCCTGCAAATCTGAAATAATGTTGTTGAAATATTATAGTGTATGCTGGAGCAAAGGTTCTGGTTGCTTGTAAACATACATTTTGGTTGAACCCCTTAGCATAAAAAGTGCCTGCAGGCCACTCATTTATATATTCACAGTGTCCCCTTTGACCTTAATGGATATTTTACTTCAATGCTTGATTACTAATCCCACATAACTGCTTTATGCTGCATATGAACTATGTAAATATGAAAATTAAAGTCTTTTAGATTATGTCAAATCATTTTTTACCGAAGATAAAATGGTCAGATGGACTCTTTTGACGTTTCTGTGGGATCTCAGCAACGGAATGGTGAACAGAAATAGTGATGAATGGAAACTACAACAAATAAAAGGGTTGCATTCTCATTTACTCCAATAGCACAAGAAAAAATCCACAATAATAATAATTTTTAACTTCACAAAAGAGGAAAAAAGTTTGTATAGTATAGTGTTATAATTGTACATTAAATAAAAAATAAAAAAAAGTTTAAAAAAACATTGTAAATTTAGCAAATGAATACCCGTGAAAACATGTTATTACAGTCTGTTGTCCATTAAACATTCTTTTTTATTCTTCTTCACTAGCCTTCTTCACATTTCTTTGAGATGCAAAATAGAGTGTTGCAGGGATGACCTCAAAATGAATAATTTGCCAGTGGTTCCTCGAGACTTCCCTATGGGTTTTTATAATGGGTATTGCCAAGTTATGAGTACAAAAAGGTCTGTGGTAAACATAACGTAAAGATACTTGAAAATTAAATATCAAAAAATTTTTTTAAAGCTGTTAATAAGTAACTAGATAAGAATGTTTGGGTGTGAGTGTGTGCAGTTTACATTGTAGAACAGAACATTCAAGTATGGTCAAGTTATGTTTACCACAGTCTTTATTTTACACATAAATTGAAAAAAAGTACATTATAAAAAAAAACCACATAGGAAAATTTCAAGGGTTCGATTAGTCCATTTGATTTTTTCAATCATACAAATTTTTTTAAATCATGTTCATTATGGTAGTTATGATGTTACATTTATTATTATAATTTGCCAGGGTTAGGGTTCATATTATTATGTTAGGTATAATGCCACATTAAAGAAAAAATTGATGTAATAATTATTAATAGTAAATTATTAGTTAATAGTAAAAATGTATTATATTTTCTTTAACTAGAACCAGATATCACTATAATGGGATTCGTTTTTGAACAGTAAATTGTGGCACAACAGTTGCACCAAATAGAATTGCAATGGAATGATTGTTTCCAAACACATGGGAGCACACAGGTGGTGATATCAAGAAAACAAATCAGAAAAATAATAATAATGCATAGCCTCTGTTGGCTTCTATAAGTTTGTCATTATGTTTGCAGCTCCTTTGATTCCACTAATGTTGCAGAAATGAAACGCTTTATCTTCAATAGAGTTGTGTATAATGTTTAATAGTCTCTGTCTTGCTTGTGTCTTTCAGATTGCAGGTCTTCCTCAACACCTATGGCATTCAAACTCAGACCCCGCAGCAGGTGGAGCCCATTCAAATCTGGCCTCAGAAAGAGCTGGTGAAGGTATCCCTGTTCAATCAATCAAACTGACCACCAAACAAATCTTCCAGACTAATCCATTTCTGTGACAGTCGCTCCATTAGACCGTTGGCCAGTTTATCAAGTGGTTTGGATAGACTGGCACATCACTCATGTCAGTCAGTGAATTATTTTTGCATTCTCTTAAAGATTTACACCATGGTTTGAACCTCACCAGTGCACTATTGATTGAATTAGTTTGACAAAAGACTCTGAAAATAGACCTTAATGTTTTCTCAGATATATAAATGTCCTTTGTAAACATACTAGCAAAATATTAATCCATAGTGACAATATATCAATAGAATGCAGCGTTCATTTTTTTGACCAACCTGGTCTAAACTGTTCATCAGATTATTAGATTATTATCTTTTGCAAAATGTTTTTTTGTGCTCATAATGTTTGTAATCAGCAGAGCACGGAGCAATATGTGCGAGAGTGTTTACGTGTTTGTTCTTCTGTCTGTGGGTGTGTGAGTGGGTGGTAAGGTTTTGTCACCGGGACGTGCAATTTACTGCAGTTAGGTTAAAAAGCTGTTTAAAATAAGACATCCAACAGTATCTGCTTCCTTTGACTCTGGTCTGTCTGCGGTCAGTTTTGTGTGTGTGCGTGCTCCAGTGTGCACAGGGAGTGATAGTTTGCTGAGTATGTCTCCGTAAGGATGTGCAGAGCTCTTTGGATGGGGCAGCCTACTTTAGATCAGATGCAGAACCCTCGTCCCTGTCACCTTTAAATGACACAGTATCACACTTGACTGATAATACACATTTGAATTCCTAGAATAATTAGCATAGCACTAGAACTGTAAACATCTTAATTGTTGATTTATTTTCTTTTGATAATTGTTGATTTTAATTAAGAATAATTTCCAATACCGTGCAAAAGTGTGTGGTCAGCCATCATTACTCCAGTCCATATCATACGCTCCTTCAGAAAATTATAATATTGTTCCGATTATTGTTATCAATGTGCTATTATTGTTGTTATTATTATTATTATTATCAATGTTGAAAAGGTTTTTAATGATTCTTTAATGCACAGAAAGTATTGAACGGTAATGTAGTTTAATTAATGTTGAATCAATCTGTTAATCCTACATTAAATCAGTTCTATATTAAATAAATTCTATTAATCCGTAAATAAGTAAATCAAGCTAGCGTCTATGGTCCAACTTTTTGAGCAACAACACAACAATACTGAAACACTCCAGTCCTGCTATAATCAATAAATCTTTCTTTTACTGTGCAGGCCATGCAGAGTTTTGGACTCTTGAGACAGGGTTTCTGCAGGTTTTATGAAGGTAAATTTAAGACCAATTAAAGAAAATGTAAGGAATAAATCGATGGAAACATAACACGCCAGTATGTGCTCTAAATGTAAATGTCTAGGAAGCACACAATGAGTTATATTAGCAACACTTCAAAGTTAGAAAATACAAATTCCAACAGATCTCCATGACTTTTTAATTAATTTTAGAAAAAAAAAAAAAAATAGCTTAAAGTTTGAACAGCTCTGCTCCCAGACACTATAATTTGGAAATAACTTTTACCGAACCTTCTGATCACACTACAAAAAAGTGGTGCTCTTTTTCAGTAGTTTTGTCATGTTTTCCAGTGCAAATATCTAAAAGATTCTTAAATGAAGATACATTTACTTGAGAAGCAAAATGACATAAGAAATCTTGTGAAAGGGATTTTATGATTAAAACGAGAACAAATATGGGTTTAAATCAACTTAATTCAAATAAAAAGTAATTGTCATACTCATTGACATGTACTTGTTCTTGTTTTAAGCATAAACATTTAATTTTGTTAAATTTCTTAGAAAACAAAACAAGACTTTCCCTCATTTGCATATCAAGTAAATGCATCTTGATTTAAGAATGTTTAGATATCTGTACTGGAAAAAAAATCCTGTGTGTGTATATATAGTTTTTAGTATATATAGTTTTACTCTGTTTTAATGGTTAAATTATATTAGTAAAAACGAATGTCTAATTAATCGAAATCATGAAACCTATACAATTTAACAGCAATGTATTAAAAGTTTAACAAACAAATTTTAGGGCCCTTTGATGTACGTTTTCAAATTTCGTTTTATTTTTACCAAATTCTGTTTTTCATTTTTGGTGTACTATCCCTTTAAGTGTACTGACCCTTTTCGATTTATTCATCCAAAAGTTGACAAATTCTGAGACATTCCGCATTATACAGTAAATTCCATTTTTATGAATGGATTCTGCGATTCAGTACATGTTTTCCTCTTAGTGTAAATCATAGGGCTCTAATTTAATGCCATTATATTGAATTTAAGACTTTCTGCTCCAATTTAAGACATTTTTTACGGCCATAAATGGTAGACGGTCAAATTAAGACTTAAGACCCACGGAAACCCTGGGAGAACTCTCCCATTATAATCATTGAAGCGGTCTACACTGTTTTCACCTTATTGATTATATTGCGGATAATAATCTCTCACTTGCAATGCATATTGACTATTACTCAGACTACATGGTGAGTGGTGCAGCATGCAAATCTAAAATCTTTCTAAATTACTGTCCATGCCTTCACTTTAGTTCTAAAGCTTCTTTTTGAGTGTCAGGTGATGTTTCTTCAGCCCTCATTACTGTATGCCACATTAAAGATTGAAAATGCATTCATGGATCGGACTGCTTATGCAAACTTGCTCATTAGGATCAGCTGTCTTTACCGATATCCTGTAAACTAATTTAAATAAATCTGATTTGCCATTGCATTCATGCAGAAATGTCTGTGATTGGTTACAGTATTCAATTGCTGCCAAAAACATTTTGACACAGTGGGTGTAGATCAGTATGGAAAGCTCTCAACACTTTCCACAATTCCTTAAAGGATTAGTTCACTTCAAAATGAAAATGTCCTGATATTTTACTCACCCCAATCTCTTCCAAGATGTTCATGTCTTTCTTTCTTCAGTTGAAAAGAAATTACGTTTTTTGAGGGAAAACATTCCAGGATTTTTCTCCCCATCACAGACTTCCATGGCAACCAAAATGTTGAAGGTCCAAATCAGTTTCGAAGGGCTTCAGAGGCTGAATCCCAGACGAGGAACAGGGTCTTTTTACTTCCGCCTACGTCTTGCATGACCTTTCTGACGTGATAGCGCAATCCTTGGCACAAAGCAGAGCAGCGCAAGATGAGCAATTTAGGTTAAAAAGTATATTAATATTTTTTTTTTAAATGACAGATCACGCAGAGCCTCTGAAGCCCTTCAAAGCCTTTTGAAACTGCATTGATTTGGACCTTCAACATTTTGGTTGCCATGGAAGGCTGTGATGGGGAGAAAAATCCTGGAATGTTTTCCTCAAAAAACATAATTTCTTTTCGACTGAAGAAAGAAAGACATGAACATCTTGGATGAGATGGGGCTAAAATATCAGGAAATTTTAATTTTGAAGTGAACTAATCCTTTAATTGTTGCAGCTTTAATTGTTTTAAAAAAAAATTTTGATCAGTTGTGCAGCCCTAATGTACAGCCTTATCTGTTACAAATCCTTTTGCCTGATATTCTTGAATAATCATGTAAAATACAAGGCAGATAAGAGAGCAGTTCATAGGTTGACATGCTGTTTCTAATTCGAGCGACAAGGCTGCAGAAAGCGATACGAGTGTGAACCTCTTTATTGTAGAATCCTGCGTATTAAAGAGGTTTGTTTCAACATCAGCACACTGGCTTCACTGCCCCTCTTGATGTGCTACAGGCTTAACATGCGTGACATTTGCAGGTTTCGTGTCAGGCATGTTGAGCTCCTGATTAGAGGCAGGGCGTTCTTGATTCAGTTGTGTCTTCCCCCTCATTGCTATTCTGCACACAAAGTTTCCAAGGTACAGAGATCCGCAACGAGAGAAAAAGAGTTCTGGAGCATAAAGCTCTCTCAGAAATTTTCATTTTGACAACTGGATTTTGTCTAAATTAGCAGCTATTTTCCTGTTTTGGTTGGATATGAGCTGAATTCTCCTCAGCAGGGGTTTATTGTTCTGCTTTTTCTTTGTGTTGTGCAGTACACTTTTGTATTGGAGTTTTATTCTGAGAATGTCAGACCACAGGAGGTCAGAGAGAAATAGAGCTCCATCTAATGTCGTAAAGATGCCGGCACACGCTGACTTTGTACTCTCTGCACTGGAATATTATTACCGAGGCAAGCGTCGCTATACGCAGGGTGAGGGGTTTGTTATTAGACTTTTAGCTTGCTACGCTTCAGGAGAAGTGTACTATTACTTTTCTAAGCAATAAGTCTTGTGATTTCTACTTGGCAGACAATAAAATGACTGAAAAATAAAATAGATTTAGATTGAAGGATAACCTGAGCAGTGACGAGGCCATAAATCTGTGGGTGGACCAAGTGGGTGGACCAAGTGGTGAAATAGGGTGGCAGGGAGGTAGGACTACAATTCCCAATATATTCGCATGAATAAATCATGCACATTTCTTCTGTAGTTTTCGGTGTTTAGCCCTGATATTGTATTTGTTGCCATTTTAAGTTGTGTGTCATGATGTGGAATGCAGCTCTGCTTTTAAATATGCGGTTGATGAGTGTCACCGTCATAGTGATTTATGTGTTAGATGTAAAAGTCACTGCACATTGACTCAAATACCTCTGTTGAATCTTCTTGCACTGTTTTGTTCTGCAGAGACTCTTTATCCTTTAACTTGTTACTGTGAGAGGAAAAATCTGGCTAAAAGTGAAACTGAATCGCACAATTTGAACCAATTATACTGTCTAAAAGTTTAGGGTCAAGTAGGGTTGTTTGAAATAAATTGATACTTTTATTCAGCAAGGACACAATAAATTGATCAGAAATGACAAAAAAAAAAAAATATATATATATTTTCAAATTAAATTTCAAATAAATGCTGTTCTTTAAACTTTCTGTTCATTTATAGAATCCTGAAAAAAACACCCCCAACACTTTTCATACTTTATAAGCAGCACAACCATGTTCAATTAATAATAATAATAATAATAATAATAAATGTTTCAAAATAAATGCAGCCTTGGTGACCATAAGAAAAAAACATACTATC
Organism: Paracanthobrama guichenoti; assembly: GCA_018749465.1. Lineage (NCBI taxonomy): Eukaryota > Metazoa > Chordata > Actinopteri > Cypriniformes > Gobionidae > Paracanthobrama > Paracanthobrama guichenoti. Next base: position 32,127,873 of record CM031949.1, read on the forward strand.
CCCAAACCTTTGAATGGTAGCAGATCTGTGTGGACACGGTGCAAACATAAAAATAGTGTACTTTTAAAGGGGGGGGAAATATTTTCAGACTTTATATACAAAATGGAAAGAGTCTTATTAGACTTGGGCACGCTAGCATCATGCTGAGCTTTTGATAAGCACAGTTTTGCATAAATCTTGGCTGGAAAGTGAAAGGAGCCAAGGAACCATGAACTATAAACACTGTACCCATGAGTAAGGCACTTAACACCAGAGACTAATAAGTGAACTGTAAGTTGAGATAAAAGTATCAGCTAAATGATAAATTAGTCATTAGTGCTACAGAAGAGAGCAGCTTTCTTGAGGTCAGGATGAAGTGTTGTGAAAGTGTTATGCTGTTAAGTAATGGCTTAATTGATCAGATCTCTGCCTTAATTGTTGGCACTAAGACCTTGTGAAAAATATCACAGTGGTACACTGGACCAACTTAAAACTGCTAGGTAAACTGTCTTGTCTGGCTCATTCTGATTCTTCTTTGTCACACTATCCCTTGGTTTCAGAGACAAGGCTTAAGCCTAGTCCCAGACTAAAATGCATTGTAGGGTTGGGCGATGTCCCCTAAATTGGCAGTTGACGATGTTTACAGTAAAACATTGCGATGGACAATGATATCGTCGGTGGGGAGCGGGGGTGGGGGGTGGTGTTTTACTATATCCCTTTACATAAATATTATTTTCTAACTGTAATTCCGTTATTTTACTAACCCAACTAATGACGCATCCGTGCTTTCAATATTGGTTGCATGTGAGGGGAAAAAAGCTTCCTTTCACTTAAGAAGAGTTGTCTTTACGTAAATATTATTTTCTACTTAAAATACCATAATTTAATTATTTCACTAACCCAACTAATTACTCATGCGTGGTTAATTTCTATATTTGGTTGCACGTGGGGGCTGTGGGAGTAGCTGTCTTCCACTTTAAGAAGCTTTTCCACTTTTTATTTTAATATATCTCTTTACATAAATATATATTTTTTTGTACTTAAACTATAATTTCGTTATTTTACTAACCCAACTAATAGTCATTCCAATAGGTTGCGTGCACATTTCGCAATCCGTTATGGAGCTATTCAGTTTAGATTTTTGCACATTGCCTTTTAAAAGCTCATTCGTGTAGTTCACATTACCACTTTACAATGTTTAAATAACAGAATTTATTTTGTAGCCTATGCTGTTTTCTTGTACAAAATGTAATATTTCAAGTTAAATGTACAGTGTAAGACGTAAAAAAGACAAGAGGCTAACAATGTCAAGATCAATATTTGTGTAGCCTGCCTGACACGGTATTTTCACCGACTAACACGTGACGTCTCTGGCATAGACTACAGTATTTAAAATGGCATATATGCATTAGCTATATTATCAGTTTAATTAACAGAGCAATCCCTGCAAAGTTTTTAGGTTAACTATAGACTAGGATTAGTGTGTGTCGCACTCGCAAGACTCGCAACGGGGGGCGTGGCATCACGATTTATTGTTTGTTTTAACTGAAAGCAACTTGCTCTGACAAATCTTAACGTGTTTTTTTCTCAAAATGACACCAGTAATGTTTTTTTTTTCCTTCATGTTTATAAAAACTACTCAAATGTCCTAATTGAACTAAGGCCTAATCCTGGCTTAATCTAAGCCCCAGGCCTATGTGTTATACCAAGTATGAGGGGATATTAATATTCACAGCAACAGGTGATCCCCATGTGATTTATAGCTTTATCTGATGATATTTTACTCAACACTCGCCATTCTGTAAAAGGTGCACCACTCAACAATACCTGCCGTCTTCACTGAGTGCCAGTCATACAAAAGCCTACACATATCATCATGATTGTTTTGTTGACCTTTTCTCCAGGGAAATAACCAGCCTTTCAGAATCAACTACTGAACAAAACATGCATGTTATGAATTAAACCGCATGGTGCCTGTACTATAACATCTCAGATAATACCTTTACACACATAATGGGCACACAAAGCCATTCTAGTCCTTAATGAGTGTGGTGTGGTGTGGTGTGGTGTGGTGTGGTGTGGTGTGTGTGTGTGTGTGTGTGTGTGTGTGTGTGTGTGTGTGTGTGTGTGTGTGTGTGTGTGTGTCTATTTTTCCAGGCATACCGCTTCCTTGCCATCAATAAGAAGCTCGGTTTGAGTGGGAGACCGGAGAGGCCTGTTGGCTGCATTGGCACTTGCAAGGTAAACAATGTTTTGTTTGCTGTCACAACCTCTCCTGACAGGAAATGCAAACATTTCCTCATTTACTTCAGCTCCTGCTTGTTACAGTTATTTGTGGTTAATTCTTTTATTACCTCAGAGGCTCAGAGTAACACAATGCCTATGATAATTAAATATTAGTCCTACTCTCCTTTAAAGGAATAATTCAATGGCATTATGTACTCTGTCTTGTCTCTAAAAGACAAGTATGACAGTCTTTCATACTACAACAGTTTATAGTGACCAAATTCTGCTAATGGTGCTAATCTCCAAAAAGTACAAAATACCCACCTAAAACACTATAAAAGTCATATATAAGATGTACAGTATATTCTAAGCCATAAGGTGTCTAAGTGTGAGGAACAGACTAAAATTTAAGGTGAAAATTTTTACCTGTTTTTTGTTTTTGTTTTTCTTCACAAAAAAAAATCTAATGGATTTGTAACGGCATGAGGGTAAATGATGACAGAAATGTTGTTTTCGGCTGAACTATCCCTTTAACTGCACACAAACCTAAATGATGTCAAGAGGTGTAGATGATTGATTAGAAGTCTATTATTCTGTTCCAAAACTGCTGAGCCTCACTGCCTACAGGCAGTTTAAGCATGATGACATTTGGGGAAGATAAAAATAGGAACTCCAGAGTAATGATCTCCTGTGTTTGATGGAAATTTATTAAGTTTAGTATGACAGTGGTAGGCAATGTGCAGGACTTTAGTAGCAAACTCACTTTTCACATAAATACTGAGAAAGTTAGAGGGATGTTCATGTGTCTGTCTGTTTGGAATGGATTTATTTGCTGTCTGAGGTAAAGTATATGTCTAGATCTAACAGTCATCCATATAGTTGCAGGTAACGCAATGGGTCATTTCTCTCCCCCTCAGATTTATCGAATCCTTGGAAAGACTGTGGTCTGCTATCCAATTGTCTTTGATCTCAGCGACTTCTACTTGTCCCAGGATGTCATGCTTTTGATAGATGATATTAAGGTGAGATATCACACCTCACTGGTTCCTCAGACGATGTAAGAAGAGGGCTCACTTTGTGTTCCATACTTTGTCTATCTTTCTATATAAAGAAAGAATCAAATTTAGGACAGAAAATGGGCAATGGACAGAAACGTTCCCTATAAATCATCAGTGTCAGCCCTCAGAGTTACAGAGTGTTTCTCCTGCTGTCTGCACTGTGCTTGTATTAATGTGGTTGTATTTATATGCATTTTACAGAATGCCTTGCAGTTTATTAAGCAGTACTGGAAGATGCAGGGCCGGCCTCTCTTCCTGGTCCTTATCAGAGAGGATAACATTAAGTAAGAAGCTCTCCAATCAGCCAGGACCTGGTTTTATTTATGAGATGTACAGTAATGCCAAGTCTTTCTTGCTAGGGGGAGCCGATTCAACCCCATCCTGGACATGCTGGCATCTTTTAAGAAGGGAAACATTGGAGGAGTCAAAGTTCATGTGGATAGGCTTCAGGTGCTGCTCTTTAGAAGAAATTATTTTATATGTAATGCGTCTTATTGACACAAGTAGAGACTTTTCTGATTTGTTGTGACTTACACCCGAGTGGTACAGATTATTGAAAAGGGGGTAAAAAAGTAGGGTGGGGAATTGGTAGTTGATTAGATCTGGATGGCAGCTTGCAGTCAGTTGTAAAAAAAGAAAAGTGTATTCCCTATGGTCTGATGTAACATTCTTTGTGGAAACTGATAGACCCTGATATCAGGCGCTGTGGTGGAGCAATTGGATTTCCTACGTGTCAATGAAGCCGAGTAAGAATTAACCTTCATTTACACCATTTATTTTCCTCTTCACCTTTTATGTTCAATATGGTACACTTATTGAGGCAATGGAAATTAAATTGTCTTTCCAGTCTCTGATGCATACAGCAAATAATAAATAAATTCAAAATAAATCCATTTCCCTTTTCCATAATACATTCCTCTGTGTAGGATCCCAGAGTTTAAGAGCTTTGAGGAGCTGGAGTTGCCCAAACACTCAAAGGTGAAGCGGCAAACCAGCACGCCGAACGCCTCTGACCTGGAGCAGCAGCCCGAGATCAACGTCGAGGAATGGTTCCATAAATCCACATCTGAGATTGTGCAGAAATTCAATGTGAGCCTAACTGTCCTGCCTGTGTGTGATGATGAGTTTAATATAGGTGCTCATATATAACTCATATTCTGTTATCAGGACTGTGACTGTCTGGCCAGTCAAGCCCAGCTGGCCAGTATTCTCCTCAAAAAAGAAGGCCCAGACTTCTTCGATAAAAACGGTATGTGGTTTGATCGCCTAAATAGTACATAATTAAGGAGATATTTATTATTAGTTCAGTGAAATGATTTCTCTACCTCTGAAATGTCAGGTATTTTTTACTAACGTTTTAATGATTAAATGTGTAAGGCCAGAGTATTTCAGCACTATTGAAATGGTGAGCTTTTTAAAGAGCCACAGGACACGTCTTACTGCATGACTGCTTTTAAAGCTCATCTGAATGAAATGTCCACAGCTGTAATCCATTTAGTGCCTTCATGGCTAAGCAAGTGGGTTGGCAATGCTAGCTCACACCGTTGTCGTGGTCTTAATTCCCGTAGCTACAGTTTATCTCGTAGCTCAAGACTGTTCACACTCTTAAATGGACCTATTGAACAACCGCGGAGCGATTAAATACATGCTTATATGTGATTTTTATTTTGCAAGCCGGCACTTCCACATGTCTTTGGGCCTAAATTCTCCAGGGATGGTGTCTTACATACTACACTAAGGCTGAAAATACATATTTTATGGTTAACATGGCATTCTTAACCCTCTTTATGTCCAGAGAATCTCAAGGATGACTTGGAGAGAATCTACAGAAGAGCTGGGAGCAGGAAGCTTTGGTACGTTTTTCCTCTTTTCACTGCACTCACCGGAAGCTTTTAGAGTTCCACTTATTTTCTCATTATTATAGCTGGGTAAAATGATCAACACTTGATATATTTATTGCTATTTTTGTTTTTTACCTGTTCTGTGTATTTGTCTAATGTTACATGCAACTGAACACACTATGCGCATATATATTTTTAAACACGCAAACCTCATGTAGGCTGGCGGTGCGTAGTGCTGCAGCCGTTATCCAGAAGTTTGCCGGTTCTATAGCTCCTCATATAACCACTATGTTGGTCCACGGCAAGCAGGTAATTGGCCGGTGGGGTATACAACCTCTGCATGTGTGGTATAACTGTTGACACTGTGCCGAAGGATGTGTTAACTCATGAGCACGCAGCACTCATCCTTTGTTGTTGTTGTTTTTCTTTACATCCGCTCAGTCAAGCTGTTATGATCATGCACAGAGAAAAAATCAAGCTCATTACTTGTTTTGTTTTTTTCTTTTATAATAGTTATTTTGCACCTATGTAATACGTTTTTTTGGAGTAACACAAAATTATGTCTCTTAGCTGGAGTCTCACTGTAACAGTGTCTCATTTGCAGTTTGTTTGTGAGCTTAACTCCATCGTGTCTGTGGCAGTATAGCCTGCCCATAACACTTTTTTATATATCTATATATATTTATATTAATTCCTTAAAGGAATCCATCAGCTAAACATGAAATTGGTGAACATTAAAATAGATTCTTGTAGGTCAAATTATGCTGAAGTCATGTATTTAATTTCCAGTTAACGCACCTACTAATAAAACATATACCCTGAATACACTGTAAGTTCCTTTGCATAAAAGCGCCTGCCAAATGAATGAAAGAATAAATGTAAATGTAAATTACTACATTTTAGGAAATGTAACTTAAGTCCAGGAGCAACAACAGCTTAGTTTAAATGCCCAGTGCCATTTTGTCACTTTAAGATGCCGAGCTCTCCTGATCGTTTTCATGCCAGAGGGCCCAGTTTTAAATATTAATGATTTAAATGCTACAGGGGGTCAAAATCTTGGAATATAGCAACATCTAATTTATTCAAATGAGCATCATGCTGCATTAATTAGACTTCAAAAAGTCTAAAGTTCAAAAAGTTTGGCAGGGTTCACAAAGTTTTTGTAACAAGTCTTTTTGGTGATATATGTAAAACAAATTATGTTGAGCTCCAACTATATTTGCCATTGCTTATGAGCCAGCAAGTCTTGCATACACTACCAGTCAAAAGTTTGGGGTCCATAGGATTTTTAAAATATTTTTGAAAGAAGTCTCTTATGCTCGCCAATTCTGCATTTTATTTGATCAAAGAGACAGTAAACGCAGTAATACTGTGAAAATATTATTACATAAGAATAACTATTATTTTATTTAATAGATTTTAAAATTAAATGTATTCCTTTTGATGGAAAAGCTGAATTTTCAGCATCATTACTCCAGTCTTCAGTGTCACATGATCCTTCAGACATCATTCTAATGTGCTGATTTGTTACTCAAGAAGCATTAACTTTAATGTGAAAAAATGTGATACTTTCTTCAGGATCCTTTAATGAATAGGATGTAACAGCATTTATTTGAAATAGAAATCTTATGTAACATTGTAGATGTCACTTTTGATTTTATTTTGAATTTAATGTATCCTTTCTGAATAAAAGTATTAATTTATTTTAAAAGTCTTTCTGACCCCAAACTTTTGAACAGTAGTGTATAATTTTTAGGAATAAACTATATTTTATAATAGACTGTAGTGCAGTCCAGTATTTATGTTTGGCACCATTGAATGAGTGAGTATATCTCTGTTATGTTGTATTGTGTTGTGTTCACCAGGTCCGTTGTGCGGCTTGCTGCCAGTCTCTTAACTAAACTAGTGGACAGCCTTGCACCAAGCATTACTAGTGTTTTAGTGCATGGCAAGCAGGTAAGTGAAAAACAGGAACAGGGGCCTAAATAATTTGATAAGTAATGAACAAACAAGTCAAAAATTGAATGAAATCAAACATTTTAATGTTCACTGATTATAGCGAGTAGGTTAAAATTAGCTTTGAATGTTCTCTCTTCACATCAGTTGTATGCCGAAGTCATGATGGACTCCTCTTCCTATTACACAACAGAATAATAGCTAATTGCATCAGTCATCACTGGCAGTGCTAACCTGCTTTCATTTGACGCTTAACTACTCCTTTTGCAGCAAAAATCGCTTTTACCTAGAACGCCTGCCCATTGTCCTATTGTTTGTGCGTTACATTTACCATCAGTGCACATTTACCTTTTATTTGCTTTGTGTTGAGACAAACATTATGTGTGGTGTGTTTGTTTAATGAACTGCCATAGTTTCCCAACATAGTCGTGCTTAGCCCCTGGTGGTTGTGAAATGATTCATCAGAGTAGCACACTAGCAGTGAATCTGCATATAAATTGCATCCTAGGGGCCTAATGTTGTGGGTAAGATAAATGGGTACGTTTTGGTTTGAAAATGGGTCATTCCGTGCATACAAGAGCAGTCTGAGCTGACCTGCATGTAGAAACATAGTCTCTTAGCCTTATTTAATTTAAAGAAGCCAAGCCCTTCTCTATGTGCTCCCTACTTAATTTGTATTTGGGTAAATTGCCATAGCAGAGCAATATTGACGTCTGCTGGGAACTATTAAGGAGATACAACAGCAGATAATACAAAGCAAGCCACCACATACTTAAAGCAAATACAAAAAATATAATTTTTATTGCATAGATAACAAAATATAACCAGAGACCAAGTGGCATCTGCTAACAAACCATACTAGATGTTTCCCAAATATAAAGTCACTTCTCTGAGGCATGATGATTTTTTTTCTTACATTTGATAACCACAAAGTACCCAAATAGATTTTTACCCAAATAAATCTTTTAAAAGCCAACTTGTTTTTGTGAAATTTCTGCTATCTGATATCTAATACAGTGGTATTCATATATATCAGAGATCCCCAAGCCAGGGCACACAGGCCAAAGGTGGCACCATTTGGCCCGCCATGCGATCATAAGGAAAAATAGGAAAAAACATTAGGTTATTGTTCGAAATCCCGGTAGTGGAGAGATCCACCTATGGGAAGGGCATCCGTACCTGACCTCTGCAGAAGCATCCAATTGCACCAAGTCTGGCCTGACAGACAGGAGCACGTGCCCAATGCCAGGTAAGGGACTGCCCCTTACCAAAGTACATAAAGCACCTGCACGTGCTACCTTTCCTTAGTTGGCATATTCGCTTCGAATATTGTGTTCGAGATCCACTTATGGGAGATATGGACAGCTCCCCGATTGCCCATTACACTCACAGCAAGGCCTTGAAAGCCAGAGGACGGTCACCTGGGAAGACAGTGTTCACACGTCACATAGTAGCAGACCATACAAAGTGAGTGTGAAACACCAGCAATGAAAGAAATGACATGTGGTAACATGCATTCAAGAATAAACCTGACAACACACATAATGATGAAATTGTATACTGCCAGGTGATGGTATAAATAATATGCTAGTGACAGGGAGCCCAGGCTTAAAGAGGGGTAGAGACCCTAGCACAAGGCTACGAAGAGCCCACACCAGGACAGAATGAGCTACTGGGGTCCTGGTGACATCGCGCCAGTAGCATCTGACAAGCGTATGGGGAACGCTGCAAGAATGTCCTGCAAGAAAAACCCCTTAAACAGAGCCCAAGAGGCAGCCATACCCCTCTGCACTTCACCTTAGATTCATATGCCAAAGATATAGCTTCCACAAGCCAATGAGGCGTTGCTTGGAAATGGGTTTCCCTGTGTGTGGGGGGAGCCCAAGAGATAAAAAGCTGATCGCTCCTGCTGAAAGAGCTGGTCCTGTCCAAGTAAACTGGCAAGGCACGTACAGCACAGAGTACTCAACCTCTGATCTTCCGTGAAGGAGAAAGGAGGTGGGTGAAAGGCGGAAAGCTCAATCGTCACGCATGTGAATGCTGGGAAACTTTTTGGTATAAAGGCTGGGTTGGGCCTGAGAAAAACCTTATCTCCGCTAAGAGAGAATTTAGTGCACAAAGAATAAACAGAGTGCATTCAAACACAAATCACAGAGCTGAGCTGTCTTGAAAGATGCTTAAGGGAAATATTTTCCATCTGTAGGTCTGTATACGAAGCCTCCAGCACCATGTACCATGTGCCAATGCATCTTGAACAAGCCTGGTGTGTTTGTGTTTCCCGCTGCCTCGCTAGCATTGCTGAGAAAGATGAGACATATACAGTGACATAAGACCTGGCTCTGTGGTGGCTCTCTAGCATGTGGAAAGGCAAACCAGTTCTTAGAAGGCTCATCAGTCAAAGGCACTAGCACTAGCTCTGAACTAGCATCCAGTTCATGCTGGTGAAAAAGGGTTAATGGAGGCTTTTCTTTCCATCACTCTGGAACCGCTTTTCTAGCGACTGGAAGAGAAGGTTGAGTGCCCTTCATAAATCTACGAATAAGACTGTAAGTCTCAAACCCAATATGACCTTAATAGTAGAGAAAGATTTTCCACCATCCATAAGGTCTTGCAGAAAACATGAAATATTAGAAACTGAGCACTGATATGATACCAGCCGGCGCCCTTCACACCACTCCTCAAACACACGGCACTTGAAGTCATAAAGGGACCGTGTAGAAGAGGCTCTAGCACTCTGAATACCCTCTCATGGGCCAACTTTTAGCACCCTGTCTTACAACACCCTGTCTGGGTGCAGGTGGTATATTTCCCCATTCGCTTGGGACAAGAGGTCTGTGCGTAATGGCAGGGGCCAAGGCTGGGTATACAGCAGACAAATAATCTCAGAGAGCCATGGTGCTTTGGGCCACGTGGTTGCTATCAAAATCACAGTCAAGCTCTGTTTCTCTCACCCTGGCCAGAGTCGGTGTTATTAGGCAAAGGATAGGAAATGCGTAGAGTAGCACGTCGGGCCACTGATTTGTCAGTGCGTCCACGCCGAGGGGGGCATCATCCCGTATAGAACAATAAGCGTTTTCACACGCAACAAAGAGATCGACGTAAGCCTAGCCAAATGTCTCCCACAGCAAACTCTATCTGAGAATGGAGGTGCACCTCTGTTCAGTACCCCTGCCCATAACAACAGAAAATGCCACCTGCTCCATATTAACAACCTGGGAGCTAGAGCATGAAGCTTGGAGGAGTGCATCCCCTCCTTTGCGGTTGATATGTGCTACAGCTGTGATATTGTTGCAGCGTACAAGCAAGTGATGCCCCTGTAAGCGGAGCAGAAAATTATTCAGAGCCTTCCACACAATGAGGAGCTCCAAATAATTGATATGGGCTGAGTGAAGTGTACTTGGCCACCATTCACTGTTCTGCCCTCCTGGGTGGCCCACCCTTTTAAGGACACGTCTGTCGTTACCACTTTCCGCAACATGATCACCCAGAGGGGGGTCCGATGCGTATAAAACTCTGTAGTTCATCCAGTGGAGCAGCTCTGCTGTGTACGAGCACGTCACTTTGACAGAGCGGCACATCGCGTGAGGGGCTGAGATCGAGAGATAAAACCCGCTTCATGAATGCCCTCATTCTCAAGAGACCAAGAGGCAGGACCAAAGCCATGAGGCCCTGTAGCTTGAGACGTGCGATTATGGTACCCTCACTCCTCTGAATTGTGAGAGGCAATTTAGGAGAGAATGCGCTCTTGTGAGAGACGCACGTGCTTTGTAAATGAATTCAGCTCCAAACTCAGAAATATTACATTCTGTGTGGGTGTGTAATTGCTTTTGCTCACATTCACACTAACACCGAGCACTGTGATTTGAGCGAGCACACGAGCAGCGTTTGGGATCACTTTCTCTCTCGAATTTTGAGCTCCACTATTCTGAGCGGCACTAACCCTGCCTCCACACACAGACTGAACGCTCTCGGACTGAGAGAGAACCCGAACGGAAGAACTGTGAATTCATAACATATGCCTTAGTAGACAAAACTAAGAAACTTCTGGTGTGGAGGATAAATGCTTATGTGGAAAAAAGTATCTTTCAGATTGATCGATGTAAACCAATTGTTCTTAACGAAGAATGCTTGGGGTGGCTGACCTCGCTGACAATATAGTCTCTGTCTTTTGAACAGAGGAATAAGAAGCTGGGCCAGTGACTTGCAGCGGGATTTTATAGCCCTGCCTACATTGTGGAAATGGCATTAGGTGGCCGTGCAGAGGGCATCTGGTGAGGCTCAGCCTTTCTAGGAAGGCAAAGTTTGAAAGCCTCATCCTCCTCATTCTTGTCATTCCAGAGTTGTTGCATTGAAGCGACAGCAGGACCAAAGAGAGCATGGCCAGGCTCAACCGGCGCTCCAGCGATGCACCGCTTTTCACTATTGGGGAGATCAGATTGATTAAGCCACAGTGCACCTTCTCCTACCACAGAGAGAGCCATAAAACTAGCTTGAACAGCTTTACAGGCATTACGGAGAACGAGGTCATTGACAGTGACGATCTCCTTCCAGAGAACAGGGCGTCCCTTTCTCCAGTTCTCCAATGTCGACCAGGAGCTCGGTCTAGTAAGCGGAAAGCAGGGAGGAGATATTGAGGGCTCTTACAGCCAATGATGGATAGATGCGGAAAAGCAAATTTTGCAGAGGAGAACAAGCTTGGGAGGGGCGAGTGGCCCACCTTGAGAAGAGTTAAGGTGCCTGGCGATAAAGGGCCTATAAGATATGCATGTATGTATGTATGTATGTATATATGTATGTATTAGGGGTGTAACAATACATCGATCGAATGCATCTTGTACAATGTATTTTTACAATGCATAAAAAATCGATATCCCGTAGGCTATTTATATACTTAAGAGGCACATTTGTTTTAACACTCTCCACATTTTCACACAATGTCAGTCTATGCATTATTGCCAACACGTGCATTCCCGTTTAAATTACCTTTCAGAGCTTGTGAAAGTTGATGGAACTGTCACTGTCCAGATCGGGCCAGTGCTGAATCTTCACGAAAGTTTATAATTTGCTCGTGTTTAAAGACTTGCAAAAAGCAGCGCGCACTCATCTCAAACAGCTCACAAATAGGCCACTGAATTGAGTCTTCTTTTACAAATTTTTGTGCTTCAGTAGATAAAGGTCTATGGTTTTGCATAAAAGGACTTCATGTTAATAGAGTTTATTGCGGTTTCTAAATCATGTTACTTTCTACAGAGTGTCTGTTAGATCACAATACTGGAGAATGGAGTGCTATGAATCGTTCTTCACACACAGCGCTGTGTGCGGTGACTGTGTTGCTTCAAGCACATCATTCTGCACACGGGATGTGCATAAGCATTTTGTGCCACTCTGAATTGGAGCCTTTCATATTATTATACTTTTGCACAATGAAAGCATATTAATAGCCTGTCTTGTTCTGTCCTATCTATAATATTTTGTTGCTTTATTAAAAATCTGCGCTATACATTTAAAGTAAATGTCTTTTAGTTTTATTGTTTATCAATATTTTTATTTATTATTTTTTGACATTACATATTTTAGCACAGAAACCTAAAATACTTTGACTGTTGCCATGTCAGAAGCGGTCATTAGATTACTGTGTGATTTTGTTATTTGTGGATGTCCCAATCAGGGTGCAGGATTTGAAATTTTGAAATAAATGTTTGTTATATATTTTGGTTGCAGTTGTGAGTTAATAAAAATTTAACTGGTTGTGTAAAATTGGCATATAATATCATAATATCGACATATTGATCAGTATGCCCCTGAATCAAACCAAATCAAACAGAGAATCGTTTCGCTGTCTATGAGAATTGATATCGTACTGAATACACCCCTAGTGTGTGCGTGCGTGCGTGCGCGCGTGCGTGTGTTTATAAAATATAGTTGGATATAAAGCAACATTTACTTTCAGCCCACAGCCTTCAAAATCTATTTTTTTGCCCTTCATAGTAAAACGTTTGCGTACCTCTGATATATATCAATGTGTCCAAATGCTTGGGACCGCTGTAATAATATTGTAATTTTAATGAAGATCTGCAGTGTTTATTAGAACGTCTTGTAACCTTGTAATTAGAACTCATTACCACTTTCATTCATATTATGTGGGAGATTTCTTGAAAAGGATAGATGTACTGGAATGTTGTGATTTTGTGCTTTATACAAAATACTCTTATGGCAATTCATAACTACACTCACCTAAAGGATTATTAGGAACACCTGTTCAATTTCTCATTAATGCAATTATCTAATCAACCAATCACATGGCAGTTGCTTCAATGCATTTAGGGGTGTGGTCCTGGTCAAGACAATCTCCTGAACTCCAAACTGAATGTCAGAATGGGAAAGAAAGGTGATTTAAGCAATTTTGAGCGTGGCATGGTTGTTGGTGCCAGACGGGCCGGTCTGAGTATTTCAAAATCTGCTCAGTCACTGGGATTTTCACGCACAACCATTTCTAGGGTTTACAAAGAATGGTGTGAAAAGGGAAAAACATCCAGTATGCGGCAGTCCTGTGGGCGAAAATGCCTTGTTGATGCTAGAGGTCAGAGGAGAATGGGCCACTGATTCAAGCTGATAGAAGAACAACTTTGACTGAAATAACCACTCATTACAACCGAGGTATGCAGCAAAGCATTTGTGAAGCCACAACACGCACAACCTTGAGGCGGATGGGCTACAACAGCAGAAGACCCCACCGGGTACCACTCATCTCCACTACAAATAGGAAAAAGAGGCTACAATTTGCACAAGCTCACCAAAATTGGACAGTTGAAGACTGGAAAAATGTTGCCTGGTCTGATGAGTCTTGATTTCTGTTGAGACATTCAGATGGTAGAGTCAGAATTTGGCGTAAACAGAATGAGAACATGGATCCATCATGCCTTGTTACCACTGTGCAGGCTGGTGGTGATGGTGTAATGGTGTGGGGGATGTTTTCTTGGCACACTTTAGGCCCCTTAGTGCCAGTTGGGCATCGTTTAAATGCCACGGCCTACCTGAGCATTGTTTCTGACCATGTCCATCCCTTTATGACCACCATGTACCCATTCTCTGATGGCTACTTCCAGCAGGATAATGCACCATGTCACAAAGCTTGAATCATTTCAAATTGGTTTCTTGAACATGACAATGAGTTCACTGTACTAAAATGGCTCCCACAGTCACCAGATCTCAACCCAATAGAGCATCTTTGGGATGTGGTGGAACGGGAGCTTCGTGCCCTGGATGTGCATCCCACAAATCTCCATCAACTGCAAGATGCTATCCTATCAATATGGGCCAACATTTCTAAAGAATGCTTTCAACAATGCCTTGTTGAATCAATGCCACGTAGAATTAAGGCAGTTCTGAGGGTCAAACACAGTATTAGTATGGTGTTCCTAATAATCCTTTAGGTGAGTGTATGTTGTGTTTTGGCGAATTGGTGGCTAATTTGCATTATTCATATAATCTCATTTGTATGTTTTCAAAATGTTTTCAAACTGCCTACGCTCCAGTGATGGTTAGATGTAGGGGTGGACCTTCATGCTTACGGTCTTTATAAAAAAAAATCAAACATTTACATACAAATCACATCGTACAAATTCATAAAAAAAAAATCCACCTGATAAAGTAATGCATTTTACTTATATCAGGTTGGACTTATACATTTTAAAAATAAATAATACTGGTTTGAGTCATTGCAGTACATTTAAATCCCCTTCAAAGAAATAGAAATGACCAAAATGCTTTTCTAAGAAATCATCCATCATGATGCAGACTGATGGCAGTTCTGATTTACCAGGTGACTCTCGGACTGTTTGGGCATGAGGAGATTGTGATCTCTAACCCACTGTCTCCGGGGGTCATTAAGGACATCATATACAGCAAGTGCAGCCCCCATGGCGAGCGAGAGGCCGTGCTGCAGCAAGAGCTCGTCATCCACATTGGCTGGATCATCTCCAACACCCCAGAGCTGTTCAGTGGCATGCTGAAGATCCGTGTGGGGTATGCTATCCCCTCTCTTTTGAGATAATAAGCCTAAATAATAGAAATAACATGTTCACACCATTAAATAATGAATATATTGCATTAGGTTCTACATGAGTTGCCTTAACAAACTTTCTTGTCATGCCCATGTTACAATCAGGTGGATTGTTCAAGCCATGAAACATGAGTTGAAGATTCGTGCTGGGGATATGCCACCTCAGGACATCTACCAGATGTCCCCTAGTGATGTCAAACAGCTCCTGCTGGATGTCCTCCAGCCTCAGCAGACTGTCAGGTGCAGGATGCCCACCATCTGTGTGTTACTGTAGATACCTGCCAAACGTGAATGATTTTCTGTCCAATCGCAACAGTAGTATGCAGTTTATCATCATTTATATACTCCTAGTTTTTAATTGGGCAACTGAGGATAATTATCAAGTAAGAGAACCTGATATTCTGATCATGTACACTATCATACAAAACTTGGGATCAGAAAGATTTTTGTTTTTTTAAAGAATGTAATACTTTCTTTCTGCAAGGACACATACATTTTTTTAGACTTTTACATTGTTACAAAATAGCAAATTCTATTTCAGATCAATTCTGTTCTTTATATTCAAGAATTTGTTCTTTATATTTAAGAATACTGATAGCAGTCAGCATTCATAATGAAAAACATTTCATTCTCAAACCAGAATATTAAATGATTTCTGAAGGATAATGTGACACTGGAAAATTGAATAATGGCTGCTGTAAATTCAGCTTTTTCCATTACAGAAATAAATGACATTTTAAAATACATTAAAACAGAGCAAAGTTATTTTAAGTTGTAATAATATTTCATAATATTATTGTTTTCACTGTACTTTTAAACAAATAAATGCAGCCTAAACATTAAGGGACTTCTTTCAAAAACATTAAAATATCTTACAGAGTCCTGAACTTTTGAACGGATAATTTATGTATTATCTCCCAAATGAATCCAGCTGCATAGTTAGTATTCAGGGATTTGTCCATTTGAACTGTTTGGAAGATTTATTTTTGTCTTCCATACTTCTATAGATCGTGGCTTAATAGACGTCAGATAAATGGCTCCCTCAACCGCACCCCTCTCGGCTTCTATGACCGCATTTGGCAAATCCTGGAGAGAACACGTAATGGCATCATGGTTGGAGGAAAACATCTCCCTCAGGTAACTCCTCTAAAACCTTTGACCATTTTTTTTAAAGAAATATTAAGCATAGTATTGCAGAGGAACTGTAGTTCTGGAGAAATAATGTCTCTGCATAGCATCATTTAAGGGTTGTTTTAAATGTGTTCAGAATATCTGCGTTTTGAGATAACCACATCCATCTTTTACTCTTTTGCAGCAACCTACTCTGTCAGATATGACCATGTATGAAATGAATTTTTCTCTGTTGGTGGAGGACACATTAAAGAACATCGTTTTGGCTGAGTACAGGCAGATAATTGTGGAGGTTAGGCACAATTTGTCCCTGCTGCAGCCTTAACTTATTTTGAGTTTGTAATCTGACGTATCATTGCCTTATCTTCTGCTTGACTCTGTTTGTGTCTTTGATGACCTGAATGCAGCTGTTGATGGTGGTGTCAATTTTGCTGGAAAGAAACCCGGAGCTGGAGTTTCAGGAGCGGGTGGATTTGGACCAGTTGGTTAAGGATGCCTTTGCTGACTTTCAGAAAGACCGCAGCAGACTGGAGGGCTCTGAGAAACAGGTGAGGGCAGATTTAACATGTGAACGCTTTCAAGTTCAACAAGTCTTTTATGCTCACCAGCATTTATTTGATCAAAAATAGTTAAAACAATGATATTGAAAATTATTATTGTGAAATATTATTACAAATGAACAGTTTTCTGTTTTAATATTTTGTAAAATGTAATTTATTGTTGTGATGGAAAATCAGAATTTTTAGACTTGAGTCACACTATCCTTCAGAAATCATTCTAAATGTTGATTTGCTGCTCAAGAAACATTTCTTATCATTATCAGTTGAAAACAGTTGTGCTGATGAAGATTTTGGTGGAAACCACAATGTATTTTTTTTTCAGGATTCTTTGATTAATAGAAATAGAAATCTTTTGCAACATCATAAATGCCTTTACTGTCACTTTTGATAAATTCAATGCATTCTTGCTGAATAAAAGTATACATTATTATTTTGAAAACCCCAATCTTTTTAACTTTTATGTCTGTTCGGTGCTTTCACCTGCCACAGTTATGTAACTGTCTTTTGAATGATCTTTATTTGGTGCCTCTCTCTGTAAAAATTCATAAATGCTATTCATTAATCAGCATATCTTGTAATGAATAGATTGAGAGCCCTAATATGTAATATATTTGAAAGCACAGCAGCCAGTATGAATTTGAACAGCACATACACATTTTTTGGTGATGTTACTAAGATAAATAAAATCCACAGGATAACATGGAGGCCTTCTACAACACACCAGCCCTGGGGAAACGAGGCACGTCCAGTTACCTGACCAAGGCAGTAATGATCCAGCTGCTGCAGGGAGACGTGAAGCCCAGTAACGATGACCCGTGTTCTGTCAGCTAAAGCACCACACACTCCTGTCATCTTTACTTAGACTGCCATACACACCCAGTCGCGCCAACATAGGAGTGGTTTTGTTTGGTTTTTGTCTGGAATATATGATTTTGTAATAAATAATTTTTAGAACCTTAAAAGTTATGGCCACATTTGCATCCATTTAAAAAGCCCAGTTTCCGTTGTTAGCCTCCTAAAGGTTATTGTATAACATTTTTGGTTTTTTCATCAGGTCACCACGCAACTTTGCTTTGTCTAGACCGAGAACCACATGCCTCATTGCAAACTATTAATTTCAGATCAAAATACCCTAACATTGTACACTAATGTACTGAACTAATTGCATCTCATTATTTCAGGATGTGGTTGAAATAGAGTGATGTAGATGTTGGTTGTGAACTTAAAAGTGAAGATAGAAGCTGTTTTGCAACTGTTTTTATTTTGAAATAATGTAGTATACAAATTAATTTTAACTTATGTAGTTTGTTTTTCATTTTGAACCTGTTGTCAGTGCTCTTCAGACTGCTGCTTGTGTCGTGGCGCTTGCTTTTATGTGGTTTTAAAGCTAATATAAAGATTGTTTGATTGTGCTGGTTTCCTCCATATAAGAACAGTATTTTCAGTCCTTTACTAATGAAGAAAATAAACTTGATTGCAATTTTCTGTTTTTTTTTTCTCTCTGTCAACTGCATTGAAAACCTCAAACCTTTGACAGTAACATAAAAGATGCTTGTGTCACAGTTATTAGGGTCATAAGAAAAGCTCAGCAGAAATCTTTTTTTATCCGAATGAGTGGGTGTTTGGACCAAGACCCTTGTTTATCATGTTGGCCGCTGCCATCAGCCTCCGCTTAGTGTATGTCAGAGTAATCAGAGGTCTCAGCAGTTCTCCTGAGAAATGAGTCCCAAATGTGCAATATATTGAACACGGAGACCATACAGAGAGACTGAAGTATCTGTATCTGCCCCTTAGGCCAAATACAAGCTTTGAATGGATGGAAACAAGATTACACACTGGAGTTTGGGGCTGAACAAAGCTAAATTACAAGTTATTAAGCCAAAATCTATCATATATGGCTGCGGGTGGCTTGTTTTTGTGGATTGACCAGTCCATTTAAAAACTGTTTCAATTTATTTGAAGGTTGACACTTTTGAAGAATGTAATACACTTCCTTTGGTCTTACCACATTTTTATGTTATTTATCCATGCACCATTACACCCAATGGTACCTGTCCAAATAAATGTACACTTCAGCATGGCTATTTCATAAATCAAGCCATCCTCTTGAGAAAAGCAATAAAAGGGTTTTAAAACCCTCATAAAAGTTAACAGGCTCCTTAAAGTCACAGTGTGTGTATAGCTGAAGTGCTTATTGGACGGTCTGTCTTCGTTGTTCTTCGTTTGTATGAGGGTCACCTTGAGGCAGGTGACATGGTGAAAAGGACATGGCATAATGCTTAACATTTGCATCACATTGACATCCCTTGTGCAAGCATTACATGCTCTTAAAGTTTCACAGAAGTGCCTTGAAATGCGCAGCATTATTCAATGTGTTGACGTAATTTCCCCTGAAACAGGAAGATAGGGCAGGCCGTATCAAACCTCCCCCTTTTAAAAACTGTCAATAGTGTTTCGTTTATATCACAGCTTGACTAAAGCCGCAGTTTCCTCCTAATCTCTAACCAATTCTCACCATATTCTCCTCCATATCGCTTTGAAATATAGTGCAGAATTCAAATGGGTCAGATACATTTTGAACCAGACTTCATTCGCGTCGACTGAAAGCATATTTACACTAAATCATTCCCTATCCCATATATAGTGCACTATGTGCCGTGTAGAAAATGGTAAATGTGTGAACAAGTGACCGATTTCAGCCACAGCTTCAGCATCTATTTAGGGGGTGGGACGATTCTAGAGAGCATTTGATTGGACAGAAAATCTGATGAGAAGCTAAAGTGCAGCATTTTTTTAATCCATATTGGCAGAAGTGAGAGACTTTTTGTAATTGTTGTGGAGCACACTAGCTTATAGATAACAGTAAGACTAACATGTTCATGTTAAAACATGTTTTGCTGTATATGAAAAAAGGTTGTATCGTATCGGCGTTTCGTCCAGACTAGGGATGCACCGATTGGATTTTTGGGGCCGATACCGATTTTAACAAACAATTAGAAGTTGAAGTTGAAGTTTATTCGTCATTACACATGTACAAGTACAGTATAACGAAATGAAGTTTGGAGCAAGCCTCCGGGCCGCAGCCGATTATTCAGGCGCCCCTACGCTCTCAGAAATACAAGAATGCAATTTAGCAAGCATTACATAGCAAACACAACAAAACATAAACATAAACATAAACATGACACAGTACACGTGGTCACGTGATGGGATTTTTTGTATGGAGTGGGAGAGGAGATAGATAAACAGGCAGACGGTTGGAGGGGGTGGGATCGGGTAGGTTGTGTATGGTGCGAGTGAGTCTGAGATTGTGTTGTGTGAGAATGTTAGCCATAACTTCAGATGTTTTCGAGTTCAGTTCTATGGTTTGTCCTTGTCCTTGAATTATTGGCCAGTTCCGATGCTGATATCTGTCACTTGCCCTCTTATTTGAAATTCTATCATTAAAATAGAGTGTTTTGATCATGTTTTAAATCAGGAACGTAAAAAAAAAAAACATACATTAACTTGTAGCCTACTAGCTAGTTTATTGCTGCATTATTAAATAATTTCTAATGACCATAGATTAAATCCATTTAACATTCAGCAGGCCAGCATAAATATATAAATGCAAAAACAAACATACGAAATAAACAGTGCTAAGTAGGTTTAATGTTAAATAACACTGCATATTATTCATATATATATATATATATACATATTATTCTGTATAAATTAAATGCATATATTATTATTACGTTGAGGCGTAGCTAAATTCTACTGATTCACAGTTGTTCCATCCATCCATCCTGTCACAATTACTTTGTTAAACTGAACTTTTATTTTGA
The DNA here is from genome assembly GCA_018749465.1 of Paracanthobrama guichenoti. NCBI lineage: Eukaryota > Metazoa > Chordata > Actinopteri > Cypriniformes > Gobionidae > Paracanthobrama > Paracanthobrama guichenoti. The sequence goes on from CM031949.1 coordinate 32,148,513, forward strand.
CGGGTTGCCGTGAAGACCTTCGAGTTCCTGTGTGTGTGTTTATGATATGACGATAGATTTTGTCGAATGAAACTGTAAAATGCTCATGAAGTGACTGGAGATGCATTTATGTCCTCATATTGAGGCGGCAGAGGCTGAAAAGCACCGCGAGTTTCAGTGTATGGCGGGTGGATCGTGCCACGGATAACCTACCGAAGTAGACAGTCGTGTACTTTTACGTGAGAGAAGTTGTACGTCGCCACAACAGACGCGTGACACCAACGTCGTTGAGAAACATGTCGCCACAAGAGACCTAACTTTGCACCACTAAACATGACAATAAAGTAATATCTTACCCTTGTTTTTTCTAGCTTTTCTTATCCCTACTTTATTTTTTTATTAACCATTGTTAACTTTTTTTCTTTTAACTTACTTTCCTATGTGTTCTGATGACATTGAATTTATTCTCGATACATATTGTGCATTGTATACAAAGTACATCTATGTATTATTTACACATAATAAATCACCCACTTTCTCCTGGAGATTAAGGGCTATGTGCAAAGTACCATCAGTTTCAATTTTATTTTATTTTCACAATTATTAACAACAACTTTAAAGATGAACCCATAAATTCAGTAATTACAATCTATAAACATAATATTCTGTAATGTGTCATTCTAAGCTTTTACTTTTGATGATGGTAAGAATTGTACTTTACACAGTTGACCATACAATGGGTGAATACACTAGTTCACAATATCAGACAATACGTTATATTGTTTTCAGGAGAAAGCGACAAGAAAGTATTTGAATAGCCTATATTTTCAAAAAAATGCACAATGACGAAATGTATGACTGGAAAATAGTCTTTTAATCACAAAATGCAAAACAATGCAGGTGCATATTCAAACGTTTTATCTAGGGCTGTAATGATTACATTTACATTTTACACACACTTTTATCCAAAGCGACTTACATTGCATTCAAGGTACACATTTTTACATTTTTTTGTCAGTTCTTGCTTTCCCTGGGAATCGAACCCATGATTAGCTTGTTTATTGTACTGAATACTTTATTTATACACTCACCTAAAGGATTATTAGGAACACCTGTTCAATTTCTCATTAATGCCATTATCTAATCAACCAATCACATGGCAGTTGCTTCAATGCATTTAGGGGTGTGGTCCTGGTCAAGACAATCTCCTGAACTCCAAACTGAATGTCAGAATGGGAAAGAAAGGTGATTTAAGCAATTTTGAGCGTGGCATGGTTGTTGGTGCCAGACGGGCCGGTCTGAGTATTTCACAATCTGCTCAGTTACTGGGATTTTCATACACAACCATTTATAGGGTTTACAAAGAATGGTGTGAAAAGGGAAAAACATCCAGTATGCAGCAGTCCTGTGGCGAAAATGCCTTGTTGATGCTAGAGGTCAGAGGAGAATGGGCCGACTGATTCAAGCTGATAGAAGAACAACTTTGACTGAAATAACCACTCGTTACAACCGAGGTATACAGCAAAGTTGTGCGTGTTGTGGCTTCACAAATGCTTTGCTGCATACCTCGGTTGTAACGAGTGGTTATTTCAGTCAAAGTTGCTATCAGCTTGAATCAGTCGGCCCATTCTCCTCTGACCTCTAGCATCAACAAGGCATTTTCGCCCACAGGACTGCCGATACTGGATGTTTTTCCCTTTTCACACCATTTTTTGTAAACCCTATAAATGGTTGTGTATGAAAATCCCAGTAACTGAGCAGATTGTGAAATACTCAGACCGGCCCGTCTGGCACCAACAACCATGCCACGCTGAAAATTGCTTAAATCACCTTTCTTTCCCATTCTGACATTCAGTTTGGAGTTCAGGAGATTGTCTTGACCAGAACCACACCCCTAAATGCATTGAAGCAACTGCCATGTGATTGGTTGATTAGAGAATTGCGTTGATGTGAAATTGAACAGGTGTTTCTAATAATCCTTTAAGTGAGTGTATCTGTATATGGCTAAAAACAGTATTATGAGTTGTTTCCACTGTGAGGAAAAAAACCCATCACAGCTGATGATCTATATAGATCAGTGATCAGAATGCGCTGGCGCCTTCGTCAGCCAGAGGGTTAAATAAAACATATAGCCTATTTAGTTTCATAGGCTATGTTTACTCCATGATGTTATTTTTAATTTCTTCTATGTTAATTATGAAAACTTTTAAGTAAATTAATTATGCAGACATGATTTTGACCACTTCATTGAGTTTTGTTTTGTAGAAAGTCTTTCTTTACAGTGAATTTCGTTTTTTATAAATTATATTTTAATTTGAATCAATGTTTCATCAACTGATTGTCTGTATATTTAATAAATAAGAAGCAAACCAAGAACGTCGGAATGGATTGATGTGCGTAACAAACCCACTGGTCCGTTTCTGCGGCCTTTGAGTAAGCAAAACTATAGTGTCTTTCTGTTTTTAATACATTTCTTGAATATATGTCTTAGTCTACAGCAGGCCTATAGATAGTTATGATATTTGTGGCTGCACTAGGGTCCCTCATGAGCGGTCCGTGGTCCCAAAAAAAAAATTTGGATTTAGAAATTTTGTTATGAACTGTAGGCTACATCAATAAATTAGAACAATTTCGTGCTATGGGCACTGCCATTGACACAGGCAGCGGAAGCCTATTTTACTTGTTTGCTTCTGCTTTTCAAACATAGAAGTGTGACAAAGCTATATAAATTATCTAATGTGAATAAAGATTTTGTACATATCACTATACAACATATACATCCTTATTAGGAGAAAATTACTTGTTCTCCACGTCATTTAATGTTGAAGAAAATGTTGAATGAAATGAAAGAAAATTAAGGTGAGATGACGAGAAAAAGGAAGGAAGAAATAATTGTGCATTGGCTCTTACAGGGTTTTATATCGTCCAAGTAAAAATGTCTTTAATGTCTTTAATGTTCAAAACATGTTTAATTGGTTTCACTTCAGCACTAACACAACAGTCTTATATATGCACATGAAATAAACTTATAAGTAGTATACACTATTGCCACTTTTGGGAAAGTTAACAAATTATTGTAAAAGAAATAGCCTATAACAAATACCTATTATAATGCAAACTTTTAAATGCTTTTGAAGGCGACATACATCAGGTGTTTTAATTGAAAAATAAGCAAATTTACATACGAATTGGGCATTGAAAAAACAATATTAACAATTTACAATACTCAAAAGGCAAATTACAATAAGTAACAGCAATGAAGTCTCGAATCAAGGGCAAGGAATTAAATAAATGAAATTAAGAAAATAAATAAATAGGCTAAAATAAACAATAATAATAATATAATAATTGAAGGAACAACATTTATGGAGAAGTAAGTTCTCGCAAGGGGTCGTAAGGACTAAGGAGCTATATTGCACTTAGCTCATTGAAGAAACTGGCTACGTAGTAGCTTTTCTCTTGAAAGGGTACAAAGTGAAGCAGCTAAAGCTTTAAGTTCATTAGTAAAATGAGGAAAGGAGGGGTTTTCAAACATCTGCATTTATGAATAAAGTATTTAGCAATTAAGTTCAAATAGGTTATTAATTATGTAGCCTGGTATTGTGAGCAATCTTTCTTAAGTAGGCTACACCAAATGTAATTTGTTTGTATTCAAGGAGATTTACACATGTACTAATAGGCTACATGACAGTTTACTGTACAATTGAGACCAAAGCAATTTAAGTAATAATAAAAACATATTATTTCATTTTAGGGAGAGTTGGAAAGGTAAGATAATTAATTATCTGTATCAGGCGTATTGTAAGGCGACGACATATATATCAGGCGTCTTATAAGGCGACGTACATGGAAACGACGTATATATCAGGCGTCTTGTAAGGCGACGTGCCTAGTTTAGTACATATTTATGATAAATTTCTCACATACGCCGTCGCCACAAGTATTCGTTCCTACCATGACATCGCCGCCGGTCTGTCGTCTACCGTCTCTATCAATCCTTTTCAAAAATAGACACGGACTGACAACGACGGAAGGGTAGACTGCTCCTTCGCCTTCTTCAGGGTAGTTTTAGAAAAGTCACTCTCCACTCGTCATATCAGTGTGTGTGGTAAATGAAACCAGTCCGCGCGTCTGCTCCATTCATATATAAACAGTCTTTTTGCGGCTTAATATTCAGACACTAGTATATATCGGTATTTGATTTAAGTTTACTGACCTACGTTTTATTTATTCATCAAAACTTTGACAAATGTGACATTATGCAGTAAATTCCGTCCGCTTTGTCCTCATCGCGGAAAAATGAATCCTTATGAAAGTTACAGAAGTAAATTTGGTCAATTGTAGGGAGCAAATTATTTTATTGGTCTTTTGTTGTTTGATGAACATTAAACACAGACAGCAGCGCAGCAGGAATATTACATTATAATCTTGGATTACGCAGCAGACATTATACAGCTCAATGCCTTCACACAGTTCATTAATAAACCATCAGAATTATATCGGGCTTTTTCATGCTATAGCCGATATGCCTTTGGTTGTAAATTGATCAAATATCGGCAGCTGATACATCGGTGCATCCCTAGTCCAGATGGATCCGGCGTTTTGGGAGCCTGAAACAGCTATTTTTTGAAACCGGGTCCCAGAGTGGATACATATGAAAATGACACTCTTGTGTTTTCGTGTGTACAACCAATCTGTTTATTTTGTGAAATTATGTTGTCACCACACATCTCGCATGCTCCAAGTCTTCTCCGTTTTTAGTGTATCTCTGTGGCAGAATTACAGCGCCACATACTGGTCTGGCATGTACATCGTTTTGAATTGGTTTCAGTGGTTTTGTGTGTAACTTGCGCAGATATTTCTTGAGAAAAAAAAACAAAAAACACGCATAGGGTAAGCTCTGGCTTCGTGAGGATCCGATGTGGCCTGTAGCTGATGGAAACTACAAATGGGTTATTAACAGCTTAATATTTTTGTGGAAAAATTATATATATATATATATATATATATATATATATATATATATATATATATATATATATATATATATATATATATAATATATATATATAAAATTATATATTATATAAAATTATATATATATATATATATATATATATATATATATATATATACATATATATAATGGGTGATTAACTACAAATGGGTTATTAACAGTTGTGCTGCTTAATATTTTTGTGGAGAAATTATATATATAAAAGACCTTTAATATGTGCTAACAACGTAAATAGGGTCAATTTTGATTTCATGAGGTCTTTAAAAGTACTTAACTTTTGAACATAAGTTTTATTTTAACTTTTATTTTGTTAAAATCGAGTTAACCCCACACACACACACACACACACACTTCAACACTTCATGAATGACTTCTGTAACTTTTACCAGTGAAGCAATGAATCTTCATTATGAAAAGCAAATCTATGCATGCCTCTTCTTTCATTTTAACTATAAAATCAATTTTACATTTGCAGTGGAAAACACTTGTATTACAAATGCACAGCTATGCAATTTAAGCCATGCCACCCAGTCTGAATCCTGCTGTAGTCCCAAACCCTTCTTCTTGAGTGTTTTTATATCCTTAGGAGATGGTCTTTATTGTTTTATAAACCATTTCCCATTCTTTCTGGCTATTGTCTATTTAGATTCTTGAGAGAAATTCTAGGGAGGAATTTCAGAGAACTAGGGAGGATTTCTAAGTTAACAAAACTGTTCCAAAGGACTTGACATTCTTTATTAATCTCAAACCATCTTAATCACTGTCTTCTGAGAAATGCATGATGTGAACTGAATGGAAATAGGAACAGAATCAGATTAAAACTAAAACAGAAACTACAACTCTGTGCTCATCTGATATTTCTAAACTTGTGACATTAGCTCAGCAGCTTTTGAAATAGTGTTTTTTTCTCTCTCTCTAGAAACTAGGTACTTTTGCAAACATTATTCCACAAGCGCCAATTTATGACTGTACTACCGTTAGATTGTACTGTAGATTGGCTTCAACTGCAAATGCTAGTATGGCAATATAGCTTCCTCAGTTCACACAAGGGCTTAATTATAACTGATTATTATGTCAGATACAAGTCACAAAAAGGTATGCATTTTATATTTGTTCAAGCAGCATCTTAAATTTATAACAGGCTACTTTTAAATGTAAAACTGAGGAATAACAAAAAGAGCATGTTGCATCTGAACAATATACATTTTAATCAATGATTATGTTGTTTAGACAATGCTTTTATTTATGCACTAGTTTGAAGTAGTGTTGTCAAAAAATAAAAATAAATATATTATATAATATATATATATATATATATATATATATATATATATATATATATATATATATATATATATATATATATATATATACACTCACCTAAAGGATTATTAGGAACACCTGTTCAATTTCTCATTAATGCCATTATCTAATCAACCAATCACATGGCAGTTGCTTCAATGCATTTAGGGGTGTGGTCCTGGTCAAGACAATCTCCTGAACTCCAAACTGAATGTCAGAATGGGAAAGAAAGGTGATTTAAGCAATTTTGAGTGTCCCCAACTGAGCAAGCCAAAAACCAGAGGCAACGGTGGCAAGGAACCAAAACTCCTTCAGGGCCAGAGTGGAGAAAGATTTGAAAGATTGGAGTCGTCACGCCGGAGACGGGTTTAATGTGGATGTCGTGTTGATGCGGCATTTACGGGGGGAGTTTATTTGACATGTTCTCTGCAGACATTTCAGGGATGCGTTGGTCATGTTCAGGCGCAGGTCCACCATCTGATCTGGACACGGTCTGGATATGGCTGACTGCAGTAAACCTCGGGATAAACAGAGAGACTCACATTAGCATAGATGCCATTCTTCTTATGATGTAACGAGTACATCAGGGTGTTATGGGAAGTGTTCCCGGTTCCGGCTGACCTAGTTAATGCAGCCTAACAATCATTTACTGATTTGAATAATAGAGCTTGATAATGTTCTATGTGTAAGCCATAGTAAAGAGATGCGTTTTTAGTCTAGATTTAAACTGACAGAGTGTGTCTGCTTCCGGAACAATGCTAGGAAGACTGTTCCAGAGTTTAGGCGCTAAATAGGAAAAGGATCGACCGCCTGCAGTTGATTTTGATTGATTCATGAATTAACTGTTCAGTATTTTGCATTGAAAGCATGTGCCATAATTTAGATATATTTTTAAGATGGTAGAATGCAGTTTTACAGATGTTAGAAACATGGCTTTCAAATGAAAGATTGGTATCAAAGAGCACACCCAGGTTCCTAACTGACGACGAGGGCTTGACAGAGCAGCCATCAAGTGTTAGACAGTATTCTAGGTTACTACTTGCAGAGTTTTTTTTGTCCAATAATTAAAAATTATTTTTTTTCTGAATTCAGTTGCAGGAAATTACTAGACATCCAATGTTTTATATCAGCTATGCATTCCGTTAATCTTGTGAATTGGTAAGTTTTGTCAGGGCGTGAAGAAATATAGAGCTGAGTATCGCCAGCATAACAATGAAAACTAACGCCATACTTCCTAATGATATCTCCCAGTGGTATGTACAGGGTGAAAAGCAACAGTCCTAGCACTAAGCCTTGCGGTACTCCATACTGAACTTGTGATCGGTGTGACATCTCTTCATTTACTGCTACAAACTGATACCGGTCAGATAAGTATGATTTAAACCATGCCAATGCAGTTCCAGTAATGCCAACATAATGTTCGAGTCTATTCAAGAGAATGTTGTGGTCGATAGTATCGAATGCAGCGCTAAGATCGAGTAACACTAATAGAGAGATACAACCACGATCGGATGATAAGAGTAAATCATTTGTAACTCTGATTAGAGCAGTCTCAGTACTATGATTCAGTCTAAATCCTGACTGGAAATCCTCACAGATACCATTTCTTTCTAAAAAGGAGCACAATTGTAAAGACACTGCCTTTTCCAGTATTTTTGACAGAAAGGGTAGATTTGAGATCGGCCTGTAATTGGCTAATTCTGTAGGATCAAGTTGAGGTTTTTTAATAAGTAGTTTGATAATAGCCAACATAAAAGTTTTCGGTACATATCCTAATGACAAAGATGAGTTAATGATATTAAGAAGAGGATCTATGACCTCTGGTAGCATCTCTTTTAGTAGCCTAGTCGGTATAGGGTCGAGCATACATGTTGTTGATATAGATGATTTAATGAGTTTAGCCAGTTCTTCCTCTCCTATAGCAGTGAATGAATGTAATTTTTTCACAGTGACACTACAATGCTCTGTCTGATGTGATACTGTAATAGACGGCTGCATGGTTATAATTTTCTTCCTAATATTATCAATCTTACATGTAAAGAACTTCATAAAGTCATTACTGCTGTGCTGTTTACAACCATCAGAAGTAGAAGCTTTATTTTTGGTTAATTTAGCCACTGTATCAAATAAATACCTAGGGTTGTGTTTGTTTTCTTCTAAGAGAGTCGAGAAATAAGCAGATCTAGCAGTTTTTATGGCCTTTCTGTATGCGATCATGCTCTCTTTCCACGAATTACGAAAAACCTCTAGTTTTGTTTTCTCCCAGCTGCTCCATTTTTTTTCAATTCTTTATTCAATTTCTGTATAGGGGAGCGCGAGGCACATCCTAACGCAGGGTTAGTTGTAACATGCATGGTTTAATACTTTCCACACGTGCCAGGATGATGGAACTTTGTGTATTTACTAGTTGCCATATCAACACTATTTAGAGAAAAAATTGTGCCAAAATTAAGAAATCTTTGGAAGATATCACTGAACATTTATTTAACCATAGCAAAAGTAAATTTCTTACTTGAGTTTATTTTTCATCTGTTTATAGTGTTATAGTGTTTATTTAAAATAAGACAAATCTGATATTATTTTAATCTTATATCTGTTATTTAACAGTTGAGATCGTTTTTTTTTAATGCTGATCTAACAGCAGGAGACTCAAGCTGTGGTTTAAATCCCAGCTACACAGACATTGTGAGGAGGGGACGTGTCCCCCTCAATATTGGAAAATGCTGCCCAAAAATTAGCCTATACCGCAGGGACAAAAACTTTTATTTTGAAAGCGCGACAAAGAAGATATTCAGTTTTGCCAGCAAGTCAAACCCAGAGTGATAGGTCAAACCTTCCCATTTCATGCTATGTTTGAATAATCACTATTTGCCAATCACCAGCTTTATATTCTTCACCTTTCGCCTATAGTTGGACTCGGAGCATCTGATTGGTAGAGAGAAGTTAACATTACACTAGGAACATACAAATACGTTACCGGTGCACACCAGCTTTGAACTGGAATTTTTGAACTTTACCTCATACAAATTAGTCAGTCAAGCGGTTGAAATTAGCAAGCTTTTTAAAATTGAATTATGAATACGAGACATATGACGAATAAATCAACAATGGAATTTTGAATAGCACGTGTGTTATGCTTTTGCAAGAGGTGCTAACTAACTGTTAGATAGCTAGCCACATAGATATAGATGGCAATCGATTTCTCTGTGTTAACCTTAGAAAAAGTAAAATGTTCTGTCATCTCATTTCAGCATAATGCCACCCCAGAAAAAAATTAAAACCATCGAAGGACATAATGTTACTGAAGTGTTTTTATTATTTACAAAGCATAAGGTTAGTGTAAGTAATTATACAACATATTTTACACAAGGACAGGACAACATCATAACCTATCATTTCCCAAGCTTATATTTACATTAAAAAAATGGTATAATGTGTCATCAGGAGAAGGCTGGTACCATCAGGGAAGAGGCAGGTGAGGAAGGAGTGGCACATGGAGTTAGAGATGAAGTAACAGGTGGAGGGTGTGAGGTGAGGTCTTAAAAGGAATTAATGATGAATATGTGAAAGTTTGTGCCTTTTTATACATTTTCCACATACATAATAAATTGATTATATATAAGTCCACTATTACTTTGTTTGCAATATCATATAGGCTACAATTGTTAATTTATTAGGAGAACCATGATGCAGCCATGGAAGAGACAAAAGGAGAGGCAGTTGTCACTGCAGGGTGTGAGGTGAGGTTTTAAAATGTATTCATAATTGTAATGGATTAAATGCAAGGATGGAGGTTGAGTTGCTGCCTGTTCAATGCCAATTCCTCAATCAATAAACAGAAATAATACAATATGCTAAGTTTCTCATAAGCCTTGAGTCCACTTAATAATTGTTTTCAAGCACCTATTCAAGCTCTTTGACTTCAGTAGCAGGGACTCTGACTTCCAACCAACTAAATGTTAACATACATAGTACATTTAACCCTTGTGCTTCAGTTTAAAAGTTACACATAGGTCCATAGAGGACAAAAATATCCATGTCAAAAAAACTGTCATAAAAAATGTAATATTCGAGCACAAACGTAAGTTTGGATTTATTTTAAAGAAGACTTTGGCAGATTATTGTTGAAGCCAAACTAAAAGTTTAAAAAGTGAAACCAAAAAAAAACGTTATAGGTTTAAGTTTATGACCATTATTTATAAATAATATTTTATATAAAATATATTTGTTATGAAACATAATTTATCCAATTGTCTTTATAATCTATATAAAAAAGCTATAATAAAAAGCTTTTCTGTAGCTCAAACAATAAGAGTGTGGCGCTAGCAACGCCAAGGTCATGGATTTGATTCCCAGGGAAAGCAGGAACTGACAAAAAATGTAAAAATGTGTACCTTGAATTTGGATAAAAGCGTCTGCCAAATGCATAAATGTAAATGTAAAATAATATGCAGAAGCAGAAAACAGGTATAAAGTGAGTATTTAATTTATAGGCCAAACCTGAAAAAAAGGAGGTAAAAAATAGTAACATTTTAAATTTCTGCCAACAGAATAAAAGCCTATTAACAAAGTTTGCATAATGTTATAGTTAAATGGCAATGGGATTAAAAATTTAAAAGTTTTAATGGGTTCTAATGGGGACATTTTTGTCCAAAAGGTGCTGAGAGGAAGTATTTTGTGTCCTTTTTTCTGTAGTTGGGGTGAAATATTAAAATTCCTATAAAAACACACGTGGCAAATTTTTTCCATTAATTTGTCATTAACACAAGCAAAGTTATCAAAAAACTGAAGAAGCCATATGGAAAAATGTCCATAAGGATGCATATGGGTTAACTGTATGTTACTATTATGGTGGTGGGATGGACGTTGATTCATAGTGGCCAAAATATATTTATATTATAATATTATATATTATAATTATAATTTTAAAATATATTGTATTTTATTGACAAAATATTTTAGCTTGTCTTGGATATTTTTTTTTTTGATTAGATTGGATAACATTTTAAGCTGTCATATGGTGATGTTACATTGTGCCCCCTCACATGTTATAATGTACCCCACCTATGGGGCATGTTGTCACATTTCACTTCCATTCTTTCGGGGTAAATCAAGAAACAAGTATACACCATATTAATGAAACAAAACCACATATTTGTACTAGACGTGTGAAATTAATGTGGGAAAAAATAAATACTCTGAACCCCAAGTGGATTCACACAAACTGAGAAAGTCAAAAAGCGTTAGGTTGTGCCCTGCTCTCCCCTAGTTCCTATAGACCTATACCTGAAAATCTTAAAGCTACAGGGTTACATGGGTCAAAAACAATGAAAACAATAACTTTTTTGGTGCATTTTAGCAGGGCAGGTAAAAATCTGACCGGTCCCATGACTCCCACCTATATATATATATATATATATATATATATATAATATATATACCTTAGCTTTGAACCCTAGATGCCTTAAACGGAGTGTCTATTCACACCAAGTGCAAATAGCGTGCCTTGTTGGCAAGTGCTATTTGCATTCACTTGTCTCAGAGAGAGACAACTGTCTCTCTCTGAATGTTGGCAAGACCAAAGAACTGATTGTGGACTTCAGGAAGAGACAGCTACGGACATACTCCCCTCTCATGATCAGCGGGTCACCAGTAGAGAGAGTGAGCAGCTTCAAGTACCTGGGTGTAAACATCTCAGAGGACCTGACCTGGACTGCACACATTCAGACACAGGTGAAAAAAGCCAGGCAAAGACTGTACCACCTGCGCCAGCTGAGGAAATTCAGGGTTTCACCAGCTATCCTGAAAACTTTCTATTTAGGGGCGATAGAAAGTGTATTAACTCAGTGCACCACAGCGTGGTATGGGAACAGCACCAGTCATGACTGCAAAGCCCTGCAAAGAGTCGTGCGCTTATCCGAGCGTATCTCAGGGTCAGCTCTCCCGTCTCTGCAGGACGTCTACACCAAACGCTGCAAAGGTAGAGCTACTAAGATCATCAAGGACTCTAATCACCCTGCAAACCCTCATTTCACGCTGCTGCCATCTGGTAAGCGCTTCCGAAGCCTGATGGCCAAAACTGAGAGACTTATTCTATTTCTATTATAATTTCCTCCTTGTGTTTTTAACTGTGAATTTGCACTGTCCATGGAGCGGACCTGTTTACATTTCACTGCCGGTTGTATATTCTGTATATAACTGTGTATGTGACAAATAAAACTCTTGAATCTTGAATCTTGCTATTCTACTAGCTCCGCCTAACAATGCCTGGTTGTGCCAAGCAACATTTAAAAAAACGCTTATGAACCGCTTATGTCTTCAGTGATGCAATCAGTAAAGTATATGGCTAATGGATCATTGTTTTAACGCGATCAACACAGGTTCAAATCCGCCTTTTGCAGAGCTTGCTCCTCTCTCTTTTCTCATCACAAATCACATTGGAAAGGCATTTACTTTCAATAAAAAAAATAAGATTTGTTCTAAATGTGGAAATAAAGTGCCTAACAAAATGTTTAATAATAATAAAAGCATTTATTGGGTAGGGTTAGGGGTAGGTGTAGGGAGGGCTTTTAAGAGATTCAAGAGTTTTATTTGTCACATACACAGTTATATACAGAATATACAACCGGCAGTGAAATGTAAAAATGTCCTTTTAGTGTCCCTTTACAGCGGCATCCATTTAATAGTTTAAATAAAAATAATAATTTACTCTGTTATTATTGCATCCTATTAATGTACAACAATACTGAGGTGCAAATATATGTATCTGTCAAAATAAAGTATAAATTACATGTAATTACTATTTACACATTGCAAAGAACTGCTACTTTCATGTGGCGTAAATAGAATATATCACTATTTTCACTTAGTAAATAGAATCTATAGCTATTTGCACTTTGTGTAAATATCATCTATCACTAAGAAAATTTTATTTTCACTGAGTATAAATAGAATCTAGTTGCTATTAACACTTGGTGTAAACAGCATCTATCACTATATATTTGCACTTAGTGTAAATGGCAATTATCATTAAGAAAATATGTTATTTTCACTGAGTGTAAATAGAATCTAGTTGCTATTAACACTTGGTGTAAATAGCATCTATCAATATTTATAGCCACTGCCTATTTTAAAGGCATAACTAAATGTGACATTTATTTCAATGGGTTTATGTGAAGATTAAATGTTCAAATTGATAGCTAAGGTCGAATGACTAATTAATGGCTAAAAAATTTAACTCTAAAAAATTTAAGGGAAAAAATCTATTTAATAAAGACATCAGTATCAGTACTGGTATCAGTGGCCTTCATATAGTGCTTACTAAACAAATATTTAAAATATACTGTCTTTATGTTGTTTCTACATTGTAGATTAAATGTGAAAGTATTACAACATAAAACAAATTATTCGTTATCAATTACATAAAAATGTCTGACAGCACTAGTTCAAAGTTTAAAGTCTTTGTGTTATACAATTAGAGATGCAATAAAGTACTGAACTCATCACTCAAAACTCTTTAAAAGTTAATGCTTATTCTGCTGTCTAAAACTCATTCAAATGCATTTTTAAAATGTGCTTATATCATGGTCCAATTTATACTTCAATTTAAAAATGTAAAATGCAATATGTTGATATGACATGATTCTTTAGTCCATATCCAGGCGTCAGGCTGTACTAGGGTTCAGTGAGCTGTTCACAGCTCTTGAATGATCCATCTGTAAGTGTTGTGATCCTTTAGTTCTTCTGGGCTCCACTGGATGTGTGTGTTGACGTAAACCCTTTGAGGGAAAAGCATAGAGGAATGGATTCACACAACTGTTGATGAATGTAAGACTTCCAGCAATGTCACCGGCAGAAGATAGAACTGGCTTTGATTTTAAAAATTGTGCACAAATTTCTTCTAATTTTATTATTTGGTGTGGAGCCCAAAAAATGAAGAAAACTATGACAATCCGGGTCACCAGTTTGGTTGGTCTGTATTTGTGTCTGAACGCTCCCTGTGTGGTCATTTTGTGTAAGCAACAATATGAAGTCAACATGATTGTGAAAGGAAGAAAAAATCCAAGCAGCGACTCCATTACAGCAACAATAAGTCTACCGTCAGAATCCAGGTTTCTTTCACACTCCATTTTAGATTCACTTTGAATGATCTCTTGTGTAAGTACACCAGGACAAGAGAAAAGCAGTGCCAGAGCCCAGCCACAGAACAGCAGCACTCTCTCTCTTGTTCTCCTCATTCTGGACCACATCTGCGGATGCCGAATCCGTAAACAACGATATACACTCAGCATAGTTACTGTAATCACACTTGAGTACATGCTGATGTAGACGAGTACTGTGAAAAGCTTGCAGGTTGATTGGTCAATGCTGTTTAGGTCACTGTAAATCCATACAGGCAGGGTTATCAAACACAAGATGTCCGCAGCTGCCAGATTCAGCATCAGATGAACTGTAAAATTGTCCTTTTTGAAATGCCGAACTATAAAAATAATTACTGCAATATTACCTGGAACCCCAATCATGAAACAGAGACTCATCAGACCACTGCTGACCAACTTGGTTGACCAGCTGGTGGAGTTAAAACTGGAACTGCTGTGGTTCTGCATGACACAGACACACTAGTGCTGTAAGGCAATCTCCTCACAGATCACTACCTTTAAACACTTGTAACTTATTTCGTCACTTGCTGACAAACACACCCACAGAGAGTTCTCATGAAAGTTTTTTTTTTTTTTTTTTTTACATTTTGCATAATCTCATAGATCTAGATTCTGTTTTGCTTTTATCAAATAATGCTAAAAACATACTAAAAATACTTTATCATCTCTGTTTATAATGTTTATTGTAATATATATTATAAAACATTGCCTTATCGATATGAATCTGATCCGCTTAAAGTGCCTCTTCATGCTGTTGGCTTTTCTTGTCAACACACTGCTTACTTCCATATAATTGACCGTATAATTATCCATATAATTCTCAGATGTAACCCAGGTCAGATGTTTAAGACATTTATTAGGCATTGTTAAGGTTCTTTTTTATTTTTTTCAAACATTTATACTTTGTAATTACATGGTGACTAGGTTGTATGCTGGACATACATCAAATCATGTTGCCAGCCAAATAATAAAACATTATATCCCTTATATTTACGTTGTAGGATGGAGTCACGTCATATAGAGACCAGAATATCAACAAGACTCCAAAAAAGGGTCCAAAATACCACTCAAAACCCACAAAGAATACCAAAAGGCAATTGTAAATTAATAAAGTCATTTAGAACTGGTGATTAAGCTGTGGATTTGTGGATTTTTAGACGCGTCTTTTCATAAATATTGTCTCATTTTAAATTCAAGCCCCAATGTCTTACTTGTTTTGATTAAATTGGTCAGTAGATTAGTAATGTCAAATGGCACATGACCCGTTCCCAGACCATCTGATAAGAGATGGTGAAATCTCTGGTCAGTTATTGTGAAATTTCAAAGTAACTATATGACTATGCATCATGGGTTGCTTCCAAATTAGCGGTATTTGTGCCGTGTGATACACAGATTTGTGAGTAGTCTAAGCAACAGTGGGCAATAAACAATTAGTCACAAGTTTCCTGTCACCATTATGTTCTGTTAGATTCATTAACATTGACTTTTAGTTTGTTTTCATGTTCATCATGCGTTCCTTTGTTCAGTTTCCCCGCTCCTCATTATTAGTTCATATGTGTCAGCTCTGTGTTCACTTAATTATCCTCATTTGTGTTTGCTTCATAAGTTGTTCTCTCACAGTCATTCTCTGTCCGTTAGGTTAAATTGTATGTGAGTGTCTGAGACGTTGTGAACTTTATTCTTCTGTCCTCGTCTGCCTGCCTGCAACCTGTGACACTTCCCATCTCCTAGTACAGTCCTTGACATTAAAATATTTCCGTTTATGGACAGTTTCTGTTTTCTGAAGCCTACATGTGAATACCACAGACCGTAAAAATACTAGTGATGCGACATTTGAACCGAGGCGTCGGAGCTCGTGTCGAGAATAAATGGGCGTGCCACATAAAGCCAGATTCGAGGCTTGTGTTGTTAACGGGAAATCACGTGACCAATGACAAACCAGGCCTCGGTTTGTGTGGAATACGTCATCGGTTCGGTCTGAGTGTCAGTAGCATAGGTAAGTATACGGTCAGTTGTATATTCTGAACTAAGTGATCAAGTGCAAACAATAAGTTAACCATTAAGGTCTCAATATTCAAAGTAGGCTACAAATAGAGACCATTTTTTCCCTTCAAGCATGATACAGAGATAATGTTCATTATATATATATATATATATATATATATATATATATATATATATATATATATATATATATATAATTTTATATAATGTTTTTTTGGTATTGCGGGCTCCCTATATTATTATTAACATTCATAATTATTATGATTTCGTTTATTACGCATTTTGGTCTGGTTTTAATACAATTCACAGCACCATAAAACAACAACAACAAACACACAAACAGTTAATAGTAACCAATGTAAATCACAAAGCCGTTCAAAACAATATTATAACCTGACTTAAAAACACATTACAAAATTAAAACAACATAAATATGATACGAGTAAAACTATAATAAATATAATTGTATTTAATACTCTCATTTTCACAAGTTTATACTGTATACATTAACCTACTTTTTTTACTTCAAATGTTTTGTTACGTTTGTGCTTAAATAACTGTTATCTTTAGTCTTGTTATTTTGCATTTTAGGCTTATTTAAGCTTTTGTAAGTGTTAATACACATTATGTTCTGCACATGTATTTGTTGCACATGTAAGTTAGTGTAATTGTTTAGGTTTTTTTATAGTTCAGATGTGTGGTAATCACTGCGTTTCGGGACAAAACAATCCCGCACCTTGTCGAGGCTCTGTTGTAAAGTACATGCAAACAGTATTACTTTAATTTAACATGAATAGTTAGTATGTTACTACCTTGAAAAGCGATAATGATGTTTCTTTTGATATTTGACGATAATGGCGCTCTGCTCTCGGTTACGTTCTTCATGAAGTAGTAGAAGCGCGCGACCAAGTAGACTCAGCGTATCTCACAGCGCCATCTGCTGGTGAAAATAATCACCACACGATTGCTCCTATAATCAGCAGCACCTGTATGTTGGTTGGGCGCTTTTTTGCAAAGTATCTGCGGGTTGTTTTGAACGAGCTGCAAAACGGGGACAGCTCCAGTCGGGGACAGAACACCAAAAACCGGGACTGTCCCCGGAAAACGGGGACGTCTGGTCACCCTAGGATAGGCTAAAGTGTCAAAAAAATACAAACATGACGGATGTGCGAGTCCGACTGTTAAACGGGATTTATTAGAGTAAGGGGCTTGAGTAATCAATTATCCGGATTTAACCTGACGAAAAGATATTTATTCAATGTTATCCACATTAAACTCTTTCATCTGCAGCAGTATTGTCAAGTTTCTAATGATACGTTTGGCAATTAGCCTACCTTTTATATATATTTAAATTGCAAACACATGAGGAGAGTCTCTGCATTAAAGAATGGCAGATCAACGTGCTACTACATTTCTCTCCGACACGGTAGGAAATGAAATTGAATGTGGAGGATTTGAACTGTGATGATGATTGACAGTTAGCATATATGGCAAGCCATTTTAGCATATAAAACTATGGTTTGACTATCCATAAATATATTTTGGATAGTCATAAATGTATTTTGACGAGTCATAATTATAATTTGACTAGTCAGAATGATATTTAGATATATCTGCAATTATAGCTGCACTAGTAAGAAATCTGATTCGAGATATCTCTAACTACATTTTGACTAGTCAAAACTCCATTTAAGATATCTGTAATGACGCCATAGATATCTTCAATAGATGTGTCACACATACGCAAGAGATATCTCTAATTCTATTTTGACTAGTCACAATTCTATTCTAAGATATCTGAATTGTACCTGCTCCTAGTCAAATCTGCTGTTGTGATGGTGAGGAAATTTTCCCACCAGTTAATCAACATGTGACAACGCCTGGATGCATTTATATGGTAAAATGTCTCCAGCAAGCATGCATTTAGCACTGTGATTTTAACTGAATCATGTTGCAAAACGGACCTGAAGTGTAATGTTCAATAAAGACAGAAAACTGCAAACAAGAATAGACAAGTGATAGACAAGAATAATGCTTCAGAATCAAGGCAGACCCAGTCAAAAAAGGTGACGGATGATTTAAAAAAGATTACAGGTTAATAAGTGTTTAAATGACATTGACATGTACTGATGACATTGTTTAGTACATTGCGTTGCGTTTACTCGTGTCATAAAGGTAATAACCCACAAGGTGGGAGTGGTGTATTGCATTATAGCAAAAGATCTGTGATCTGATATTCTGCTGTGTTGAGTGATGAGCACCAGTGCATTGAAAAGTTATTTTAAAATTATAGCAAATGTAATGTTGCACCAGACATGAAGCCAAATACATGCTTAGCCATGATTTTAAATGTGTTCGTTTGGGAATAAAGGCTAACACAATTTAATCCGCAGCATGCACATCTCAACATTATTCTATTTTAATATATAGAATATGACAAAAACCTTCGTGAGTCTTCTCTGCATATTTGTAGCGTATGGACGGTGCTCATAAATGATCAACGGACCAATACTTTGATTAGTTATAATGACTCAAACAAGACCGGCGCCGTGAAGTCTACAGACTGACAGGTTAACGGCGCTAAAAGGACACAAACCATGCCTCGTGCAGCTCACCGTCATAAACAGCCCCTCCCTCATACATACCAAAGGACATCCGAACAGATTATATGACTTTTAACTTAGTTTTTCATTTTCATTTTTCATTTTAGGTGTGTTGTGGTCCCTGTATGTATGCATGCTTTTTGTTATAACCATTTTAGATGTGTTTGATAGGTTAGAAACTTATAGCCAGTGAATGCGTAAGGAAGAATGACGTCAATCCTCGCCGTTCCTTTAACTCTTAAGTTAAACTCCCCATGCTTGGTCTCGAAATCTTTGTCTCGCAATTTGTAGGCCGGCTAGGTATGTTGTGTGGTACTATGATGCATCAAACTCTTTTTTTTCATGCCAAAACCCCCAAGTCTGCTTCTCTAAGAGAGCCATAAAACATGTTAATGAGGCGAGACCCAAGACAAAGGGAGATTTCCCGCTTCTGAGTTCCTTCGCTCTGATTGGCTGTTCCGACAAAAGAGGCGTGCCCCGTCGCGGCCCTTTAAAGATGGGCCACAAACGCTTCTCGCTCTCTCACTTCTTTTGCTCCCTTCTTTTTGCTTCTGTCGTTATAAAGTCTTGAGCTTATACCAATAAGCTGGACTGATTCCTTGCTTGTGCTCAATAGGTTGTGTCGATAGTATTACCGTTGCCTTGTCTCTCTCTCTCTCTCTCTCTCTCTCTCTCTCTCTCCCTCTCTCTCCTTCCTTCTTTCAGTTAATTTGTGTATGTTTGTTTATTGTTTGTTGTTTTATTAAAATATATATATTCACACGTGATTGTGCTTGAGTTGCTCACCCATAGGTCACTTTTACGTTGAACCGACCCTGTTACAAATTAAAAGAAAGATATTTCTCCTGGCCAGAGAAACGTTGTTTAAGAGTTATTAAAAGGGAGATATTTGGTGGACAATTATCTGTCCTTTGAACTCAATTCTAGAATCAAATAAATTTCTAAAAGTTGAATCAAGCCCTAGATATTAATAATTGTTATAATCCGTTATAATCAACTGTTAATATCCAAATTCCCCTCTGTGCGGATCTGTGCATATTTGATCAATAACACGATTAAACGCGTGCATAAATCCCACACCATTTCCCCTGGGGCTCGATATTCGCTACATATTATATGTCACTTTTACACGTCCCAGCTACATTTTTATTTTCATACGTTTGATTTCCTTCTGTATAAAGGAGTTTAAAATGACCCAAAGACACAGGACCTTTATTATACAATTCTTAGACAAAATAGCAGATGACAACGGTTTCCAATGTAGGATTGGTTAATAAAAGGTTTAAGGTGTGGCTTAGCTAAGGCATATTTGCATGCATGTTTAAGATGTCTATAAAGCAGTTTTGACTAGTCAGAATGTTAATTCCAGATATCTACATTTAAATTCTTCCTAGTCACAAAGCTAAATACAGATATCTCCCAAGAAAGCTCTTTCTAGTCAAAAATTAGACAGAGATATCTATAATTAAATTGCAGATATCATTAAATGAGATTTGACTAGGAAGAATTCCAATTCATGATATCTCTTAAGTTTTGCCTAGACAAAAATACAATTCAAGATATCTTCAATTGTAATTTGACTAGTAATAAATTATTTTCAGATATCTACACATGTATTTTAGATATCTTTAAAAGTGATGAATTAAAGATATCTTAAATGTGATTAGGACTAGTCAAACACCAGTTAGAGATATCTCTAATTATAATTTTTACTAGTAATAATTAATTTAGAGATATCTCTAATTATCACTAGTAAAATTGTAATTTGAGATATCTCTAATTAGAATTATGCCTAGTATAAAATCAATTATAGACATCTTTAATTACAATTTCTACTAGTCAAAACTCATTTGAAGATATCCGAAAATATTTTCCAATGGAAGTCAATGGAAGAATATGACTAGTAAAAATAGCATTATAGATATCTTGAATGCATATTATGACTAGTCAAAATAACATTGTAGATATCTTAAATAAATATTATGACTAGTCCTAATCACATTGTAGATATCTTAATTCCAATTACGACTAGTCAAAATTCCAGAATAGATATCTGGAATAGGAATTTTGACTAGTCAAACCTAAATTATGACTAGTACAACCAGGGGTATTTAATGCTAAAACGGCTTGCCACAAGCATAGGCCTACTCTTCTGCTACACTTTTTCACAAAAACGAGTGCATACTTTTAGGTCGTAGTATAAGTAGGCGAATTGGGACACAATATTCTATCCTGACTTCACCCTCACATTCCGTCACGACGACAATGTGACGCGAGACAGCTTTAGTTTTCACCTCGACGAAAAATCTCGTCACATTTTAGTCTCGCCACGAGATCTCGTCACACCCCTACTAAATATGTCTATTTGACACTGTGTCACTGTACTTATGTGTGAAATTAAAACACAAACCATGAAAATTAAGGCATTCTATTTGAAGTGATGTGGTTTTCCTTTAAAATGTCAACGTTTTAGACACATTCATTTTGTGACAGTAATATATAGTGACATTTTATAGAATGCTTTTAAGCATCGGCTGAGAAGTCATTCATAGAGATAGAGAGAAGAGAACTTGTTTTGCATTTTCTGACCAACTTTGTAAAGTGCTTTATTTTGTATTTGAATGTAGGCGCATTGGCTTGTTTTGCTTTGTATGGTAACATCTTGTTATGTTTGTACAGGAGCAGGTTTGGCCCTTCACATTGTGCAGCACGAGGCTGGTTTGATATGTGCATAGAGACAGTCACACTGCGGTGTAATAGACAGTTTAAAGAAAATTAGCATATCTTTACTGCCATCTAGTGGATGCTAATCACATTAGTTATGCTAGCAGACTAAGGTCCACTTAAATTGTTTAAAATTATGTACACAATTACATGAGATGAAGACTACAGTCATAACAGTGGCTCAGTAAAAATTGTTTTAATCTATATCAGAAAACCATGGAGATCATATTGGGCAAACCACCTCAATTTATCCTGGTGGTAACCGTCCTATATATCAGACACCATTAGTTGCAAAATAAATTAATAAAAGGTGACAAATATGCCTTCAAATTTTACAATGACATTGGTAACAACAAACATTTGATTTTGCCTGGTATTGCATCTAGATATGTATAGGTGTCAAATATAAATAGCTGAATACCAGCCATCAAAAATGACATGCAGTGAAGTAAGAATTAGAGGCAGTAGTAAATATAAATATCTTTATTGTTATTTATTTATATTATGGATATGTTTTTTATTTTATTTTATAATGCTATTTATTGTAATTATTACCATTCTGTATCATATTGTTGTTCTTCTGTTGTGTTGTTTGTGTATTTGCAAAGTAGCCTACTATCACATTCATTTTTATAGTTCGAGAGATTAAAAAACGAAAGCTTCAAATTTAAGGAAAAGTTTGGCTTTTACTAAGAAATACAACAGTACAAACTTGCCTGGCACCAAACAGATCATTTCGAATAGGTTGCGTTCACCTGAAAAGGTTGCTATAGCAACAGCGAGCTGGCTGCTACTGCCTTCCTCATAGGATCAGTATCAGATGTCACATTGAAAAGAGTGCCTTGATTTATTATTTTATTGTAACTTTAGTAAGATCATGTATATTACAAAAACAAAGGTCCTCTATGGTATAGTTGCTAATACAATTTATAATCTAATCCAAACCATGGTCTCATTTAAAGTAATAGCTAGCCTACTGCTATAAATTGAAAATACTTACTGTACTACATTTCAGTGGGATATTGCACCATTTTGCGTTGGTAAGTGCATCACTTACCATTTTCAGTTTCATTTGGTTAGAATCAGTGTTGTCAACACGGTGAGTCACACATCTAAATTACAACACAAAGAAACAACTAGATTTAAAACAACTCTACATATAATTATTTCTTTGAGTTTATTATGTGGTTTTGATGAAGCAGTTCTATTGTCATTCCATTTTCATTTAAAAATTGTTAGGGATTTACATTCTTGCGTATATGTATAACAATATATTTAGCAATGTCAGAAGTACAAATGTAGCCAATGACAGTAATGATACATGTTTATACATCTTTGTGATATAACCTTTCTGACACACTCACTGTGTTAAACTTACTAACACAGTGAATAAGTTAAAACTAACACAACATGTTAAATTTGTGTCATGTTTAACACATCCTTTCTAAGAGTGAAGATGTTGTTTTGGAAATGACAAAACCCTTAACTCACAACCGCTATAACATGTTGCTGAGAACATGATTATAGTAGAACAAATTCTACTATAAATTTTGAAGGATTTAAAAAAAAAAAAAAGCAATATAACAAACAGTACCAAAGGGTGGCACAGTAGCTCAGTGGGTAGTACTGTTGCCTCACAGTGAGAAGGTTCCTGGTTTGAGTCCCTATAGCTGAGTCCTTTCTGTGTGGAGTTTGCATGTTGTCAGCGTGGGTTTCCTCCAGGTGTGGATTGGTACATTGTTTCTAGGAATTGTCAGTGCTGGATTGTGTCAGGAAAGGCATCCAGTGTAAAACCTGTGCCAAATCAAATGAGTGGGAATAACTTGAAGATTGGACAGTTCGATTATTGTCCAACCTTAAACTGCAGCTTCATCCATAATTCCAAATGTTTGCTTAATATTTCCATTTCAATTTTTAAGAGGTTATAATATCTGCTGTTCACAGTTGTGAATGTTCCTTAAATTTTACTGAAAAGCTGGTCATTTGTTGAAACTCTGCAACTGGGCCTCTGCACTTTTCTCATGTGTCCTGCTTTGTTAGGGGGTTATTTCATGTGTGTTACACATGCATCAGCATGTCTGTGACTGTATTGGCAGTAGCAAGTCTCGGTCTCAGCGTAGCAGATCTATTCTGCCAAGACCAAATACATTAACACTGCCATATCCATTACCATGCCAATCTCTCAGAGAGTTGTCATGACAGAAATATAAACATTTGCTAATTTAGTTGTTCTAGCACACCTTCAACACATAGACTGTCAATATCTTTTCATGATTCATCTCCAAACTGCCATATCTGCTTGATATGCTCACCTGCATTAGTGTTGAGTCTCTGTTCCATAACAGTAATAACCCCACAATTACAATTATTACTGGTATTAAATTAAAAAATATTAACACTAGCAACAATGTGCCACTTGGTGTAGTGTGTGTGCGCGTGTGTTCGGTTTTGGCTTAATTTAATTGTATTTTAGTTCTGTTGTGGATTTTTTTTTTTTTATTAAGCATAACTACCATAGATTTTTATATCACATTATTAAAGTTAACACTATAATGCACCCACATTACTAACACAGTATAAATATTAGTTTTTAAACTTGGTTTAGCTTGGATTAAACAGCTGCTGCAACAATAGGTTTGCATAACCAAAGAATTTCTGCACAAACTGTCAAACCATCTCAGGCAAGCTCATCTGCATGCTTGTCGTCCTCATCGGGGTCTCGACCTGACTGCAGCTCGTTGTTGTAACTGACATGGACAAATGCTCACATTGCATGGCGTCTGGCTCTTTATGGATGAATCCCGGTTTTCACTGTACAGGGCAGATGGCAGACAGTGTGTATGGCGTTGTGTAGGTGAAAACATCCCAGTTCTTGCATGGCATCCTTGCATGCTCACCCATTGAGCATGTTTGGGGTGATCTAGATCGGTGTATATGACAGTGTGTTCCAGTTCCTGCCAATATCCAGCAACTTCGCGCAGCCATTGAAAAGGAGGCCACAACATTCCACAGGCCACAATCAACAACCTGATCAACTCTATGGAAAGAATATGTGTTGCACTGTGTGAGGCAAATGGTGGTCATACCAGATACTGACTGGTTTTCAGACCCCCCGATACAGTAAAACTGCACATTTTAGAGTGGCCCTTTATTATGGCCAGCCTAAGGCACACCTGTGCAATAATCATGCTGTCTAATCCGCATCTTGATATGCCACACCTGTGAGGTGGATGGATTATCTTGGCAAAGGAAAAGTGCTCACTAACACAGATTTAGACAGATTTGTGAACAATATTTGAGAGAAATAGGCCTTTTGTGTACATAGAAAAAGTCTTAGACCTTTGAGTTAAGCTCATAAAAAAGGGGGCAAAAACAAAAGTGTTGCACTTATTTTGTTCAGTGTAGCTTCATGGAAAATGATCTGCAATTTATATTTTACAGATTTTCTATCCCATACTTTTGGACACCCTTAATTGCCATAGCTCTTACATTTACAAATGTTAACTGTAGAAATAATAAAAGATATGGAAACATTCATAGATTTGTAAATAATAAGCAATATAATTCTATTAAAATCATAGTTAATTTTGTTGTGTATGTTGAGCAATTTAAAACATTAATCATATAGTGTTTAACATTTTACCATTCTTGAGTGTGACGTGACGATTGAATTGACTTGCTCTAAGGTGACATCTTGCTTTTTCAGGTCTCAGAACCCAAAAAAGACAGTAGTCTGATATAAGCCAGATTTTAAAATTTGAACAGATGGACATCTTGCAGTCATAATGACATCAAACTCCTGAAACAAATTGTTTAAAGGTTATTTGTGCTTTTGTTCTCTTTGCCCCACTTTTACTTTTTTTTTTTATTATTATCTTGGATTGTGTTAAACAACGTTAAACAAATAAGGAAGTGACTCATTTTTATTTTATAAATATTCATGTTTCAAAATTAACTCTGGGTTCATAATGCAACAATGATTATTTTTTGTTAATTTCAATGTTGATTCAGCAGCAGCAACAGCGATGTAGAATTATTTAATGACATTACCATTGATTTTTTTTTGTGTCGAAATCTCACCATTGCTTCGACATTTAGGCCTATTGCAGGAGCAAAATATGACATTTAACCAACATTACTCTGTAACGTTTATTTATTTTTATTTTTTGAAATCTCATCATTTCAACATTAACTGTGGGTGTAAAAGTGACATTAAACCTCCCTTTTCATACTTTGTCATGTTATATACAATTCAGTGCAATTAGGGTTGACACATCAACATTGACTTAAAATTGTTTCAATGGTTGCTTGCTGTCTGAAGACACTAGTCTACTGCGCCCTGCTAGAGCTCAATCACATGAATTCAAAGCGTTTTGCTATTTGATACATAATGGAATGTGAATCATCACCCTTTTTCAGCCATTGTATTACCTACATTCAAATTCATTGTCTCTCTAACATTTCTGACTGAGAATGAGAGCGCTGATGAACATTAGAGAGAAGTGATCCCAACAAGTCTATACTGGCTTCCTACTGGCTATAGTGAAAGCATCACAGTATGAGCACAGGAAATCACATCAGCCTTAACTGAAAAACTTGAACTGGTAATGAGAAACCATTTTGCAACCTTTGCTGAAAACTAAACCTATATTTTTTATTAAAGCAATCAAAAGTGTAGGTTCAAAGGGATCAAATTATCCAGCGTTTATCTTTGAATGTGTAGAGTACAACGGGGCTAAAGGCACACCTTAAGAAAAATGTGCTTTTCACTACTCCTATAATGTATGATATATAGAAAAATATATATGTTTGTATTGAACATTTATGGAGCAACAGATTTTGTGTGAATGTAAATCATAAAAATGGTTTCTTTTATTTAAAAATCTTAAAAATGTATGGGGTGTCGAGGGGGGGCTTTTACCCCACACATCACCAGCTCACCAGCAAAGGCATGATACAAATACTTCAGTTAAAATAATATGTTTTTAATAATGTCTAAGTTAATACTTGTTCAAAACAATCACTTTAGCAAAGTTTGAACTATTTTCTGTTTATTTTAATGAATAAAAGAATTAATTTTGATCAGTAAAAATGCTGTCATTAAAATATGAAGACTTCTGATG
The DNA here is from genome assembly GCA_018749465.1 of Paracanthobrama guichenoti. Taxonomy (NCBI): domain Eukaryota; kingdom Metazoa; phylum Chordata; class Actinopteri; order Cypriniformes; family Gobionidae; genus Paracanthobrama; species Paracanthobrama guichenoti. The sequence goes on from CM031949.1 coordinate 32,175,424, forward strand.
AAAAAGCATTTAAATCTGTCTGACGTTTTTCTTTAAAATAAGCATTTTTGTCAGGCTTCCATCTATAGGTTTGTACCTAAGTACCGGTACTTCCGAATGGGTTGAGGCTGGGATTTAACGGGTTCAAAGTGAAAGTATGTTATGAATGTATACTATATGTGGAGAGCATTCACTCAGTATCGTTATCTCATTTTTGACCGAAGTGGCTTTTAGAGGCTTTTGCATCTGAACTCTTCATATGTTAATATAGAAATATATCTGAAAAATATAGAAACAAAATCATTAAAAAAAGTAAAGATTATAATATACACTCACCTAAAGGATTATTAGGAACATCTGTTCAATTTCTCATTAATGCAATTATCTAATCAACCAATCACATGGCAGTTGCTTCAATGCATTTAGGGGTGTGGTCCTGGTCAAGACAATCTCCTGAACTCCAAACTGAATGTCAGAATGGGAAAGAAAGGTGATTTAATTTTGAGCGTGGCACGGTTGTTGGTGCCAGACGGGCCGGTCTGAGTATTTCACAATCTGCTCAGTTACTGGGATTTTCACGCACAACCATTTCCAGGGTTTACAAAGAATGGTGTGAAAAGGGAAAAACATCCAGTATGCGGCAGTCCTGTGGGCGAAAATGCCTTGTTGATGCTAGAGGTCAGAGGAGAATGGGCCGACTGATTCAAGCTGATAGAAGAGCAACTTTGACTGAAATAACCACTCGTTACAACCGAGGTATGCAGCAAAGCATTTGTGAAGCCACAACATGCACAACCTTGAGGCGGATGGGCTACAACAGCAGATGACCCTACCGGGTACCACTCATCTCTACTACAAATAGGAAAAAGAAGCTACAATTTGCATGAGCTCACCAAAATTGGACAGTTGAAGACTGGAGAAATGTTGCCTGGTCTGATGAGTCTCGATTTCTGTTGAGACATTCAGATGTTAGAGTCAGAATTTGGTGTAAACAGAATGAGAACATGGATCCATCATGCCTTGTTACCATTGTGCAGGCTGGTGGTGGTGGTGTAATGATGTGGGGGATGTTTTCTTGGCACACTTTAGGCCTCTTAGTGCCAATTGGGCATTGTTTAAATGCCACGGCCTACCTGAGCATTGTTTCTGACCATGTCCATCCTTTTATGACCACCATGTACCCATTCTCTGATGGCTACTTCCAGCAGGATAATGCACCATGTCACAAAGCTCGAATCATTTCAAATTGGTTTCTTGAACATGACAATGAGTTCACTGTACTAAAATGGCCCCCACAGTCACCAGATCTCAACCCAATAGAGCATCTTTGGGATGTGGTGGAACGGGATCTTCGTGCCCTGGATGTGCATCCCACAAATCTCCATCAACTGCAAGATGCTATCCTATCAATATGGGCCAACATTTCTAAAGAATGCTTTCAGCACCTTGTTGAATCAATGCCACGTAGAATTAAGGCAGTTCTGAAGGCGAAAGGGGGTCAAACACAGTATTAGTATGGTGTTCCTAATAATCCTTTAGGTGAGTGTAGATTTACAGTAGTGACAATAAATTATATTTTATTATATGATATGATTATATCACATTTTTAAATCTGATGGTTTCATTATAAATATGGTGATTACCTAGAGATAAGGTGGACACCCAGCTTAATATATGATACTTACAATCTGAATCTATTCGTGTCATGTCAACAAATGTTAAAGTCAGCCGCTGTTTATTATCATGTTAAATATGCTCAGAGAGCAGGGGTGCCTTTTACCCCAAATACCTTACTTTTACATATTCTTCCGTTATTGTAAAACTGTTGCTTTAATTACCTTGAACAAAACTGACAAACATTAACAAGACCTTTGTTTCAAAATATATTCAATAATTTTATATATTCTTATTTGATACTTAAATCTACAACATTTTTAAAAACAACAAATATTAGATCAAGTGAGCGGAGAATCAACTTTGCGCTGCTGCCCGTCAAAGATCAGACAAATTTCCATGTGTATCTTGAAAAGCGGATGTTTTGGAAAGTGCCGAGGCGAGTTTTTGTACCATCTAATGGTTTAGAAGAAAAACAAATAAAAGGAGCCTTTTACCCCATGGAGCCTTTAGCCCCAATGTACCCTACTATTAATGTATTGATAGTAATATAAAAAGTGAACATTTCATAACTGAGAAAAAAACGGAATGAAATATAATTTAGAGATTTATTTATTATATTATAATGTTCAAACTAAAGAGGCCAGGTCTGTACTCTGGTTATCCAGCAGATGGCAGGGTATGCTGTATTTTTTAAGATATTCTGATTATTACTGGGCTAAAACCAATTTAAGCTGTTTGAAGAAATCATTTGACACTGTTCAGTTTTCTATTTTATCTGTATCTGTATCCACATCTACTTCCATTCACTTCTCTTTAGGGTGATGAATTCAATTATCCAGACGTCATCAGAGGATTACAGGCGTCATATTTATATTTGGGGATCTGTTTGTCTCATTTGAATGTGTCCTGTCACAGTGTTGTTAGGACTTCTGCCTGTCTCAGTTTTTCCTGACACCAGACATGCTATAATCCAGAATCAGATGTTTTCCTTATACGTTCATAAACTTCCATTTGAAAGCAGCAAATAATCCTATAGTCTGTCCTGACAAGCCTCCACTGAGCACAGAATGTGACTGGGGCTGCTGCTGCTGTGTGCATAACTTCTGTTTAGAGTAATAACGTTGTGGATGGTAAATTGCACATTAATATGGAGAAAAACACTCTCATTATACATATCCAGTGTAGAACACATAGCCAGTTCACTTAGAATTTGATGGGTTTTTATTCATTCGTTCATGGAAATGTTTGACAGAACACTGTTTTATTTATTTTTATACTGTAGTCATATATTCAGATTGTATAACATCAAGATAATATCTAATTAAATGTTTTTTTGAAGACTCAGCCTGGTGGATTTGAATGACATGTTTATGCTTATAAAGTTATAGCTCTGACTTTATTCACAGGCTCAAACAGTGTTTAAACTTCTGAATATAGTTAAGGTGTTTGTAGTGTGAAATTAGATTAAGATATCATAGTAGTTTTTAATAGTAGTTCTAGGAGATTTGTCTTGAAACTAATTGAAACAGGGCTCATTACACTCGGCTAATACTTAATTAAGTCTCCCCCAAAGAAATTAAAAAGCTGAATTGCGATATTAAACACAAAATGTTCCCCACAGGATATGCTTGCAGGGAATAATACAGTGTGGCAGTGTATGGGAGCTGACAGCAGTATCTACTTAACTTGGATTGGGTTGACAGGCAGCGACACTGCTATGCAGGGGACCAGGGGAATTCTGGGTGATGTATGAATTTGCAGACAAATGAACTGTGAATGTGGGACTAGAGTGAACTCCACCCATCGGAGGTCAGAGAATGCACAAGCTTCCATGAGAGAACAACATATGGTGTATCAACATATCAAACATACTGAAAGCAGTAGAATTAGCTTCTTTGTATTTAAAGGATTAGTTCACTTCAAAACGAAAATTTCCTGATGTTTTACTCACCCCCATGTCATCCAAGATGTTCATGTCTTTCTTTCTTCAGTCGAAAAGAAATTAAGCTTTTTGAGGAAAACATTCCAGGATTTTTCTCCACACAATGGTCTTCAATGGTGACCAACGGTTGAAGGTTCAAATCAATGCAGTTTCAAAAGGCTTCGAAGGGCTTCAGAGGCTCTGCGCAATCCCAGCTGAGGAATAGAGTCTTATCTAGTGAAACGATTGTTCATTTTCAAGAAAAAAATAACAATTTATATACTTTTTAACCACAGATGCTCGACTTCGGTGTTGTGATTCTTCACGGTGTGTGACGTCATCACGTCGGAAAGATCACGTCCGTGATGTATGTGGAAGTACCGACCCAGTGTTAAAACTAAAGTGCAAAGACTAAATCAAATGCCATTTACAAAAATAAAGGTAAAACAGTGATGCTGGTCGATTTTGAAGTTGGAGGAGACTATGAGATGGAGTTTTTCGGCACTAGGTCGGTACTTCCACCTACCAATTTTTATTACTTGATGTGATGACATCATACGCCGTGAACAATCACAACACTGAAGTCGTGCATTCGTGGTTAAAAAGTGGTTATATACATTTGTATTTTTTCTTGAAAATGACCAATCGTTTCACTAGATAAGACTATTCCTCAGCTGGGATAGTGCAGAGAACTTTGAAGCCCTTCGAAGCCCTTTGAAACTGCATTGATTTTGACCTTCAACCGTTGGTTGCCATTGAAGTACATTATATGGAGGAAAATGTAAATTTGGGGGTGAGTAAATTATCAGGAAATTTTCATTTAGAAGTGAACTAATCCTTTAAAGCGGCTTAATGGTGACATCAGAAACCCTTGTTATTAGTGACACCAGTGGCCGTCAAGTGAACTGCAGCCAGCAAACTGTTTGCTCGTGTTTGCAGCCTCGCACTCGTGCACACGTAACATATTGTACAAAAGACTGAATGTGATTCAAGATCCCAATATAGCCTACTCATAGCAACGTTCTTTATCGTTCCTTGCTTCGAAGTAAAAAGAATTTGAAAATACCTTTATAGATACTGTTGTACCACGCTGCTGAATTTGTAAATATTTGCCGCACGCTTTCCTTTACAAAACAAAAATGACAGCGGTGAGAAAATAGCAGTTAAGAAAGCTTCTGTTCTTAACGATGTGGATATGTTTGTACGAGCTCTGCATTTCACCGAGATCATGTCGACAGATGAGGTCATTCAAATTTCACTGTTATGATAGTTGATTATAAAATACACTCACCTAAAGGATTATTAGGAACACCATACTAATACTGTGTTTGACCCCCTTTCGCCTTCAGAACTGCCTTAATTCTACGTGGCATTGATTCAACAAGGTGCTGAAAGCATTCTTTAGAAATGTTGGCCCATATTGATAGGATAGCATCTTGCAGTTGATGGAGATTTGTGGGATGCACATCCAGGGCACGAAGCTCCCGTTCCACCACATCCCAAAGATGCTCTATTGGGTTGAGATCTGGTGACTGTGGGGGCCATTTTAGTACAGTGAACTCACTGTCATGTTCAAGAAACCAATTTGAAATGATTCGAGCTTTGTGACATGGTGCATTATCCTGCTGGAAGTAGCCATCAGAGAATGGGTACATGGTGGTCATAAAGGGATGGACATGGTCAGAAACAATGCTCAGGTAGGCCGTGGCATTTAAACGATGCCCAATTGGCACTAAGGGGCCTAAAGTTTGCCAAGAAAACATCCCCCACACCATTACACCACCACCACCAGCCTGCACAGTGGTAACAAGGCATGATGGATCCATGTTCTCATTCTGTTTATGCCAAATTCTGACTCTACCATCTGAATGTCTCAACAGAAATCGAGACTCATCAGACCAGGCAAAATTTTTCCAGTCTTCAACTGTCCAATTTTGGTGAGCTTGTGCAAATTGTAGCCTCTTTTTCCTATTTGTAGTGGAGATGAGTGGTACCTGCTGGGGTCTTCTGCTGTTGTAGCCCATCCGCCTCAAGGTTGTGCGTATTGTGGCTTCACAAATGCTTTGCTGCATACCTCGGTTGTAATGAGGGGTTATTTCAGTCAAAGTTGTTCTTCTATCAGCTTGAATCAGTCGGCCCATTCTCCTCTGACCTCTAGCATCAACAAGGCATTTTCACCCACATAGTTTTTCCCTTTTCACACCATTCTTTGTAAACCCTAGAAATGGTTGTGCGTGAAAATCCCAGTAACTGAGCAGATTGTGAAATACTCAGACCGGCCCGTCTGGCACCAGCAACCATGCCACGCTCAAAATTGCTTAAATCACCTTTCTTTCCCATTCTGACATTCAGTTTGGAGTTCAGGAGATTGTCTTGACCAGGACCACACCCCTAAATGCATTGAAGCAACTGCCATGTGATTGGTTGATTAGATAATTGCATTAATGAGAAATTGAACAGGTGTTCCTAATAATCCTTTAGGTGAGTGTATATTTGAAACTATGACTATAATATAGATCTTAAATTTGAATCAAATCCTTTTCTTTGCATGACACATTTACATTACAGTACAGAATGGCTCTTTCTGCATTATCCTGAAGACACCAGGGCAAAATCTGGTTGTTGTTACTACCAAATCAAAATGCAAAAATAATGTTTCATGAAATTATCTCTGCGTTTTACTATGTTTGGTGTATATTGCTATTTATTGTTTATTCAGCCTGATGTTTGCAGTATTCATATGTAACGCTGACTCACATTTTGGATAAATGCTGAAAAAACAACATCTAAACAGTACTTAGTCTATATATGCACAGTTTCAGAAAGGTAAAGTCCTTTACTCGTTTTTTTGCATTATATTTAAATTATAAATATATTTGTATAGTTATAATCATTAAGTAATGAATGATTAAATGATTTGTTCAGTTAAAAACAAAAACAAAATAAAAAAAAATTCAGGCTTGGGTAACATAATGAAATCATTGAGTATACGTCACCAGAAATTATGCATTGCAGAATTAAATCAATATAATTTCAAATTAATGTTAAATAAATGTAATGGCATTAAACACTTAAGTAACCTCATTGATAACATACAATAAAAATGGGTAACACTTTAGTTTAGGGTCCAATTCTCACTATTAACTATTAGCATGCCTATTAGGATATTGGCTGTTTATTAGTACTTATAAAGCACATATTAATGCCTTATTCTACATGACCTTATTCTAAATCCTACCCATTACCTAAAATAAGCAACTACCTTACTAACCATTAAGCCATAATTAGGAGTTTATTGAGACAAAAGTCACAGTTAATAGTTAATAGTGAGAGTTGCCCTGATCTAAAGTGTGAGCTAAACTCAATATTATTGTAACCTAAACATTTGTACCTCTCTAAAGTTGTTAATATGTAAAATGCTTAAATTTCAGCATCTAGGCAAACATACAAAAATGTGTGCTTGAGCTATGCTTTACATACAAATAACCACAATTACTAATGAGATGACATTGGTTTATTGTAATCTGCACTGTCTAGACCCCTTGCTGTGCTTGTAACCATTCTGTAGTTTATATGACAGTTACAAGGTAGTTATCCTGTCCGATATATTGTGCATCCTTGTGTCCTTGCATTACCTCTCCAGTGTAGTTTGCAGTTTTATTGTCCTTTAAAATTAGAAAATTCTTGAAAGTTGAATCTAAATATTTATCCTCTGTTTAGGCATATATATTCTCTCTCTCTCTCTCTCTCTCTCTCTCTCTCTCTCTCTCTCTCTCTCTCTCTCTCTCACACACACACACACACACACACACATACTTTTTATACTCAGCATCTTCAGTCGTGACAATATTTGGCTCCCTCTATGATATACAGGCAGCCAGTCCATGAAAGAATAAAATTACAATCCATCATTGACAACATAATCCCCGCACAGGAGCAAGGGGAGTGACACACACCCATCAATGTGCTCTTTTGCTGAGATTATCTCACCAAACAAACCTTCTCGTTCTGAAATGTTGGGAACACTCCAATCTGTGCAAGAACAATAAAGTCAATAAAGTTGCGTGAAATGCACAAATCATACAGTGACAGTCTGTGGCTGTTCGTGATCCAGACTCTTAAACTTACTCGCAACTGTAGTTTAGAGTGACATTCAAATTGCTTTATTGCATTAGGTCTGATATGTTAAGAGAGAAACAATTCAGGAAATCAACACTCAGGGTACAAATTACTATCAGGTTTGAAATGTTTTTTTGACAACTGAAATTACCCTCTCCAAAGCAAACACAAAGAAAACAATGTTCTAATTTTGATCAATTAGTCAGGTTTGTACCTCAGGCGTATTATGCTTGGCGTATTGCTATACTGGTGCTGAGATCCACACGACTGTTGTAGCAACATGGGGTATAAATACCAGAGGTTGCTAATGTGATTAAAGTTTGATATTCATCATGTGAATAATACGCATCACTTCGTGAGTGCTAGACTGATGTCACTAGGTACGGATTAGCTGATAAAAGTAAATTTCATTTATTATCAATAAATAGCAATATACACCAAACATGGTAAAACGCAGAGATAATTTCATGAAACTTTATTTTTGCATTTTGATTTGGTAGTAACAACAACCAGATTTTGCCCTGGTGTCTTCAGGATAATGCAGAAAGCCATTCTGTACTGTAATGTAAATGTGTCATGCAAAGAAAAGGATTTGATTCAAATTTAAGATCTATATTATAGTCATAGTTTCAAATATACACTCACCTAAAGGATTATTAGGAACACCTGTTCAATTTCTCATTAATGCAATTATCTAATCAACCAATCACATGGCAGTTGCTTCAATGCATTTAATGTTTTCTTGGCACACTTTAGGCCCCTTAGTGCCAATTGGGCATCGTTTAAATGCCACGGCCTACCTGAGCATTGTTTCTGACCATGTCCATCCCTTTATGACCACCATGTACCCATTCTCTGATGGCTACTTCCAGCAGGATAATGCACCATGTCACAAAGCTCGAATCATTTCAAATTGGTTTCTTGAACATGACAATGAGTTCACTGTACTAAAATGGCCCCCACAGTCACCAGATCTCAACCCAATAGAGCATCTTTGGGATGTGGTGGAACGGGAGCTTCGTGCCCTGGATGTGCATCCCACAAATCTCCATCAACTGCAAGATGCTATCCTATCAATATGGGCCAACATTTCTAAAGAATGCTTTCAGCACCTTGTTGAATCAATGCCACGTAGAATTAAGGCAGTTCTGAAGGCGAAAGGGGGTCAAACACAGTATTTAGTATGGTGTTCCTAATAATCCTTTAGATGAGTATATATATATATATATATATATATATATATATATATATATATACATATACAGTACTGTGCAAAAGTCTTAGGCTCGCTAGTATTTTTACACACAAAAAGTGGGTTTAAGTCAGTTATTTATATCTTTTGCTGTAGTGTGTCAGTAGGAAATATCAGTTTACATTTATAAATTAATTGCCATTAATTTTAATAATCCAGTGAGATTTTTGTATGCATAAGGAGGAGTCTGACAATAGTCTCTATACTCCACATGGAGATCTGATCTCATCTTTATTGAGTCTGTCTGTGATTACATGAAGAAACATAAAAAAAAAAAAAAAAAAAACTGAGATGGACTAAATACAGAAGAACTGTGGCAACATCTCCAAGACACTTGAAGAAACCTTCCTGCAAAACGACATGAATAGGTGTAGCAATAGATGCGGGTGACAAAAGCCGTTTTAAACACAAAGGGTGGTCACCCCAAATATCGATTTGATTTAGTTAATAGAAGTTAATTCATAAATAAAAGCTATTTATGTTATTATTTTTGACAGCATTCTCACTTTAAAGTGCCTAAACTTTTCACAGTACTGTAGTTTTGCAGGTAGGTTTCCTCAAGTGTCTGGGAGACGTTGCCTTAGTTTTTCTGGATTTAGTCTGTCTCAGTTTTTTCTGTTTCTTCATGTAATCACAGACAGACTCGATGATGGTGAGTTCAGATCATACCGGATGCTGTCAGACAAAACAAAAACAAACAAACAAACAAACAAAACAAAAACACCTTACTGGATTATTACAATTAATTGCAAAATGAATGTTTGGAAAGTGAACTGATATTTCTTACTGACACACTACAGTAAAATATATAAATAACTGGCTTAAAAATATTTTACGTGTGAAAATACCAATGTGCCTAAGACTTTTGCACACTGTATGTATATATATATATATATATATATAATTTTTTTATTTTTTTATTTTTTTATATATAATATAGATGCCCCATGCTGGTAAGTATTTTACCCGTGTGTGAGATAAAAGGCCCACCTTGCCACCTCATATATTAACAACTTTTATGATTTATTTTCACACAAAATCTGTTGCTCCATCAATGTTCAATACAAAACATTGCAATCATACACTATGGGAGTAGTGAAAAGCACATTTTTCTTAAGGTGTACCAGTGTGCCTTTAGCCCTGTTGTACCCTGTCTGTTAATGGCAAATGTATGGGATGGGAGAGGTGGATATGAAGATGTGAAACAGAACTTTATCTTATTAGATAAAAACATAAAATATTTACTTTGGGGACATTTGCAGTTGAAAATGGGTAATAAACCACAATATACCACAATATATGCTATTGCAATACTCAGCATATCACAAAATGCTTAAAATTGCAATATCATATTGTAGCTTAAGAATCATGATACTAACATATTTCATGAATTGCACTGTGGACTTGCTCTTTAAAGGCTCTGTCCCAAATGGCACACTTAATATGAAGCGTCCCCTTTGCGGTCAATATGTGCTTTTGATCCACACTTTTTGCTGAACCCGCATCACATCACGAAAGTGCAGACTGGTAGGAAGACCGTGAGTGTTTAGGGTGCCATTTGGGACAGAGCGTTTGTTTCATACAAACGAAGTCGAAGCACCTTGCTTATCTGTAGTGAAAATGACCTTGCAGGTATTAATAATTACTTTATTATTGGTGCAGCATTCATCTTGTTGCAGATTGTTTTGTACATTATAATGGATTTTTTTCTTTTCTAAAGATGAAGAAGATTCAAGATAACATACAGGTACAATTGTGAAATAATTGAAACTAAAATCAACATGTCCATATATGTAGCCTATTTATTTGGTGGGTTGCCAATGGTGAGTCACTCAGCAGATGGCCTTAAGCTCATCTGTGTAAATCATTAGTCACCAGCAAATGTTACTTGCTTTATCTCTTTGGTGTTTCATCTTACAAGAACAAACAAATGGACAACTTCAGGGAGTGTCTGGGGCACACATTGAGCGGAAGACTGGAAGGGTTAAAAGAAGAAAATGAAAAATGGTAACTGTGGCCCAAAACTTCAGACCACTAAACAAGTGGTCTGATCTCTGACAATGTTTTGTGTGTCTCTGGCAGTGTGATTAGTCACCAGTGAGGGGTCCAATTTGACTGATTATTACCATGTTAACTGTGAACTGATGGAGCCCATTATCCATTATAAAAGTATGATGTCATCACTTTTTGGAAGGATAGCGAGATAAGGCCATGCAGGCAGCCAGAGGAGAAAACTTGCAAAACTCTTTTACGTTTTTTTAAGGTCTTTCTTATAAATGTCAAGTATGAGTATGCTCAGTAGACCAAGATTCAAGATTCAAGACCATCAGCACCCTTAGGGCAAACAATCCACTTTTCTTAAAACATAAAGAACAGTCAATAAATTTCATACATGTGTGAAATTCCTCATGTGGGAAACATGAATCACTTAAATTAATCCGACTACGCCACGCTGGTGGAGGACCAGGGAGATACTCCCAATAAGGACAAGTTTTACCAACTGAAGGCAAAGGAGTATATAGTGAGACGGAAGTATCATTACAAAAATATACTTTATTATAAAAGCATTAAAATTCTCTCTCATGAAACATGCTCAACAACACAATTCCCCAGGGCCAGGGTTCGCGGGAACAAGGAAGGCCGGCTGCAACTCAGGAGGTCGTTCAAACCCACCTCAAATTCACACCAAATCAGACACCACGCACACACACCATAAGGAAGTTGTGTCAGCACACACAGAGCTCCAAATGCAGCTTTGATGGAAGGGTAATCCACAATCGTAGTCAACAGTACAGGCAAGGTCAAAACACAGGTAGGCAGTCCAAACAAACAAACAAGGCATGGCTGACGTGAAACTGACGTTTCGAAGCTTTGTCGAGATCCCGAAGGACAGATTTTATTTGTATTTTTTTCCCGAAGGCGCAGATGTTTCGAAACACTGCTCCGAACTGTGATTCAAAACACCCATGTCACGTCACGTGACTATGGCTAAATGAAGCTTCAAGTGTTTCATCAGGTGGCGCCTGGCGAAACTGCGTTTGATTGAAAGGGGCGGGAACAAACCACACAGTCACGCATCTGTGTGAACCTAATTCCCCACAAAGTTTAAAAGTGAAGTTATCCATCTTCACTTTGTGGGTTTTTTGTGATATAAGTGAGATTTATAGTGCGCTTTGGTTAGTTATATTTAGGCAAGATTTATATTAGATATATTGAATGAAAGGTATAGACAGTGATAGATAGTTAGAATAGATATAGCGACACATTAATATATAGTGACACTAAGTTAGATAGTGACAGATAGCACAGCATAAGTTAGAGATATAGAATTATATAGATACAGATATAGATTCATAGGTGATATATAGATAGATATATTAATAGAATAGATAAAAATGGAGGCTCCACGTAAGAGATGCTGTACATCTGTGGTGTGGGAGCATTTCCATTTGGAAACACCAAATAAGTGAGATGTGTGTATTGTATTGTGATAGGCAGCCCAGAATGCATGATCCATTAATTTACTGGAAAGAGAGAGCAGTAATTTCCCCTCATTTGTACGTACTTGCTAAAAATATTTGTGCATGCCTGCAGAAAGTGTCCCTTGTGAGAGGATTTTTTTTTTTCCAAAGGATAAATTATATGAAAAAAAAAAATGAAAAAAAAGAAGTTGGCTAAGTCCTTCAACAGCAGAGCAATTAATATTTTTGAATAAAAATGTTATGGAACAAATGTGACACATTGTGACTTTATTTCTTTTATTAATCTTCATTTTTCATGACCAAAAAACAAACACACAAAAACCCTATAGTTATTCACAATGAGGAGGCTACAGGTTACAAAACCAAGATCATGTAGTTGTCGGACAGATGTTAAAAACTAATTTTTTTTTTTTTTACATGGATCATTGTCAAGGTTATTTCAGATCAACACATGCAAGTGACCACTAGGTGTCGCCGTAGAGACGGGTGTCAGATTGTTTCGAAGCTTTGAAACAATATGACACATTTGCTTCAACTGTTTCAGTGCTTCACAAAGCCTCCCTGCTCATCACTAAAACATACAAACAAAGCAGGGCGCGCAAAAAAAAAAAAAAAAAACAACAACAACCAAAAGACATGAAACCGCTCAGAAAAGCAGTGTAACACTAAACAACACTTAACAGGGAATGACAGCGTGAACATAGTTTATATAGGCTGAGGAAACGAGGTAAATGAGACACAGGTGTAAACAGTGAGTGCTGATGAGTCGGGGCAAAGGATTATGGGAAATGTAGTCATTGATGGAGTGACAGTCCGGGGTGGAGTGCCCTCTGGTGGTAATCATGGGCACTCACACTTGTGAATCATGACACATATAAGGCAATACATTATTAGCACATATATACATCCTCACGATATATGAAGATATATGTTTATACCATGAAATACCCATAGAATAATTATTATATATACATATATTAAAATTATTTATATGATGACTTTTTATATGGTACTGTATGCTAATGCCATATAAGGGGCATATGGAATTTTGCCCCTTATATGGAGTTTTATTTAAACAACATATATGCAGATATTCAGTATGCTTATATAGGATTTTATATGGATTTATATAGTTGTATACCACATATAAAATACCTATAGTAAAATTTGTATATATGCATATATTACAGATATTTTATTAATGAATTTCTATACGGTACTGTGCAGTATGTTAAGATCACATATGTAAACAATATATATTTGTAATCATTTATATTTGTAAAAGTTTCTTTAAACATGTTGTATGCTCATAGACTTATGAGCACACACAACATCTCAAGACTCTTATTAATTTTGGGCAGTCTAAATGTTCATAACTTGTATTAAAATATATGTAGGCTAATAAATATATGAAGACATGTTTAATAAAGTATATTTGTATAATTATGCAATTCAAACACATAATACAAAAGAATGAGACAGACATTATGAACATGTATTTTACATATAAGTAACATTAAAAATATTTTATATTTCATTTGTTTTATACATAAAATCTATACTAAGACTCTACGACATTTATCAGTGACATGTCCGTGGCAGTAATTTGTCACATATATCATTTGAACATATATAATATATGGAATAGAGTTATATGTCAATATATGGAATTATATGCACATTTCTGTATGGGATTACACTAAAATAAAGTTTACAGACACTGTGCGCAGGCTCCCTGATGACACCTACAGCAAAAGCAGGTGCAGTATAATAAGACAGAGCAGTATAATACACTGCAAAAGAAAATAAACTGATAATCTGAAACTGTGATTAAAACCAAAATCAACAAACAAAACAAATAAACAACCAGAAGGGCAACACAATAAATGTCACTTAGCAAAGAAACCAAACTACAGAAAGAAAAACAAAACTACACTTGTAGAAAAAAAAATCTAATTGAGAGTAATGAACAGCCCCACGGACGCAAGGCTCGTACACGGGCAGCCAAAGCAAGCCGTAATCAGCAAAGCGGTACACAACAGGACAGATGCACGAATAACCAAATACAAAGAGGACCATAAGCAAATCACATGTAGCGTCTTTGGCGAGAAATAAGGATTAGAGATCTTGATGTCTAATTCCCCTTCTACCTTTAACAAACAGATCAGAGTGTTAAACTAAATTCACAGAGCCCCAAATGTGAAAAAGGGAGACATACTTGGGTTGAATAAACACCAGACACAAAGCTGTATGGTTACGCACAACAGGTACCGTGATTCAGTCTATAGGCAAGCATTTGCACACCTCCTATTGTCGCTATACTGAGAGCAATACACAATAAATACCATGGAAATTGACCAAGAGATTTCAAATGAACACAAACGTACCTGAGTGACATCCGCCACAAACTTGCAGACGCCACCAACGCTGCTCTAATTAAACTGTAAATAGCGCATATTATAACATAGCACAGCCTTAAGCTGTTCACATTACACCATCAGCAGGATCTCAACGTACCTGTACACAAATGGGAAGAGAAAAGGAAATGCCAAGGGAGAGAGAACCCAGAATCAGCCGGACCGTACAAACCCGCCAAAATAAATACTACGGGCGCTTGCACTTTACCAACCATACCCCAGGCAGGCCAATAAGATAAGTCACTTATCCTGCCACATTCTACTCCCTATTTTTTTAAATCGGTGTCCCGACAATGACCCAACGACGCCTACCTGTGGACTATTCCTGGCCTGCGTCCCACGGCCTAAACCAAAGAGAGATCCTGTTAGATGTAGGGCCTGGTACAGTGGAAGCTCTTGTGCCCCCATCTACAGCCTATGGTAGACAGTGCGGATTTAAATGGTGGCCTGCAGTGGTTCGCCCAGTTCTCCGCAATGGGAAACTATCTATACATGACCGGCCCTCCGGCAACCTAGCAGGCCCCGTTGGTGTACTTGATACTAAGTTGGGAATCTCAAGGCCCCCAGCAACTGGGGTCCCCTCATCAGCACGCATTTGAGGTGGGTTTGAACGACCTCCTGAGTTGCAGCCGGCCTTCCTTGTTCCCGCAAAACCTGGCACTGGAGAATTGTGTTGTTGAGCATGTTTCATGAGAGAGAATTTTAATGCTTTTATAATAAAGTATATTTTTGTAATGATACTTCCGTCTCACTATATACTCCTTTGCTTTCAGTTGGTAAAACTTGTCCTTATTGGGAGTATCTCCCTGGTCCTCCACCAGCGTGGCGTAGTCGGATTAATTTAAGTGATTCATGTTTCCCACCACTGGGGAATGCCACACATCACATACTAACACAACCCTGGGATTTTTGTGTAGTAAAATTGTAAAAACCCATGTAGTTGCTTTGTACATAAAACATACTATTATCAAGAAAAATACATAAATCTTACAAAGCTAAGTTTAACTCACATTAAAATCATTAAAACTCAGACTGACTCAGCATGCATTCTTTCGCCTATGCAGACAGTTAAAATGAAGTAAACATTAAACTGCTCTGAAGTGTTACCTGTGTTTTTCAGAGCGAAACAAACAGCACAACCAGTGAAAGCCAGTCAAAGTGACATTACTGCAGGAAAATGTGAACTTGGAGGAAGACTGCAAAGAGGCTTAGGATGCCATTTGGGACAGGGCCATACTGCTCGAAAAGTAAAGTCTGAGTCCTAAAAAAAAAAATTCAGTCGATTCTTTTTACTGAGTCAAATATATACTAGTATGTGACCCAGTAAAATCAGATTCCCGAGAGAAAAGGTGTGTCTGACTTGCAGAGGTGGCCTTTGCAAATCAGAGATCTACAAACAGAATTGTTGTATAAAATCAATATCACATTTGCAAATGTGCTGATATTTGGGAAAACAGCACTTTTGCTCGTGTGATTTTGCTTATGAATATTACAAAAAAGATTAGATTTTCTTAGCACCATATATTCGTTTTTGGAAGCATTTTTATTAATTTTGGTGGCATTTTGCCCCAAGCCCCCGTTAATTTCCGACCCTTGTTTGTGTGTACACGATGCGTGAGGCAGGGGACGGGGACCTTTTCAAGAGCAAACGGACGCCGCTTCTGTTGAGAGGCCCGTTTCAAGTAAAATGTGTGAAACATAGCAAAAGCCACTACTGTCAACTTGAAGTGGTACTGCGCAGAACAATCGGTGTATGAAATTGAAGTACCACAAGAGGCTCTGGTACTGGTTTCTGCTTGCTTTTGAACCGCTCTTGCGATATTTTGATTTTGAACTCACCTAAAGACTCTGATTTGGTGCATCAGAAATCTTATACTTCCCTACTATATAGTAGGCGAAAAATAGCATGTGACAAAATAAGTGTCCGAATTTAAAGTATTCATAAAAGAGTAGGAAAAAGTACCCGGGTGACCTACTATTTCTGGCGAGATTCTGAAGTGTGCATACGATGGACATTTTACTATCCCATGAGGCCACAGGAGATGATTTGTGAATGCCATTGAAGTCACATGATAATGTCCAGGTTATCATACTACACGTATACTAGAACATACTTTTTTAGCGGTTGCAAAGTAATTACTTATTCAAAATAAGTACCTACTCAAGATTTTGGACGCAGCTAAAGACTCTTGTAGCTAGTTTGTTTTAGTGAACCATACACTAACCGCTGGGTTAAAACAACCCAATCACTGGGTTAGTCCATTTTTGACCCAACTTGGGTTGTTTTTAACCCAGCATTTTTTAGAGTGTAAACTCATAAAAACATAAAGAATAAGATGGAGCAGTTTCTTGATTATTCAGACTTACTTACTGAACCGCAAGTTGTTTTCCTGATACCCTACTGTATTTTGCTGTACCTAAGGTTTGTGAAACCTCAGTGTAGTTACTGACCAGTTGTTCATATAACATTGTGTAAAACATACACATTATGAGTTTTTTTTTCTTTGTTGTTTTATTATTGGAATAATTACCATTAAGCAACATAGTTGTATTTCTTTCTGAAATTCAAAAGAATCATTAATGGAACCGTTATGAAATAAGAATGATTAAATTCCTAGTGCCTCTGGAATATCGTTATAATCCCCTGTTATAATTTGAGTTTCCACCGTGACTGGATGTGGATGTATACAGTTACTGTACAGTAAATAAGCTTAACAGATCAGATGTACACCATTTTTGGACAGATTTGTACTGCATTTTTCAACCTCTATGTGGGGATGCTAATTTAGTTGTGAGGCTGAAGTTATACTGTTTATACTGTATAAATTATACTACTGTTTATTTGAATCAGGATTAATCTGGACCGAGTGTTACAGACTCCATGCAACACAGCCAGAAGCGTTGGCAAGCAATGGCAATAATATGGCCATAGTGTGGAGTGCGAGCTACAGGAATGTTTTAAATTAATGACGGGTTTAACAGATACTTGTTTTCACACTCCCAGGCGCCTGCACAAGGGAATCTTGCTGGACCAGGCACAATCAAACATGATTTCTGTTAAAATTTCCCTCCAGTCCTCTTTGGCTGGGCTCCATGCAGTGCTACCTGCTGGAGGAAACCTTATCCCTGAACTTGCTTCGCATGCCCCCACGAGGTGGATGTTAACTATAATGCTTTCTACACATGTGCAGGGGTGTTGTGGTGTAGGAGTTCTGAATCAGCAGGGTTCTGAGGAAGCTTCACGGCAGGGCAGGAAGGAGAATAAGAAAAAAAAATTGGTAAATTAAACCGATTGGGATGAAGAAAAAAACAAAAACAATGCAGATAATCCTGTATTTTGCTTTGAACCAGACAGGATGTGGGATTAAGAGGAGCAGGAAAAAGAATATTGAGCTAAAGGAACCCACACACACACACACACACACACACACACACACACAAACAAACATGCAGTTTCAGCTTCCAAGGCCTTTCACCTTGACTCTTTGAATAAGATCTTCGAGTGCAGACATGCTCAAACTGATTCGTTGTCCAAAATATGGGTTCCTCTATAGCCCCTGGAACTGGAAGGTTTCTGCTTTAAGTAATTATTATGAATGAGAGACAGAAAAAACATGAGACAGCAGAGAACATACTTAAGACAGCCAAAAGAGGATAAATAGGGTGAGGATAAATAGGGTGAAAACACAGGGTGAAAACCACAAATGGAGATTGAAAGATAAAGAATGAGAAATTAGAGAAGCTTTTGCTTTGTGCCAAATGTGGGTCAGGCATGACCATGACCTTCCCATAGTGCAGATGTTGTCCTCTTTGAAGCATATTCTTACCATCCTAGAGGGAGTCTACCAATAACACAGGTGTAGACACACTTTCCTGTGCTGAACTGCGTAATTTATGGCAAGGGGTGCCTGAGGGAGTCACGAGAGAGGGGTTTTCCCTGTCAGAACGAGATCCTGGTTGCTGGCAACAGCCCTGGATAGAGTCAGCGATGAGAACCGATGTAGATAAAGTCATGAGCAAAGAACAGAAAGAGGCCCCTCTTGTCTCTTGTATACACATCCTCTCAGCCTGCCAAGCTTGGAGTTGCATGTTCTGCACAGCTCACCATTAACAGCTCTCGTAGTCCGAAAGACTTCATGCCTGAGTGGGGCTCCTTCAAACCGCTGAATCATGAAATGTTTCAAGAATGGTGTCATCACACCAAAAACTCATCATTCAAGACATTGCCACTGGAGGGAGGTGGTGAGCAGCTAATCAATCCAAAAATATATGACATCTGACTGGTCTGTAACAACCTGATCTAAAGAGAATGGCAATTTCATATGACTTTGCTCAATGTGATTCTTATGGGAAAAAAGAAGCTGGTCCGCCCTATAATCAGTGGAGGGTCTAAGCAGATCATGAAACTGTACAAATTAGCCACAATGAGTGTGTTGGCATACAATATGTGTTGCCATTAACTCTTTCTTTGCCATTGATGTGATTTTCCATCATTTTTGACATAATGCTTGTGTAACCAAGGTGTTACTAGAGAGTAACAAATAAATAAATAATGTTATTAATGTACTAACAAAATAATGTGAAAACTACCGAAAACTACTCAAAATAAGTACTTTCATAGAAGAAAATATTAATTATAAAATTATACAAACATATATTTTTATTTTGTTATTAATGTGACCAATAGCGATCAGTTTTGAATTTAAGATGGGTCAATGAGAGCACAGAATGTGGCGCAGTGGAAAAATTGTTTTCTGGCTTTTGCACGAGGTTTATGTTTTTTTTGGAGTTAAAGGCAGTTCTCTCTATCGTGCATGGGTGCCTGATGAGTGTGCCGGGGAACAGAAAGAAAGAGAATAATATTCTAGACGAATTCTGTTGATGGACTGATGTGAGTGAAATTATTCATTTTATTTCCATTTGTTGTGAATGACATTGATATTGTTATGTGAGTGAAACGTACATTCAACTTGCATAAAAGTGTATGGTGATATACATATACTCTACTAGCGATAGAGTGTTGCTAAAGTGTTTACAGAGGGTATTTTTGATTCAAAAATGGTAAAGGGAAGGATTTAAAGGGGACGTGCTGTACCTGCACCATTCTGGAATTTTCTGTGAGTTTAACGATCTCCTTGGTTAGTCAGTTTGTTTTCTTTATTCTTTATTTGAAAAAATGCATTTCCCACAAACATCAAGCAACTCCAACGGTTCTTAGGTTTCGCCAACTATCAATGCTTCATTCAAGACTACAGCTTCATCACCAGTCCTCTCACCCATCTCCTCCATAATCAGCCCAAGTCTCTGTCCTGGTCTCCAGCAGCCACGAGGGCCTTCGAAGCCCTGAAGACCGCCTTCACCACCACTCCCCTCCTCGTCCTTCCCAACCCAGAACTCCCTTTCGTCGTGGAGGTGGACTCTTCTACCACCAGAGTGATAACGGTTCTATCTCAGCAGCAGGGGAACCCCAGTAGACTCCATCCATGTGCTGCCTTCTCCCGCAAGCTCAGCCTGGTGGAGGTAAATTACCACATTGGGAACAGGGAACTTCTCGCCATCAAGCTTGACCTTGAGGAGTGGAGGCATTGGCTGGAGGGTGCTTGGGAGTGGATGGAGCCTGGCATGCTTGTGACATTACCTCCAAGCAAATTTTTGGCAAATCGGATCACGCCGCCATTTTCCTCACACCTGAATACAGACAAAGGCTCGTTCAGGAACCCCCGGTGAGGCGGGAAGTTAAATTCTGGTCACCCCATTCAGAGACCGCGCTACAGGCAGCTCTTGATGACGTCGACTGGGACATGT
Organism: Paracanthobrama guichenoti; assembly: GCA_018749465.1. Classification (NCBI taxonomy): domain Eukaryota; kingdom Metazoa; phylum Chordata; class Actinopteri; order Cypriniformes; family Gobionidae; genus Paracanthobrama; species Paracanthobrama guichenoti. The sequence continues at coordinate 32,196,016 of CM031949.1, forward strand.
TCCGGGCGAATTCATCTGACGTCAGCGAGTTCACGGATGTGGCGCTTTGCTTCATCAACACGCTTACAGAGCAAGCCACACAAACAATAACAATGACGTCCTTCTCAAATAAGAAACCATGGGTGGACAATTCAATCCACGCTGCAGTGAACACACGCACTTACAACGCCGGTCTCCTATCGGGGAATATGAATGACTACAAATCATCCTGCTAGTTTACATTTCACTGCCGGTTGTATATTCTGTATATAACTGTGTATGTGACAAATAAAACTCTTGAATCTTGAATCTTGAATGTCACCGCATTGTATTGACTGTTTACATGTCCATACAACAAAATATTCTGGGGGCCATGAAAAGTTTTGTGAAAATGATAAAAAATTAATCTGGCAACCTTTTTAGTAAAATTAAATTTACAATGAAATAGAAGTAGCCACAGATATTTTCTTCAGTATTGTGACATACATCCATGTGCAGAGGTGGGTAGAGTAGCCAAAATCTGTACTCAAGTAAAAGTACAAGTACTTACGGAAATATTTCCTTAAGTAAAAGTAAAAGTAACAATCGTAATAGTTACTTGAGTAAGAGTAAGAAAGTATTCGATGAAAAAACTACTCAAGTAGTTAGTTACTAGTTACTTTCCATCTGATTGATAAGAAGCGAAAACCCTGAATTTCAGACTACTTGGAGAGCTTTCACATACCTCTCCTTGAAAGGTTGGCCTCTCCAAATATGTGTGTGTGTGATTAATGGTTAAACAGTGTAAATTAATGGTGTGCTGGGCTAACCAGAGCTCTTTTTAAAACATACTTTGTTCTTATATTTTTATAAGTATATCCTTTCTTTAGGTAGGAATAAAATACAATCCGCTTTTATTTGTATGTATTTTCTACACTTCAGGTGTCTGTCCGGATTTGTGTATAAATGCAAGATGTCACATTAGGCCATTCAATTTGTTTCGTTTTGTGAAAAAAGGATATGTAAATGTGCAGATGTGAACATTTGTTCGTGGACATGTGTTGTTTGGAGGATTCAAACGATGTGTCATTGCTTGCTAAACCAAGAGCACATATGATGAAAACACTCGGACAGTGTGTGAAATAATATTACAATAAGGGAAAAGTGCCCATAGTTACCAAATTACCATTAATAGTGTTCAAATATAGGTATCATTGTGACACTTACCGCTACATGTTTTGCAGGTTGGAGCTGGAATTCTTGTATGCTGAGATGTCAGTTTGTTTTGGTGCACACAGCATGCATCGCATTACGAAACTATTCTTTTTGACATCTTGGAGTGAAAACATAGACTGAACTCGAGACCACGGCTGATCTGCTTCCCATAGCTCACACACATCTTCCTCTGCTTCGGCCATCATCTTCCGACTAAACGTGTGCTAATTATAAGCGGGTCATGCGTAGCCACCTCTCGCGAAGCAACCGCTCCAACGTTTTGCGAGATTTGCGAACAGGTCATATTAACTTTTTTTTATATATAAATTCTTTTTAATATAAAAATTATTTTTAATACATTTCTTAATATAAATATAACCATTTGACAGTAGCGGAGGAACACCACCGAATGTAAAAAAGTAAAAATACAGTTTTTTCACAAGAAATGTACTTGAGTAAGAGTATAAGTACCTATCTTGAAATATGCTCTAAAAGTACAAGTTACCCAAAAAATGTACTCAAGTAAATGTAACAAAGTAAATGTAATTCGTTACTACCCACCTCTGTCCAAGTGTAATAGATTATTGAAAAAGAAAAAGCTAATTTAGGATGGGGACTTGGCCATTGCACTCAAAAATGGATGCAGATGAACGCAAGCTTTCAGGGTCGCAGTTTTAGTGGGCTTTATGATTGGAGAAGTTCTGCATAAGCCACCAGAGCATGTTGCATGTTGTTTTCACTGGAAGGTCCAGTTATGACATTTTTGATTAAGATTCAAGAGTTTTATTTGTCACATACACAGTTATATACAGAATATACAACCGGCAGTGAAATGTAAACAGGTCCGCTCCATGGACAGTGCAAATTCACAGTTAAAAACACAAGGAGGAAATTATAATAGAAATAGAATAAAAAAGTACTATATATATATATATATATATATATATATATATATATATATATATATATATATATATATATATATATATATATATATCTGTAGAATTATACGAGAACAGAAAGTGCAGTGTAATGTCAGTATATCGATGGTCACGTGATGATAAGTGACTGAGTTCAGGAGTCTGATGGCCTGGGGGAAGAAGCTCCTCCTGAGTCTCTCGGTTTTGGCCATCAGGCTTCGGAAGCGCTTACCAGATGGCAGCAGCGTGAAATGAGGGTTTGCAGGGTGATTAGAGTCCTTGATGATCTTAGTAGCTCTACCTTTGCAGCGTTTGGTGTAAACGTCCTGCAGAGACGGGAGAGCTGACCCTGAGATACGCTCGGATAAGCGCATGACTCTTTGCAGGGCTTTGCAGTCATGACTGGTGCTGTTCCCATACCACGCTGTGAGTTAATACACTTCTATCGCCCCTAAATAGAACGTTTTCAGGATAGCTGGTGAAACCCTGAATTTCCTCAGCTGGTGCAGGTGGTACAGTCTTTGCCTGGCTTTTTTCACCTGTATCTGAATGTGAGCAGTCCAGGTCAGATCCTCGGAGATGTTTACACCCAGGTACTTGAAGCTGCTCACTCTCTCTACTGGTGACCCACTGATCATGAGAGGGGAGTATGTCCGTTGCTGTCTCTTCCTGAAGTCCACAATCATTTCTTTGGTCTTGCCAACATTCAGAGAGAGACAGTTGTCCTGGCACCGTGATGTTAGATGCTCCACCTCGTCCAAGTATGCCGTCTCATTGTTGTTGGAAATGAGGCCCAGGACAACAGTATCATCAGCAAATTTGATGATAGAGGTGGAGCTGTGTGTGGACAAACAGTCATGTGTGTAGAGAGAGTAGAGCAGGGGACTCAGGACACAGCCCTGTGGAGCTCCCACACTCAGGGTGATGGAGGAGGAGGTGGACTGGCCTATTCTCACCACCTGAGGCCTGCCAGTGAGGAAGTCCTCAATCCAGTGACAGAGAGAAGAATTCAGGCCAAGATCCAGGAGTTTGGCGGTTAGCTTAATGGGAACTATGGTGTTAAAGGCTGAGCTATAGTCAATAAATAGCAGTCTTACGTAGTTCCCACTTTTGCTGTCGATGTGAGTGAGGGAGGAGTGGAGGACATGAGAGATGGCATCTTCAGTCGATCTATTGGGACGATAGGCAAACTGAAGAGGGTCCAAAGTGTCAGGAATGAAGGAGCAAATGGTGTTTTTAATGAGTCTCTCAAAGACCTTCATGACTATAGACGTGAGAGCCACTGGACAATCGTCATTTAGGCAAGAGGGTTTACTGTTCTTAGGGACAGGGATGATGGTGGATTTTTTGAAGGAGGTGGGGACCACAGATGTAGCGAGGGACTCATTAAAGATAGATGTAAACAACCCGGCGAGCTGATCAGCACAGGACCGCAGAACACGGCCTGAAATACCATCCGGCCCAGCAGCTTTCCTGACGTCCACACGCTTGAGTGCCCTCCGAACTTCATCCTCCGAGACAGAGATCACGTGGTTGTTGCTGCTCTGAGTAATTCCCTCTGACGCACCACTTGGCGGAGTCGCGCTGCCGCAATTACAGTCAAAGCGAGCGTAGAAAGAGTTTAACTCATCCACAAGTAACGGATCAGCGCTCACCTCTGCAGAGGATTTAGATCCAAAAGAGCAGATGGACCTCAGACCCTGCCACATGCGCCGCGAGTCATTGAGTTGGAAATGAAACTCCATCCGATTCTTATAACGGAGCTTTGCGGCTTTAACTGCACGTTGCAGAGCATAGCAGGACGATCTGTATTCAGTCATGTTCCCCGATAGGAGACCGGCGTTGTAAGCGGCAGTGCGTGTGTTCACTGCAGCGCGGATTGAATTGTCCACCCACGGTTTCTGATTTAAGAAGGACGTTATTGTTATTGTTTGTGTGGCTTGCTCTGTAAGCGTGTTGATGAAGCAAAGCGCCACATCTGTGAACTCGCTGACGTCAGCTGAACTCGCCTGGAACATTTCCCAGTCGACGTCATCCAGAGCTGCCTGTAGCGCGGTCTCTGAGTGGGCTGACCAACGTTTAACTTCCCGCCTCACCGGGGGTTCCTGAACGAGCCTTTGTTTGTATTCGGGTGTGAGGAAAATGGCGGCATGATCCGATTTGCCAAACGCTGGAAGTGACCACGCTTTATAGGCATTCTTAAACGGAGAGTAGCAATGATCCAGTGTGTTTGCTCCTCGTGTAGGACAGGAGACGTGCTGGTGAAAGTTTGGCAAGACTTTCTTTAGGTGTGCTTTGTTAAAATCGCCTGCGACGATGAACGCCGCATCGGGGTGTTTGTTTATGACACCGCTGGCAACATCATGAAGGCCAGATAAAGCCAGCCCTGTGTCTGCCTGTGGTGGAATGTAAACAGCGGTCGCGACAACAGAGGTAAACTCCCTCGGCAGATAGAATGGGCGGCAAATGATTGTTAAATGTTCCAGATGAGGCGAGCAGGACCGCAAAAGAATGGTGATGTTCCTGGGGTCGCACCATTTCTTGTTGATCATGAAGCATACTCCACCGCCTTTGGATTTACCGGCCTCGGCTGTTCTGTCCATCCGAAAAACAGAGAAGTTCTCCGACGGCGTCACAGCTGATGTTTCGGACAAACAATAGATGTTACAGTCTCTCATGTCCCATTGAAAACTTATCCTGGCTCTAAGATCGTCCATCTTATTTTCCAAGGACTGGACATTTGCGAGCAGAATGCTCGGGAGAGGAGGGCTGAATGCACTTTTCCTCAGTCTGTTGTGGATCCCCGCGCGTTTCCCACGGTGTTTCTTGATTCTTCGCCGTTGACTCGTCTGTCCATTGTTCAACTAGGCGTTCCGAAGAATCTCAGATGGCCACAGAGGATCGGTGAAAGTGTCCTGAAACAGTCCAGTGTAGAGGTAACCAATGTCCAAAAGAGTTTTGCTGTCATAGCCGATCAATGCAGATGATAAGTTTGTAAAAATTGAGAGCAAAAGAAAGTAAAATAGTAAATAAAAGCACAGTCTTCGCGGAGCGACCTGAATGGTGACCGAACACAGTGGCGCCATTAAACATTACAAGGTCCATTTTTTAAAATTAATTAAAAATATGCACAGAAAAATTTTCACAGTAAGATCTATAACATGTATTTAGAAAATTGATAGGGTGAATTTTCATTTTATGCCGACTATAAAGAAAATGCTTGTCCCATGATGGTGAGGAGAGGTCATGTCCTCAGCTGCTTTGCAAGCACCAAAATCTGCCCACTTTTCATCTGATCACTGACGGCAGGCTTAGAGGGATCACTCTTGTTTTTTAATAATGTTTTCAGATGAAACAGCAACCGGGGCGCTCCCTTTCTTTAATCTTCCTTTCCGGTGACATCAAATCCTCATTATTCTCTAAAGCACATGTGAATGTCTGTGTGTCCTTAGTTGTCTGATGAAGAAAGGAAAAGTAAATGATTGTACATGTGCTGCTGTTGCACAGGTTCAGCTGTATAGAGGAATAATGGTCTGAAACCTGAAAAATGTCTTCTGGACAATATACAGAGTAAGGGATCAAGACGCATTTGAATTTCAGTGTTTACATAACACATCTATTAAGATATCTCCCTCAGGTTGTTCTTTGAAGGCAGGATAGATAGAGGATATCCCACATGTCAGTTTAAATCTAGACTAAAAACACATCTCTTTACTATGGCATACACATAGAACATTATCAATTTCTATTATTCAAATCATTTAAATGATTGTTAGGCTGCATTAACTAGGCCAGCTGGAACCAGGAACACTTCCCATAACACCTGATGTACTCATTACATCATAAGATGCGGTTGTCGCGACCGCCGTTTACATCCCACCGCAGGCAGACACAGCGCTGGCTTTATCTGGCCTTCATGATGTTGCCAGCGGCGTCATAAACCAACATCCCGACGCGGCATTCATTGTCGCGGGCGATTTTAACAAAGCAAACCTAAAGAAAGTCCTGCCAAACTTTCACCAGCACGTCTCCTGCCCCACACGAGGAGCAAACACACTGGATCACTGCTACTCTCCGTTTAAGAACGCCTATAAAGCGCGGTCACTTCCAGCGTTTGGCAAATCGGATCATGCCGCCATTTTCCTCACTCCGAATACAAACAAAAGCTCCTCCAGGAACCCCGGTGAGGCGGGAAGTTAGCGTTGGTCACCCCACTCAGAGACCGCGCTACAGGCAGCTCTGGGCAATGTGGATTGGGACATGTTCGGCGAGTTCAGCTGACGTAAGCGAGTTCACAGACGTGGCGCTTTGCTTCATCAACACGCTTACAGAGCAAGCCACGCAAACAATAACAATAACGTCCTTCTCAAATCAGAAACCGTGGGTGGACAATTCAATCCGCTAGCGGCAGTGAACGCGACGCACTGCTGCTTACAACGCCGGTCTCCATTCAGGGAATATGAATGAATACAGATCGTCCTGCTATGCTCTCAGACGAGCAGTTAAAGCCGCAAAACTCCGTTATAAAGACCGAGTGGAGTCTCATTTCCAACTCAACGACTCGCGGCGCATGTGGCAAGGTCTGAGGTCCATCTGCTCCTTTGGATCTAAATCCTCTGCAGAGGCAAGCGTTGATCCGTTGCTCGTGAACGAGTTAAACTCTTTCTATGCTCGCTTTGACTGTAACCGCGGCACGCGACTCCGCCAAGTGGCGCGTTAGAGGAAATTACTCAGAGCAGCAACAATCACGTGATCTCTGTCTCGGAGGATGAAGTTCGGAGAGCACTCAAGCGTGTGGGCGTCAGGAAAGCTGCTGGGCCGGATGGTATTTCAGGTCGTGTTCTGCGGTCCTGTGCTGATCAGCTCGCCGGGTTGTTTACATCTATCTTTAATGAGTCCTCGCTACATCTGTGGTCCCCACCTCCTTCAAAAATCCACCATCATCCCTGTCCCTAAGAACAGTAAACCCTCTTGCCTAAATGACTATCGTCCAGTGGCTCTCACGTCTATAGTCATGAAGGTCTTTGAGAGACTCATTAAAAACACCATTTGCGCCTTCATTCCTGACACTTTGGACCCTCTTCAGTTTGCCTATCGTCCCAATAGATCGACTGAAGATGCCATCTCTCATGTCCTCCACTCCTCCTCACTCACATCGACAGCAAAAGTGGGAACTACGTAAGACTGCTATTTATTGACTATAGCTCAGCCTTTAACACCATAGTTCCCACCAAGCTAACCTCCAAACTCCTGGATCTCGGCCTGAATCCTTCTCTCTGCCACTGGATTGAGGACTTCCTCACTGGCAGGCCTCAGGTGGTGAGAATAGGCCAGTCCACCTCCACCTCCATCACCCTGAGTGTGGGAGCTCCACAGGGCTGTGTCCTGAGCCCCCTGCTCTACTCTCTCTACACGCATGACTGTTTGTCCACACACAGCTCCACCTCTATCATCAAATTTGCTGATGATACTGTTGTCCTGGGCCTCATTTCCAACAACAATGAGACGGCATACTTGGACGAGGTGGAGCATCTAACATCATGGTGCCAGGACAACTGTCTCTCTCTGAATGTTGGCAAGACCAAAGAAATGATTGTGGACTTCAGGAAGAGACAGCAACGGACATACTCCCCCTCATGATCAGCGGGTCACCAGTAGAGAGAGTGAGCAGCTTCAAGTACCTGGGAGTAAACATCTCCGAGGACCTGACCTGGACTGCTCACATTCAGACACAGGTGAAAAAGCCAGGCAAAGACTGTACCACCTGCGCCAGCTGAGGAAATTCAGGGTTTCACCAGCTATCCTGAAAACTTTCTATTTAGGGGCGATAGAAAGTGTTTTAACTCAGTGCATCACAGCGTGGTATGGGAACAGCACCAGTCATGACCGCAAAGCCCTGCAAAGAGTAGTGCGCTTATCCGAGCGTATCTCAGGGTCAGCTCTCCCGTCTCTGCAGGACGTCTACACCAAACGCTGCAAAGGTAGAGCTACCAAGATCATCAAGGACTCTAATCACCCTGCAAACCCTCATTTCACGCTGCTACCATCTGGTAGCGCTTCCAAGCCTGATGGCCAAAACTGAGAGACTCAGGAGGAGCTTCTTCCCCCAGGCCATCAGACTCCTGAACTCAGTCACTTAACATCACGTGACTTCACTTCAGGATAAACATCGATACACTGACATTGCACTGCACTTTCTGTTCTCGTTGTTACTGTGTAACAACCTGTCATAAACCTGTTTGCACATTATACTCTTTATACATTTGTTAACCACATATTTATAAGTCTACAGTTTACTCACTGCAAAGTCTACTTCAATTATTTTATTCCACTTTATCCTTATTTGTTACCTTTTTTTTCTCTTGACTTGATTATTTATAATTCTACAGATATAGACATATATATATATAGAGAGTACTTTTTTTTATATCCTATTTCTATTATAATTTCTTCCTTGTGTTTTTAACTGTGAATTTGCACTGTCCATGGAGCGGACCTGTTTACATTTCACTGCCGGTTGTATATTCTGTATATAACTGTGTATGTGACAAATAAAACTCTTGAATCTTGAATCTTGAATCTAAGAAGAATGGCATCTATGCTAATATTAGTCTCTCTGTTTATCCCAAGGTTTACTGTTGTCAGCCGGATGCAGACCGTGTCCAGATCAGATGGTGGACCTGTGCCTAGACACGACTAATGCATCCCTGAAGTGTCTGCAGAGACCGTGTCAATTGAACTCTCCCCTGTGACGGCCTCATCGACACGACATCCTCAGCAAACCGTCTCCTGTGTGATGACTCTGATCTTCAATCTATCCTGAATGTTCCGATCTAATCTGACTTCTGATTTGTAATGTTTGCCTGAATCATAATCATACACTGTTTGTTCGTTGGCCAGAGGAGAACTGGTTTCTCTCAAGGTTTTTTTCTCCATTATGTCACCTGATGGAGTTTTGGTTCCTTGCCACCGTCGCCTCTTTTGCCTTTGGCTTGCTTAGCTGGGGACACTAAATATTCAACTATATTACTGATCTGCCTACATTGATACTAAATGATAACTGAACTGAGCTGGATGACATCACTGTTTTCTCCAGAGCGGCTGTACAGCCGAATCAAATTCTGTTGCATTATTTTCCTGTTAACACTGTGAAGCTGCTTTGAAACGATCTGCATTGTAAAAAGAGGTATATAAATAAAGATGGCTTGACTTGACATAATCTTTAATGCGGTTTGGCAGTTGGAGGGTACAAGGCACAAAAAAAGGTGAATGAAAGAGGACCAGTTGATTGAAATAAGATTAATTAATTTAATCGACTTAAGTGACAGTTTTGAAAAATGACAGTAGGATTTTAACAGCATTTTTTTGCTGATGTGCGAATATTTGCAATATGGATTAAAAAAGCAGATATGGTACAATTATTGTAAAATGTAATTGCCAATTTTACTGCAATTTAAATGGATAGTCTATTATGTCATCATTTACTCACAATGTCATTCCAATCCTGTTTGACCTGTTTGATTTCTGTAGAACACAAAGGAAGATACTATTTTGAAGAATGTTGGCAACCAAACAACTTTGATGCCTGTTGACTTCCAACACTGATGCATTTCTCAAAAAAACAAACATAACTAAATTGTAACTAAATTTGTAAATGATGGCAGAATTTGCATTTTTGGGAAAAAAATATTCCTTAAATGAGTTTAAACACAGTTAAAAGTGTGGAAGTGGTGGTTGAAAGGCTGTCTGGTGAATGTAACACTGGCGCTGGAGCATCTGGTGAGCTGTGTAACGCTACTTCACAAGTAAATATATATTTATACTGTTGCGATACACTACACTATTACTCAATTTTCACACTCTTTCTTGCACATTTTTTGTTCAGTTTTATGTGTAGATGTTTATACTTATTCTCTTCTTCTATAAAATATATGTAAGTGCTTAGAGCTCCTGCAAGCCAAAATAAATTCCTTGTGTATGTGAGTGCACTTAGCCAATAAAGCTCTTTCTGTATCTGTTTCAGATCAAATGTCATTAATTATTTTGCATTGCAAAGTGGAATGTGTAATTTCCTGTACTTTGCTGTATCTTAAAAAAACCTTGAGCTTACTCAAGTGATGCTTACAGATACTGTTCCATCCAGACACACCAGATATTTATTCATTAAGGTATTTCTCTATACCATTCTGTTTCCTCCCAACATAGTGTCATCCCATTCTGCCAATCACTGCTTAGTTATTCCTTGAATGCTGAGCTAATGAATGTTTTGCCACCTTAAGACTTGTCTTCTTTCAGGGTGCCTATGATTTCTGACTTTTGCTCCATAAACTTAGCCCCTATCAGCATGTTTTTAAATCTGACAGTGACAAGAAGAACTGCTGGAGGAATGTTTACACAACACACTGTGCACCCATGGGCATATGAGGAATTTTCACTAGCTGTATGGGATATAATGGATCCGATTTCTCACTCATTCTGCACTCTAAATCATTTTTTCCTCCTTGCAAGAAACCTCCTTCCTAAAGTAAATTAAATGTATATTAATACATAAAAATAGAAATAACTGGCTTCATTGTCACATGATAATTCAGAAATCATTTTAATACGCTGATTTGCTGCTTAACAAACATTTCTTATTATCAATGACAAAACTAGTCTGTATAAATTTTCAGCACTCAAATTAAATAATCACAATAAATATCATGATTTCAGAATCGGAATGATGATTCGCCCACAGGGCTCGCAAAGTGTCTTTATCAAACAAACACAATGATTTATCTGTCATTCACCCGCAATTAGTTGGAATGTTATTTTTTATTACTTGGCCCGCCCGATTGGTGGATATAATCGCGAACCGTGCATCACTAACACGCACGCACGCACGCACACACGTACGCAGCCTCACTGCAGAGTCAGACAAATCAGCATGATCAAAACTTCCGCAGTTGTATTTCTCCTTCAAATATCAAGTCAAGACAGTGAACAACGCACATCAAGAAAGGAATGTTATTTCACTATTTAAGATAGCCCATAGGCAGGCTGGTGATACGTTTTGGTAGCCCGTCTGGAAAACACATGGCCGAGTCTGATCATGAATCACAGCACAATGAACCAACAACACCTCAAATAAAGGATTCTCCAGCCTGTGACAGCGTGCTAAGTTATGTTCAGTTAAACATGTACACGATCTGTAACAATGCAATACTATCACATATAAAAAACATGTTTTACTCACATAAGTGTGTTTCTTCATTCATTCATGTAATCTCATCCTGTCTGCAAATCCATTCTCTTGTTTACAAACAAATCTGTGGTGAAATGAAGGAACAAACGCGCAATGTCTTCCCCACGTGAGCTGGATATTCATTAAAAATAAACTTCATCCATGCATTTATAATATTGGAATCCGAATTAAGCTTGTGCAGCATGTTTATTGCTTTGAAGTTCGATCCGGTTTAGCTCCACGGTTTAGCTCCACTATGTTATTTATCTATAACATGCCATGCACAAATCGGTGGGCGGGTCAACAGAATCAGGCGTTTGTCTTCTTCGGTTAAGGCGGTGTTTCACCACACTCTGACGTCACAGGGAGGCACATTCTCAGATCGATCGTTTGCTGAGCCAGCTGTCAATAAAAGCGTTTCTTTGACTAACAAGGAAGATTTCAGCTCTGAAACGTACAGGATATTCTTATATTACCATGATCTTTTATCAAAAGCTCAAGGGAAAGTTGAATTCTCAATTCATGACCCCTTTAATCTCCTAACTACACAAGTTAACAGCCCTAAAATATTTTGAAAGAAATAATTTCCCTCAAATGTTTTGTGAACACGCTAGCACCCCCTTGTGGCCCCCTAGGGGTCCCCGGACCCCAGATTGAAAACCACTGCTCTAAATAATAGAAAACATCCATCTCTCCATTTATTTTCCAAACCGCTTGTCCTGTGCAGGGTCCCTGGAACAGAAAGCATCTTACTGAGAATATGATGAAACATTAATCTGCATGGCACGATTTCCATATGGTTGTTTGAACCTTAAACTGTGATTCTCTTCTGTTGTTTGTGGGGGTGACTGTTTGTGTGGGTGTATGTGGGTAACCCTTAGCCTCCGGTGCTGCCTCTAATCGATCACGTCTGTTCCTGCCCTTTCATCTGCCGTTTGGCTAAGCTTGACTGGCCACGTGGGCTTTGCAGAGTTCATCCAAACCGAAGCCCTGACTCAGCAAGTGACCAGAGGGCAGGGTATGCAAGGCTGGGAAAGAGCTTTACATTGCGGGATAGAGCCTCAGGATGCACAGACCTGGAGTCTGCAGCTGCCAGCAACCCTGCAACACTGAGGCACTGTTCAGACTCTCCAGGATACTTCTAATTTCTTTGACTGGCTCAGATTTTTAAACCACGATCAGTCTCAGTGAAGTAGGGATGTGTATTAAGGCGTTTCGGAAAGTAGTTTCCATTATTTGAGAAATTTAAGTCAATATTTGGCTTTGACACTAATGACTCTCATTTGAAAACACTAATGTGGTAAATGGATAAAGGTCGCCTCTATCCGTTAGACTGAGAGACAGTGGAAAGTGAGCTGGCCTGTGCTCTCTCTCACAGTTAGAGGTGTGGTGCTGACAGTACTGTATGTGGGTGTAGGGTTATGGGTGGATGGAGGTGGTGGTGGAGGCTGCATACTATGAATCCTGTCTGTTAATGGTTCTGCATTTCCCCCTGATTATTCTAAATCCATCACTCAATTTGGGAAGGGTCTCTATTCTTACTCTCATTTGTTTTCTCCAGAGCTGTTCCTATAGAGACCTAATATAAATCAACCTCGCCTTTCTTCTTCACTGCCCTAAAACCTTGTGCACGTATTATACTCTGAACATTCAAATAGTGAACTTTTAATGTTTTTTTTTTTTTTTTAAAGATAATAGTTTATGGCCCTAATCCCCATTATTTACACAGTCATTCTTCACAAGCTTTAATGTCCTGTTCAATAACAATGAACATCATATCATGAAATCTGAAAATATATAGTCAGTTTGATTGAGAACATCATAAAATAAATAAGCTGAGAGGATAAGCCACACATTCAGTACTGTAAACGTCATTTTACTGTTGACTGCAACTGACACAGTATTTTTCCTCTGCATGTAAATATTTACAGAGTGTAAGATGATGTCATGTCTCAAGTCCCTTGTTCAAAATGCTGATTGTCTCTGCTGGAAGCAGCAGACGTGGTACAACTCCAGGACTGTGCGGCCATATCAAAACAGAGTCACTGCTCATTCTGACCAATCAGGGCGGAAAATTGGAGACAAGGGGACTACGTGGACTTCTAAAGCCGGACTAACAAACAGCAACCCACACATAGTGTTTCCTTTGCCTAAGAGCCCTTTCAAAGCGTCCTCCTCACAGATTACACTAACAATCCCTATTGTAACAGATCATTGGGAAACAAATGTCATCCCATCTAAATGCAATTATTCATGCTAGAGGGTGGGGCATGGTGGGATATGGTTGTTTTCATCTCGCCGTTGAGAGGTCTGGTGTGGGGTCTAACTTAAACTGCCACGGTAAAAAGAATGACAACTACACTCTAAAAAATGCTGGGTTAAAAACAACCCAAATTGGGTTGAAAATGGACTAACCCAGCGAATGGGTTGTTTTAAGCAAACATTTAACCTAACCACTGGGTTAAAACAACCCAATCGCTGGGTTAGTCCATTTTCAACCCAACTTGGGTTGTTTTTAACCCAGCATTTTTTAGAGTGTAGTCTTTCCTTTAGTTTAGCACAATACAAAATAACAAAACTAAAGGAATAATCTGGGTTCATTCAGTACATGTTAAGATTAATCTTGACAGCACTTGTGGCCTAATATTGTGGCACAATCAAGCTGGGTTATAGTGAGGCACTTACAATGGAAGTGAATAGAGACAGTTCATAAATGTTAAAGTCAACATGAAATGGAAAATCATGCTACTTTGTAAATTCAAGCTATTGATCTTATTGTGAATGATTATTGTCATCCATGCATATTTAAAAATAAAAATAAAAAAATCTTTTACTTTTTAAAAATATTTTTATTTTTATCAAAATGCCATAACTGGATGTTCCAATGAAATAACAAATTTCTCTGGTGACGTATGCCGGACCGGACTCAAAACAATCGACAGCAAGCTCAGATGTGCCTCCATCAAATCGACCACCAATGCATCTAACCAAGTTCCTGCTCGTAAATTTGTTCCTTTTTCGATATTCTGTTTCATTCGAATGTATGTCAAACGTTTCATTGCGACTTTAAAATACTCACTGTAAATAGTATAGCCACAAGAAGTAAACAATATGCATGTTAAAAAGATTTCTTACTAAAACTTTCTGTATAAAAATGGTTTGAGCCTCATAACCTTGATTTTTGCAAAGGGACAAGTTATTTTTTTGTGGTAGTCAACATTATGCCACAAATGCTGCTGATTGAGCTTAACTTGTGTTAAACCCGGAAACTGAATGTTTAAACAGAATAAAAAGAAGATAAGCAATGACTTACTTTAATCTTCACTGAGAACTTTGACTGTAAGACGCTTCAAAAAACCCTCATAAATCTTAATTTGCCAGTATTTTCACAAGGAATAATTGAGGTTGTCAAGAAAATGAATGCTTGATTAGCTCAGCTGTGGTTTTGCTCTGTGACAGACAGTGGATAATGGGTATTTACAGTAGTTACTGCAGACAAACATGTCTGAGCGTGCGGCTGTATTGTGCTCGGTCTCCCGCATTGAATGTGGTTTAACGAGGAACAAATCGTCTGTGGATTTTTTAATTGATGACTCTTATATTTACAGAAATGCATTTTCACCACTCTTCAGGCTCATTTAAATGTGAAGTATGAGATGCTCTGAGGGTGGAGAGTTTTCAGAACGAGCAGTGTCAGTGTGTTTTGAAAGATTTGCTTTGACGCTTCTGTTTAGACAAGAGGGATAAAGGCTTTCAGCGAGAGAAATGAAGCTGATGACAGAGTAATTTACAGCATGTGAGCCAGAGAGCCAGTTGCAATCTTCGATGATGGGATGGATTTATTGTTGATCTCTTGTGCTATTGCGTTAGATACACCGCTACAACACAAAAACGTGCCAGGTGAAATGCCATTATACCCAAGGCTCCTGAAAATTGGCAGAAGCAAAATAAACATGCCTGATTTATCACCTGAGAGAAAAGAGCTCACTGTACACAATGTAGAACAAAGTTGGACATAACAATGCCACATTGCTCCTGATGTTTATGACCCGCTGACTGCAGTGCTTGATCTGTTTAATTCATTACGTGATCCTCGGCAGCCACACACCCTGTAGATCAAAAGATTGCAGAGTGAATCAACTATTGTGTAAAACTGCTATTGTACTATATACCTGTATTGTATGTTTGGAGTTATGTGCTGCCGCAACGTGTGTATGCTCACTTTAAAAGTGCTGACTGTGTTGATTCAAACAAAGTAACGCCTCTGCACGTCGCACTCATCATATTTATGCTATATGCTTTTAGGTTTACTAGATGCATGAACAAAAATGTGATTTTAATCAGATTTTAAACCACCAGTTTGGAACGGTCTGGTACAAAGTCGTATTTCATGTGTTTTTTTTTTCCTGTTACGACTATAAAAAAACTATAAAAAGTATGAGGTTTGCTTTCTGCCTGAACAAAGCCCTAAATGTGCTTGAATTATTTAGCAAGAGCTAGAGCAGGGGCTAACTGGGTCATGCTGACCAGCCAAACTTGGTCATAAAAAAAGAAAAAAGAAGAAGTATGACATCGTCCTATTGAGTTTCCTCCTCGTTTCATATCCACAAGATAATTACAGATTGTTTCATTGTTCTGTCAGACCTGGGTGTTTTTGTTCTCTTGAAAGAGTGCAGAGAGGATGTTCATGACACACCTCGAGGGAAATGAAGACCTCCTTCACACCACTTTTGGCAAACTAAAACCCAACCTTATATGAGTAGTGAACAAACGACCTTTGTTTCCAATGCTAAGTTGAGTTAAAAGGGAAACACTGTATGTGTCTGTTGTTGGGTGGAGGTTGTCAGAGATCAACAGGAAAAGTCAAGAGAAGAAAAAAGTCGTGAAGTCGAAGTCGGTGTGCAGGTGCTGTGGAATTATGAAACACTATCACCTCAGAAGACTGCACCTGAAATCTCAGGCTCTCAGAGTAATCATCAAGTTGATGCAGTGCTCTCTCTCTCCTCTGAGCTTTGTGGTCAGAAACACTTAATCTTCCAACTTGTAGAACTTGGATAACAATTTCACAGTTTCAGCATGGAGCACTGGCCCATGAGAGAAACACACACTTTTATTTTAACAGAGCTACATTTTCAGTAAAAAGACAAAAGCTTAATTCCCCAAAATCAATAGCAACTTTTAATATAAAATCTTTATTCATTTTATATATATTTAAATATGAATATGTATTACATATAATACTAATATGTTTTAAAACATTAAATATCTAAATATAGATTCCATACAAATAAAAACAATAAGAGCAAGAGGTAAGAACAAGTAAAAACAATACACACTCCACACAAACTAATAACCAATAATAATAAATAAACAGGTTAAGAGTTACTATCAATAGTAATAAAGTGCACATTAACAAGATTCATTGTACAGTCTTATAGCAGCTGGTATAAATGATCTCCTGAATCACTCAGTCCTACAGCACAGGGAGAGGAGCCTGTCACTACGGTTGCTCTTCTGAGCCATCAGAGAGTCATGCAAAGGATGCCCGCTGTTGTTGAGGATGGCCTGCATCATGCTCCTCATTCTCCTCTCTACACAGACTATATGATTACATTATTGGATTCCCATTTTTGTACTGCAGGGACTGAAATACATACAGTACAGTGGCACTTAATATTCAACAATGTTATTGATCTGACTACACTGACACTATTGGATGAGAACTGAACTGAGCTGGATGATGACATCACTGTTTTCTGCAGAACTGCTTTATGGATGAAATTAACTAATGTAATAACTGATTATCTTTACAACGGAACATAATCAACACTGAACTGACTTCAGCTGAACAATGACAGTATTTTCTTTTAGAGCAGCTGAACTCTGTTTGCATCATTGAATCATTTCCAAGTTATCACTGTAAAGCTGCTTTGAATCTGTATTGTATAAAGCTCTTTATAAATAAAGGTGACTTGTCTGTTCTAAAGTTTGGGGTCAGTATAATGTTTTTATTTATTTAAGAAATTCATACTTTTATTGAGCAAGGATGCATTCAGTGACTCAAAATGGACAAATCCCTTATGTTACAAAATATTTCTATTTCAAATAAATGTTCTTTTGAACTTTCTATTAATCAATATATATATATATATATATATATATATATATATTTTTTTTTTTTTTTTTTTTTTATTTTTTTATAAAAAAACAGATTCAGCAGTAAAACAGTTTTTAATATTGATAATAATAAGAAATGTTTCTCAAGCACCAAAACAGAGTAATGGCTGCTGAAAATTCAGCTTTTCCATCACAGGAATAATAATGGTAGTGCATGAAAGCTTCTGTGCATGAGCGTTTGAGGATTTCTGTCTTGGGCTTCGGCAGCTTAGTGGATCTTTCCAGTGCTTAGTGTTCTGTTTCAGATGATTGAGGTTGGTGAATTGTTCCTTGCAATTGGATTTTGAAACCCATCACAGGAACTTTAGGCTCAAACAGACCTTCCAACCTTTCAAGTCCTCCTATATTCAGAAAAAAAAACCAAAAGATTGACTAAAGCCCAATTTATACTACTGCGTTGAGTGTGTTGCGTAGCCTTTATCCTCTACAATCTGAAATGTTATTATTGATTGTTATGTGCCTTTTTGGGTTTGAATGAAATCTACCAGAATACAATTTTGATTGATTGCGGTCATGTTGACATTAGCATCAGGATTAAATTAGGTGAGATTTGGATAAAATGTCCAGATAGGCCTTTGTGACATTTGTTCAGATATGTCTGAAATATGTCTTTCCATAAATTTGCAAAACCTCTGACTGAGATTCTACAAATTACACATCAACACTCAGTTAAACCAGAGTAAAACATATTGATTAGAGTGTAATTCTGTTCCTTACAGATTCATGTCAGCTTAAAGGGATAGTTCACCCAACAATGTTCCGATCTGGCGGAAGCTAGATATTTTACTTTATAAAGGTTTAAATATGGATATTTTTTTTGACAAAAAATGTATCGCTTCGCTTTAGAAGGCCTTTACATTTAAAAAATGTAAATGTGGATTACATTATCAAAGTCAAAGTCAGCTTTATTGTCAATTCTGCCATACGTACAGTACATACATACAGAGAATTGAAATTCTATGACTCTCAGACCCTAGGTGCCTAACAACAACAAAACAATAACAATAACAACAAAAGTTTAACAGTGACAACAACAGAAGAAAGATTAAAAAAAGATGGATAAAGTGAATTATAGAGGTAAAGTGCCGATGGCAAATAGTGCAAACAATAGTAACAATAGTGCAATTTCAGATTTAAGTCAGTGCAGGTATAAAATAAAATTAACCAGATTAAAACATATTGTGTAAAACACATAAATCTAAATCTAATTATAATGGATGGATGCATCTCTGGACATGAGCCCTAAAACACTCAACCCCTCTTCAATAATATCTTAAAGCACATGTTCCTTTAAGTAAATAATTATAATACAGCTCCCAAATGGCATGTTTTTTTTCCTTCTGTTTTGTGGTGAATAAGCAGAATGTTTAAAAGAAACATCAAAGGCAATCACTCCACCCATAGACAAGGCATACCACAAAGTAGAGGAATTATCATAATCAGGGATGAAACCTTTCCTATAGAACAATTCTAAAAATACCTCATACCAAAAGAAGTTTCCCCCTCAATTTTTCTACCTCATAATGTTTACCCTCTAACTTTGGAAATGCTGACATTTTGAGCCCAGACACTGACCAGAAAGAGAGATTTGAGAAGTGTGTCTTGGTGTGGTGGAAGAGTTTAGGCACCCTGAGCTCTGTCACGTCCTCCTGGGTGAGGCACTGTCATGTGGCACAGCCGGCTCACTCAGATTTTGTAGATCAACATTTTTAATTTAGTTTTTATTGATATTTATTTTTAAGTCTGTCTTACCAGTTTAGTTTATTTCTGTCAGTTTTCCATTTTAATATATTGTGAAATATAATTTATTCCTATGATGGCAAAGCTGAATTTTCAGCAGCCATTACTCCAGTCTTCAGTGTCACAATAACAATGTCACAAAAAAAAAAAAAAAAAAAAAAAAAATATATATATATATATATATATATATATATATATATATATATATATATATATATATATATATATATATATATATATATATATATATATATATATATATATATATATTATACCTCAAATGCACTATAAACTGCTTTGGATAAAAGCATCTGTCAAATGCATAAATCTAAAAACAAATAAATTTATGATTTATATCCTGTTATTCACATGTTTCTCAACTACATTGTTGCGATTATGATAGTTTGCATCTGTGTTACATAGGCCGCTGTGGTTATTGCACAAACACACACACATGAGTATGTATAATCGGGTAAAGCCGATTTGGGTTTGGTCATATTAATCATTTCTATCTGTGAGGTGAAGCTGCTGTATTTGATACAGAGAGCTCAAGCATTGCTCTGTCTGTAGACATAGCACTAATGAGTGACAGGCAGCTCCCACAAACACAAAGCCCCGCTTATCCTCTTTAAGGTATAAATCCAAATTCATTTGAGTAATCCCTGGCAAATGTTCCCCACAGACCTCATGATCATCAGAGCTTCTGTATTGATTTCTGGGAGAAAGCCGTTGCTTTTAATCTGACCTCATGGCCAACACATGCTGATAGACAAAAGGGGAAGAAGTTATATGTCATATGTATTTACACAATTAAAACACATGGGTGAATGTGAGCTTATGCTATTGCCCAATACAATGGAAAGTCTTTCTCCACATTAACTTTTGGTGTGTGTTTGTGTTTATACAGACGTGTGGGAAGTAAATTATCCTGTCTGCTGTCTCCGAAGTGTGTGTGTTTTCTTTGCTTTATTAAGCTTTACAGCCCATAAACCTATAGTTCTCTAGGAGTGCTGGGCTTTGATGGGTTGCTGTTAATTTTCCCTGCTCTCCCTCACTGTTGTGCAGGACTGTGAAACGCTGGTAAAATGACTGGGTTAAGACCTCTCTAATAAAAGCCATTACGTGGCTTGTGAGAACACGTACGTGATTTACTCTCGGGGTCACTTGCTTGTTTATGTACATTCAGTTTTCTCACTCCTGTTCATCGGCATCTGCATGACCGTCCGCTTTGGATGCGTATATTTTGTTCTGAGACATGTACCGTACCAAAGATCAGAGGAAATAAAACACAAAAAACCCAAAGTGGATGGCTGGATGGTAATTTATAGCTTCATAAATATAGCAGCAGATCATGATGTGGTCCAGAGGGCACTGTGGAGCCAAGCTGTTGACAGTGAGCGATTGGATTTGCTCTACCCTCCCATTATTCAAAAATGTAGCCTCACTACATCCCGTGCGCTCTATCAGCTCTGCCTCTACACTTTGAGTCTGTGCTGATGTGGCACGACTGTATTAGAGAGTCTGTACTCTTTCCAGGCCCCATGAGCGACGAGAAGTTTATGATTGTAAGCGTTGGCAAAGACCAATTAAAATTAAAGAACATGTAGTGTCATAAATGAATCAGTCGCAAAATTTTCTTGATGTCTCTTAAAACAGCTCATTTTTCATAGTTGAATCCAAATATAACTCACTTCAGAATGAATATATCATGGCAAACAAGTTGAGGCAATTTATTAAGTGATGAGCTGTTTCCACAACGCATGGGAGCCATAACGTGGGGAAGGCTGGGAGATTTTAAGGGCTCTTTACAGGCAGATCGGTCAGCAGAACCTTCAACTTTTTCCTGCATGATTTTGTGGTTTAAATGGCTAGTTTGTGCAAGTAAGCTAAAATGAAGACTGTTCCTTTTCTAGATTTGGTGATAAGAGTGATCAAACGTGTGGGCTCCCTCTTAAGGCCGGGACACACCGACATCAGGCCATCGATGAGCGTCTGTCAGGCTATTTTTTGTGGTGTATTCCACACGTCAGCTCTCGCCTGGTTCACGTTGGCAACATGCTGAATCTACATTTTGTAAATATCTCATATTGGCCAATCCTTGTTTCGGGTTCTCCTTTTGAATGACGAATATAGACTATTGATACCTGCTTATATAGACAGTTCATTCCTTACACGCAGGCACAGAACGCCTGTGCTGTATGTTCAAGAGCAGTCTTTTGGTCCAGCCAACACCGTGGGTTTTGGTCGCTGCTAGATTTTCGAAGTCGGCTTGGTGTGTCCTAGGATTTAAGATGTTTAAGCCCACACTCATAACACTCCTGCAGGTAGTTGGCAAGAGATGGCAAATTCAAAATTAAGATATCAGAAGCAGAAAGACAAACAGGAGAGAGTTACAGTGTTAACTGTAACTGTGAGAGCAGTGTTACAGCTGCGTTCCATGATTTTGCCTGAAACAAGATTTTTTTTTTTTTTTTACATTTTATTTCGAAAGTCGGTTTCTTTTGCATTACTGTAATAATGCTCCATTACAATAATAACTTGCATGTGAACAATCACACACTCACAGTTACATACAAAACAGTCACTCAAAGTGTTTTTAAAGGTCATTTATGTTTTGATCTACTTAACCTACTTCTGAGCCTGACTTAGATTTAAACTCGCAATTGTGAGAAAAAGTTGCAATTACATTTTAATCTTTATCAATATTAAGACTAAAATCAAATATAGCTATTCATATTTATACAATTTATGATCACAATTTACAGGTTGGACTTACAATTAAACAGAGGCCCAGAATCAGGCACCCATGCTTCATCACTGAACCATCTCCTCCATAAGTCAATCTTCTGGTAACCCTGTTACATTTTCTGAGCAGTACCTGAATTTGGAATTGTGAGTATATTTGAGTATATTTGCATATTGTTAAATTACATATGAAACCTCAACCTGGATAATCTACTGACTGTTCTGTAGTTTTTTTTTTTTTTCTGCCTATCAACTGATAGTCACTGAGGGCTATGAATCACTCACATGTCCACCTAGGACAGGAATGAAGTAATGCCCTATTATTCAGTAATATAAAGGCTCGCAATAAAAAGAAAAAGGAAGAGGAAAAAAAAAAATAGGTCATAAACTTTCATTGTAAGATGGGTAACTGGAGCTCTTCACATAGTCATTGCCAACTTTTTTCTTTATACACACACACAAATATAAACTTGAATGGCTGATTGTGGTTAACAGCGGTGGCTTTGCTATTGATGGAGCCCTGCTAGCTGTCTCCCATTCACAACTGAGACCATGTCACAACGTGTCCCGTCACGCCTGTCTTGAGCCTCCAAATGTCAATGAAAGTTAAATATTTATCTGCCTAGTCCCTGTTACAGCGACCGTATTGTTTAAGAGCTTGATTGACTTTTGTATTTTAATGTGGAAGAGTCTCTGCACTGTGCATTCATCCTCTGTGGTGGTTACACTGTTTCAAGGCAGGATGTTAAATCTTCAATGAATCAGTATGCTGAACTTCAGTGGATCCTATATATTATATATGTTATATATGTTGCTGATATAATAAGTACCTTAATATTTACACAAACTGCATGTGGTGGTGCTCATATTGACAGATTACTGCATTCACACTTAGAGTATAAACTGTACAGTGTTGCGTTCCAGCAGCATCCTGTTTAGTACAATGAAAACCCTGTGCACATGTCCTGCACACAAATATGTATTCAATGACTCACTCATAAAGACAGTGGCTACATCTAAAATTGCATACCCTCTGAATCGATGATCCTTTTGAATAAGTAATTACTTTGCGACTGTTATGCTCTATAAAGTAAGAATGTGTGTGTATAGTGTATGTACATAATCTAAATATACTACATTCGTTATATTGTCATTGTCATGTGACTTGCCAGTGTTGCTTCACTGTTATTGCAGCTCCTCTCCCATGTAAAGTGTACATTAGATCCTCACTTCAGAATATCAGTGTAAGTAAATCTGTTGTTGAACGAATTGTTTCAATGAATGATTCCATGACTTATTAATCAAAACCATCACTTGTTGCGTTCCTAAGTGAAAAACTGTTGTTGAACAAATCGGTTGAATGAATGATTCAATGACTCAGTCATAAAGGCCATCGCTGCTCCGCAGGCCACATTCAGAGGTAGGATCACAACAAGGCACTGTCCCAAAGTCTGTCCGAAATCAGTTTTGTAGGGGTACCTTTGTGCGCAAATGCTGGCTGCAAAGCCATTTCCCAATAGGGCAGCGAGGCATCAAGTTTTCAGATGCAGCCCATGACTTATTTTTTTACCAAAGTGAATCAGTTTTGTTAAACAAATACAAACCCAATTCCAAAAAAGTTGGGACACTGTACAAATTGTGAATAAAAACAGAATACAATGATGTGGAAGTTTCAAATTTCAATACTTTATTCAGAATACAACATAGATGACATATCAAATGTTTAAACTGAGAAAAATTTTCATTTTAAGGGAAAAATAAGTTGATTTTAAATTTCATGGCATCAACACATCTCAAAAAAGTTGGGACAAGGCCATGTTTTCCACTGTGTGGCATCCCCTCTTCTTTTTATAACAGTCTGCAAACGTCTGGGGACTGAGGAGACAAGTTGCTCAAGTTTAGGAATAGGAATGTTGTCCCATTCTTGTCTAATACAGGCTTCTAGTTGCTCAACTGTCTTAGGTCTTCCTCTTTATGATGCTCCAAATGTTTTCTATGGGTGAAAGATCTGGACTGCAGGCTGGCCATTTCAGTATCTGGATTCTTCTTCTACGCAGCCATGATGTTGCAATTGATGCAGTATGTGGTCTGGCATTGTCATGTTGGAAAATGCAAGGTCTTCCCTGAAAGAGACGACGTCTGGATGGGAGCATATGTTGTTCTAGAACTTGGATATACCTTTCAGCATTGATGGTGCCTTTCCAGATGTGTAAGCTGCCCATGCCACACGCACTCATGCAACCCATCATCAACATACCATCAGAGATGCAGGCTTCTGAACTGAGCGCTGATAACAACTTGGGTTGTCCTTGTCCTCTTTAGTCCGGATGACATGGCGTCCCAGTTTTCCAAAAATAACTTCAAATTTGTATTGGTCTGACCACAGAACAGTTTTCCACTTTGCCACAGTCCATTTTAAATGAGCCTTGGGCCAGAGAAAACGCCTGCGCTTCTGGATCATGTTTAGATATGGCTTCTTTTTTGACCTATAGAGTTTTAGCTGGCAACGGAGAATGGCACGGTGGATTGTGTTCACCGACAATGTTTTCTGGAAGTATTCCTGAGCCCATGTTGTGATTTCCATTACAGTAGCATTCCTGTATGTGATGCAGTGTCGTCTTCAATAGATCATTGGAGCAGTGTGAAGTTCCCCGTTGCTTCAAACGCTCCACCATCATTCCTGTCCCCAAAAAACCCAAAATCACTGGACTTAATGACTACAGACCTGTCGCTCTCACATCTGTGGTCATGAAGTCATTTGAAAGACTGGTTCTGGCCCACCTGAAGGACATCACTGGACCCTTGCTGGATCCTCTTCAATTTGCCTACAGAACAAACAGGTCTGTGGATGATGCAGTCAACATGGGACTGCATTATATCCTGCAACATCTCGACAGACCTGGTACTTATGCAAGGATCTTACTTGTGGACTTCAGTTCGGCCTTCAATACCATCATGCCTGATCTTCTTACAGCTAAACTGACCCAGCTCTCCATGCCATCCTCAATCTGTCAGTGGATCACCAGCTTCCTGACAGACCGGCAGCAGCGAGTGAGACTGGGGAAACTCACATCCAAGACTCTCACTACCAGCACTGGCGCCCCCCAGGGGTGTGTTCTCTCCCCACTGCTCTTCTCCCTGTACACCAATGACTGCACTTCTAAAGACCCTTCTGTGAAGCTCCTGAAATTTGCAGACGACACCACCGTCATCGGCCTCATCCAAAACGGTGATGAGTCTGCTTACAGACTGGAGGTTGAACGGCTGGCTGTCTGGTGCAGTTATAACAACCTTGAACTCAACATGCTCAAAGCGGTGGAGATGATAGTGGACTTCAGGAGGAACAGCCCTGCTCTGCCCCCACTCACCATCATGAACAGCACAGTGGCAGCAGTGGAGTCATTCAGGTTCCTGGGAGATGGCACCACCATCTCTCAGGACCTGAAGTGGGACAATCACATTGACTCCATTGTAAAAAAGGCCCAGCAGAGACTGTACTTCCTTCGTCAGCTGAGGAAGTTCAACCTCCCACAGGAGCTGCTGATCCAGTTCTACTCAGCTGTCATTGAGTCTGTTTTGTGCACATCCATCACTGTCTGGTTTGGTTCAGCTACCAAATCTGACATCAGGAGACTACATCGTACAATCCGGACTGCAGAGAGGATTATTGGTGCCCCCCTGCCAGCCCTCCAGGACCTGTACTCTTCCAGAGTGAGGAAGAGGGCAGGTAAAATCATCACAGACTCCGCTCACCCTGGACACTTCCTGTTTGAACTGTTACAGTCAGGACGGCGACTCCGATCACTGGCCACTAGAACATCTAGGCACAGGAACAGTTTCTTCCCACAGGCCATTTCCCTCTTGAACAGTTGAATACCCCCACCCCCACCCCCCACCCAACCCCAAATAAAGGTATGTAAAGGTATGTATATATATATATATATATATATATATATATATATATATATATATATATATATATATATATATATATATATATATATATATATATATATTTATTTATTTATACTATTTTTCATATTTGTATATTTGTGTTCATGTTGTTTTGTATTGTATATGTGCACTGGAAGCTTCAGCACCAAGACAAATTCCTTGTGTGTGCAAGCACACTTGGCAATAAAGCTCTTTCTGATTCTAATTCTGATTCTTCTTCTAAGGGCCCGAAGATCACAGGCATCCAGTATGGTTTTCTGGCCTTGACCCTTACGCACAGAGATTGTTCCAGATTCTCTGAAACTTTGGATGATATTATGCACTGTAGATGATGATAACTTCAAACTCTTTGTAATTTTTCTCTGAGAAACTCCTTTCTGATATTGCTCCACTATTTTTGTCCGCAGCATTGGGCCAAATGAAATCCAAAATGAGCCAATATTTGGCATGACATTTCAAAATGTCTCACTTTCAACATTTGATATGTTATCTATATTCTATTGTGAATAAAATATAAGTTTATGAGATTTGTATATTATTGCATTCCTTTTTTATTCACAATTTGTACAGTCCCAACTTTTTTGGAATCGGGTTTGTAATTTAAATTAATGACTACATGACTCACCAATAAAGACCATCACTTGTTGGCTGTGTCCGAAAAATTAGGCAGTTTACATGTTTCTTTGCTGCCTTATTAGTAAAATGAAAACCCCTTGCACATGTCCTGCACATGGATATGTATTCAGTGACTCACTCATAAAGACAGTGGCTACATCTAAAATTGCATACCACAATGACTTTGTAGGCAGCGTTCGCGCATGAAGGTACCTCACGAAATTGATTTCAGACAGACTTCTGAGGCAACGTAACGGTTTAATGATCTACAGCAAAACTGAGCGACCTTTGGTGATAACTAAACAAATATTTAATTACTAAAACAATAGTAATTTCTCGCTAGAAATGACATCATAAGTGGAAAACGTTAGTCAGAAACGTACAAAACTGACCACCAACTGGAACTTTCAGATGCAATCTTAATTTTTTTTTTTTTCTGTCACAGAATGGAAAGCACAGGATTGTGGGATATCAAAGGCAGTGAAGGATACATCTATGCTGCCTTCAAAAATCGATCAGATGAAGGTATCTCAGGAGACAGGAAGTGACGCTAACATTGGATTTGGACGTGTCTTGATGCCTTCCTATCTTGGAATGCATCCTCCGGATGCAGCCATTTTCTTCCTAAGTGAATCAGTGTTGTTAAATGAATCATTTGAATGAATGATTCAATAATGACTCAATCATAAGGACAGTCACTTGTCGCCACCTACTGGTGTAGCTATTTAACTTGCAGAAAGAGTCACTATAAACTAATGCATATACTAACAGCCTATCTGTATTGCACAAACAGACAAGTGGAGTAATGCAGTGCCGTTGGATATGTAATTCATGAAATATATAGCATATATCAACATGCTAAAATTTACTTCTGTTATGCCTACATGTAAAAATAATTGTAATATTTTTTTTTTTTTTTTTGCTTGGGCCTTATTACTTTTATAGCATTTTATCGTTTATTTACTCTCTAACAAGGATGAAACAAAAATGTCCTCTATAAAAAGGTGCAGACTCAATGGCTGTTTGAGCAGAGAGTTTCTTTGAGCAGAGGACAGGCATTGACGACTGTGAATGGGTCAGAGTGAATTGGCCTCCTGTTGATGCCCGGAGACGTCTCTTTAGCCTCTCAACAGGAGAAGAAAGCCAGAGTGCCACTCGGCCCACAGCTAATGCTGTCTGCGGCTATTTGCAAGACCCCATGTGAATGTAAGAAAGCAGAGGTGGCAGGGGGCTAATTTGACAAAGTTAAAGCAAATCATCTTAGAGAGTGAAAGGAGCAAGTAAGAGAAAAATGTGTGTGTGTCCGTGTGTTTTCATACTATTGACAGGCTGGCCAGCAGGGGGCTACAATGGGAATTCCCAAAGCATGCTGAAACACATCCACTCTTTTTTTTTTCAGTCTTTTTAACCTCAGTTCTGTTCACCAGCGATCTTCTCACTTTTATGCTCTTTTCTCATTCATTCTCTCCAACTCTCACTGCCCCTTCCTTTGGTGGTAAAATTACATTGCCAACTTGAGTCATGTAAAGGTAAAGTCTTGAATCCTAGTAGGCCTGATCATTACTTCAAAACTTAATGGCTTCAATTTAGCCTGATCAAATTAAAAAATAAATAAATATGTGTTAAATATATCCTCATTTGTTCCTAAATCTAAAAATCACTGTCCAACATGGGAACTTTAACTCCGATTAACCTTGTACACAGACCGTTAACCAACTCCTGCAATGTCCATAACAGAATTCGCATACCACAAACATTTTGGCAGCAGGAGATAGGCTATGTCATAAATTATGTTTATAGATGGACATTATTTTGCAATCTCCTCTTAATAAAATCTAAAGTGAAATGCATGGGGTTTAAAAGGACATTACACTGGAGAAATGGTAAGCCATCCAGTAGACACGTAACACATACCGGATCTTTAAACAGGTTTTGTGACGAAAGACAATTAGCATAAGTCTGTTAGTAAGCCATATGTGAGGCTTTTCTGGCTAAAAAGGAATATAAAAGTACTGAAATACTACAGAATATTACACCCACACTATTTGCCATTTGGAGATGTGGTCAGTCTCCCAGTGAGAAGTTTATTCAGTCTATTTTCATGGGCTGTGATACTGTCCACTAACGGCTTATGGAACATCGGGTATTAATTCTTGTTGTTGAACTTGTGATTCATCATGATTGTAAAATAATAAAGTGTTGTGTTTTCATGTTTTATGGGGACTTTCCATAGACATAATTATTTTTATACTGAACAATCTGTATCTTATATCCCCTATACTAACCCTACCTCTAAACCTACCCATCACAAAAAACTTTCTGCATTTTTACATAAAAAAAAAAAACAAACAAACAAAAAAAAACAATATTGACCATTTCACTTGAGCCCCGCACATGACATGCAGGAAAAAATAGTAGGCTAAATCGTGCACACGATTTACTAATTTGTTCCCTCAATTTATAGATTGTGTGCACGATTTACTAATCCGTTCCCTTGATTTATAAATCAAGGGAACATATTAGTACATTGTGTGGACTGTTTAGTAAGTCGAGGGAACAAAGTAGTAAATTGTGCGCATGATTTATAACTCGAGGGAATGAATTAGTAAATTGTGCGCACTATTAACTTTTTTTTTCTTGCACGTCATGTGCAGGGCTCCGTATTATGGTTCCTCAAGAGGGCTAAAAATAAATTTTTGTTTTGGATATTGCCATCTTTGTGGGGACAATTTGTTTACCTGGACCACACACTGTGTGCCCAACTGTGAGAAAAAAGTTGCAATTTCCTTTTTATTCCACAATGGAAACACAAATACTCTCTGAGAATCACTTTTACCCAGTTGGATTTAATGACATTTCTTTGGGGGCTGGGCTTCCGAAAGGACGTTGGAGATAACAAAATACCAAAATGTCTTTTTGCACCTCTAACATTTTGAATTTGATATTTTAAATTTACAATTTATTCAAAATAAGACATTATAATATAATATAAAGCTCTATGGAGCTTTAGAACCTGGTAACTAAGATAAATATTGGGTTGTGTTGGAAGTTCAACATGGTATTAAAACAAAAATTGACTTTTTGAAAATCATCCTTACTTCATTCCAACCTGTCAGCTATAAACTCTGCAGATGAAAGAGGGAATCCAACAGTTCATTCAACACTAGAAAGACCCTTATGTGGTGGATACGTGTCTTTCCCATTGGTTATTTGTCCAGTAATTTTAATGTTCATCTCTCTCTGCTCACCTCTCTTAATCTTAACCTCCAGAATAGCTCCCTCAGCAGCCTGCTCTGAGCTGAGATAGGCCCTGCCTCATGGTGTGTTCAAAGGCTAGCATTATCCTCTAGAGGGGTGTAGGTTACAGTGCCATTCACTTTATGGGTGGTCAAAGGGTCAGATGTACATGTAACCACATAGAAGATAAATCCTTAAGTAGCAAGCCCAGGGTCAGATAGGATGTGATGTATGAGGTGAGTGGGGATGATATCACATCCACTGCTCTCACGGGCCACCACGACTCAGACACTCAGTTCATTGGTGACTTATCTAAACTGTGTATGTGTTGCCTCAGAGCTCAGTAATACAAAACAATGTGAAGCTAGAGCCAGATGAACTTAAACACTCAGAAACCCAATGTCTCTGTGACATTGACTGAATTTGTATGTCAAGATTATATATGACAAGAAAACCATTCTCAAACCATTCACATCATATCTTATATTTTGATTCTGATTAGTTATACATTCCAATATTATCTGTAGTGTAAGTAGGTCTACACATTCACCTGAAAATAGTCTTATAGATAAAAAAAACAAACAAACATGTTTTTAGATGTGCGTTCATTTACAATAATTCAATGATCTATTGTGAATAGGTTACAACTGTAACAAACTGCCCCAAGACACAAAGGCTGAGAATCCAAATACAATTTTATTAAAGGGGCAATCCAGACACGTAATCCAATGTACAGGCAATGGGTCAATAGACACAAGCAGGCAGTCAGAGCAGGGGAACACGGGCAAGAGATCCAAAAACCAAAAACCAAGAGACATGAAACTGGGAAACCTCTCAGAAGCATTACATCCAACAAGACTTCACAGTGAATGACAGAGTGAACATGGTTTAAATAGGCTGAGGTGATGAGGCTAATGACACACAGGTGTAAACAATGATGACCGAGTCCGGGCAAAGGATTATGGGTAATGTAGTCCTTAAAGGCCTGGCAATAGTCTGGGGTGGACTGCCCTCTGGTGGTAAACACGGGCACTCTCACCGGTGATCGTGACAGCAACAGTAAGGCTCTGCAAGTAAAAATCCCATTCATTTTTATTAATTTTCAGAATTTAGTTTTTACCAATAACTCATAAACCTTTAAAGATTGTGGAAAGAAGACTGTGAGCGCTGATGTTGTTAATCAATAATGTAAATGTTAAAATAGGCCTTTTGTATTTGTGAATACCTGTATATTTTTTTTCCAATGCTTCATAGGACTGTAGTTCATTCCCTCTGGTTATTTTTCTGTGCA
The DNA here is from genome assembly GCA_018749465.1 of Paracanthobrama guichenoti. Lineage (NCBI taxonomy): Eukaryota > Metazoa > Chordata > Actinopteri > Cypriniformes > Gobionidae > Paracanthobrama > Paracanthobrama guichenoti. The sequence goes on from CM031949.1 coordinate 32,227,091, forward strand.
TGCTAGTACCTAAAGTAAAAATAGTTTTTCTTCATAAGAATTTTAATTGAGGTAATAACTTGCTCTTACTCTGAAATGACTTTTCTTCTCTGATGACATCACTGATGCCATGCAGGCTAGATAATGTTAACGAACAGCCAAATCACAATTATAATTTTTTTCACCTCGCTCCAATCTGGTATGTAATACCATTTTCCTCATCCAGTCAATTATCAATGGTTAAAATGAAGTGCCATCATACATATTTTCTTGCTTCCTGGGATCATTTCCCTAATTAAAATGTTGTACATTTGTTTAGTTTTTTTTTTTTTTTTTTTTTGCTTTAAATGAAAGTTTGTAATGTTGAGATTCCCCACAGAGTTTGGTGGCTTTAGTTCATAGTTTAGAAGTCTATAAAGGTGCCCTAGAATGGAAAACTGTATTTACTTGTTGGAACTAACATACCATGAGCCTCAAACACCTCCTTCATATGTAAATCTTGTGCTTGAAAAAGACCACTGAAAAATGGGCGAATCCCAACATAGCACCGACTGTGACATAACTGTCGGGATCATTAATATTTACGCCGCCCCAAATTTGCATATAACCAGCCCATGTTCAAGGCCGGCAGTTTTAACGTGGACCTGCACCGAATCAACAGAAGCGCTGCAGGTATTGTGAAGATGAGGACAATATAGTGAAAACGGCAGATCATGGATATTAATGTTATGTTCCAGCTGTGCAGGGGATGTGAGCACTTTTCATAGTCTCGAATAGGAGCGTTCGAGTGTTCGTGCTTGTCTGGCGGTTGCCATATTTCAGTAATGTAAATCCCCCAATCAGAGTTGTTCCTTCAAAAGAACATGTATTATATCCGGAGCTTTACTTAAAAGTGCAATCTGGCAACCATGTGCACGCGAGCTCTCTCTCGCGCGTGCGGATGATCGGAAAACACCAATAAACAAGTAAGCTGCATTTCAGCATCTCTGTTTGAGATTTTCTGCTTAAAGTGTCATTCAGTCGGTCTGTGTTCTGTCGCTTGTGCTGTTTGCGATTGTGTTTGGTGAATAACTGCACTTGTGTGATCTACTGAAATGAGCCAATCAGAGCAGAGCATAACATTATTATTCATGATCCTTCCAAATAAGGCAAAAACAGACCATTTCATTCTAGGTACAATTTCTAGGGTTGTAAATGGACGTGTAAAATCGTATCTGGACAGTTTTTGACCTTAAATAAGCCACATACCCTCTATGTAGATATCAGAGAACAATTTAAAATATTGTTTCAACTCATTCTAGGGCACCTTTAACAAGGCCTTTCTTTAAATCCCTATGAAAAAACTTATAAATTAATAAAAACCTTTTTTTCATTTTCAATAAAGGCTGATGATATCTGATATATTACATAGCTTTTATTACATAACTCTCAGATCTCACCACGCTATAAATTGATCATTTATAAATTACAGAGTATATATACTACCTATATCTACTTGACACGTCAGTCTTTTTGAGTGAATGGAGTAAAATGAGCCATAAGCACTGTATCTTTATCTTGATTATTGTATTTGGAGTATCCTTGGTGCCACTCCCTATCCCCCGGCTCTCTTTGGTCACTGTGGTAAGTCAAGAAAGAGGCTTCAGTACAAATTTCTGCCTTTTCCTCTAACCTCTCCCCTCCTGCAATTTTTATATTTCCACACATGGGGAAAAAAATAACCAAAACAACAATATTTAGGCTGCAATTACGGGAGAGTAAAATTCTATGTCTGACAGCGAATGAAGGATGATGGTTTCGTATGGTCAAACACGCCACTCAGAAGATTCTTCGTGCGCAGACTAAACTAAAAATACATTGAGTCTGGTCTGTTTGCTCACTGCAAACAAGAACACAATGGAGACTTGCTGTGAGGTTTAAGCTAATTCACTTCAACAAGCATAAATCAGATGCTAATAGGATGTGGAGTTTTACTGCTTGAGTAGTTTTGTGAGCTTTCATGTACAACAGTAAATAAACATTGAAGTTTCAAGGTTGTGAGTACAGGAACAAATTAAACGAGTGCATGTAGATATGCTCAGTAGGTCTGTCACAGTGAGATAGATCAGAGTGATAATCCTTTAAAGACGAATCGGCAGACTCCCAGGAGCCTCGTCTCCCACAAATGATCTTCCTCTTACCTACAGCCTGCAGGGCTAAAGCCCACCTGTGGTGATATCTTAGGTACAGTACATTCTTTTTTAGTGGACTGGAAGAGAACAGATGGCTGTCATATAGAGCTGTGTATTTTGTTATTAAACAGTGGTAGAAGGTTTTTTTTTTTTTTTTTTTTTTTTTTTTTTCTTGTTGAAGTCAACATGTCAATCAAAATGGGACCTGTTTACTTTCTTAATGCATGTTTTTGGTCTCACTGTGAACAATTCATGTGCATGCTCTGAAGGAATGTTTTCCTCGGTTAATCAATTATTAATGGTTAAATTGAAGTCTCATACATAATTTCTTGCTTTCTTGTTTGCTATTCGCTGACTTGTACAATAAAGGTAAATATACTAAATATTATATATTTTAGTACTATAGGATGTATTCAAAAAAGTCCATCATGGAAATGAGACATTACTGTTTTATGGGTCAGCACTAATGGATTTTAAAGGGGGGCTTTATCCCAGATTAAGCAGTCATTAGCTGCAGTCTTATCAGATGTTGAGGCATTGTTTAATACATATCTGAGTCTTTTTCTTTTGCCCCCTACACCACACAGACTTACACATATGTGTGCAGGCCTACACAAAGACTCTAGAAACACAAAGACTAGGCAAATATTACCAAACAGAGCAGCTACACATATACAAACCACTCTCCCACCATGTATTTGTATTTATATGAATGTATTTATATGAGGATTTGACCCTTGTCTAGAGCCCTGTCATGTTGATACTATTGGACTTATTTATTTTTATTGCCCTGAACTTCAAGGAGCTTCTCTGACAATGTCAAGCTGTTTTTCTTCAACTACAGGCTGCTTCTCCATGCTAGCATTGTGCTCGGTCATTTATTGAGTGCTGACACTGTTTTGAAGTCTATATTCTCAGGCCAGGTACACAATATCAGGGAATAGGAAACAGACAGTAAACAACATTAAACAGACAATAAACAGCTACATCAGTGTCAATTTAACCATTATTTGTCCCATAACGCATGTGGACAAAAGCTCTTATCTCTAGTTAATCCTTTCAAATACAAATACTGATAGCTTTTAGAATTTATAATGAACACATATATGGCCATATTTGCTATGATGTCTCTGAGAATGCAAGTTGGAAGTTTCCTGAGGCCTTCGAGTCATGAGATAACAGTTACCAGGGATGTTTTCCAGGGTAAGAGCTGAAGTCAAAAGGTCAGGCTTGAAAGGCAGTTATTTCCTATTTGGGGTTTCAGTGACACAGTCAAATAAATAGTGGGTGCAACCGCCACTCAAAGGTGTATTGATTCTTGTCATGGATTAAGATTTATGACCTCTCTAGTCAACATCTGAGTCTGGATCCCACATTTACTTCCCACATAGACTTTATTATGGATAAACAATATTTTTTTTTTTTTGCAGAGTAGAATGGAAATTGGTCCATTCATGTAGGTTGTGACTTGATCTATGGTTTATGTCCTCCTCAGCAAAATGAATGAGTGTTTACAAAACTGATGTTACCAAATACATGTCCATGAGCTGTGCTGTGTTATTCTGCATAAATGAATTGAAACCCTCATTATTTGGAGAAGTGCTTCGACTGACTGTCAGACATTACGGTTCCAGTTTTGCACTCTGTTCTCTAAACGCAGTACGGGGTAAATTAGGAGCAGATATGGGCAACCCTGACCTGGCATAGTTCTCCTCAGCTGGAGCCACTGCTGGAAAAGACATTTCTCCACAACATGCAAACAAATATAAAACAAATGGTATATATCCATGTAAAGAGAGGAGGAACAAATGTTAGCAAATATGAGGTCACAGGCTGTTATGACCTCACTGCCTATTGCATTAAGTTAAATTGCGAAAGTTGCTTTAAACGATCATATGTGCCAATCTTTTGCACAAAGCAAATCTGAACTGATGAGGAAACAGGTTTAAGAGTCATTTCATTTACTCCAGAAGTTTTTACTGGCAAGGATTATATCTGTGCCCCTCCAGGCTTTAACTGCTTATTGGTTGGTTGTGTGACTGATTTTTGGACAGACATCTTTGAGTGAGCCTTTTGACTAGTTTGTTTCACTCCATTTAACATACTGTATACATAAACCCATACGTAAGCAAGTACCACAGAGCTACAGTCCGTGTGCCCACTCCATTCAGTGGAGTTAGGACACCGTTTTAAAACCAGAGAGAGAAGTGTTGGCACACAAACATATGGTAAATAACAACACTGTAGTCAAAGCAAAACCATCTTCTTTTGGGCTTTGATGCATTTGGCTTTGACAAGCTGAGCCCCCAGCCAACATTTACCAAAACATCTGACAACACTCTTTCTGAGGACTTTTCCAAATGAGGCTAAAAACTAATGGATTGTAAAGCAACAATTGAACTCACTGGATGATTCTTTTCACATGGAGACTTTCTTTGAGCTACTTGTCATATGGTTGATATTGTGTATAGCACGGTAATCTTGCATGGCCTCATCCGTTAATTAGAGGCAAAATCCGAAAAATAAATAAATAAAATACAACAAAATAAATATCGAACTACTTTTAATCCACCTCTTATGACGTCTTGAACTGATCTTTTATGCTTTGGCTGAACCTTGACTTTAACTTTTATGCGATTCATAAACATTTTAGTATGAAAATCAGGCAATAAACCAGCAAACAGGGAAAACAATCAAACAAACAAACGAGAGTGCTCAAATTAACCCTAATGTAGACAGAGCTCTTGTCTTAATAAGACTTTGGAGTCATGTGTTTGGTTATCATAAGGCTAGTTATGAAGAACGTGTGCATATTCAGACCTGGTTCAATCTCTGAAATGCGACTGCACAACAAATGAGTCAGATCTTTTATAATGATTTTTCTTTTCTTTTTTTTTTTTTTTTGTGAATCAAAAACACAGGAATCAGTCAGGTTCACTGAATTAATCTGTCTCTTTACTGAATGTCATTACTTGTATGGTGTAGGTTACTTAAACTCAAACTTTATTTTACATTTAGGGCCAATGGATTAGCTACATGCATGGTGTCTAGCACTTTGAAACCCAGGTAAGGTATTTCAAAGTATGTGTAGACTGATCTATAATTAATTATCTATGTATCAATGGTGTTTTGGAAGACATGTTCTTTCAAACACATTTTGAAAGAATTGTGGCATACTAAATATTTCTAATTTATGTAATTTGGCACCAGACTACTGAGATACAACTGGAATCGAGTCATCAGGAGATCTTGTTTGCACAATGTTGAAAAAAGCCTGAATAGATGCAGTAGATGAGTTGTCACACTTTTTTAAGTGGAAGAGCACTCTATAACAATAACTTAAACAAACTGCTACATTCAGTGTAGCCTACTGTTAAATATCAGTGCTTGCAGAACAGATGACAGTACCGTTTTAGGAACAAGACCTGACGTGAAAGCGCTTCATTATACAGTACAGCGTACAGTATCATAAATCATTTACAACTATTCAGGTTCACTTTAAACACATACACTCTTTCGACAGCGTGTGTTTACTTGCTCGGACCGTTCATTTAGAGGGAGTGCTAAGAACATGCTTCCCATTTCAATAAACTCTATGCTCTTTTTATGGACGGTCGGACAGTGAGGCGCGCAGATGGTCGTCGCTGATTGGTGTAAATTTAAACCCCCACCCTTTCCCCATCAGCCGGTGCCACTATTGCCGTATAGTGTACACACACACACACACACACCCGCCCGCCGACTGTCACCGCTCAGCAGTCAGCAGTTCTCTGTGTACCTGCGCTCGCAAACAGAGGCGGTGCGCATTCCCCAAATGGAACCGGTGGATTTTACTTGAGAAACGACAAAAACAGGGAAGTTTAAACAATTAGCAATGTCTCTATATTGCACTGCATGGATTTGCGGATCGTTTCTTTGCCCGTTTTTGAAGAGGTAACAGTTAAGGTGCATGCATGTCAACATGGATTGCCTTTTCCTTTTGCTCTGGAGTTTACAAATCCCTCTGGTGAACAGCACATCTGTAAGATTACTGGCGAGTGTGTCGTTTGGGAACTTTATTAAGGCAGGTGACACACTTATAATTAATTATTTATTATATATACTGCACTCATTGTCACTTAGCAAGTTAATTGTGGTGAGCTGTTTGCGCTTTTGCAGGCTCTGCAGTTCTGTTGCTTCCATTCTGTGACATCGGTGTCATTTACCGGCGACACCGGCGGCCTCTATCAAGGTTCGTGTCTTTACGCACTGCAATTGTATTTCAGTTCTTAATGATGACAAGGCAGTGACTGATGCCGATGGCGCTCTTGCACTCTCGCGCTCTGGTTGAACCAAACATCCTTACCTGTCCTTATTGGATATACCTGTACAGATAAATATATCAATACGCATGATACATATTTCAGGGAATTGGGGGTTTACAACTTAAATATACTCCCATGGTGTGAGTTTCCTGTGCCGGCAGCACGCGTATTGTATGTGTGCATGTGCGCATTAAAGGGATTCCCTCATCTCTTATCTGCCGCGTACTAGGAGCTAGTCATAGAGAGTAATTCATATTTACACTACCAGTGAAAAGTTTGGAAACACTTCCTCGCGAGATTATGCTTAAATGCTTGACATTAGTTTTGTATATAAATTGTGGCTACATGAAATATGTCATTTTCACAGCTTGCACAGGCTACAAAGTGCATTGGAATGCTTGTAAAGCTCACAATGCAGAAATATGAGACGTATGTATATATAGCAACATACAAGTGTAAAGAGGGATATACAGATAAAGTCAGGAGGTTTCATTTAATGGATATATTAGACCAGATAGTGAAAGTAAATAAGCCAAGTGTTGACAAGACCCATGGCTTGACAAGTGCAGTTTTCTTTCCTGTATTGTATTTCGTATTAACAAAGAGCGATATGGTGGGACATATAAAAGGGCTTATCCTTTAAAAAAAAAAAAAGAATAACCATTAGAATTGCTAGTCTTTGGCATGTGGTATTATGGGGAGTGACAAAAACATTACAGACCATTTCACTGTACATAAGTCTGTGTAGTGCAGGATGATTCATCAGTATTTTTGCTTTAATTTTCCTGGAAGAGAAATACTGTACATTTTAAAACTGTAAATCTGGTAAAATAGTCAGCTTTTGGGAGTGTACTAGCATATAAATAACCACAAAAACAATAGACATGGAACCAAAGATTCAAAGCAAACTGTCCTAATTCCTGAAGCACAGAAAACTGTTGCTGACATTACAATATTAAGTTATATTACTAAGACTAATGCAATAATTAACTGGTGATGCATTGATATTGAGTCAGATAATTTAAACTGTGTTTGTCCCACTCACAGATTACGATTTTGCCACACCAGTGCAAGTGGACTCACTTGGAGGCTACATTTCCCATGATGTGTCAAGACATGAACGGAACAGGAGGTCCCTGTCAGAAGCTGGCGGTTCGCTGCACTATCATGTCACTGCATTTAGCAAGGAATTGCATTTAGACCTGCAGCCGTCCCATGTGCTAGCAGAGGGGTTTACCATACAGACACTGGATGCAGAGGGCATCAACACAGCGACCCTTGACCCTTCTATTCATAACTGCCTCTATCAGGGTTCCATACGAAACCATTCTGAATCCTCTGTGGCTATATCCACCTGCACAGGTCTGGTAAGTGTCTCCTTTTTATACTCACTCATAGATTCACTGACTTCAAAACTTAATGAGCTACATCAATGCCTACTAGTTTCTATGAGACATCCTAACTGAAATGGAACCTCATAAGTGACTGGTTTGAAATGCACTACTGGTTTGGGCAGCAACTTCTGTGTTCAAACATTTCTGAACACGTCACCCAAAAATGTTTTGGCAAAAATATTCAGTTTGAAAGTGTCAAATTAGTATCAAAATTTCTTCTGCTATGTCCTTTTTTTTTTTTTCTCTAGGATTCCTTTGCAGAGCTCCCTTTGAATTTGGCCAAAACATACCTTAATAATTAATACTTTGTGTCTTGTTCATACTTAGACACTGCACTGCCATCTACTGACGTGGATCAGCACGATCGTCTCTGAGTTTTGTCAATTACACAATACAGTTTTCAACTCAAAATGGAAAACTTTTTATGGCCGTTCATTTAAACGACAATGGCGTTTTGGGGGCCTAAAAACGTAAGCTTTTGAAAATGGGTTTCAAAGTGCTAGGGTTTGAAAACTAAGCCTTTACCGTCTACATGTAAACAACAAAAACGTGAATTTGTAAAAATGGTGACGTCATGCGCATGTGTATTACATGTTCACACATGCGTATTATGTGATCACAGGGTGTTCCTTGACACCTTCAACTACTGGCCTGGCATACATAATACAACCTTTTTAGTAATTTTTGCAGATCCGTGTGAATAGGGATCATTTTGACAACGTTGTTGTCTGTTTTTAGTACATCGTTGTCGTGTAAACATACCCTTAAACTAGTGAGTTTAAGAGAGCGTTCTACACAATGATGAATTCTCACCTGCTTAACAAAAGAAGCAACTTGAGCATCACTACTCAGACATCAAATGTTTATGTTTGTTTTTTGTTTTTGTCAGTCTTTCTGTCTCCTGGCTTTAGACCTTTTTGCTTTTTCGGCTGTATAGGTACTGATTCTACCGTGATCCCTGCTGGTCAAACATGACAATAACTATGTTCCATTGTCTATTGTTTTTTTTTTCACAGCAAAAACTTTAGCACACAACTACTGAATGCATCTTGAATCTGTTGACTATGGATATAGCTCACTAATTTGTGTAATAAAGGTCATATGTGCTGTTCCATTGTTGCTTTACTTATTAAGTACATGGACATGATTCAAGTGGCTGCCAATGTCAAGTAGCAAGTATGCAAACATGTCTGAGTTACGGTTAGTATTATGTCTTCTAGAGCTTAGAAAGTATATGGTGTTTCACTGAGCGTATAGTGTAGTATATAGTGTGCATGAAGAGCTTAGTAAAACAGGTTCACTGAAGCATTGAAGTATGAAGTAAATCAAAGTAGAGAAATGGCTTGTGTGGGATGGAGTACTGACTTCTGCTTGACATATCTTGGGTCTTCTTGTTTTCCTTCAGTGAGGATCACGTCTCACCTTGGGTAGTGGGCTACTGTAAAATCATCCCCAGAGTTCTGTTGACGGACTCTGCCTCCACTCCCTGCTCTTTTGTTCTGTGTTTGCCCTGCTTTCCTGTCTTCCTTGTTCTCTACAATTAAAGACAGAGTGAGGTTTCAGGCACATGGCTGGCAGCGCTAATCTTTGCATTGTCCTTTTCATTAGTGGTAGCTTCTCCACTATAAAACAGCAGTGACCCATTCTTTTAAAACTGTGTGACAACACAATGTGATTTGGGAGCAATTGCATCTGAATAGACTGCAGGGACTCTTTGATCTACTCCCCCCTTCTTTTGAAGCTCTTTTTTTGAATGATGGCCTGAGCTCAAGGTGATTCTCTAGACGGTCTTAAAGGTGCCCCTATTTCAGATATACAGGACGCCAAACAAGACCTGTGTGTCCCTTCGGATTTTGTGCTTAAATGTACAGAAGAAAAAGGAAATGTCTGAGAAAAAAGGAGTCTTTCACTCTGTCACTCTGCCTCTTTCACTCTCATTTTCTTTGTTGGATTGAAAAAGAACGAGTCACAGAGGACTTTAACCCTTCCATGTCATCTCCGCATGATGAGGAGCTTTGGATTAAGTACAAATGAGAACCCATTCATCCCTCTGCTGATCCGCAGCAACCCCTTGTGCTGTGAAAGGCTGAGGAGGCAGTTGCTTAGAGGAAGAGAGGTTTTGTGTGGCGAGAATGCCAGTCCAAAAGTAAAATCAATGCTTATCTGGATGAGAACCCCCACAGTCGAAACATTCAGAGGTAATGCCGTTCATTAGGTTACTGAGTTGATGAAAGCCTGATTTGCTTGCTCGCTGTTAAACAGTGCATAACATAGCAGATGGACAGGGATTCTGTTGTTAAATGAAGAACAGGCGGTCCCGGCCTTTAAATCAGGAACAGAGGGATTTACTCACTAAATCCTGCTTCTTTTAAAGTTTTTAATTACTGAGCGCTTTTCAATTGCCGTTATCACTTGCTTCAAATGGATTGTGTGGCCTCAGATTTGATGGCATGATCAAACGTCTTCCATCCAACCTTAAACAACACACATCAACATAGTAATAAAATGCCAGTTGATTTGTGGATTAGTTTAGTCATGTGTGCTGTTTCTAGGTTGGTTCAAAATCTTCTAGATGGGCTGCATCCAGGATGGCATATGAATGCCAGTCCCACAATACAAGCTGCTTCAGTTTGTAAAAGCAGATTAGCAGGTGGAGCTTCTGAAGTGGCGTTCTGGTACTTCTTGTTCAGAGGTCAGAACTTCCACCGGATCAAGCTTCAGGGTCACATGGTTGTGCAAGTTCAGATTTGCTTTTCCAGCCTATGGATAGACAAATCCACACCCTCTGGCCTTGGGTCACTGTTCCATATGGCTGGTGACAGGTTCGAGCCCATCCCCCTTTGAATTAGCTGATTTTGCTTTCTAGACGTGTTTTGACTGGCCGGGCCACCATGCTGTCCAGAACTAGATCAAGTAACACAATGAAAGACTTAGAGATCTTTCATAATACTGTTCAACTTGGATTATTGATGGATGAACTGGCAGTGCTGCTATATTTAGTTGTTATGATTTGTTTGACACATTGGCACTCATTTCTGGCTAGTCCAGTTTAATGCATCCTTAGACCTGTCAGATCAAGTTTTTAAAGCAGGTAATGAGACAGCAGACTTGACATGTTCTTTATCTGTTCATGTTAATTGGCACCATTGTTTGCTAACAATTAGCATGTTAGGAAGCGCTGCTGGGTAGGAAAACAATAGGTTGACTAAATAGCTTTAGGTTACAAATGTTGACAATGTGAATCAATCAGTTATCTCAGTCAACATACATGGATGGAAAACTTCCCCTTTTTCACGATGTCCAACTTGATAGAGATGCTATTTGCTGATGTTTTGCTAGATGTTTGGTATTCTGAATCAAGGAAATCCTCAGCTTTATTGACTATATCTTTGTTCCCATTTAGTGTACACTTTATATATATACACTCACCTAAAGGATTATTAGGAACACCTGTTCAATTTCTCATTAATGCAATCATCTAATCAATCAATCAATCACATGGCAGTTGCTTCAATGCATTTAGGGGTGTGGTCCTGGTCAAGACAATCTCCTGAACTCCAAACTGAATGTCAGAATGGGAAAGAAAGGTGATTTAAGCGGTTTTGAGCCTGGCATGGTTGTTGGTGCCAGACGGGCCGGTCTGAGTATTTCACAATCTGCTCAGTTACTGGGATTTTCACGCACAACCATTTCTAGGGTTTACAAAGAATGGTGTGAAAAGGAAAAAACATCCAGTATGCAGCAGTCCCGTGGGGGAAAATGCCTTGTTGATGCTAGAGGTCAGAGGAGAATGGGCCGACTGATTCAAGCTGATAGAAGAGCAACTTTGACTGAAATAACCACTCATTACAACCGAGGTATGCAGCAAAGCATTTGTGAAGCCACAACACGCACAACCTTGAGGCGGATGGGCTACAACAGCAGAAGACCCCACCGGGTACCACTCATCTCCACTACAAATAGGAAAAAGAGGCTACAATTTGCACGAGCTCATCAAAATTGGACAGTTGAAGACTGGAAAAATGTTGCCTGGTCTGATGAGTCTCGATTTCTGTTGAGACATTCAGATGGTAGAGTCAGAATTTGGCGTAAACAGAATGAGAACATGGATCCATCATGCCTTGTTACCACTGTGCAGGCTGGTGGTGGTGGTGTAATGGTGTGGGGGATGTTTTCTTGGCACACTTTAGGCCCCTTAGTGCCAATTGGGCATCTTTTAAATGCCACGGCCTACCTGAGCATTGTTTCTGACCATGTCCATCCCTTTATGACCACCATGTACCCATTCTCTGATGGCTACTTCCAGCAGGATAATGCACCATGTCACAAAGCTCGAATCATTTCAAATTGGTTTCTTGAACATGACAATGAGTTCACTGTACTAAAATGGCCCCCACAGTCACCAGATCTCAACCCAATAGAGCATCTTTGGGATGTGGTGGAACGGGAGCTTCATGCCCTGGATGTGCATCCCACAAATCTCCATCAACTGCAAGATGCTATCCTATCAATATGGGCCAACATTTCTAAAGAATGCTTTCAGCACCTTGTTAAATCAATGCCACGTAGAATTAAGGCAGTTCTGAAGGCGAAAGGAGGTCAAACACAGTATTAGTATGGTGTTCCTAATAATCCTTTAGGTGAGTGTGTGTATATATATATATATATATATATATATATATATATATATATATATATATATATATATATATATATATATATATATGCACAACTGTTTTTAATATGGATAATAATAAGAAATGTTTCTTGAGCAGTTATTCTAGCCTTACAAGCCAGACCCACATCAAGATGTTGGGTCTGGGAACACACCATTGGCAGGGCTCAATCCGAGGGGCGGAATAAACGGTTGTCTTTCAAATTCCCTCTGCACGCAATAGGATAGCGCTACAACCAACCAGAGCAACGAAGAAGGTGAAGCGGAGCTGGTTGATAGATTAAACTCCGAACCGCTTTGAACACATCTTCCTTTCTTAAGAATGACTTCAGTGCCGTTCTTTGTTCTTTTCTCAAAGAAAAGCTTAACTCCATGTCTTCCAGAGTCGCGGCCAAAGCTGATTTGAAAGGCCGCTGTTCGCCAGCTTCTTTGTTTTCAAGTAGCACACGGAACCGCGGCAACTCTGCCGTCATTATGTTAAGCCCGCCCACCGACTCTGTACACGATGTGATTGGCCTGACCAGAGTTTGGTTTTTCCAGCTTGCAAGCCAACGGAGAGTTGCTAGACAAATTATATTTGCTGTCACTAGGGTGCGTCTAGATTTCTAGGTTACAGTTATTCAGCATATTAGAATGATTTCTGAAGGATCAAGTGACACTAAAGACTGGAGTAATGCATCTGAAAATTCAGATTTGCCATCATATTAAAATAGAAAACTGTTCATTTGTAGTAATATTTCACAATATTATTCTGTTAACTGAATTTTTGATCAAATAAAGCCAACTTTGTTGAGCATAAGAGACTTCTTTCCAAAATATTTAAAAATCTTACTGACCCCAAACTTTTAAATAGTAGTGTGTGTTCTGCTTTATGTTCTCTCTATAGCTCTCATTTAGAAATGAACCCAGACTTTTCATGATTAGGCCAGAAATGTGAATATAGGCAGGGAGTGTTTTTCAGAGTCTATCAAGCAGACGACTGAGTATAGTTAATTATCCTCCTAGTCTTTTGAATGGTTTGCAAGCAGGTCTTTGTAAGGCAGGGGGCTCAGTAGATTTGCCCTTCAGCTTTTGCTGAACTCAGACATGAGTTATATGAGTAACTTATTCAAGCACACCTATTTAAAATGATCTGTTCTCATACTGAATTAATCAAATTAATGTTAAGCCTTCATACATGTATTGATTGAGCAGTTGACGTGATATTCAATGTAAATTAATGTAAATCAAAACTTTTGTGTAAACTGTGCAAATGAGTAAAAACAAATGGAAAACTGAATCAGTTATGCAGTTTATACAAATTCTATGAGGTGTTAGTCATTTTTGCTAAACAGGTTTCCCACAGATTCTCTCTCTCTCTCTGTCTTTGGGTGTGGGGGGGTTTCATGAAGTCTTTTTGGATGGCAAAGTGTTCTTTTATCTTTTATAGACAGCCTGGCCAATAGTCCAACCTCGTGGGTGCTAGACTGTCTGTGAATGTGTGAGGTGTGTATGTGTGTGAATTGCTGCTGAAGCACTTCAGCTGTGTTTATTCAGTACCAGACCTGCTGGTTCAAGCTGATGCGCTAACGTGTGGGATTGCACTTAGGGACAGTTGTGATGCTAATTCACTCTGACTGGAAAGGAGGCAAGCTGTCAGTGCGCTCAAAGCTTGGATACACTGCAGTGAGAGTAGAGCACCGGGGCATTCAAACATCAATGGAAGAGAGAGGCTGGGAATTACCATATACAGACTCCAAGAGCAGATCTGTAGTGCTTGTCTGACTCAGGAAATTGTGAGAAAATGCAATGGAGTTTCCATCAGACATGTTTGTTGTCATGATAGGTACTTATGGATTTTGCTGTTTGGGGCCTCCAAGTTTAAGCTCCTATTCCGGCCATCATAATTAAATGGTGATGCATTGGGACATTTGGGAAGTGCCATTATAATTATATATTAAGATTCTGTGATTCTTTTGGTCATGATTATGCATAAAAATGTAAAATCCTTATGTAAAGTGTCCCTTACATTTATATCATTACTTCTTGTAAAGGTCATGCAGGTCATGTACAAACCCAATTCCAAAAAAAGTTGGAACACTGTACAAATTGTGAATAAAAAAGGAATGCAATAATTACAAATCTCATAAACTTATATTTTATTCACAATAGAATATAGATAACATATCAAATGTTGAAAGTGAGACATTTTGAAATGTCATGCCAAATATTGGCTCATTTTGGATTTCATTAGAGCTACACATTCCAAAAAAGTTGGGACAAGTAGCAATAAGAGTCCGGAAAAGTTAAATGTACATATAAGGAACAGCTGGAGGACCAATTTGCAACTTATTAGGTCAATTGGCAACATGATTGGGTATAAAAAGAGCCTCTCAGAGTGGCAGTGTCTCTCAGAAGTCAAGATGGGCAGAGGATCACCAATTCTGTGGCCAAAAATAGTGGAGCAATATCAGAAAAAAGTTTATCAGAGAAAAATTACAAAGAGTTTGAAGTTATCATCATCTACAGGGCATAATATCATCCAAAGATTCAGAGAATCTGGAACAATCTCTGTGCGTAAGGGTCAAGGCCGGAAAACCATACTGGATGCCTGTGATCTTCGGGCCCTTAGACGGCACTGCATCACATACAGGAATGCTACTGTAATGGAAATCACAACATGGGCTCAGGAATACTTCCAGAAAACATTGTCGGTGAACACAATCTATAGGTCAAAAAAGAAGCCATATCTAAACATGATCCAGAAGCGCAGGCGTTTTCTCTGGGCCAAGGCTCATTTAAAATGGACTGTGGCAAAGTGTAAAACAGTTCTGTGGTCAGACCAATCAAAATGTGAAGTTCTTTTTGGAAAATTGGGACGCCATGTCATCCGGACTAAAGAGGACAAGGACAACCCAAGTTGTTCTCAGTGCTCAGTTCAGAAGCCTGCATCTCTGATGGTATGGGGTTGCATGAGTGCGTGTGGCATGGGCAGCTTACACATCTGGAAAGGCACCATCAATGCTGAAAGGTATATCCAAGTTCTAGAACAACATATGCTCCCATCCAGACGTCGTCTCTTTCAGGGAAGACCTTGCATTTTCCAACATGACAATGCCAGACCACATACTGCATCAATTACAACATCATGGCTGCGTAGAAGAAGGATCCTTTACATTTCACTGCCGGTTGTATATTCTGTATATAACTGTGTATGTGACAAATAAAACTCTTGAATCTTGAATCTTGGATCCGGGTACTGAAATGGCCAGCCTGCAGTCCAGATCTTTCACCCATAGAAAACATTTGGTGCATCATAAAGAGGAAGAATAAAAAATTCTGTTTTTATTCACAATTTGTACAGTGTACCAACTTTTTTGGAATAGGGTTTGTAAATTAGAGGTTTTCAAACTGTGGTCCGGGCCTGTTAAGGGTTATTTAGAGCTACAATTCTGAAAAAAAAAAAAAAAAATTTGAATCAAAATATGTAAATTTAAAAGATTAATCATCAATGTTCTGGTGAGAGCCATAGTTTTTACATGACAGATAAAAACAAATCTGCATATATTTTTGTAAAAACATCTTGCAAAGAAAGTTTATAGTTGCAGTATATAAAACACGTTTGCACATCCAGCGGTACATATATTTTCCAGATAACATTTTTATCAAGGCTTTAGAACAATGACAGCAGAAATGAAAATGACAAGAAAACGGCAAACGATTCGTTTGAGCTGTGCTGCGCAGACTGTTTACGAGCTCATACACGGGCCGATCTCAAATCACGCGACCCTGTTACTAAACAGCACTGGCAGATCCAGAGAGAAAGCGCTTGAATTCACCACAGTATTAATAACATCGCTATTGCGAGATCTAGTGGAAGCGTTTGGTGCAGAATTCAGTTATAAACCACAGATATCAGATCAAACAGAGCTGACGTGGAGACCAGGAGAAACATTGAAACATTCAGGGGTTTCAGTCCACAAATCATAAACATTCACCATGGATTTAATGTAGTAACACCCCATGGTATTGTGGAAGAAATATATATATATATATATATTAGATTATTCATCTCAGGGTTCATACAACCTTTTGATAGTGAAATTCAAGCACTTTTTCAAGTGTTTTACACTTTTCCCAGCACTTCAAAGCTCTAAATATTATCACATTTTTATATAATTTTTAGTTTGATGATTTGTAAAACAAAGTTTAAAGGTGTAGGCCACTTTATGGCAAAAAAGCACTTTTATTTAAAAAAATTACCACTATAGCCAGTAGGTGGTGGTATAGGAGCACTTATTTGACTTAATAGCCATTTCCACTCCTTAAATATATGGAACAAAGTAGGAAGTCACGAAGTCTCATGAAAAACAAAACTTTTCTTCAAATTGTGACTGAATTACACAGAAAACAAGTAAAGCTCGCTCCTTTTAGTTCAGTATGATACTACAGAAGAACTATAGCACATTTAATAAGAGTGGAATATTAAAATATATATATTAAAATAGGTTTTTGCTCATTAATGTTGTTAATAAAAGTTCATTTTTTCTACCTATCAATTCAAGCTCAGCGCTTCACTGTTAAATTTCCAATAAACAAACATCTATTATTAGTAACTGGACTTATTAACAAAACAAAAGTAATTTTATGATTAACTTTATGATAAATTTTCCTCCAGCACCACCAAATCAGTGCTGGTGCCACTGCTCTCAAATATCAGTATGGAGCCCTGTAACAGCTTATTTTTAAGTAAGTTCTTTTGTCTTTGGGTTGTTATATTACTCACAGATTTCTGCTCGTTTCTAAATCAGATACAGATAAAGTAGCACAATAAAGAATACATGTATATGAATGCATTAGTGAGAGAGCGATTGTGTGTGAATTTAATTCTACCTGGTAGCATTTCTCTACTAATAGTGAAGCTGTGGGTTTTAGTATATGCTAGAACTTTTCAGTTTCTAAGCTATTTTATTGACTATTTTATTAAGCTATTGACATTTCTACTGAATTTTTTTCTGTGTGCGTGATCTGCACAAGCTACTGTCTGTATGTGTGTGTGCAGCAGCGCATTAGTTTAGAGCAGCGATTAACTTACGTGTACATTAAGCTGTGTAAAACGGAGTATGCATTTATTTGTCATTTTAACTTTGAAAATGGAGCGTAAAAAAGTGGACTGTTTAGTAAATTTCTTATCCTGTTGTGCCCATAGACTGTAAAAAAATATGGACGTAGTGTCCGTGACGTCACCCATAGGATTCTGAAGAGCAGTTTTGAAGCGTAAAGTAGGGTTGAGCTGGCCGTTGCCATCTTGGCAGTGCGCCACTGTGCGTCACTCCTGGATAACAGAAAATGGGCAAAGAGGTGGGACGTGGGCGGGGCTGAGGTGACGTGATGACTAACAGACAGCAGACAAAAGACAATCCACCTGTCACTCAAGTGGCCACGCCCTTAATTATGCAGAACTTTAAGGCTTTATATAATGTAAACGAAAAAAATCACCCCCCTCACAGTTGTCATGAAGGGCAAAATTAGCCGTATAGACCAAAACCACAATTTGTACCAGGCTGTAAACGTTTTTTTTTTTTGCTGTAAAGTTGGGCGTTTTAACATGGGGCTCAATGAGATTTTGCGCCCTTCTGGAGCCGTCTCTAGTGGCCAGTTGATGAATTGCAGTTTAAGTCACTTCTGTATTGGCTTCAACAGAGAGGTTGCCGCTTGGTTGTGTCCTCTTTAGGCCATGATAAGCGACTAGTTGACGTCAAGCTTAAAGCATCATGGCAGAGCATTAAAGTTTCAGCACTTTCAAACCAAGCATAAAAAAATTACTTAACAACAGTAAATGTGGCTTAAAATATAAAGGCATAATATATATATATATATATATATATATATATATATATATATATATATATATATATATATATATATATATATAGAAATGGGGTCTTTCTCAAGGATACATCATATTACGGGTCCTTTACATCAAATGTTTGGAAACTCTTGGACTCTCGTTACTGATTTAGTCTTCCTTGTTTGTTCGGTTTACAATAATTTGTTTAAAATAGCAATACAATTATGATAATGTGGTGTATTGAATCACAACATATGTGTTGTGATGTATCATATCATGAAGTATTTTGCGATATCCTACACATACAGTATCTCTACAGGGGTATGCCTGGAACCAGTCTGGGATTCTTCCTACCACTATTTGACTCAGTCCCTCGTATCAACCACTCTTGAGTCTGCTAGCTGAGAGTCAAATGCTCTGCACCATGGGAGACAATAATGCTCAGGTGATGTGTTGGACGTTTATACTTGTCTGAGTTTTGGGAGGGCAGACAGACAAATTGAAACCAGAGTGAATATATGCTGGGCTTCTTTGTAGTTACAAATGTTCCCCACTCCCCCTTTCATAATTCATGGGGTGTTATGCCATGTTAGCACTATAGGAGTTGCCAGGGGCTATTCCCTGGTGGTCTGTGTGGTGACAGTGATGTAGAGGCTGCTTGGGGATGCCAGAGAGAGAGAGAGAGAGAGAGAGAGAGAGAGAGAGAGAGAGAGAGAGAGAGAGAGAGAGAGAGAGAGAGAGAGAGAGAGAGAGAGAGAGAGAGAGAGAGAGAGAGAGAGAGAGAGAGAGAGAGAGAGAGAGAGAGAGAGAGAGAGAGAGAGAGAGAGAGAGAGCTTTTGGGAGAAAGTATGGAAGGGGAAAGGCAGGCTTTTCCTGTAATAGCTCTCGTTCTCACTCACTTGAAGACCTAAAACTAATGGCCAGTGGTGAAGTGGCTGTCACACCAGCTCTAAGAAGCCATAAATATTATAAGGAATCCCATATCTTGTGCCGTGGACCATTTGGGACAGGCATTTTAAAATTCTCATTTCTTCATTGAGGTTTAATTATGTTAGTCACGCTCATGCATCTTTCTGTGAGTAATAGAGTTATGAAAGGACACCTTTTTGTCATTGACAATTTAACTGTGCAATATCTGAGGCTTGGGCAGCAGCTTCATCTTTTTAGTCACTTCTCTTGTTTAGTTTATTTAGGTTTACCCACTAGACCAGCTTTCATTGTGATTTTTTTTCCTCAAGTTTGCTTAATAGATCTTAGTCACTGTGACACCATATTTCATTTCTGACACACATGAAAATGAGGCTGTGAGAGATGTGTGTAGTTGTGTTTTGTTCTGTAGTTTAACAACATGCAGTTTTTTCAACTGACAAAACATCTTTCTAAAAAGAAAACCTTCAGCAGACAATTATTTTGAGTCAATTTAGAACATGATGGCATATACTACCTTATAGTGTACAGTACGATTGTAAAGACTCCAAGTCTATCCTCTCACAGCCGTTTTCAACCTTGTAAAATTCATAATGGCATCTAACTTGACTAAGGTCTATGGAGAAATTTTGTTTATTACCTGTTGTTATAGATTCAGGTCTACATGTTGCTGGAAAGTTCTGTTCCAAAACTCAGTGTGCAGGATTTTTAAGGCATGATAGATGCACTCCATACATAAAGTTCATGTATTGTGTGTATCTTTTTCAGAAAACAGAATGCATAGAATACATGAAGCTATATATGAAGAAAAAAAAAAAGTATTGAATATATATATATATATATATATATATATATATATATATATATATATATATATATATATATATATATATATATATTTTTTTTTAAATCTAACTAAAACAATCTTTTCACAGAATATTTGTGTTTACTTCAAGAGTTTAAGTGCTTTTCACAGTGTAACATTAACTATTTCAAGCCCCCCATGCACCCACCCATATAAAGACACTCTCAGACATAACCTTACTTGCAAAATCCCATAGGATTTATTTGAATTACATTGTAATTAACTACAAACCCGATTCCAAAAAAGTTAGGACACTGTACAAATTGTGAATAAAAACAGAATGCAATGATGTGGAAGTTTCAAATTTCAATATTTTATTCAGAATACAACATAGATGACATATCAAATGTTTAAACTGAGAAAATGTATAATTTTAAGGGAAAAATAAGTTGATTTTAAATTTCATGGCATCAACACATCTCAAAAAAGTTGGGACAAGGCCATGTTTCCCACTGTGTGGCATCCCCTCTTCTTTTTATAACAGTCTGCAAACGTCTGGGGACTGAGGAGACAAGTTGCTCAAGTTTAGGAATAGGAATGTTGTCCCATTCTTGTCTAATACAGGCTTCTAGTTGCTCAACTGTCTTAGGTCTTCTTTGTCGCATCTTCCTTTTTATGATGCACCAAATGTTTTCTATGAGTGAAAGATCTGGACTGCAGGCTGGCCATTTCAGTACCTGGATCCTTTTCATTTTACATTTCACTGCCGGTTGTATATTCTGTATATAACTGTGTATGTGACAAATAAAACTCTTGAATCTTGAATCTTGAATCTTCTTCTACGCAGTCATGATGTTGTAACTGATGCAATATGTGGTCTGGCATTGTCATGTTGGAAAATGCAAGGTCTTCTCTGAGAGAGACGACGTCTGGATGGGAGCATATGTTGTTCTAGAACTTGGATATACCTTTCAGCATTGATGGTGCCTTTCCAGATGTGTAAGCTGCCCATTCCACACGCACTCATGCAACCCCATACCATCAGAGATGCAGACTTCTGAACTGAGCGCTGAGAACAACTTGGGTTGTCCTTGTCCTCTTTAGTCCGGATGACATGGCGTCCCAGTTTTCCCAATAGAACTTCAAATTTTGATTCGTCTGACCACAGAACAGTTTTCCACTTTGCCACAGTCCATTTTAAATGAGCCTTGGCCCAGAGAAAACGACCTGCGCTTCTGGATCATGTTTAGATATGGCTTCTTTTTTGACCTATAGAGTTTTAGCCGGCAACGGTGAATGGCACGGTGGATTGTGTTCACCGACGTTTTCTGGAAGTATTCCTGAGCCCATGTTGTGATTTCCATTACAGTAGCATTCCTGTATGTGATGCAGTGCCGTCTAAGGGCCCGAAGATCACGGGCATCCAGTATGGTTTTCCGGCCTTGACCCTTACGCACAGAGATTGTTCCAGATTCTCTGAATCTTTGGATGATATTATGCACTGTAGATGATGATAACTTCAAACTCTTTGTAATTTTTCTCTGAGAAACTTTTTTCTGATATTGCTCCACTATTTTTGGCCGCAGCATTGGGGGAATTGGTGATCCTCTGCCCATCTTGACTTCTGAGAGACACTGCCACTCTGAGAGGCTCTTTTTATACCCAATCATGTTGCCAATTGACCTAATAAGTTTCAAATTGGTCCTCCAGCTGTTCCTTATATGTACATTTAACTTTTCTGGCCTCTTATTGCTACCTGTCCCAACTTTTTTGGAATGTGTAGCTCTCATGAAATCCAAAATGAGCCAATATTTGGCATGGCATTTCAAAATGTCTCACTTTCAACATTTGATATGTTATCTATATTCTATTGTGAATAAAATATAAGTTTATGAGATTTGTAAATTATTGCATTGCTTTTTTATTCACAATTTGTACAGTGTCCCAACTTTTTTGGAATCGGGTTTGTACAAGTACTACAACTAATCAGCTTCATCTGGATTCTCTTTGTGTATGTGATATAAAGTTGAGAAGGGGCATCCGAACTTGTTCGACTTAACACTGTCAGACAGGGCTGGCCCAAGCCCTTATGGGGCCCTAAGCAGAATTTTATTTGGGTGCCCCTCGTGCCACCAATACTATTGTCAATTCTTGATAATTTGCACACCCAGTATCAATGTTAGTAGTTGCTGTGTTGCTTACATCATGTCTGGCTGTCATATTTTTACTCTTATACGGTTTTTAATTGTAACAGGAGCAAACCCTCAAGAGTGGTCAGTTGTTAATATTCAAAGCCTTACAATACTACAGTTCAGACAGGGATATGTACTTTTTTTAAGTAGTCTCTTATGCTGAATATGCTCACTTTTCCCCAGGATTCTTTGATGAATCGAATGTTCAAAAGAACAGCATTTATCTGAAGCTATAGAAAGCTTTCAAAAAATCCTAAAAACACTGTACACAACTGTTTTCAACCCTGATAATCCTAAATGTTTGTTGAGCAGCAAATCCTCATATCAGAATGATTTCTGAAGGGTCATGTGACACTGAAGACTGGAGTAATGTCTCCTGTTTTACTGTATTTTTGATCAAATAAATGCAGCCTCGGTGAGCAGAAGAGACTTCTTTTAAAAACAAAAAATGTTGATTTCCTTCAAACATTGAACAGAGCTTTTATTTTAGCGGAAATACAATATTATTTTTTGCATTCCATTCGACTGTGTAGAAATAACCATTTTATTTTCTAAATAAAAACTTGAAATGTAATGTATAACCAAAATGTAGGCTACACAACTTAATTCCATGGGGACGATATGGCACTTGCAGAAAAACATTTACTGAGAAACTGGAAGCTATGCTGTACTCCGTCCAAAACATGGACAGACAAGATATTCACACTAAACAATAGCGCATTCTCAAATCCATCCATTCAAAAAATCGTTACAGAGAAACTGATGAGTATGTTTTAGCGCCGATTTTTCTCGCACTTTGGACTTTGAACCCTGGCTAACAAGCGAATAGTGTCCGGCTGATGGCGCAGCGAGCTCGTGCAGTGCTGTCAGAATCAATCTGTGCATATATTAGAAAACTTAACATTTTGCAGTTTATTTAGTAATTGTTTAAGGCCATTTCACGATTTCACTCATCATAAAATAACATCCAGCAACAAGTCATTTCATGTGCTCTTAGGGGCCCCCTGGTGGCAAGATATGCCTCGTCATATTTTCTTGTCTTTAAAACACTTTGTCTACACTGGACACGATGGTTGTCGCATTGTAGACAGCATCACTGATTATAATGGGTTCTATCATTTCAGACCTAATATTACTGTACCTTTTAGCACTGCAAAATCATGCTAGCCCAGTGTTTCATTAACCAGGGTTAAAGGTATATTTAACTCTGGGGTTAAAAAGATCTCAGATATCCCAGTGTTAAGTGCAGTTTGTGAATTTGTGTAGATCTCCAATATGCAAATGCCCTTCAAGTGTCCATTATTTTTCTGAGCACACAAACGCACACTCTCACCCCTCTGTAGCCAGTGAAGTTGATGCTCTGGTCAGATGTAACCCAGCAGTGGAATGCAGATGTGTTTTAAAGCTGGGTAATAAGCAGCTTTGGGTTTCTCACTGCTCCCTTCCAGCCTTTAACAGCATGTAAGCACTTACTCATCTAGATTCTAATACCATGGTTGGAGGCTTTAAAAACACTCAAGGTTTACACAAAGAGATGCTAATTACGTTTCACAGAATCACAGAGACAAGCAATAAATTATTCCCCATACTTGCGCTGAAGACTCACTAGTGATGTAGTCAAAGACAGATCTCATGAAACCACATAAAACAGACGATCCCTGTGGTTAAATCATCCATAGAGTATTGCTTTGAGGATCTTGGTTTATTAGTTAATTCCCTACCTCTGATATTCTTTTGAAATATGTGAAGACTCTGACTCAATGAGGGGAGTGAGATGTAAAAGAGCTCTCATGGTTTCTGTTCGCTGTGAAAATGAAACGTGTTTATGTGGCAGCAGACAGTGACCCTCTAATCTACATCTCTTACAAGTGTTTCTTGAAGGAGAGAAGAAGAAGAGACTGTAGTTGAGTACTTCCCTTCGTTCCCTCGAGTGTAATAGGCTTTAAGTAGTCAGGTGGTTTTTGTAGAAGGCTGTAGTTAGGCACTTGTGTAATTATGTGATCACCTGTCACACATTATTACATTAAAACACATTGCAGCTCAGTAATATCTTCAACAGCAGAAATTCCCAAACGTTTTTTTTTGTCTGCCAAACCCCTTTGACCTAAAATATTTACTTGAAGTGCTGCCTGAGATTTTAAGTGGATATTTCAATAATTTAACAATACTTTCAGTCATTTACAGTTGGTCACATGACATGCAGCTTAAACAAATTCTAAATAAATAAATAAATAAATATCCAATAATAAAAACAATTTTTGTAGTACTTTATTTTACAGTTCATTAATTGTTAATACAAATTAATGAATTATTTAAAAATTTTTATGATTTAATTTAACTCATGAACCCCAGTTTGGGAAACCCTGTTCAATAGCATCAGATCTGAATACTGAACCTGAATGCTGAACTTAATGAAATTACAAAAAAAAAGAAAGACAAGAAAGCGAGAAAAAAAGATTTATGTTGTGATAATAGGATCCCTGCAGTTCTTCAGTTAGTTTCCTCTCTCATGTCTTCAGCCAGCTCCTTTCTGCATCCCGTCAGACATAATAGCCAAAAACTGATGGTCCCAGATGGAATCATTTACCCCCATTATCGAAGCAAAGCACCTCCATCTGCTAACTGCTGGACTAAGTTGTTAGATATTTGACAGTAAAGTTTGTTATGTCTCTAAAACAAATGGAATACATGTGTGATAATTGTGTGAGGTGGACTGCGGGGCACTTGCAGAGGATGTTGGTTAAACACATGCTTGCGGGATGCCGTGTACGGGGAGGGCTTCACTGCAGGAAGCTCATCTCAAAGAATTGAAATCTGCTAGCTTTTTTTTTTTTTTGTTGAAAATGCCAGCTTTTGGAGTGATTCATCCCCACTCAATCTGAAAGCAAGTGGAAATTAGTGAAAAGAAATTGTAAAAAATGTTTCTGTAAGTGTGGTTTCAAATGAAAACCCACATCACAGTGTCGGGAATTGTCCAGTTATTTTTGAAAGTGGTGTTTTATAATTCACGCTGAACGTGGATCAATGGCATTGGCTTTCTGGTTGTGTGTAAAGTTTTAATGCAAAACTACACTGTAATTCCAATACACTAATAATAGGGTGATTCTGCCCTATTATCATCAAAAAAGAATCTTAACCCTGTTATTTAAAGAAAGCAAATTACATGCTGCCCTTCTTTGGTAGATTTGTATGTGCCAGACGTTAGCTTGTGTCTTGTGTATAGTCTGTATGTACATTTGATGTTCTTAATGCTTAAATGCAGATTTCAGTTTTACAGTGGCGCACACTATGACTCCTACATCAATCAAATGAAACCCACACACGCGGGCAGTGTGGATGAGAACAGGGTCAGTAGAGTGCACTTTTACATCCAATATGGCTGTGCTCCACAGTGTGCATTACATTTTTTCTTGTAGGTGTATATGTTTGATTGTGTGTATTTGCAGATTCCACATTTTAACGATTATTATAATCAGAGGGCTCAGCACTAAGGATGTCCTGCTGTTCTGGAGCCTGTGTGAGAGAGTTTCAGGCCAGATGACAGAACTGTCACTTGTCCTTTCAAGGCAGTGCTGCATTGCTACTGACATTTTTACATTCATTGATTTTGTACATCCATTTTTATGCCTTTCAAAAATCAATAATGTTTTGCATTTAAGAAAAATTATTTCAGCTAAAGTGCTGAAAAAATATCCCACAGATTATTTATACATCCATGTTGTAAATACTCATTTCTGACTACAGTCAAGAACAGGCTGTTTTCGTGCAAGTGCCTTTAAATGCAAATGAGCTGCTGCGTGCCACTCCCTCTCTGCACAGTTCCCGGATTCTCTGCCAAGTACTAATAAGACATCTGCTTGGTTTTGCTTATCATCTATATCGCGATCAGTCTCACGGATAGCATAGTTTTTCATTCATCATTAAAGTTGATTTATTTCCACGCGTTTTAAAGCTATATTAGTTTAAACTTCTAATGGATCGTTTTCTGGTTACATTTTGCACTTATCTGACGCACACGCACAGGCAACTGGCTGTCAGACGTCAAGTCTCGTGAGTAACTTCTCTTTCACAGTTTGTGATAAATTGTAAAAATTGTGTGAAATACACACAAGGGTCTTGTTCACCGTTGTCGCTTGCAAAAACAAAATAGTGGCACTGTGGGTGGAAACATGCAGATTAAGGGGATTGGGGGTAATATTATAATAAGATCCCCTTCCTACATCAGAAGGGGAGAGAAATCTGAGCCGCTTGTTTTTTCACATGCTTGCAGAGAAAGGCTTACCAAAACAAAAGTCCTTTTTTTCATGTTTTCTGGGTTGGTAGGTGCACCGGGGACCCAATTATAGCACTTAAACACAGAAGAAGTCAGATTATCATGATATGTCCCCTTTATAGGGGACATTAGTTCACCCAGAAAATGAAAATTATACAAACCTACACAACATTCATTAATCTTTGGAACACAATTGAAAATATTTTTTTATGAAATCTGATAGATTTCTGTCCCTCCATTGAAAGTCTATCTTGATGCTTCAAAGCATTCTAAAATATCAATGGACGTACAGAGAGCACTCATCTTGCTTGACATGTGAGAACGAATCAGGATAATTCTCACGTGTCACGCCAGCACATTTGAGCTTCCGGCAGAACCAACAAGGTTTGTTCTTGCACATCAAGCAAGTACAGTTGAGATTCTGTTTATCATATTTGAGTGATCTATGTATGTTTGCTGATCAATATTTATAATTTATAATATTTCATTTTTGGGTGAACTATCACTTGAACATAATTATTTCTGGCAAATATAAAAATACATATTATTTTTATGTTCAAAATTAAATGCATTGCAAAGTTTCTGCAATGAACTGATGTGCTCATCACTAATTGGGTTCTCCCTATTTCCTGAGATCACGTTTGTAGATGTTGGTAAAAA
The DNA here is from genome assembly GCA_018749465.1 of Paracanthobrama guichenoti. Taxonomy (NCBI): domain Eukaryota; kingdom Metazoa; phylum Chordata; class Actinopteri; order Cypriniformes; family Gobionidae; genus Paracanthobrama; species Paracanthobrama guichenoti. The sequence continues at coordinate 32,254,301 of CM031949.1, forward strand.
CATCTCACATCAGTCGTCTCACTTTTGTTGCCTTCAGTTAGTGGAAGAAAGCCGTTGGAGAGGTCAGCTTGGCTGGAGAGCGATGAATGCCCTTGTTGCCCTGTGTTTAATGGGGGGAGCAGATGCCCCAGATCATTGCGGCAGCCTGCCACGGTCTACCACTGTTTTCACAGCATGGGCTTTTGCGGACACCGCCTCAGCCCTGGGAGTGGCTTGTGTTTACTTTACCACCTGCGAGACGGGAGGGGTCAGGGCACGCGGGATCAAACACACAGGGGCATGAAGAACACAAGGGGGTTAAATCAGTGACTGAATGCACGGCTATACTGCAAGGATTTGCCTGTTCGTGGAGGGTGGGGTTAGGTTGAATTCCAAAGCCAGACGGAATGTGTGAGTTATAGCAGTTTGGGAGACAGAGGTTAAAGATCTAGTCTTAAAGAGGGAAGATGACCTCAGCTCGGTGACGAGAGCAGCTCAAGTCATTCAGGAAGATGCGCTGTCCCGTGACATATGGTCTCTTTGCGATACCACAGGTCTCTAAATATTATCTTTGAATTTGTGTCATCTATTCAGTATTTAAGAAACCATTTAGTATTTATTTTATCCCCAAGCCAAACTGACAGGACAGAGTGGCTCATCTTTGTTTATTATATCTTTGTGGTTATGTAGGTAAAATATTCCTCTCACCACTCACAATAATCTGCCTTCTCAGAAGTTTGTCTCTCTGGTAATAATGGCTCTGCCAGACTGTATGGTCCTGGAACTGATGACTGGAGGACTATGACCTATTTTACAACTGCAACATTTCCCACTTAGCAAAGCCAGACCTGTCAGGAGGTGCTCAGTATAGTCATTGTGCTGAATTAATGATAACTTCGTGGTCATATTCAAATGACCATATACAGAGTATGTATGCAAATACAGGACTGAGACATAAAAATCAATATAAAAATAAAATAAAAATCAATAGAGATACACCTATTTTATAATTTAACCACTCTAGACTGTCTGCAAGAGCACTAAAGCAGTCATTGATTTTTTAAAAATCACACGTCATTAAACACATGTATTGTGTGCTGTACTTACAGTGTGTAAACCTAAAGAACGCAACTTTATACAAAAAGCATCCTGTAACCTAAAGGACCTAATGTAAATAAAACCTAAACATTTTATTCATATTTAGACAAACAGCATGATTGCAAGAGTGTGATATTTTTATACAATAACAGCAACAGAACATGTTAATATTGAGTAAATCACATTTTGCATCCAATATTGCGGTTATGTAGAGGTGTTACTGAATGAATACTTGTTTTTGAATGAATAATTTTCATTCTTTTAGATGTCATGGACCTCCAAATATGATCCTCCTCCTGTGAGGGACCACATTTAATTTAAGTTGAAAAGGCATTCTTATTATTATTATATATTTTCATGTATAAAGACATTAATACAGTGAACAATTTATATTATAAATGTGAAAATATTATTTGGATAAATGATGGGAAAATATTTAGTTTCTATTATGTTACATCATAACTTTTTACACACTAGTATTGTACTGTTAGATTTATTATTTATTAATTAAATTTTTAAAATGTATTTTAATCAATTAGATTAATACAATTTCATTAATTTATTATTTTAATCTATTATTTAATTATTTAAATACAATTTTAATATTTTTATTTGAATCAAATTGAGTTAGTTGGTTAGTTTAATGTTAATATTATTATTCATTTATTTTATTTATTTTCCCCGGATCCCAGTTTGTAAACCCCTGTTTATAGTGTTTTATCTATTCCTTTTTTCCTGAATAAATTCAATGTTGTTGTTACATTTCTTTTTGGATTCTGTGTTTTAATACAATTTTATGAATCTTTTAAAATGTAATCAAATTAATTTTGAACAATTCCTTTCAAACAAAGTGCTACACAGAGGTTTACTGTTTAAATTAAAACATGTTAAAAATTATGTGATATTCCTTCAATACAATTTTAACTATTAATATTATCATTACTTTGAGAACTACATTCTACTGTACAATAATAAAATATTTCTGTCATAATTCATTCACACAGAGACTCGCAGAATATGCAGACTTCATATTTAATTAGCAGTCTTTTGCGGATTAATATTCACAGATGCTAGTTCATATCACAATTTGTGTACAGGCCTACTTTTGATATATTCATCCAAATTTTGCTGTGAAATTCTATTTTTATGATGGGATTCCTTCTGCTTTTCCACATTGCGGAAATCACAGGGTCCCATTAAATACAATGAAAAGATTCATCATTTAAATCTAAAGAAAGAATGAGGCCTAAATGTGTAGTACATGTTTGCTTCAAGGGTTAGTTCACCTAAAAATTTTTATTCTATCATTAATTACTCTTCCTCATGTGGTTCCAAAGCCGTAAGACTTTCATTCATCTTCAGAACACAAATGAAGATATTTGTAGTAAATTCTGAGTGATTTCTGTCCCTCCATTAACAGCTACTCATCTACCACTTTGATGCTTCAAAAGGTTCATAAGGAGACCATAAAACGAATCCATATGAATTGAGTGTTTTAGTCCAGGCTTTTATTCACATATAAACATTCATCAACACAAATCAGTTATGGTAAACAGAAGCTCAAGCATGTTCGCTTGACGTGCGAGAACCAATGAGGTTCATTCTTGTGTGTTACGCACCACTTTTGAGCTTCCGCAAGAGGTTTGTTCTCGCTTAGTTTTACGATCTCGTCATGATCTTTTTGAGGCATCAAAGTGGTGCAGCTGTCAATGGAGGGGCAGAAATCGCTCAGATTTCATTAAAAGTATCTTCATTTGTGTTCCAAAAATAAACGGAAGTCTTATGGGTTCAGAACAACACGAAGGAGAGTAAACGATGACAGAATTTTTATTTTTGGGTGCACTATCACTTTAATGAAACTGACATTATATTGCTTTTCCCATTAATAGTGCAGTTCTGAAAAGTGGTTCACACTAGTATATTGCTATTTTTTTTTGCTGGAAACAGCATTGTAGAAACACTGACCCAAAACAAATAAATCTGGAGACACATGTGTATGACTTATAATGAAGCAATTAAGCTTTGACATGTTTTATTAGTAATGGCTAAATATGTGCATGTGTTGGCTTGCTGTGGATGTGTCCCAGGGCACCAATGCATGTCACTATCATAGCAGACGATAAGCTTTGTGCTCGCCTTTGACCCCACACCTCATTAATCAACTGCTCGTGAATATTTGACCTCCCCCACCTACCTCTCAAACATGCCATCTAATTCAGCTCTAAAAGATACATAAAACTCCACCAAGCAACACAAACACACGCACAGGTGAGAGGAGACTGAGTTTATGTGATCTTTGATCTTTTTAATTAATATTAGTATTTTTTCCTGATGTTAGAAATGGTCAGCTTTGCAGAATTAATGTTGCCATGAAAGTGAAGTTGCAATAGTCTTTTCTTCCCTATTGTGATGCATCTGAGGGCATCTGACTGGATTGTTGGATAATTATTGTTTGCTGTTGCTGCGATCTTATGTAAGTGACAGGTTGTCCCGCCCTTGTGCTAGTAAACACGCCATCAAAGAGAGCTGTGTTCGAAATCGCCCCCTATATGCTCCCTACATTACTCCACTAACAGTGTTGGGGAGTAATTAGTTACATGTCATTATATTACGTAATTTAATTACAAAATAAATGTAACTGTAATCAGTTACAGTTACTGAGAAAAAAAAAAATCATTCAATTACAGTTACTTATGAAAATGTTAATGATTACAAAGGGGTTACATTTGAATATTTTCTGTAAGAAGCTAGGATATGTAAAGTAATCAAATGTAATCAGTTACATTACTTTAATAAAGTAATTGAAATATTTACACTACTTATTACATTAAATAGGGTAACTTGTAATCTGTTACGTTTCCAAAGTAACCTTCCCAACACTGTCCACTAATAGTGTCCACTTGAAGGAGTGAATAAAATCTAGGGCGCAAATTCGGACACTGAGAAGGGCTGCTGCTTTTGCATAGTTTATGCTTGCTGTTTAATAATTTGAAATTTAGCAAACTGGCAGTTTCAGTACTAATGAAAAAATGTATCTTGAACTCTGTCATGGAAACTAGCATGTATAAACCTTAACAATTTAATAATCAATTAAAAAGTAATTTATACCTGTAATATATTGCGTTGTAACCACATTGGACCAGTTGTTTGGAAAATGGATATATGGATGATTCAGTAGCAGGCACCATCTTCTGGCGAGATACGGGAATTAGTATATATCAGTTGTACATTCGTTATTGCAGAGCATTGTGGGATTAAACAAGTGCACTTGATAACGTCCACTATGGTTTTGACACAACTACAAATGGCTGTCCCCTCAAATAATGCCATATTTTAGGGTATAAGGGGTGATTTCGGACAGGAGGGAGGGGAAGTTACTTTGATTAAAGATTACAAGGGCACATTTATAATAACTACTGCAATATACCAAAAAACAAGAACTGTCATTTTTTTATTTCATGGTGACTTTCAAATTAACCATACAGCATGGTACTGTACAGTAGGTTTGCTCACTTTTACTTCTCAGGTTTCCTTTTCCTTGGAGAAAGGGAGTTAATTAGAGATTTTCAAGGGCTGAGTGCTGTTGAGAGAGGATGTAGATATGATAGTCTATCATACCTGTCATGCCTGGCTTGTGGCTATGCTAATCGTCACTGTTAAACAAGCTGCTGAAAGGTTATGCTGCATATGAACTTCCCTCTGCTCTCTGTACTGAAACATTTGATAAATGGGCAGCTCTTTAAGATGCCTTCAGAAGCCCCAGGCTGCTCTACGTCCCGCCATGTCATCGTTTGTTTATTGTGTACTGACAGCTGTAACTATGGCGATGCCCGTGTTTTGTGACTCCGCAACAGCTGTTTTTTAACCACCATTTCAGCTGGAGGGACCATGAATCCCCCACAACCAGGAATATAAAAGTCGATGGTCTCCTGGAGGGCTTTTCTTCCATGACATCAAACTCACCTAAATACCTCCATGTCTTTGATTTGATATATTTTCAGTCCCACATCTGTGCGCTCTGATTTTAGCTTGGTCTTGAGGGTTATCTCAAGGCTAATGTGTCCTTTTAGGAATATTCCTGGTTATCTAGAAGTTGACCTCTGTTGACAGCATCTGTTGCATGCTGTTGATTACCACTGAGAGCAAGCACAAATCAGCCTTCAGTTTTTCAAAACAAAACAATAAACATGATGACAGTTGTGTCAACATGTATTTACAATGGAAATCTTTTGGGCAATTATTGTATAGTGTGGAACAGATGCTGTCAATAGAGCTAAACTTGAATATTTCCTTAGCCTGCTATATTGGACATTAGAGATGGACAATAAATTGGTACTATATCAGTTATCAACCTACAGTATATTAGGGAACACTAATTGTAAATATAGAATATACACAGGTGAAGTTAATAACACTGATTATCTCTTCATCACGGCACCTGTTATTGGATGGGATATAATAGGCAGCAAGTGAACATTTTTGTCCTCAAATTTGATGTGTTAAAAGCAGGAAAAATGGGCAAGTGTAAGGATTTGAGTGAGTTTGACAAGGGCCAAATTGTGATGGCTAGATGACTGAGTCAGAGCATCTCCAAAACTGCAGCTCTTGTGGGGTGTTCCCAGTCTGCAGTGGTCAGGATCTATCAAAAGTGGTCTAATGAAGGAACAGTGGTGAACCGGCAACAGGGTCATGGCCAAGGCTCATTGAAGCACGTGGGGAACTGGCCTGTGTGGTCCGATCAAACAGACAAGCTGCTGTAGCTCAAATTGCTCAAGAAGTTAATGCTGGTTCTGATAGAAAGGTGTCAGAATACACAGTGCATCGCAGTTTGTTGCGTATGGGGCTGCATAGTCGCAGACCAGTCAGGATGCCCATGCTGACCTCTATCAACTGTCAAAAGTGCCAACAGTGGGCACGTGAGCATCAGAACTGGACCATGGAGCAATGGAATAAGGTGGCCTGGTCTGATGAATCATGTTTTCTTTTACATCATGTGGATGGCCGGTTATGTGTGTGTCGCTTACCTGGGGAACACATGGCATCAGGATGCACTATGAGAAGAAGACAAGCTGGCGAAGGCAGTGTGATGCTTTGGGCAATGTTCTGCTGGGGAACTTTGGGTCCTGCCTTCCATGTGGATGTTCCTTTGACATGTACCACCTACCTAAGCATTGTTGCAGACCATGTACACCCTTTAATGGAAACGGTATTCCCTGGTGGCTGTGGCCTCTTTCAGCAGGATAATGCACCCTTCCACAAAGCAAAAATGGTTCAGGAATGGTTTGAGGAGCACAACAAGTTTGAGGTGTTGACTTGGCCTCCAAATTCCCCAGATCTCAATCCAATCGAGCATCTGTGGGATGTGCTGAATAAACAAGTTCGATCCATGGAGGCCCCACCTCGCAACTTACAGGACTTAAAGGATCTGCTGCTAACATCTTGGTGCCAGCTACCACAGCACAGTCTAGTGGAGTCCATGCCTCTATGGGTCAGGGCTGTTTTGGCAGCAAAAAGGGGACCACAATATTAGGAAGGCTGGTCATAATATTATGCCTGATCGCTGTATATCGGCCAATATTAGATATTTAATTGTTATTGTAATAATTGTAATTAGTACATAGAATGTATGGGTATAGGACTGTAAAATAAAGTGCTACCTTTATTTTTCATACTGTACTAATATATAAATATAGCTGCAAGTAGCAATAATGGGACCAAGTGCAAATAAGATGGCAAGACATGCCAACGTCACTGAAAGTGTCAGACCAACTACAACAATGAACAATTAAACACATTTTAAGACGATTTTAGCCAAAAAGGCTGAAAAATGCATTGTAGTCTATGGGAATTTCATGTTTTGTTCTATTATAGCTCCACCAAGAGGCACAATCCTACCATTTTTTTATGTCCTCGGAGTGAGCCTATACATGTGTGTAAATTTTGGTGAAAATATCTCATTTCGTTTTGGAGTTATAGACATTTATATGAAGAAAAAAAAAAAAAAGACTGACACCTGACTTTGGTTGGATTTTACTACCCCTTACTATCAATATTTTGACATTTGGGCATTATCATTTAGCTAATGACCTATGTTTCCGAAGTTCTGAAGCTGGTTTTGTCTAGATCTGACTAGCAGTTTCGAAGATATCAGCTAATGTTTTTTAAACCATACGCCGAAACCTGGCAAGTCTGGTATCATTGGACTTGGCAAGGATTCAGGAGACAAAAAAAGTTACTCCCATGAAAATAAGTCAACCACACCCAAAGTTATAAGCATTTGGGAAAAAAAATCTCCACTAGGGCGCTGTTCCGAAACGCTGCAGGTCACTTCATGCTTGTGATGACACGTACCAAGTTTAGTCTGAATACGATAAAGTGTTGCAGAGATACAGCCTTACGTCTGTTTTCACAAGAGCTACGTAAAATTTGTTTGTCGAATTCCATAACATTTTGTGAGCACTGTCTGATGATGTTCTGTTTCAATTTTCATGAAAATTGGAGCAACGGCCTAAGAGGAGTTAAAAAAAGTATTTTTTTCAGAATATTGAAAATTGAATAGGGTGCAATCGAATCGGCTTGAGCCAAGGAATCAAAGGAAAAAAGGAATGTTGTTTCTAGCCATTAGGGTTCAAATGATATTAGCATAAATATGTGAAAATTTGGACAGGTGGTAGCGCTAGAGGGAATGAGTTAGAGAATCCACATTTGGCGTGGTTACTATTGGTACTGACCTCTATCAGTGTACCAAATTTCACAACTTTCCCGCAAGCGGTTCTATGGGCTGCCATAGACTCCAATGGCGGAATAATAATAATAAGAAGAAGAAATCTAACGATTTCAATAGGTGCCTCCAAGATCTTCTTCGTGTTTGGCCTCAATTAATGTTGTGATGCCAAGATTTATATAGCATTTAAATAATTAATTTATTTTTATTTTTTATCACATATACCTTTAATAAGTCATCTGCATATAATAATTAATACTTTTATTCAACAATGATGCATCAAATTAATCAAAAGTGATAGTAAAGACATATAATGTTACAGTTCAAATTAATGTTCTTTTGAACATTCTGTTCATAAAATAATTATGAAAAAAGGTATCACATTTTTCACAAAAATATTAAGCACAAGATTTGAAAATATGTCTTGGAATATATATTGGAATATTTCTTTAGCACCAAATCAGCATATTAGAATAATTTCTGATAGATCATGAAACATTTTACTGTATTTTGATCAATTAAATGCACCTTTGTTGAACATTAGAGATTTAAAAACACAAAAAAAATCTTACTGACCCCAAACTTTTAAACAGTAGTGCATATACATTTGACATGGAGTCTAACCTCACTGTTTGTTCATATATGGCTCTTAGCTTCCTGTTCCTCTGTACTCTGCAGTCAGGTCTGATCCGGTTCTCCGGCGAGGAACTTTTCATCACTCCACTACCACAGCATTTGGCTTTACGACACAACTACAGCGCCCCCTCTGGACATCACCCACATGTCATCTACAAGCGATCAGCTGAGAGCAGAGTGCATGCTGAGAAGACTGACTGGCCCAGCGGCTTTAAATCAAACAACCCCTACGAGGACCACCGCCACCACCACCACCACCACCACCATGACTACCAGCACGGAAAGCTCCAGAGACAACATTTCTGCGGACGCCGCAAGCAATGTATGTAAGGGAATTTCCTTTGAGCTTTTTGTAGATGGAAAGTGCATCACACATGATTTATTTGTAGAATTCATCAGTATGCATATAACAGCAAAGCCCTCTACAGCAAAGATATTTAGATAGATTCCAAAAGTAAAACTGTGTCGTCATTATCATCTGTTGTATGGAATTGAATGAAGGCTCGGAAACAGCATGTGAAGTTAATGACTGTATATTTCCTGGTCTGTCGTCGCCTCTCCGCCGCTTTTTATCAGAGAACAAGCTTGGAAAAAGGAAAAGCAGTTATCTGAGGCAATTTCCAGTTTCTCTCTTTTTCATGAGTTTCCATACTTTTATTTCTCCACCTCATCCTAACTACAGATACTCCCAAGCCTCCTACAGAGGATCATTTTTTCATGCCTGATGAGTTTGAGCAGCAAAGCCGGGTTAAACGCTCAGAGATTACATCGAGCAAAGAGGGTGGCCTGAATGTGGAAACTCTAGTGGTGGCAGACAGGAAGATGCTGGAGAAACATGGAAGAGAGAATGTCACTACTTATGTCCTTACTGTCATGAACATGGTAAGCAGAGCTATCAGCAGCATGTTATTGAGAAGACACTTTGATCCGGCATGTTCAGTGACCATTCTCTTCTTTCTATAGTAATATGCAAGGTGTTGTTGTGCTAAACAGGTCTCCAGTCTTTTCAAAGATGGAACGATTGGAAATGATATCAACATGGTTGTGGTCAGCCTCCTTCTACTTGAGAAAGATCCGGTAAGATAAATAAACATCCATCCATCCATCCATCCATCCATCCATCCATCCATCCATCCATCCATCCATCCATCCATCCATCCATCCATCCATCCATCCATCCATCCATCCATCCATCCATCCATCCATCCATCCATCCATCCATCTATCCATGTGATCGATACTAGCACATAACTTTTATGATATGGACATCAATTGAAATAACGTCAGAGTCAGTTGTTCATTCATTAACCACTCTAATGATTTAAACCTGTAACTTGTCTTTTTTAACTATTCTCATGACTCATAAGACTCATGCGGTTTGTTTTTGATTCACTAAAAAGTAATTTGTTTGGCAATAAATAAGTGGATGCTGTGCATGTTTTTATTCACTGCAAAGAATCATCTCATTAATTCAGGAAACAGACTATACTGGTCACACTGTATGTTTTTGATTCACTAAAAAGAATTATCTCACAAGACAAGTTTGTTCATGTATAGGAATAAACTGGTCATGCTGCATGTTTCTGATTCACTAAAAAAGGATATAAATAAGTTATTTGTGCATAAATTGGACTACACTGATATGTTGTTTTTGAGTGCAGTCCTCTAATGCTGGGTACTCACCAAAAGATAATCGGGCTGATTTTCCCCCCTTCCGACAATCCTAGCTATGTCCCGATTATCTTGATGGTTCTAAAGATTATCTTATCAGATTTTCCTGTGGTGTGAAGTTTGTTAAGAGTGTCCGAACCTGCTCGGAAGAATGTCGGAGCCGTCCTGATCGTGAATCGGAATCAGAAATCCTGATGTGTTGGGGGAACCCCGAGGACAAACGCGCGCACACTCACGTGAAACAAAATCAGAAAGCATGCTGAGAGAATACGGAAGCATAACAAACGCGGTCATGGCGCAGCACAAAGTGATGTGGACAGCAGAGATGGAGGATCATCTAGTTGATTTGTGGCAACAGCACGAATGTTTATGCAACGTGTCATGTAAAAACTACCATAATAGACTGAACAAGGAGAGGAGTTTTTACCATTACTCACCTCTAGCTCACTCTGTAACATGTACAGACCATGTTCCCGCCGTCTCCACGACTTCACCCAAACCCTGTTCTTTTTTTTGCGTGAATTTTCTGTGAAAATCATTCCAAACACTATCATCGCAATTTCTTCCTGCATATCATCCGCCATCCTTATTCTGAGATTTCCTGCATTTACAGTCGGGACTCTGACTCTGGAAATCTAGGATCATTTGTCCTCATGTTTGTGGTCTATCACATTTTGAAAATCTTATAAGATGTAAAAAATCTTTTGGTGTGTACCCAGCATAACTCAACAGAAAGATAATTCTTGGCATTATTACTACATTATTATTTCATTTGCTTTTGTGCTAAATAGTGCAGGAAACACTGGTACCTATAGCTAATTTATTCTCATTAAAGGTGCATTTGATGTGTAATATCTTAATTTTTTTTTTAAAGAATCCCAGTCTTTTTTTCTATTCTTTTATACACATATGTCTGATCATTCATTACTCTTTTATCTCTCTCTCACCACCCCTCTGAACACTTCATTTCTCTCGGTTTCACTGCTGTTAGCTGGGCTTGTCTATCAACCACCACGCAGACCAATCCCTCAACAGCTTCTGCCAGTGGCAATCAGGCCTGATAGGTAAAAATGGCAAGCGGCACGACCATGCTATACTGTTGACGGGGCTGGACATCTGCTCCTGGAAGAATGAACCGTGTGACACCTTGGGTAAGGCACTTGACATTCACCATCCAGCAGCAGAAATGGGTCATGTGTTGTGATGTTAGTGGCTAATAGAGTTGCAGGAGGCTGAATTACACAATGCAAAGGTTAGAAAGAGCTTGTGGTTGGTGATGTGTGTCCTAATCTGGCCTCAGGCAGAGAACTTCACCTGAATGAATCCAAGAAAGCTTAAATCCACTTTGCAGTCAGTTGGCAGTTTTTTCAATTTTTACTATAGAGGCGTCAGCCAAATGTAATGAATTCATCTCTGAAGCTCCAAACCACAAGTATGCACTCCTTTGAATGTATGGCAAAGGGGAGAGCAATGCTTTTAAATTGCTGCTGTATGATGTGAAACTCAAACCAAAGCTTTTTCTGAGACCATGCAGTCAGAAAAATAGTCTGAAAGTGTGTTTCTGCGCAATGGGATCCTGTTTCAAATTCTATAGTTGTGAATACATCATGGTGTGTTTAGTGATACTTAAATCATTTATTAAGGTTTTCACCCAGACCTCTTCGTAATTGTAATATCTTTGTAAACAATCAATTTGACTCACGTTCCCAACATGCATCAGTGTCATTCTTCTTCTTCCACCACCCATGTTTTGCTGTTTCTTTCTGTCTGCAGGTTTTGCTCCAATAAGTGGGATGTGTAGCAAATATCGTAGCTGCACGATTAATGAAGACACAGGGCTGGGTCTTGCTTTCACCATCGCCCACGAGTCAGGACATAAGTACGTTCACTCATTCTTTCAGGTCTCATACAATTTCAATTTGGGAAACCATATGCTGTGAAACAGGCAAACATTTTGTTTGTGTTTGCTGGTTGCCATTGTGATAAGGGGAAGTTTATGTAGTACGTCTGAGACTTTGTTTTTATGACAGCCGTATTTTGATTCCTTTGGCGTATTCTCAACATAAACTGGAACAAAATCTATCCTGGAGAACCACCCGGCTGATAACATGTTGTGGGATTTGTTATTCTCAGTGGTTCAAACATTTTGGTCAAATGAAATGGACACGTGCCTCCAATGTGCATGGTGTTTGGGGCAAAATCTTCACTGGCCAACAGTCATTAATCACTCATTTATTGAGGAGTGGTCATTTATAAACACATGGCACATCGTGCAACACTGTTCGTGTCTGAATTTCGTGACTATAGTGCATATGTTTTTTTTTTCATTCTCACAGGGCTGATGAAAGTAAGCATGTAAATGTGTGAGTGTGAATCACATGACTTGTTCTGTTCAGTAGAATACAGAGATTATTGAAGAGGTTTGTGGGATGAAAGAGCTTTCAGTTATAGAGGTAATGTCCCACCTGACTCAGGGAGTGGTTTCTGTCCTGAGGTTGTACATTAATAGTCTCACTGGGTAAAACTCACAATCTCCATCTCTCCCTCTTTTGCTCCCTCCTTTTTTTTGCCCCAGTTTTGGAATGATCCATGACGGAGAGGGGAATCCCTGCCGGAAGACTGAGGGGAACATAATGTCTCCCACACTGGCTGGAAATAATGGTGTTTTTTCTTGGTCTGCCTGTAGTCGGCAATACCTGAACCGATTTTTAGGGTAAATTTTCACTTCACATGTCACCAGACAAAAAGTAGTATATAAATATATTTTAGAAATGTATATATTTGTATTGTAATATATTGTAATATTTTATTATATATATATATATATATATATATATATATATATATATATATATATATTTTTTTTTTTTTTTTTTTTTTTTTTTTGAAAAATGCTTGTTAATATAATATGAATTTTGAACATGGATTTTGAAAACTGCATTTTAATATATCGTTTATTTAATAATATATTTTGCTAAATTATTTATATTTAATATTTTACTTAATATATATACATAAAACTATTTTCCCCCATTTGAGATACATATAATATGGTACATTTTAAAATGCCTGTTTCTATGCTCATGTTTCTTTGCATGCATTTGTTTTCACAGTACAGCTCAGGCTTCTTGTCTAGTGGATGAGCCCAAGCAGATAAGCCAGTACAAATACCCTGAGCAGCTTCCAGGTCAGCTGTACGATGCCGATATACAGTGCAAATGGCAGTTTGGATCAAAAGCCAAACTCTGCAGCCTGGACTTTGTGAAGGTATAGATCTTCAAAATATGCTATTAGGCTTTTCTTTCATAGTTGGATTACCTCACATTTTTATGCTTAATTTGTTTGAGAATATTTGAGTTCATTTAACCGTGTGTCCACCAACACATCTTTTCCAGTGGATAGCATATTTTTCCAATTGTTTTCAATGGGAGCGCCACGTTTTTAAAACGGCTGGAGTGTAATGATGCTATCTATTTCATGCTGAAGGGCAGAGCACTCTGCGTTTTTTTACCGGTCGCCGAGAGTTGAAGAATGTTCATCGCTGTCACTTTACACCTAGCCGTCCAATCACAGTGGAGGAGGGGCAGGACAAATACAGCACCAACTGCCACATTCTGCTTGTATAATGTTAACATGATAACAAGCGTAATAATGGAACAAAATAATTTAAAACAAGAGCCAGCGCAAATACTTTACATTGTATCTACATTTTTATATAGAAACAATACAGAAACAAACTATCTGTGAAACGAGATACTAGTTACACTTTCGCAGATATTCTGTATCATAGCAAGCAAAGCGTCTCAACTGAAAAAAAATTCTGCACTGCCAAAACGCTCTCAAGCAACCACAGCTAAGCATTTTCAGTAGAGCACCTAGCGTTTTCAGCTGGCTCAAAATGCTTTGGTGGAAACACGGCCTTAGGGTCTTAGATATTGAAATGTGCTTCAACCTGTAATGTTTATGTGTAGAGACATCATGGTCAACACAAACACATATCTAAGCTTTGGAATGAAAACGAACTACTGAGAGGAAACCCATTGCCTCAAAATCTACTCTAAGTCTTCATTCACAGTCCATGTACAAAGGTTCAACAAAGATGGACAGGGCCCCCTTTGGCATCCGCTGTAGCCTTTAGTGTCTAACACACACATTGATATGCAAATAGTTATGCTTGGGAAATGAACATTGCTAGAGTCTATCTGTGGGATTAGCTCTTATATGCTATGGACTTCCTTTTTGAGAGATCCCTGTTGCTTTTGTGCACATCAGAGACCTTGTACGTGCGCTGAAAAGAGAACGTCTTGAACGTCGACCTCGATGGAAGGCAGCTGTACATCTTAATTAAGAACGATTGTGAAGATAAAACCCAATGTTTTTGTTTTCTGTCCCCCCAAGCCATCCCATCCTTGTCACAAAGTCGTTAAGATGTAATTAGCCGTGGGAGCTAGTAGTGTTAGCTACCCGGTTATCCAGAGTCCAGTGTTGCTAGCTTTTGTAAACCACGTTTCTCTCTCACTGTCTGCCAGATGCAATCGGGCTGCCGGCCAGCAGTGGCCGGTCTCCCAACCCCTCATCACCCATTATTATCGTTGTATTGTGGGAAGAAACAAAATGCAATGATAATAGCGTGTTTCTTTTGGGCAGCACAGTGATTGATTTTGACAGGCTTTTTTATTTGTTGGGAAAGTTGATTGGCCGTTGCTGTAGAAACAAGAGGTCGGCATGGCGAGGTGCATGCCAGGGAGGTTGAAGGGTTCCCAGCGGGTGTAGGCTCGTCTTTGACTGTGCTCTCTGTGTGTTTGTGCCCACCAGGACATCTGTAAATCATTGTGGTGCCACAGAACAGGACACCGGTGTGAGACCAAGTTCATGCCTGCTGCTGAGGGCACCATCTGCGGACCAGACATGGTGAGTGAGTGCTTGTCAGTTCACCCTTTCTCTGTCTGAACTCACTGAACCACCATTAAGGATGAATACGGACTGACCAGTCTCTCTCGGCATCAGTCTTCATGCACACCTGAAGACTGTTGTTCTCTGCTTTGTGTAAATGTTCCATAAGGATGGTTGGTCCTGCGTGTCTTTCCATTGGTGGCTGGGGATCAGGGTGAGAGGTGCTGATGTGTGGGATTGTGTGGCCTTTGGCTGGGCTGAGTCCTGCTCTCCAGGTGTAACTCTGGGCTCGATCCCAAACCAGCAGGCTCAAGATCTCCTCAGCAGATACACTCTCTCCTTTACTTTACATCCCCTCTCATACCTTCTCTTTGACATGAAAGAGATCAGTTTGGTCTGTGACCTTTTTAAATTTAAACACATTTTCATGGAAATCTCTTTCTAAATTACTAATTATGAGATAGTAAGATATGAGCCAAGCCTAAAATGGAAAATCCACACTATGATATATTAAGGTGAACTTTTGAAATTATATAAAATGCAATTACGAGAAATAGTCATAATCACAAGTTTGTGAGATATGATATAACATTTTGAGATTGTATGATATAAAGTCACAATGTGAAAAATAAAGACAAAAAAACTTTTTTTGAGGAAGAAAGGTTTTCATACATTTCTGATCAATGTGAGATTTCTTTTTCTTTCCCATTATGCAGTGGTGCCGGAGAGGACAGTGTGTCAAATTTGGTGATCATGGTCCTAGAGCAGTACATGGCCAGTGGTCGGGTTGGTCTGAGTGGTCCGACTGTTCACGTACATGTGGTGGAGGTGTCATGTACCGAGAGAGATCCTGCAACAGCCCCAGGTAACCAACAACTCTAAGATTCAGATAATGTGTTTCATACTCATTCAGATATTGATTACTATATCAAATATATATATCGTTATTTGAATGAACCATCTACTATGTATTTGAAGAATAGGGTGTTAAATTCAGTTTGTGTATGTGTTAGAAAAGGAAATCCAGATAAACATGGCATTCGATTGCAAAATTAGCTTTTTTATATTGTGTTGTGGCGGGTTGTTTATGCTAATTAAAATTGCCACTGCAGTAAGTGAATGGAACTTTTTCATCATTAGGCTGCCATGAATGGTAGATCAGCTGTAAATGATGGAAGCACATGTATTTCCTGACCAACTGCTACTCCTAGATTACCCTCTGAACTTTGACACTCTGCATAATCATGTATTAAGTGTACTCTATTATGTCAGGATTCACAGTTTCGTATTAACGAGGTAGACAATAGCAGGTCGGCATATGTGAGGCTGCTGTCACTTTAATACCTTATGCATGTATCCAATATAATGATAATTTCGCCCAAATGTTTACTTTCACTTTAGACATAACTGACTGTGTTTACATGAATACTCACCAAGACGGGGCAGATGTGCGCCTGTCAGTACCCAATTCAGTTCTGTCACAGTTTATTGTGCCTTTAATAACTCATCTTCAAGCATGTCCTGCTCTTTCTTCTCATTCATCCACGTTTCTTTGCTACTCTATCATGTTTAAGCAGTCCTGCGCTGCACAGATACACAATATTGTCAAAAGTATTGGGACATCCGTCCAAATCATTGAAGTCAGGTGTTCCAATCACTTCCATGGGCACAGGTGTACAAAATCAAGTACCTAGGCATGCAGACTGCTTCTACAATTATTTGTGAAAGAATGGGTTCAAGCGTGGTACTGTGATAGGTTGCCACCTATTATAACAAAGTGGATTGGGAACAACAGCAACTCAGCCACGAAGTGGTACGCCACATAAAATCACAATGCGCAGAAGTCACCAACTTTCAGCAGAGTCAGTATCTACAGTCCTCCAAACTTCATGTGGCCTTCAGATTAGCTCAAGAACAGTACGTAGAGAGCTTCATGGAATGGGTTTCCATGGCTGAGCAGGATTGCATCCAAGCCTTACATCACCAAGTGCAATCCAAAGCGTCAAATGCAGTGGTGTAAAGCACGCTGTCACTGGACTCTAGAGCAGTGGAGACGTGTTCTCTGGAGTGACGAATCACGCTTCTCTGTCTGGCAATCCGATGGACGAGTCTGGGTTTGGCAGTTGCCAGGAGAACGGTAGGCCAACTTGCCTGACTGCATTGTGCACAAAGCAAGGTCCATAATGACATGGATGAGCGAGTTTGGTGTGGAGGAACTTGACTGGCCTCAGTCCTGACCTCAATCTGATAGAACACCTTTGGGATGAATTAGAGCGGAGACTGCGAGCCAGGCCTTCTCATCCAACATCAGTGCCTGACCTCACAAATGCGCTTCTAGAAGAATGCTAAATAATTCCCATAAACACACTCCTAAACCTTGTGGAAAGCCTTCCCAGAAGAGTTGAAGCTATAATAGATGCAAAGGGTGGGCCAACTCCATATGAAACCCTGCAGATTAAGAATGGGATGTCATTAAAGTTTATGTGCATGTAAAGACAGGCGTCCCAAAATGTTGGCAATATAGTATATATTTACACACAGATAAACTATATAGAAAAATCTCTATCAATTATAATCATCATATCTCCCAGCCCTGCTCCGTGCCTACCTTTGTTGACATGCTCTCGCGGCCTCATGGGCAGGTGCACCCCACACTTTGAAAACCCCTGGTATATAATATAAAGCAGGATTGTTAAAGATGTGAGTGTCTGTCAGATAGTTGGTGTAGTTTTTGTGCATTTAGGTTCAGGTGCTTCCTCTCTGTATGTGGTGGCAGGTTTATTTGAGATTGGGTTTCAATGGACCGCAGGTGGCTCTACATGTGGTTTGGTCAAGCTGATGGAACGTGGGTTTGTGCTTCATCAACATTTGGCTGTCTAGAGCATCTTAACATATTTCTGTTGGATAAAGAAATACTTATAATGTCTTAGACAGCCAGACCAACAGCCAGGAGCAGTTCCAGTAAAGAAAGAAAGCAAGCAAGAAAGAAACTATTCAAAGGGATGTGAAGTGAGGTGGAGAACTCCATTAAAGCCCTGCAAATACCCAGCCCAGAAAGGGTACATATTAAATATTAGACTGGGTACATATGATCTATATTGTGTAGTGTGATCTCATACAATGTGCTGAGGTAGAATCCTGGTTTTGATTTAAAGATCCTTCTCATAGATGCACAACATTTAGAGATGTTGCAGAAAGATTGCTTTTGGAAAGCACATTTCAGGAAAAAAACAGGGTAGGCATTTCCCAACATTACTGCAAGAAAGCTGTTTTTGAATTCAGATTATGCTGCATAAAAACCTTTACAATGACCTAAATACGGTTACGTTTTTGATATGTTGTATTTAATCCAGAAAAGAAATGGTGAAAATATTTTTTAATTTCTGATTGAATTAATCTTACTCGTGAGCAGACACTGAAGTGCGTTGTTTTTTTGTTCTGTCCTGATTCTGATGGTCTGTATTAGTCCAATGGCGTCTGATCCACTAAGAGAGGCTTAGGGTGCAGTGAATCTGTTAAATGGGTTCGCTTTTAAGGCAGAATATGCACTATAATCTGAGATTTTGGGGAGGTATTAGCCTCCATTTTCTCTGTTTTTGCTGTCAGTGTGACCCCCACTCATGGTTCAATAAAAATACGGGGATATTGTGGCTTTTCACCCTGCAGTAAAGTGTACCATGATCATTGTAACTGACTTCTCTTTTTATCGAGCAGCTGTTTACACATATTTATGAGGTACACACCATGAACATCTGCCTGCATTCTGCATCAAAAGTTCATGATGATCAGAACGTTTTCTATCATTCTATATCATTTCACTCAGAAATGATTGAGAACACTTTCCTTTAAATGTTTCAGAAGAGGCATTTTGATGGATAATCTTCCCTTACTGCTCTCAGACAGCACCTGCAGCAGAATATGTGTTGGTATGTCTTCTGTTTGTGGCGGTGCAGTTCAAGGGGAATCCCTGTACTCATCACTTCAGTATAAGGTCCTCCGGAGACAGCTGTTGAAGCCAGCGGCAAGAGATGTCATCTCACTCAAATAACATTTATCAATAAAAATGATCTGATAAATGTACTCCCTTGACTGTATCCATACTCAGCTGCCAGATTTACAGTTTCATGCATCTTTGATATGAGTGTTTGAGAAATATGTCTCTTGGCAACAAAGCCTAGTGGAGATGGTTGCTGATGGGACTGCCTTTTTGAAGTTTGTTTAATGTAGAGGAACTATTGTTAACTAGCAAAGTATGGGTTAATGCACCATTTCCAGAGGCCAACGTTTAAAGAGTAGGATGCATGTACAATCACCCTCAGGACTTCGGAAAGTTTTTAACAAACAAACAATTAAATTTCATTACATCATTGTTTGGTATTGTTTATTTATATGTGGAGGGCTCTTTTTTAACGACTTGACTTTAAAGTGGATACCTAATGGCTAACAGTGTGGGCATAATGAGGGTTTGATTAAAGATGGGTGTCTTAGTGATGGGTGATGTATTGAGAGAGTGGGATGGAGAAGGATGTGGGTCTAGGTGGGTTTTTTCAGGCAAGTGGACAGACAGGGTGACCTTGTTTCCTCTAAAATTTGCACCCAGTGCTGCTGTTCATAGATTTAACGTTCCCCAGTTGCAAAACAATGCTACAAAGTCTTGTCGACAGAGAGCAAAAAAGGAATAATGTTCCCTTTGCCAACAACTCTTCAGTGAAGTTTAATATGTAGCACAAAATTCATTTGGGTGAAGTTTTTTCGATGTCTAATCAGAAAACCTACACTTATCATTCTCTTCCGCCTCTTTTCTCCCAATCTCTTACTGTGCTCTGTGTTGTTATTGTAAGTGCTCTACCATATGGTGCCATAGTACACTGTTGCTAAAGCTCTAATAGGATCAGCCTGAAAACCTGCTCCAAAAACAAAAGCAGATATGCACAAAAAGCCGTCTGACAGCACTGTTAGACTATCATTGATTTCTCCTGAAAAAGGACACATAATTTCCCATTGCAATAATATGTTTATACACACCTATAGATCTAGAGACTCTTTCAGTAACTTTTTCAGTCTAAAGACATACCATAAATATATTGGTGACATAATAAAAAAGAAAACATTATTAAAGTAACTGAAGCCTACATATTTTTGTATGCCAATCTGAAAGTTTGCATCACCCTGGTTCCCTCAACAAAAAGCCAGTAGGTTTTTCCCATTGGCTTTTGGATTATTACAAAAAATATGAGCTCTGTGACCAACAATTTTATGATTCTTACATTTTGTGGCGCCTAAATACAATCACCAGAAGTAGAAATCTATAAATGAACAGTATGGACTACACCATGGTTGCCTGTCAACACCACTAAGCTTCCAACAAATCTTTTGATCATTATTTAAAATCTACAAGCTAGAAAGTTTTAGTTAACATAATGTGCACAAGTATAGACCTTATGTAGCCCCACCCCTTTTTAGCGTTGCGCTCGTTGTGTTCTGTTTTCCGGTTTGTATTTCCACAGCATGAAGGTATGATGTGAAGGATTTATGAATGAACCTCTCGTTTCAAAATCTTCCCTCAGTGTTGTAGTACTCAAGACTCGGTCTTGAACTCGGTCTCGAGATCATATTTTAATGGTCTTGGTCTTGTCATGGACTCGTGTGCATTTGGACTTGGTATTGACACGTAACATTAGGAATTGGACTTATTCCCGAGTCCACTCGAGTCCCATTCAAAATATTTCATGATTATTACTGTATGTTAATAATTCTTTAAACTGATGTTTGATTGACATGTCCAGTGATTGGTGATTTTCTTGTGCGCAACTGTGCATGACTTGACAAACGTTAGTGCAAAGACTCCCATGAGGTTCTCTCCCACACCTGTGACCCGCCTGCTCTCTCGATATGATGACAGATGACAGTCTCAACACTGAGCATCTCCCCCCAAAAATGTCTGACAGAAGGCCGCCCGCCCTCTCTCCCTCCGGCACATTCACATTGCATTAAAAAGGCAGCAATTTTTCTGCAGTCATTCTGTGCACGCCCTCCGTAACTAAAAAGTTAATCAAATTAAGTTCTAATGTTGTTTGTGGATTTTCTATGGTCTTGGTCTCGACTTGGACTCAGCCCTCTCTGGTCTCAGTCTCGACTCGGGCTCAACCCCCTCTGAACTCAGTCTTGACTCGGACTCGAATGAGCTGGTCTCGACTACAACACTTCCCGGTTTACTGACATTCGTTATGACATCTGCTTCAACATTACAATGCTCATATAACATAATAACGTTCCTTAACTCTCCAATAAGTAAATTCATTTCACCAGCTAATTACTCTTTGACAGCGATTCCATAGAAATGTACAAAGCTATTGCACAAACGGAAGTTCAAAGACAAAATTCTAAAGATGGCTGCACACTTGTTTCTCGGGCACATAAGGGCTATAAACACAACAAGGTTGTAAAAGTGCACTACTGAGTAGATGAGTTTTCCGTTTTGCCATTATGATGTTTTATGCCCCAAACAATCTCTGTAGTTCTATTTAGCCACTTGTTAGCAGCTGCCTTTTTCAAGACTCGTAAAAGCAAAAAAAAAAAACTGATCTATTATATGTTGTAAAATAAACCGTGAAAATATTTTGAGCTTGTGTTAACCACAGATCTTATTTCAGGCATTTAATCAAAAACCCATTCAAACGATTCATTCAAATAATATAAAACTCTTTAGAGTAATTTGTTGGATAGGTCACTCAGTATGTTTTCACTGCAGCTGAACGCACCACCATTCTAGTCACCCACTTTTTCCCATTCTTCAACCCACCAGCAGGTCATGACCCACAGTTTGAAAACAGCTGCTCTAGACAATAGAAGTATGTTGTCAGTTTTGAGATTAACAGTTATTAATTTATCCCACTCTGTGTGTTTTCCCCATGATTACTGTGTTTGATCACTGTACATGCATAAAGATGAGTGATTTTTAAGAGCATGAGGAAGACTTATCTGTTCTTTCTGTGAGCGGTTTCCTAACCTCAAGTGTGAACACGCAATAAAAAGCTAAAGGCCAGACACTAAAAGAACATGCACAGACACACACACATTGGCAGGCCCATGGCGCAGTCCTTTGCTTTGAGGTTAGGCTACAAGAGGGTACCCAAGAGTCTTCCACTTTAAAACACGCAACCATGCCGCAAGCATGCCTCCGCTCTCACAGCCTAGTTACAGGAGCTGCTGGGCTGCTTTTCCCTCAGGGAAAGATGGTGACTGTGTGCTTCATGTGGCACTCGAAGGCATTCCTGTGGCATTGGGAGGAGGCTGCTGCTCTTCTCCAGCCTCCAGCTGCCTCAGCAATACAGGGTGATGGTTCGAAAGAGCTGACCTTTTATGAGCCATTACAGGTTTCAAAGAAGTAATAAAGGTAAACGAATGCATTTTATGCTGGTCAAAGCAGGTTTATGTTAATGTGGTGGTGGCTGTTTTTTGTTGGATCAGCATAGTGATGCTGTTCACCAGAAAAAAAGGTTCACAGTAGTACCTAAAGTGTACATATTACTACTCTAAGGTACTAAAATGCACCTTTTAGGGGTATATAAGGTGTAAGGGTACTGCCCCAGTGACAAGCTGTACCCCTAAAGTGCAATTTTTCTGACAGTGTACAAGCATCCAGCATCCAAAACAAAACATTTTCAACCAGGTTTCCTGCAATGGGGAAGCGTTTACTCAGATCACACAATGTGTAAAGTAGATCAGCACAGCTGTGTGTTGTCTTGTTCTTGCTGAATTTTATTATTCAAAAATCATTGCTGTTGAAAATACAGACGTGTCCAAGTCATGAATGGAATTGCATCCCAAACACTTTATATCTTTTACAGCTGTCAGTTGGGATGTGATTCAGTCAGACATATCACAGATAACACACAAAGACATTTTCTAAGTGCATAATGCTAATGCACATCATATGAAATGTATCTCACCAACCCCTCTTCCAAAAAATACTGAATGGCTGTCATTCCACACGCATGTTGAATGCTTGCTGAGGCACATCTGTTTCTTCTCTTCTTCTTCTCTCTCTCTTGCTCTCTCTCGCTCCCTGCTTCCATGTTCACTTGTGCTAATTGCTGGTTGTTTCACCCAAGCCCACAGCACAACGGCAAGTTCTGCCAAGGCCCCGGTCGACTGCACCAGCTGTGTAACACCAAGCCATGCCAGCCCAACGGAGTGGACTTCAGAGCTCAGCAGTGCGCCGAGTACAACAGCAAACCCTTCAGGGGATGGTACTACAAATGGAAGCCATACACCAAAGTGGAAGGTATGAGAGATATTTGGGCCTTAATGCATTAATTACGAACAAAAGCAAATGTCTCATTAACTCTTTCCCCGGCAGCGTAAAAAAAACAAAAAAAAAGGCTAAATTCTGCTAAATTCTTTATTCTAGCTTCATGTATTCTTTTTTATCAACACTTGATTGTGGGAAAGTTTCATAAAAAGCAACATTTTGAACAAAAAGCTGAGAAAATTGTGTTTTTGTCAAAGCCTACGTCCGGATTGGATTAAGAACGATGATCAAAACAGATGGAGTATATCGCCTTCATCAACACCCCCAAAGCTTGCAGTCCTATAGCTCATCCTAAATTTCTTTCAGTGTCTGGGAAGCTTTTTGTCATAAATGACAGAAAATTCTGTCAATGGTGGTGAAAGAGAACCTTTGCTGTGGCTTAAAAATCCCCATGCATCTTTCTTTGTTTACTGCACGTGTGAGATTTAATGAGTATTTATAACATAACATAACATAACATAACATAACATAACATAACATAACATAACATACATAAAATGACATGACATAACAACATAAAATAACATGACATAACATAACATAACATAACATAACATAACATAACATAACATAACATAACATAACATAACATAACATAACAACATAAAATGACATGACAACATAACAACATAAAATAACGTAACATGACAACATAACATAACAACATAAAATAACATGACATGACATAACATAACAACATAAAATAACATGACATGATGTGACATGACATGACATGACATAACATGACATAACAACATAACATAAAATAACATGACATGACATGACGACATGACAACAACATAAAATAACATGACATGACAACATAACATAACAACATAAAATAACATGACATGACATAACATAACAACATAAAATAACATGACATGATGTGACATGACGACATAACATGACATAACAACATAACATAAAATAACATGACATAACATGACGACATGACAACAACATAAAATAACATGACATGACAACATAACAACATAAAATAACATGACATGACATAACAACATAACAACAAAATAACATGACATGATGTGACATGACATGACATAACATGACATAACAACATAACATAAAATAACATGACATGACATGACGACATGACAACAACATAAAATAACATGACATGAAATAACATAACAACATAAAATAACATGACATGATGAGACATGACATGACATAACATGACATAACAACATAACATAAAATGACATGACATGACGACATGACAACAACATAAAATAACATGACATGACAACATAACATAACAACATAAAATAACATGACATGACATGACATAACATAACATAAAATAACATGACATGACATAACATAACAACATAAAATAACATGACATGATGTGACATGACATGACATGACATGACATAACATGACATAACAACATAACATAACATAAAATAACATGACATGACATGACGACAGGACATGACATGAAATAGCATAACAACATAAAATAACATGACATGACATAACAACATAAAATAACATGACATGACGTAACAACATAACATAAAATAACATGACATGACATAACATAACAACATAACATAATATAACATAACATGACATAACAACATAACATAAAATAACATGACATGACATAACATAACATAACATAACAACATAAAATAACATGACATGACATGACATAAAATATAAAATAATATAATACACTAACCCCTCCTTGAAAAGTCCTCCGGGAAAGTCTATGCCAGGGTACTGGAGAGGAGACTTCGGCCGATAGTGGAACCTCGGATTCAGGAGGAACAGTGTGGTTTTCGTTCCGGTCGTGGAACACTGGACCAACTCTATACCCTTTCCAGGGTGCTGGAGGGTTCATGGGAGTTTGCCCAACCAATCCACATGTGTTTTGTGGATTTGGAGAAGGCATTCGACTGTGTCCCTTGTGGCGTCCTGTGGAGGGTGCTCTGGGAGTACGGGGTCCGGGGTCCGGGGCCCCTTGCTTAGGCCTGTTTGGTCCCTGTACGACCAGAGCAGGAGCTTGGTCCGCATTGCCGGCAGCAAGTCGGACTTGTTCCCAGTGCATGTTGGACTCTGGCAGGGCTGCCCTTTGTCACTGGTTCAGTTCATAATTTTTATGGACAGAATTTCTAGGTGCAGCCAAGGGCCGGAGAGTGTCCGGTTTGGGAACCACATGATTTCGTCGCTGCTTTTTGCGGATGACGTTGTCGTGTTGGCCTCCTCAGACCAGGACCTTCAGCGTGCACTGGGGCAGTTTGCAGCCAAATGTGATGCGGCCGGGATGAGAATGAGCACCTCCAAATCCGAGGCCATGGTTCTCAGTCGGAAAAGGGTGGCTTGCCCACTTCAGGTTGGTGGAGAGTTTCTGCCTCAGGTGGAGGAGTTCAGGTATCTTGGGGTCTTGTTCACGAGTGAGGGAAGGATGGATGGGAGATTGACAGACAGATTGGTGCAGCTTCTGCAGTAATGCAGTTGATGTACCGGTCTGTCGTGGTAAAGAAGGAGCTGAGCTGTAAGGCGAAGTTCTCGATTTACCGGTCAATCTACATTCCTACTCTCACCTATGTTCATGAGCTATGGGTCATGACCGAAAGGACAAGATCCCGGATACAGGCAGCCAAAATGAGCTTTCTCCGCAGGGTGGCTGGGTGCTCCCTTAGAGATAGGGTGAGAAGCTCAGTTACTCGGGAGGAGCTCAGAGTAGAGCCGTTGCTCCTCCACATCAAGAGGAGCCAGTTGAGGTGACTCGGGCATCTATTTCGGATGCCTCCTGGACGCCTTCCCGGGGAGGTGTTCCAGGCATGTCCCACCTGGAGGAGGCCCCGGGGAAGACCAAGGACACGCTGGAGGGATTATGTCTCCTGGCTGGCCTGGGAACACCTCGGGGTTCCCCCGAAAGAGCTGGAGGAAGTGGCTAGGGAGAGGGAAGTCTGGGCATCTCTGCTTAGACTGTTGCCCCCACGACCCGGCCCCGGACAAGCAGAAGATAATGAATGGATGGATGGATGGATGGATGGATAATACACTCACCTAAAGGATTATTAGGAGCACCATACTAATACTGTGATTGACCCCCTTCCGCCTTCAGAACTGCCTTAATTCTACGTGGCATTGATTCAACAAGGTGCTGAAAGCATTCTTTAGAAATGTTGGCCCATATTGATAGGATAGCATCTTGCAGTTGATGGAGATTTGTGGGATGCACATCCAGGGCACGAAGCTCCCGTTCCACCACATCCCAAAGATGCTCTATTGGGTTGAGATCTGGTGACTGTGGGGGCCATTTTAGTACAGTGAACTCATTGTCATGTTCAAGAAACCAATTTGAAATGATTCGAGCTTTGTGACATGGTGCATTATCCTGCTGGAAGTAGCCATCAGAGAATGTGTACATGGTGGTCATAAAGGGATGGACATGGTCAGAAACAATGCTCAGGTAGGCCATGGCATTTAAAAGATGCCCAATTGGCACTAAGGGGCCTAAAGTGTGCCAAGAAAACATCCCCCACACCATTACACCACCACCACCAGCCTGCACAGTGGTAACAAGGCATGATGGATCCATGTTCTCATTCTGTTTACGCCAAATTCTGACTCTACCATCTGAATGTCTCAACAGAAATCGAGACTCATCAGACCAGGCAACATTTTTCCAGTCTTCAGCTGTCCAATTTTGGTGAGCTTGTGCAAATTGTAGCCTCTTTTTCCTATTTGTAGTAGAGATGAGTGGTACCCGGTGGGGTCATCTGCTGTTGTAGCCCATCCGCCTCAAGGTTGTGCGTGTTGTGGCTTCACAAATGCTTTGCTGCATACCTCGGTTGTAACGAGTGGTTATTTCAGTTAAAGTTGCTCTTCTATCAGCTTGAATCAGTCGGCCCATTCTCCTCTGACCTCTAGCATCAACAAGGCATTTTCGCCCACAGGACTGCCGCATACTGGATGTTTTTCCCTTTTCACACCATTCTTTGTAAACCCTAGAAATGGTTGTGCGTGAAAATCCCAGTAACTGAGCAGATTGTGAAATACTCAGACCAGCCCGACTGGCACCAACAACCATGCCACGCTCAAAATTGCTTAAATCACCTTTCTTTCCCATTCTGACATTCAGTTTGGAGTTCAGGAGATTGTCTTGACCAGGGCCACACCCCTAAATGCATTGAAGCAACTGCCATGTGATTGGTTGATTAGATAATTGCATTAATGAGAAATTGAACAGGTCCTTTATACCTTTAATAATCCTTTAGGTGAGTGTATAATATATACAAATTTATATATAATATAAAATTATAATAAATATATAATATACAATTAATATGCATATTTTTGTAAGTCTCTTTGCTCACCAAGGCTGCATTATTTGATCAATAATACAGTAAAACAGTAGTATTGTGAAATTGTATTACAATTTAAAATAATTGTTTTCTATTTTAATATATTTTAAATATAATTTATTCTTGTGATGGCGAAGCTGAATTTTCAGCATCATTAATCCAGTCTTCAGTGTCACATGATCCTTCAGAAATCATTATAATATGTTGATTTGGCGCTCAAGAAACATTTCTTATTATTATCAATGTTGAAAAGAGTTTTACTGTTTATTATTGTGGTGAAAAATTTGATAAATGTTTTCTGTATTCTCTGATGAATAGAAAGTTCGAAAGAAAAGCATTTATTTGCAATGTTTTGTAATGATGTTTTATAAATCTAATGCATCCTTGCTAAATAAAAGTACTAATTTATAAAAAAAAAAAAAAAAAAAAAAATCGTACTGACCTCACACTTTTGAACGTAATATATAACCTTCTCAGACAAAATCTAACAATAAACCTCTAAAAACATTCATCCTAGGCCTTGCCTGCTTAGGTTTTAATACCCTCTGATATGTGACTCAGCTAGAACAGGTGTGTTTTTAAATAGTAATCATTCCCATTTGTTTCTGACAATATGTGTTGAGATTGTTACATCGGACAAACATATTCCACTCAAGCGATTCATCTCACCTAATGTGTGTTGACTGAGCTGTGGATGGATTTGGACTGGAAACATGTAGCCACTCGTTCTGTGAGCGCAGTGCACTGATCGACCCTGTAGGCAGGTTTGTACCTGAAAAGGAGGCTGTTTATGTATTTGGGCTTTCTTATGAGTTAGTGGGCTAGGAGTGAAAACAGGAAAGGATAAGAACATTTGGGTACCACCCTGTCAGTTTCGTTAAAACTAAAGAAAAAAAACTATGAGGAGATGCTGAGCTGTCTCCTGGGTATCCAGGGGTGTCAGTGGGGTAATTGGAGCTCCATTCTCTAATCAGTAGATCATGTCTGGCCTTGGGATACTTTCAGTGACTAGTACAGGTGTTAGGAAGCACTTACCCCGTTTGACTGGGCTTTTGGCGTTAGATCAAATTGGATTAACCACTGACGTCTTCTGTTGATAAGTTTCACTTGGCCTTTACTTTTTGGAACATTAATCAGAATTAGGCTTTTGTTGTTAAAATTTTACTATTGTTTGGTTTCCCATTCAGCTGCACCTTTAAGTGTCACATCATTGTGGTTTTGCAGAATTTAAATGAAGTGATTTACTTTGAAGTAATAGCACAAGAATTATGATCTAATGTGTTCCTAATAGAAGGACAACAATCTAAAAGTTCATACTGTGCTGCTGTATTGAACAAGCCTGGGTCTGTTTCTTCTGCCTGGGAAGTGTGGATGCAGATGCATCTCTGATAGGTCCATATTTTTCTCTCGGTGGGAGAGTTGGATAGAGCCGCCCCTCTCGCATTCCAGTTTTATGGGCCCATTTGTAACAGAGTTTTAAATTTTAGTGTAACATGTGTTTTGTGGGTATGTTCTGTACAGTCTTCCAGTTGTTTCACAGCCAACCACACACAGCTTACACATGCCCAGTAATTAGCACTAGACACTAGACAGTTAGCTAGTTCCCACCAAGCTAACCTCCAAACTCCTGGATCTCGGCCTGAATCCTTCTCTCTGCCATTGGATTGAGGACTTCCTCACTGGCAGGCCTCAGGTGGTGAGAATAGGCCAGTCCACCTCCACCTCCATCACCCTGAGTGTGGGAGCTCCACAGGGCTGTGTCCTGAGCCCCCTGCTCTACTCTCTCTACACGCATGACTGTTTGTCCACACACAGCTCCACCTCTATCATCAAATTTGCTGATGATACTGTTGTCCTGGGCCTCATTTCCAACAACAATGAGACGGCATACTTGGACGAGGTGGAGCATCTAACATCATGGTGCCAGGACAACTGTCTCTCTCTGAATGTTGGCAAGACCAAAGAAATGATTGTGGACTTCAGGAAGAGACAGCAACGGACATACTCCCCCTCATGATCAGCGGGTCACCAGTAGAGAGAGTGAGCAGCTTCAAGTACCTGGGTGTAAACATCTCCGAGGACCTGACCTGGACTGCTCACATTCAGACACAGGTGAAAAAGCCAGGCAAAGACTGTACCACCTGCGCCAGCTGAGGAAATTCAGGGTTTCACCAGCTATCCTGAAAACTTTCTATTTAGGGCGATAGAAAGTGTTTTAACTCAGTGCATCACAGCGTGGTATGGGAACAGCACCAGTCATGACCGCAAAGCCCTGCAAAGAGTAGTGCGCTTATCCGGCGTATCTCAGGGTCAGCTCTCCCGTCTCTGCAGGACGTCTACACCAAACGCTGCAAAGGTAGAGCTACCAAGATCATCAAGGACTCTAATCACCCTGCAAACCCTCATTTCACGCTGCTGCCATCTGGTAAGCGCTTCCGAAGCCTGATGGCCAAAACTGAGAGACTCAGGAGGAGCTTCTTCCCCAGGCCATCAGACTCCTGAACTTAACATCACGTGACTTCACGTCCAGGATAAACATCGATATACACTGACATTGCACTGCACTTTCTGTTCTCGTTGTTACTGTGTAACAGCCTGTTATAAACCTGTTTGCACATTATACTCTTATACATTTGTTAACCACATATTTATAAGTCTACAGTTTACTCACTGCAAAGTCTACTTCAATTATTTTATTCCACTTTATCCTTATTTGTTACCTTTTTTTTTTCTTGACTTGATTATTTATAATTCTACAGATATAGACATATATATATATATATATATATATATATATATATATATATATATATATATATATATATATATATATATATATATATATATATATATAGATAGTACTTTTTTTTATCCTATTTCTATTATAATTTCTTCCTTGTGTTTTTAACTGTGAATTTGCACTGTCCATGGAGCGGACCTGTTTACATTTCACTGCCGGTTGTATATTCTGTATATAACTGTGTATGTGACAAATAAAACTCTTGAATCTTGAATCTTGAATCTAGTACACATTTGCATTGTGTCTGCTTGGAATAACAGATGCATGATGCAAAGCAAAGTTCTGTGTTTTGTGTAGCAAAACTATGTGTAGACTATTTCATTTATTTTCATTTCAATAATTTTGTCCAATACTCAAGCTTAAACACTTGATCTTCTAAAATGTGATAAATGGGAATCATTAATTTTTCAGGGTTTGCGCATGTGTCTCTGTAAATTGTTTTCCATTTGACATAAAAGTCCACTTGCATTTTGTCTGAAAAATGTTCAAAAGATCATTGCTTCATATGTCCTCATGAAACTTCATAGCAGCATGCTGAGGGTACTGGTGGACAGCTTAAAAAGATCTAACATAAAATCACTCTGAAGCTATAATATCTAATGACCCTATTCATCTCCTATCTAGAAGAGGACATCTGCAAGCTGTACTGCATTGCTGAGGACTTTGATTTTTTCTTTGCAATGTCCAGCAAAGTCAAAGATGGGACGTCTTGCTCTAACTACAAAGGAGGTGTGTGCATCGATGGGATATGTGAGGTATGTGAGGTGCTTTTTCATTGGTTTTCAATTGATTGATATGCATTTTGTTGTATTCAACAGGCCCAATGGGCTAAACTGAGCATTTCAGTTTGAAAATTTCATTTGAATAACTTTTCCTGTGTAGCCGGTGGGCTGTGACCAGGTGTTGGGATCAAAGGCCGCTCTGGATAGCTGTGGGGTGTGTAAAGGAGACAACTCCACCTGCAAGTTCTACAGTGGCCAGTACACCCTTCAGCACAGAGCCAATGGTAAGGAGAATTACAGGCTTCAATAGACAGAAACATTGAGTGAATCATTATAAAATAATAGAAAGATGCCTAAAGCATTTGTTATGCATCTATAATAGTCTTGCATTTTTACATTGGCAGTGCGGGTGTAAATTGGTAATGTTGTGTCTAATAACTCAAAGTGTACAGAGTCCAGGAAGTCACCTGTAGGAAAATAAAACAAAACCCGGAAATCCGTGGCCACTGCTTTGCAATTTGTTCCCTCAGTTAATAAACCATACTCACAAATGATTTAATTTTCCCCTCGGTTTAACAAATCGTGTCCATGGATTGATAAACCATACCCACGAATTCATAACCTTGAAGGTATGGTGTACAAATCTGAGTGCACAGATTATGAACTCATGGGTACAGTTTATTAATCCGTGGGCACGATTTGTTAAACCGAGGGAACAATTTAAGAATTTGTGAGTACGGTTTATAAACTGAGGGAACAAGGTGCAAAGCCTTGACCACGGATTTGCAGGTTTTGTATTTTTTTCTCCTACAGTTGACTTCCCAGGCTACATGTACGTACTACATGCACACACCATAATTTTATTGGTCTGCGCAAAAAAGAGACTGACTTAAAACTGAGGATACAAACAAAAAGTGAGATGATACTTAGTTTGCCTTTGAGCTTCAAGTCCATGAGCTTGATTTCCTGTAGCTGAGCTTAAAGAATTATTATTATTTGGTACTTGATTCAGTACACTCAGTTTTGAGCATCATATCATTGATGAAACCACAGAGATGATTGAATGCTTCTAAATAGATGGGAGAAGTTTTAAGAGACTATTGCTCCAAATTCATAAATATATGTATTAGTAGGTATTAGTGTGCTTGAATTGATATGCACAACATTCAAATGTTACTAGTGGTGCACAGAACCATTCAAAAGTTTTGGGTGTATACGATTTAAAGGGGACATATCATGAAAGTCTTTTTCCGTGTTTAATGTGCACTTCTTGTACTTTGTTTTATTCAGCTCTTACAGTGATTTTCTGAAGTGAAAACAGACACTTTTGTGTGATGAACAATAAACTTCATAAAATTCAGTAAAGTTTTGGCCATCATTCAGACAGGGTCCACTACAACATAACCTTTATTTAACCAGGCAAGTTACTTAAGAACAAGTTCTTATTTTCAGCAACAGCCTGGCAGGAGAATTAGACCTCCTGAGAGACATACAAATATATTTTGCATACTTGTACTAATAGTGTGTAAAATCAAGATGGCAACATAAGTTCAAACCGGAATTAAACTAAACTATACTATATAACTATACTACTAAACTATACCTGTTCTATCTCAGCATTTATTCTCTGGCTCTGTAGGCATCAGTGTTCGACTCCGGTTCGAACCGAACACTGTTAGTTTCTGACATGTTCTGTTGCATTTAAAGGGACATACACAAAAACTGAATTTTTTGCTCAACCCAAAAAAGTGTAGGACATTGTGAGCTAAAAATTCACATACACTACTCTGGAGACAGCAGAGACTTATTTTACATCTTGTAAAAAGGGGCATAAAATATGTCCCCTTTAAAAAAAAGTTTGTGTAAAAGTAAAAATAAATTAATAAAAATACGTAAAAAACAGCATTATTGTGAAACAAAATACAATTTAAAACAAATGATTTATTTAATTAAAAAAATATATATTTTTAATTATGTGGTACTTGGTTGTTCTGATTTGATCAAAATAGTGTTAAAACTAGTGGCCTATAATCAAATAAAATATATTGACAGACAAACACACACACACACACACACACACACACACACACACACACACACACACACACACACACACACACACACACACACACACACACACACAAAGTCTTGCAGTATAGACAAGTCTGTGGGCCACTTTAGAGCTCCTCTCCTCAGACTTAACAGAAAACGGCAATGAATTTTTTAGAGCACTTACACAGCAAGAGCTCTACAGTCTGGCACCTCATCGCTTTCTTCTGACTGAAGGAGGTGATGATGCATCAGCTCAAAGATGTCCGTTCCCTCTGGGCCTAAAAAATGCAGAAACTGCAAAAGTGAACAGCTCTTTTTTTTTCTCTCTTCAGAGTATTACCCCATTGTGACCGTTCCTGCTGGAGCGAGGAGCATCAGGGTGCAAGAGATGGAGATCTCTACCAGCTACCTGGCTGTCCGCAGCCTGAAGCGTGGCACCTACTACCTGACGGGGGATTGGACGGTGGACTGGCCAGGCAGATTTCAGTTCGCCGGCACTACGTTCAACTATCAGCGCTCTTTCAACCGGCCTGAGACCTTGTATGCCACAGGCCCCACTAATGAGACCCTGCTCTTTGAAGTGAGTCACCCCCGTCCCCGTCTGGCCTGACACCTGTTAGCGAATTAGCCATGACAGGGTCTTGGCAAGAGCACCATAGCCATTCGGTTAGATGAAAACAAGGCTGAGGGACAGTGGGTGGGCAAGAGAGATGAGAAGCAAATGAGGGAAAGACAGAGAGAGAGACAGAAGAGAAGGCACACAAATGAGTCAAACGGGCAGACTAACGCCTCTGTTTGGGATTAATTGCAGGCCAGAGCCGACATGGTCATTGTGACTTTCATCTTCAGTATGTGGAGATTCAAGATCAAACAGTGCGACATTGTGAATGGCACTAAGCTTTGAACTTGCTGCACTGTGTGCTCTTGCTAATGGGCAGCACAGGGCACCTCTTACATGATGAGTATGGGTTCAGGTGACCTTTGAGGTTAAGTCATAGTAAGGGCGCTTCATATATCTGCACAAATCTGAAGTGCAGATGAGAAAGGAGATAATTAGATTTCAGAAGAATCATTTAAACCATCATTTATGCCATCAGAATCATTTATGCCATTGTGTCCTACTGTAGTAGATCAGTTATGTGGGATGATATGTAATATTTGCTTGTTCTTGGAAAGGTAACACTTTATAATAACATTCAGTTATGTCACTTATAAGTTATTAGTTATTGATGAACTAATCATTTACAAAACATGATTACACATTCATAAATGATTAATAAGTGATATGCTAACATTTTATGAATGTTTTGTTAATTTAGTTATAAGTAATTTATAAATTATTAGTTAATACATTCATAAATGATTAATAAGTGGTATGCTATACCGCCTATATTGGTATATATAAGTGATGAATAGTGTACACTTTAGATTAGGAGATGCAGAAAGCTTTGTAAAGGACTTGTATACACATACACGCAATGTTAAAAAGTAAGAAACATCTACAAATGATTTGTAACACATTTACAAGTGATGAATGGTTTACACTTTAGATTAGGGGATACAGAAAGCTTTGTAAATAATTTACACATCATCTATAACAGGCGCTGAACACTGCATTGTGTACTGCAGTGTAAGTGCTGACTGGTGAGGGAATAGACTGTCTTCTCTGACACACATGGAGCCTTTAAACACTGTGCAGCTGATGTGGAACTGGTTCACATTATCACTAGATCAAATTATTTATTAAACCCACTGGAAGCCCCTGACTGGAAGCCATTTATAAACGTTTATCCCCTTGAAAACAAATAAATTACTCATCCTGCATGTTTGTGCTTTTGAACACAGACCAGCTTATACTGATCATTTACTAATGGTCTGTTCATAATTTGTTCAAGATTAACCATTGTTTATTGAGACGATACTGAAATAAATTTGACATAAATACTTCAGTGATTTATAAGTGATAAATAGTGTATCAACTAATAACTCATCAACCACCTACTATTGATATGTTTGATTTTATTTTGATTTACACATTTTTTTAAGATGGCTTACAGCACATTTGTATATCATTAGCATACCACTTATTAATAAGTTATATTTAGATAGTCATGTTTTGTAAATTATTAGTTCATCATTAACTAATAATTAATAAATGACTTATAACTAAATTAACAAAACATTTATAAAATGTTAGCATGTCACCTATCAATCATTTATGAACATATAGTCATGTTTTGTAAATTGTTAGTTCATCATTAACATTAACATCAAAGTGACTTATAACTGAATTAACAAAATATTTATAAATTGTTAGCACACCACTTATTCATTATTTATGAATGTATAGTCATGTTTTGTAAATGATTAGTTCATCATTAACTGATAACTTATAAGTGACTTATAACTGAACGTTAATATAAAGTGTTACCAACGTTGGTTATCAAGATAAAAATTAAGTTATGGTCATGGCAACACAAGACTAAAATAACGATTAATGCTGTAGCACCAAAACAATTAAATATTTATGCTCCTGAATATTTTCTGACAAATTTGTTGTAACCATCATTTAATTTTAATGAGTCAATCAAACATGTAAGATGAACATGTTTGGATGTTTTTCTGTTGTTCTCTTACCAGTTACAACAAATGCTGATACATTATGTAGGCTACATAACATTTTTGTAATCATATGTCCAAATTTCTTTTGTTACCAACACCCCAAACTGCTAAAAATCCATTTGGTCTTGATAGTATTACAGGTGTTGTTGTGTAAGTAAGTTGTATAAAAGCTAGACATGCTTCACTTAATACACTTTCATTGTGATCTTATCTTCTGGCCTTTGATCTGCACTGTACTAAACCTGTGTGTTACAAGCATGCACCATTCCCCTTTATCCTAAATGCCCTCTGTTCATTACGTTTTCCCCAGGGTGGGCAGTGGCAGCAGAAGTCTGATTTGCAGATGAGTTGGCATTAATCTCTCTAAGTATGCTCTGTAATTTCTAAAAGAAGAGGAGGGTAGAAAGAGATTAAAAGATTAAGATTTCTGCAATTGAACTCAGTAGATCAGAGAGGCTTGGGGTCGCGATTGGAGGGAAGCAGCTGGTCAGTTATGCTTGACTGGATCTCTCAGTCTACCCTGCTACTTCAGCTTCAAGACCCTTATTGAATGCCAAGGAAAATGCACTTTACATGAAAGTACACTTTGACTTGGTTCCAGAACTTGCAATTAGCTCAGCAAGGTGAATTGAGAGGCACTAGTCAAGACATATCAGAACGGTTTCCTTCAAATTTGACGGGATTGACATTCTTGTAGCATTCCTGTAGCAAGCATAGCTCGTAGCAGACCCAGACTGAACAAAATAAATTACCCAGAAAAGATTTCCACACCAAAGAAGTTGGAGCCCCAGAGCTCACCTACCTATTACTTGATTGCCATAGACCAATCGTAGTTTGAAGGTGTAGACCAAATAGACCAAATTTTTCCGGAAAGTTCAGCACGTTTCAAACTCCCGAAAACAAACTCGAACGCATTGTGGCTTGATTTTATTAAAAAAATTACATCACACCAGTTTATTCTTCGATTTTGTTTGAAGTATATTGTGGCCTTTAGATGTGGTATCCATGCTCCCATGCATCAGTCTTTCATCCACTCTTTTTTCTTCATGACGGGAGGAACTTCTACAGTTCTAGCCAGGGCACAGATGGATTTTTGTGTAGTAACTCTATACTGGGAGTGCTTGATAATGAACCTGTCCTAGTGGTCCTGTTCAACAGAGTTCAGTAATTGCCCCAGATTTTCCATCATTATTTAGAATGACTAGGGTGAAAGATAGTGAAGGGGTGTCTAAGTGCGAGAATGGGAGTATGCAATGAAGCTTTTATGGCAACACAAGACAATATAAGACACACAGAAGTAGTATTTGGATGGGGAATGATGTTTGCACATTGAGTTGATAATCAGAATTGTGATTCTTGTTGCATATGTTAAGACTGAAACTCTAGACTTGCTATATCAGAGCACAGACATGGTGCAATGGACTCTTGTGGTGTCTTGACCCTGGATCAGAAGAGGTAGATTTTCTCCATGTGTTGTATCCATAGTCAGATGGCTAGCCGGATCACAGATGGATCAGAAACCTCCTCCTGAGCCTGATTCTGGAATAGCTGTTCTGTGTTCAGTGCCAACTGTAAATCTAGACCAGCTTTGAAAAGGTTAGCGTGCAG
The DNA here is from genome assembly GCA_018749465.1 of Paracanthobrama guichenoti. Taxonomy (NCBI): domain Eukaryota; kingdom Metazoa; phylum Chordata; class Actinopteri; order Cypriniformes; family Gobionidae; genus Paracanthobrama; species Paracanthobrama guichenoti. The sequence continues at coordinate 32,291,769 of CM031949.1, forward strand.
GGCCCCATGGATCGCTTTCAGGGCAATAGATTCAGCCTAGATGCTTGGAAGGAAAGTTAGCCAAAAAGTTTGCTAACCTGCCACTGTCTTTCAATATACTTGTTTTACTTCCTTTTGAAATCCTCTGTACTTCTAACACTGCATTTGTTTGATTCACACAGTACCTTCTGATGTTCTGTTGATATAATCTTTGCCCCTCTACAGGTCTCTTGCATCTCATTGAACAAAAAACATGAATGCACACAAATTCATGCCTCTCCATCCTTAATATAAAACATAGTCATGACTCTAAACTGAATCCAAGTTTGGCTAGTAAAGATATTGGATGCTTTTAGCTGTAATATGGCAGAGCATTGAGACTGGTTGAAGAGTATTTATTGTGTTTATTGTGACTGACTTAAGGACAATCTTTCCACATCAGCAGCAGTCTGCCACACTCTTACTGTTCAAAATATTAACTCGCTGAGGATAAATCCTTAGTAATTAGAGGTTGGGTGGCATCTGCCTAATCCACTACTTCAGTTTGCACTCTTACTTACGAGAATTTTGGGCTGCCTTGCAATTACTGTTGGCTTGTGTAAACACTGCTGCAGCTCTTCAGTGAGAGCAGTGACCCTTAGTAGTCAATCCTTGTTTAGCTGCTTTGTTTGTACTTTCTACATATAGTTTGGTGGTTTACCATTTCCAGTGAATTTAGTGTCATTGCATTTTTTAATACAAATAGTCTGAGGAAAATCCCCTTGTGGCAAAGCCTAAGTAAAACAAAGCTTCTCTTCTTGTCTGAGGACTTTTCCACTCCATTAGAGTTATCCTCAGGCCGTCCTCAATGGCCCTGGGCACAGATTTAGTGAGAAACCTGCTGAACTTCCTTTGTGGTCTAGTCTCACATGGATGACTATAAGATCTTCTCCAGGAACAGCCACCAAAACTATAGCATACAGGGCTAACGAAACATAAACTTCGATGTAAATCTTCCTGGGAAATTAAGTCTCATTGTACACTGCTATGTGAAAATATGGAGATTCACCCAACCCACAGTTTGGTCCACTTGTGCCGTTTTCCAAGCTGACAAGCTTCAGTTCAGACACATAGACAATCTAATTCAAACATCCCTCCTAGTGTAGCATCACTAGGAACACTGCGGTGTCAACTCTCAGTCCCAATGGAGCTATAGCCACAAAACAGCACCAGACGCTCTGGCACCTTCTCCCTTGGTGAAATACGAGAACATTAACAAGACATTCAGCGATTTCAGTCAGACTGAAGCAATTCTTTAAGTGTTTGAAAATGTTAGGTAAATGACTAAAATCAGTGAACAGTAGTGTATACTTGGATAGACAGAAACCTGTCACTTTATTATAACTGATCTATGATCATATCTCCTCCACAGATTCTTCTTCAGGGTAAAAATCCTGGCGTATCATGGGAGTATACTCTACCCCATCCAGAGAAGAAGCACAACTACACCTGGTCTGTGGTGCGTTCTGACTGCTCAGCGCCTTGTGCTGGGGGTGAGTATGTGCTAAATGTACTGTAAATGTTTGTTTTGTTGACTCAAGTGTAAGAGAGAGCGGAAAGTTTCTGTGCTTGTGTGTTGAGTGTGTTTGTCCAGGTCCATCAAACGCACCTTTGTGAGCAGGACATAAAGACAGAAGCATGCCCCTCCTTCCCTCAAGATCTCCCAATCTCATTGGCTCATCTCTGTGGTAGTGGCTCCTCCATTCACAGTCAGTTTTCTCTGAGTGTTGGTGGCAGACAGACAGCACCATGACATGCCCAGAGCACAGATCTCTATCTGCGCTCTCACACAGTTTCATTCATGCTTTTCTTTAGAGCAGACCTCTGGGCAGCCCCTCCTGGCCTCTCACACTGACAGAGGCCTGGCTTTGTTTGCCTCAACAGAAGCCACACTACAGTACTGCCATTCATCCCGAGCTCCCATAATCCCCAGAAAGACCATTCACGGACAATGTGCTCCAAGCTTTCCTTTTCAAAAGATTGTTCTGAGGATGCATTAGTTTATCTCATGATAAAGACGTATGTTAGGCTATGTTAGAAAACATGGATCTCTGCAACATGTCCAAAGAGAGTAGATGCAAAGTGTTTGTACTCATCCCTCATTTCATCTGTTTCTAATTCTCTCTCAGGTCGGGTCTCGACGAAAGCCATTTGTCTGCAAGATCAGCACACGCAGGTCAACTCTTCGCTCTGCAACCCTCAGACCAGACCTGTGGTGGGCTCTCACCTGTGTAACACACAGCCCTGCCCTGCCTAGTAAGAGTCTGTGTGTGTGTGTGTTGTATGTGGCTTCCCTTTGCCATACTTGCTTGAGGTTTGGCTGCCTTTCAGTTCATGCGTTGAAATTTGAATTGAATTGATCATGCACGGGTAGTTAAATTTCAATTACAGGAACTGGAATTTCAGAATTACAATTCATAGAAATTTCCAGAAATGGCATTTTGGTGTGGAAGTATCTGTCCATAAAATAAAAGTTTATTTATTAAATATAAAGAAATAATATATAATATGTACATACAATACTTTTTTTTAAAGTTAAAAAGTAACGGAATTAGCAACAGATTTTTTTTTTTTCCTTTCGTGTTGTGACATAGTATGATAGAAAAAAGTAGGGCAAGGACTTGGTTTTATAAATCGGTTGCTGATTGTATGGAGGCAGATCTGAGCTTGCAGTCGATTTTAAGGAAAGACAAAATTATTGGTTAAGTCAGTTTTTTTCATTGGAAGATCGAGTGATTAAAAGTGCCCCCCCAAAAAAACTAAACAAAAACAACAACAAACAAACAAAAAAACAATAATAAAACAGATGCATGGATTAATCGTTCGCAATAAAATACACAACATGCATTTAAAAAATAAATAGGGTGAATATTCATTTAATCATAAATAGTTTTTTTTAAGTTTAGTTTAATTCTACTTCTAATTCAATTGCAATTCTACATCATGTTTGCTACCTCCATTCAAATTCAAAAACTGAAATGGAATTTTAAAAGCATTCTTCAATTCTCAATGGTGCACAAAAATGCTCTCCAGCATTATTGCCCTGGTATCAACGTGAGCAGAAACCAACTTAAAGCTCTGAAAAGTCACGTTCTTCCTCGGGTTCTCCTCTCTGTTTTATTCCTTAAAGAAAACAGGATTAACATAGCCTCCAGACAGGGACTGACTGCTCCCTCACTGCCCAAACTCCAGCTCCAAGCCACAGCCTGCCACACACGCACCTCTTAAATTATACAAACACAAACCCACATACACGCATACGCAAACCAGCTTTCTCAATAAGGCATATACAGTATTCACACAAATACTAGTCTCTCGTTCTGTCTTGTCTTTTTGTTGACTACAGTGAATTAAAACTCAAATATTCCAAGAATTGAAGTCATATTTATCGAAGACTCCCACTATATTTACAATGAGAGTTATGAGTGAAAAGGATAATGTTATATTTGGAAATGAAGAGGATAAATGGAAAAAAGGCACTTAGGAAAATACATGCTTAAAGATCTTTTTGGATGGGGAAAAAAAAAGTAAGAAAAGTGGGGACTCTCTCACTAGGGACCCTGGGAAAAACATTCTCAGCCTATAGGTGTCAGAACCCTTCTCTGGGCTCTGGAGACTATGAAAGGAGCTGCTCAAAACAGCCTTTCTCTGGGTGTCTCAAAGCTAAAGTCAATCTATCGGTCCATCTTCCTTTTGAGATTCCTGCTGCCATTCTTACAAGAGCAACACTCAGCTCGACTTGATTTACTGATCTCTTGCCTTACAGAGGCATCTACATACCCAGCATCCTTCACTTGCAAGGGTGAAAGGCATTGACGCACCATTTTGGCACTCAGATAACAAATCACCCCTCCTGGCTTTCCTCCCTCCATCCTTCTCACTCTCTCTTTCTCTCTGGCCTTACATCGTGTGAAATGTTGGCTGCGACCGATTATAATGTGCAGGCTATGGCAAGGCGATGCGATGCTAAAAGGGGAAATCAAGACCATATGATTGTTTCCTTTCAGCAACAAGCTCTAACCGATTTGGCTTGTCCCATTCAAAGCCTGACAAATAGTTCAATAACACTGTAATTGAAAACAACGGTAGGGTTGACGGGAGAGCAGCGTGTCTGCGGCGGTGCTGGATATGTGTAGACAGACTGCACAGGTTCCCATCACTCACCACCAATGTTTGCCTGTAACCCTTTGACACTTTAACTTGGTGAGCAGAGGTACTTTGATTACCGATAGAGATTACCAGTGATCCCAGACTCCTTCAGTTGGCGTCACACCTCAGTGACATCACCATTTTGTGGGTCACACAATGAGTTAGTTACCCTGTCACAACTAAATGTGGAAAGCTCTTAAAGGGATAGTTTCTAAAAAGACGAAGATTATGTCTTCATTTACTTCATCGACCACATTTACTTTAATTTATAAAGAAACATTTTTTAAAACATTCTTCAAAATATCTTATTTTGTGTTCTGCAGAAGAAAAAAAAAGTCATACAGGTTTGGAACAACATGAGGGTGAGTAAATGATGAGAGCATTTTGATGTTCTTAAGTTTAAGAGCTTTTCAAATGACAGTACAATGAAGTATTATGCTAAACCTTAAATGGCCTTCTCTTCATGAGATTCCCTCTATTCAAGATGGATCTTTTTCTCTCCGTCTAGGTCATACTGTAAGTGTGTTTATTGTTCAGACAGACAGGTCTTAAATCCTACAGTTACTAATGACCTCCCCATCCATATGCAGAGCAGAGTCTGTTTCGCCCCATATTGAATGACATCAAGGCCTTATGATATCGACTTTAGACTCCCGAAACATTATTTGTTTGAAGCATTATGTACTTTGATTTATGACCGCTGAAAAGAGGAAAACTAAAAAGACGGTGCAGGAAAAGGAAAATAAATAGACCTTTGGAAACACTTCCAGAAAAGTATGGGCATGCATTCAAAACAGGAGAGAAAGACAGAAGCTTCTGCTTATCTTTCCAGCAAATATCTTCAGTGTTGACAGGTCTGCCCATGTTTTATTATGGAGCAAGAGAGACCGCATCCCTGTGGGGATTGAGCGCATCTAGCCGACCAGGAATCGAGCGCTAATCTCCAGACTACGGCCTACAGGACTCAGTCTGACGACGTGCTCCCAGCTGCAAACACTGCCCTGCTGCTTCTGTGAAGCGTGGAGCGCGGTGACTACAAACATGGGCCGGGCCCAGAAGCGGCCAGCTTGATTTGTTCCCTAAAATGTCATGAAAAGATTAATGCACATGCCTTAAAGACTTTTGCAGTGCTTTTCTTTTAGTTTCTTAGCTGCGTTTCAAGATTCATGCTTTTGTCTTCAACTGACACTCTTCAAGTGCAGACAGTAAAGCCTTTACATTGATACAAAAGATATTTATTTAGAAGAAATGTTGTTCTATTCATCAAAGCATCCTGAAAAATAATGTGTCACGGTTTCCACAAAAATATTATACAGCAGAACTGTTTTCAACAATGATAATAATAAGAAATATTTCTTGAACAGCAAATCAGCATATTAGAATGATTTCTGAAGGATCATGTGACACTGAAGCTTAGGAATAAATTGCATTTTAACCCTTAAATGCATGAATGTTTCACCAATCATTCTTACATATTCGGGTATTTTATGTATAAATTACAGAAGAATACAATAAAGCATTTACATATTTTTTTTTTTTTACCTTTTGGAGCTTTGAAGGGTTCAGTTTGAGCAGATGTTTTATAGCATCATCACTGTCCCCGTCAGAGCTCATTTCCCAGTACATTCAGCATCTGCTTCATATTCACGATCTCAGACATATTCTCAAAACTATCATTTTTAACATCTTCAGAGTCAATATTTTAATAAAATCTAACAGCTTCTTCACCAGATCCACCATCAAGTGATGATGACACTAACTTTTTTAACAGTCATGTACATGATCACTGAAAAAAACCAAAGGCTACTGTATTTAATAACATTAAAATTGATATCATATACAACTAAACATACTTTATGAGTTGCTAATGCACATGCTTTTGTTTGTTTAAAGTTATATTTTTAGCAAAAGGATTCAAAAAGTCGCGTGGGTTTAGGAAAATACATGGTCCTCCTAGAGTTCTTAAATTGTCAAATGCTTTTAAACCAAAAGAATTCCACAGAGAATGCTAAAAAGTGATTTGAAATAAGTATGAATTATGGGTGCATCGTTTTGGGTAGACATGGAGAAAATGCCAGCAAAATCAGACCGAATCGGGAAATGTGAAGCAGTCCAGAGTATTGTCCCCAAAGACATGTCTCCTTTAATTGTATGGCTTGAAATATGCAAGTTATTGAAAAATTCCAGAAATACAAAATTAAAACAAGAGCCAGCAGTGGTTTGCAGTGAGGCACGGCATGTCAGCTCTTTGACCAATGACACATTGTCATTTATGTGGCGAGGAGAGCACGAGGGGGAGTGAAAAGGCATATTGTGCTGTAGATCGTGTTTCTTCCCTCAATTAAAATAGCAGTTTAACCATCTCCCTCCAATTTGTCAGATGGCTGGAGAGAAAATTAAAGGATTTTTCTCAGCTTCGTGGCTCAGGTCTGTGTGAGTGGTTGGGTGGAACCGGGTCTACTAAGAACTCGACCCGGGGCGTCTGTCCGGTGTTGCGGCCACGGCTCTTGTCATAGCTGTCATTTGCTCTAATCTCTCCCTGGCCTGCCCAGCTCTATTTTAAAGTCTCTTTTCATCCACAGCCAAGAGAAGCAAGGACAGAGTTGCAATCTGAGCAAACTGAAAGAGAGTTGCTGTGGCATCAGTGTTGATTTTTTACAATTTTATTTTAGACATAACTACCCTTTAAATTTAGTCAGTATTTTTGTCATGTCATATCCTTTAAGTAAAGTTTAGTCCACTAATATCTCTCTCTCTCTCTCTCTCTATATATATATATATATACACACTCACCTAAAGGATTATTAGGAACACCTGTTCAATTTCTCATTAATGCAATTATCTAATCAACCAATCACATGGCAGTTGCTTCAATGCATTTAGGGGTGTGGTCCTGGTCAAGACAATCTCCTGAACTCCAAACTGAATGTCAGAATGGGAAAGAAAGGTGATTTAAGCAATTTTGAGCGTGGCATGGTTGTTGGTGCCAGACGGGCCGGTCTGAGTATTTCACAATCTGCTCAGTTACTGGGATTTTCACGCACAACCATTTCTAGGGTTTACAAAGAATGGTGTGAAAAGGGAAAAACATCCAGTATGCGGCAGTCCTGTGGGTGAAAATGCCTTGTTGATGCTAGAGGTCAGAGGAGAATGGGCCGACTGATTCAAGCTGATAGAAGAGCAACTCTGACTGAAATAACCACTCGTTACAACCGAGGTATGCAGCAAAGCATTTGTGAAGCCACAACACGCACAACCTTGAGGCGGATGGTAGAGTCAGATGGTAGAGTCAGAATTTGGCGTAAACAGAATGAGAACATGGATCCATCATGCCTTGTTACCACTGTGCAGGCTGCTGGTGGTGGTGTAATGGTGTGCGGGATGTTTTCTTGGCACACTTTAGTGCCAATTGGGCATCGTTTAAATGCCACGGCCTACCTGAGCATTGTTTCTGACCATGTCCATCCCTTTATGACCACCATGTACCCATTCTCTGATGGCTACTTCCAGCAGGATAATGCACCATGTCACAAAGCTTGAATCATTTCAAATTGGTTTCTTGAACATGACAATGAGTTCACTGTACTAAAATGGCCCCCACAGTCACCAGATCTCAACCCAATAGAGCATCTTTGGGATGTGGTGGAACGGGAGCTTCGTGCCCTGGATGTGCATCTCACAAATCTCCATCAACTGCAAGATGCTATCCTATCAATATGGGCCAACATTTCTAAAGAATGCTTTCAGCACCTTGTGAATCAATGCCACGTAGAATTAAGGCAGTTCTGAAGGCGAAAGAGGGTCAAACACAGTATTAGTATGGTGTTCCTAATAATCCTTTAGGTGAGTGTATATATATATAATTATTATTATTATTATTATTATTATTATTATTTATTTATTTTTTGATAGAAAATTGCTAAATTAAACCAAATAAACACATTTTAGTCTACCGGTCTAAGGTTTGGGGTCAGGTTTTTTTTTTTTTTTTTTTTTTTTTTTTTATTAAGCAATGATGCATTAAATTGATCAAAAGTGACAGTAAAAACACTTAAAATGTTACAAATCTTTAATGATTTCATCTTTCACGTGATAATAATAAGAAATGTCTTGAGCAGCAAATCATCATATTATAATGATTTCTGAAGGATCATGTGACACTGAAGACTGGAGTAATGATGCTGAAAATTCAGCTTCGCCTTCACAGGAATAAATTACATTTATTTTACTATTAATTATAATAATAATAATAATAATGATTAATATACAGTAACATACATTAAACTGTAATACTATTTCACAATATTACTTGTTTTACTGTATTTAATTAAATAAATGCAGCCTAGGTGAGACTTAAAAACATAAAAAAATCAAACTGACCACAGACTTTTTAACGGTAGTATATATTATCTTAAATGTGTCAGCATTTAACAAAATGAAAACTGAAAGCTGAAATAACATTCAGTACATTACTGAAATACAATATTCTTTCAATTCTTTATGCTTTAGTTATTATTTTTCCACCTTTTAGTGTGCTACAGAAAAAGTGCATGAACATTCTGACTAGAGCATAACTTTTTTTGTTTTACTGAATGATTGGCCATAGGGGGGCACTATTGCATTATCACAAATAGTGTCCAAAAAGCAAACCTGTCATATTGACTATTCAGAAGGAAGACATTTGATTCATTCCAGCTGTTGTTTATCATATTGTTGCAGTGAAATTACATAACCTTGGAATGTATCATTTACTTGCCAGTTCTGTGTTTTGCAATATTTTGTTATGTGAAAATTGCATAATCAGAAATCATATTTATGAACTCAAGATGTATGCATCCATTGATAATGATTAAACTCTTAAGCTGGAAATGTAAATTATAAGTGTATGTGTGTATATGCTCATATGAGCCCACAGGGAGAGGGTGGGGTGGGTGCAGACAGATGTATGTGGTTTTTTATTAGTCTTTCCATCATGTGATTTACAGAGTAATCAGATTGGCCACAATCTATTGATCGTCACATTAGGTAGATTTTCTTTAATGAAGCCCTTGTGTATGTCTAAGTGAATCTGTGCCATATGGATGTAAAGTGTCCTCTTCCATGTTAAAATATGCTGAAATGTTCAAACATAAGGTTCACATCTGAAGGTCAATTTGTTTGTCTTGACAGTTGGACGACAGGCAAATGGGGAGTGTGCAGTAGAACATGTGGAGGCGGGCAGCAGACGCGGAACATCCGTTGCATGAGGAAGGTGACATACCAGCGTGAGGAGGTGGCAGCTCACTCATTATGTCCAGTAATGGCTCCAGCCCAACTACAGCCCTGCAACACACAGGCATGTCCTCCAGAGTGGAGCACTGGCTCCTGGTCACAGGTATGTTTACATGAACATGCAACCTACATAACAGGATGTCATCGTGGGGTGCACAACCAAAGTCAAAAGAAGAAATAAAATTCAAATACATTTTACCAGCAAAATTAATAAATAAAATAAAAAAAACATTTTTACTTTAAGTGTACTCTTCAAAAGGCCAGATAGATTCTTTTAAAACAAATGAATCGTTTTATTGAGCAGGGATGCATTAAACTGATCAGAAGTGACTGATCAGAATCTTTTGTAACATTATATACGTGTTTACTATTTCTAAAAAATTGTCTATTAAAGAATCCGTAAAAGAAAAAAACAAAACAAAAAAAAAATGTATCAAGCAGCTTAACCTCCCAAGCTCAAGGTTTCAACAACAGAAATGTTTCTTGAGCAACAAATCAGCGTATTATAATGATTTCTGAAGGATCATGGAGGAATGATGCTGAAAATCCAGCTTTAAATTCAGGGTTAAATTACATTTTAAAATATATTCAAATAGCAAATAGCCATTAATAATATTTCACAATATTACTATTTTTACTGTATTTTTGATTAATAAATTAATAAATGCAACCTTGGTGAGCATAAAAGACTTTAAAAAGCATTAAAAAAATCATACCGGCTCCAAATGTTTGACCAGCAAAATAATTATTGCAAATGCTGCAAATTCTACAAACAAAAGCCATTTTCTGTAGAATTAGTAAGTTTGTCTCGCTTTAAAACATTCCATCCTGTTAGGTAAAGTTACAGAAATTAGTATGATATCATAAAAATGTAAAGATGATTACAAAGTATTAAAATTAACTCCAGGTTTCATGTACAATAAACCTCATGTAAACTTACTCTCATTCTTTCCATGAGGCTAACTCTTTAGTTTAATCCTGTTCATTTTCATGCCTTTGTGTAAATAATTACGTTATAATGAATTGTTTGAGCTTGACCAGAACATGTCTCTGAAATTCTGCTATACCCTTTTATAGAAATACTTAACTAAATTACAACACAAGTATATTAAATTTTGAACAGTGCTCAAAAAGTACTGCATAACAGCAATGACCCAAATATAAAGTGAGATTTGAGATGCCCAGAACAATATAATGGAAAATTGTGCTGTATGTTAGTGCTGAAACACTACTGCCCCCTGCTGTTTTTGCACATGTAGCACATTATTCTCCACTGTTGCATTGCTCACAACAAGAATCTGTTCTGGACTTCTGAAATTACCATGCAAATCACTTTACTGATGTTTGGAAGTGTTACTTTAGATAAATGAGTACTTTAAACACAGTATATGTTGTAATATTTGTGTGTGTATATTTGCAATAATACATTTGTGTACTCTGTACTTGATCTTCCCATTTACACACACACACAAGCCACAGAGAATGTTGAAACACATCACCAGAGAGTTCATTTCATCATTAGCAGCAGTTAATTTGTTTAACATTTTTTCAGTCTAATCTCATTCAGTATGTCAAATCATAAATCCGTGTTTTGCGTAAACAGTTTGAGATCTTTGAGAAGTTTTTGCAGTAGTTGATATTGACTAAATTCCTTCTAAAGGTCAGAATGAGTTCACACCGCCTGTCTCAAGAGTTCATTCAACTCTTGTTTGAGGTGAACTGCATGCCACTGTGACCTTTACAATGTTTAAACTAACATAACTCAAAGACCACACGAGGGTGACTCTCTCTGTCTCTGTTTATCTTTCCTTCCATCCTTCTCTCTAGTGCTCTAAGACCTGTGGGCGAGGGTTGAAGAAGCGCAGTGTTTTCTGCAGGAGCACTGATCCAGGTGCGAGGGCTGTGGTGGTGCCTGACAGCATGTGTAAATTACACCTGAAGCCCAAAGCCCAAGAGACCTGTGTGCTGAGCCGCTGCCCCAAGAATGAGCGTCTTCAGTGGATAACTACCGCCTGGGGAGAGGTAAGGCCCCTCATAGGGATATCAAAAGTTACGTAGAAGCGCTCACACAACAGTACATATTTAACATGAGCATATACTCAATCATTTAACCCTGATGCGGAATCATTCGCGTGCACCATATCTAGTCAACATATATGCCATTACTATATGACAGGACGCATTGCATCTAAGGCTACGTCTGTATAAATCCGGATACAATAGAAAATGGTGTTTTCATTTCAAACGCTCTCCGTTCACACTAGCATTTCAAGTGGTTTCCAAAATTTGCTCGTCCACACCGAAACATCTGCAAATTCTTAAGTAATCTTACTGCACATATGTAACTGATACCATGAGACCAGAAATAATAAAGTTCTCATGCTATACTTCTGGCATTATCACTTTATTAGAAAAAATATCTGGTTATTAGTAAAATATTTTAAGGTGTCCTTGTTACAGTGCAACTATACATTTAAGGACTGAGTGATATTAATTAACAACATACTTATTATATAATTAGGGCTAGGGTTAGAGTTTGGTTAGTTGCATGCTATTATGCATAATTTAGTACATGTAACATATGCAACAAGGACACTGTAAAATAAAGGTTAGCACTGTTCCCCATGTACATACTATGTACTTATTATAGTAATAACACTAACTGGGTAGTAACTAGGTACTAACCCTGAACCTACCCTAAACCTAACCTTAACCCATGTAGTTACCTTATATTACCCAGTACTTTCTTAGGTAAGTACACTGTAAGTGCACATACTGTAAAATAAAGTGCAACCAAATAAAGTGTTACCAAATATCCCACCATTTACTGGTGTTCCCAGGTCACACTCAGTCGCCATTATGGGTTACATGTATGATCAAAAACACAATCCATGATGTCCAACATATTGACTGATGCAGGACAGCAATTATGAGTACATTTTCTGTCATCTTTGCAGGGATATAATATGAAGATTGTACAAAGAAACATTTATCTTTAGCAACAATGTGCAATTGAACATCACATAGCTGGCACATATAAAACCACAGATTCATAAAACCATAGATATCATATATACAATATGCGTCTCATGACGAAAAATGCATCATAGTTTTTGAATCTCTCTGAAAACAGTGTTTTAAAATTGATCCACTTTGGTGAGTATCTTCAGAAAGTTCCAGAAACGCTATCTCAGTGTGGACAGATGGCCAAAGCTTACAGAAAAATATGCTTTCAAATGTATCCAGATGAATGTAGACGTACCCTTAGATGCACGTTATCACGTGTGCACGTGGTTAGAGCAACATCTGTGCATGAATATTTAAAAACAGTGGCACTTTCTATTCTACATTTGTTCTTAAGAGTCTCTCTCTTCTCCAAACTAGCAGCATTGTTAACCTTTGTTATGGAGGCATGGGTAGACCTTGCAGCAATGGGTCAGCGGAGTATTTATGTGTATATACCTTATTATCTGATCGTCTGGTTGTTTTACACAGTGTTCAGCCTCCTGTGGAGCAGGAGTAAGGAGAAGAGAGCTGCGTTGTGGGGAGAAAGACTCCCAAAGAGGCTACACAGAGTTCCCAATAAGGAGGTGCAGAAACCTACAGAAGCCCCAAGAAGACCTTGAGCAAGCTTGTAATAATGACCCCTGCCCAGAGCCCACAGCACCCCAGCTCCTACAGCCTGGCCCAGACAGGAGTGGGTCATCTGTGACTTTGGGCTGGTATTCCTCTCCTTGGCTGCAGGTATGCAAAACTAGTTCTTCATAACCAGTCAGGGATCTGTTCGGTTTCTGTTCTACCAGACATCTAAGCTTCCTCTCCTGTCCTGTCCATGTGTTTTTCAGTGCACCGTGTCCTGTGGCGGTGGGGTGCAGACACGGAGCGTTCAGTGTCTGAGACTGGGGCGTCCGTCAGCGGGCTGTTTACCTCATCAGAGACCCATAGGCTCACGGGCCTGCAATACACACTTCTGTCCTGGTCCAATCCCAGTCCCACCTCTCTCACCCACATTTAAAGGTACCGGTTTGTCTTTAAATGTACATTTATTCAAGAAAGCACTTAAATCCACTACCGTTCAAACGTTTGGGATCAGCAAGACTTTTTGCCAGCATGGGAATAAATTACATTTTAAAATATATTCAAATAGAAAACAGTTATTTTACATAGTAATAATATTAATAAAAAAATCTTACTGACCCCAAACTTTCAGATGTTAATGTATACATTTTATCACAGTTAGTGTTTTCCCTAAGAAACAAACCCAAGATCTTGGCATAAGCATGGAATACAACATAAGCATTTTTATTGTTCAGAAAAGTACAGAGATCATTGCTTTCTAGTGTTTAAAAGAGCCTAGAAAGGGCTTGTACTGCAGATTGAAATAAGAACAGCTTGATCTTCTTCATGACCAGAGAGTTTACACAATGTGAAGGGAAATGTAGTTAATCTACTCCCATTCCTTGCAGTTTTAGAATAGCATCCAACCAGGGAATTGATTTCCACGACTTTCATGTGATGCTGCCCCAGAACAAACAGGGATGTTCTTAATTGTCTTGCTTATAGCAACAATGGTGTTGGCTCATTGATCAAACCAGAAACCTTCAGTCGCCACCTTGAAAACTACACCACACCACCGCAACTTTTACCTCAACCGTTGTTATCTCATTTAACAGTCCCTGCAATGCCTGAGTGGACACACTGCTGAATTTGTTATGAACTCTCATATCTTGTTCTGTAGCTCAACTGGCAGAACGTTAGTAATGTCATGGGTTGGATTCTCAGGAAACATATACTGATAAAATGTATGAACTTTACGTTGCTTTGCATGAAGCATCTGCCAAATGCATAAATGCATGCATATTTTCCAGCATTAAGTGTTATTGTTGCCTTGATTACATATGTATCAATCACTTATCAAGCTTGATAAATATCACTGGTGTTTACACGTATTCATTATGTAGTGGTAAAAACAATGCACTTTTTGCTTGTTGATTTGTAAGACCACATTGGTAGGCCACTATTTAACAATAAGAAACTGACATTCATTGTGTGATAAAACAATATCATTCAAAATGAACAAATCATAATTGTTATGTTTAATTATAATCTATTTCTCTGGTAAGTACATGGCACATACCACAGAGAACAGAAGTGTGTGTATAATTGTTTATTGTCATGGGAGAACTAAATGTGAGGGCCTTCAGAGAGCAGTTCAGGTCCTTATCAGTATGCCGGTGCAATAATTCCAAGTGGTTTGCAACATCGCCACAATGTCTCTATTCAGAGTAAACAGTACTTACAAAAACACTGAGTGCTTGTGTGCGCATTGTTGTTTTTAAGGCTTAATATAAATAATAGTCATTATGTGTCTTCCCATTAACAGAAGGCCAGCCTTGTGTCGACTTCTTCAGCTGGTGTCATTTGGTGCCTCAGCATGGTGTTTGCAATCACAAATTCTACGGTCAACAATGCTGCAAGTCCTGCTCTGCCAAAAGACAGTAAAGCAGAAGATCTTCACTTCCCACAAGCCTCCTCACTGACTCTTTGAGATCTGTAAATCATTGTGATCATGATAACCACTATGGACAAAGTTGATATTTGCGAGATGTGGCACAGAAAGAGGCATTCTAGGTGACCTTGTCTTGGACTGATGAGCTATAATGGGAGCCTGGTACCCGAGGATCTCGAGAAACCCTGTACATTAGACAGTTGCACCGGATTCTGGCTTCATCGATGATGTATAATAACTAGAATTGTGGTTCTTCGATAAACAATCTGCAGAACATTTATTTTGTAAATATCTCTGTTTGTTCTCTTAAGATTGGAAATGTGACCATTGGTTAATGCCATTAAGAGACCTCTATTATCAACTCCAATTTATATGCTACATTGAAGAGCACCAAATGAACATTGGAGCTACTCTGGTTAATGTGTACACCTGAAGTACTCTAGAATTTGTGTTTGCTCTTTGAGCTCCAGCCGAACCCATACAACGGTATGTTTATGTCTAGATCTCACGACTCCTTAGCCTGTAATATTTTAGATTTAAATGTGCGGTCACAGTAGTGAATTATCTGCAAAATGTTGCAGCAAAAAGTCCATTGTCATGTTCAGACCAAGCAGCTATCTGTTGGTAAACACGCTGAAACCATGTGAAATCTGCATGGGAAAATCGTTTGCCCTCACACAGAATTCCTGATTGCATGGATTCCTATTGAAAGGACTACATTTTGCCCTCGAAAACGGGCCAAACAATGGTAAATGTGACCACACCCTCATACTGCCTGATTTACATGGCTGCTATACATTGAATCAATGAATCTGTTGAATTAGTGTTTTTGGTGCTATAAGAAATGAAGTGCACATTCTCATTCCATTGTGATTTTTATTCAAAACAACCTACAGTGAATTCAACTTAGCGTACATCACAATCTTATATTTACTTAAGTATAAAACCTCTCTAGTATGTTTACAAACTAACTCAAACTTTTCCATCTAGTCCTCTAGTCCTCTAATCCTCTAGTCAAGAGAGCATCTACATCCCCATCATGCAGGTTTCTGATTTTAACAAACATTAACATGCTCAAATTTTCTCTGTGGAACTGGTCTGACCTGTAAGGTTGAGCCACAATCCCGTCTGATCACCACAGAAGACTAAAGCAGACAAGATAGATTTATCATTAATGAAGATCAGTGCTTCTGCTGAAATATGCAGCGGGTCCATTAGCGGATGAACTGTGTATGAGTGCCAGTATGTGTGTGTAATTTGTGTGCAGTTCATGCAGTGCTGTCTCCCACATGGTGTATGAGAGGGCTGAGCTCGTCCCAGACGAGTGTCAGAGAGAGTAAAGAAGGTTGCTCTCAGTCACTTTGGAGGGACCAATTAGTGTGCAGGAGTGAGTGTCATGTTCAGGAGGAGGAGGAGCAGCTAACAAACCCAAGCCTCTCAGGACTTGGGACCTCATCTCAGTTTACTTTGTTAGTGCTCTTTATCTCTTTCCGTTTCTATCTCTTGGTATGCTGTAGTTGTTGAGCTACTGTTTTTAACAGAAGAGTGGAGTCTCACCTTAGTAGTCCTTGCACAGGGTTCAGGTATGACGGGCCTGCTCTAACAATAAACATCGGAGCAGATGGCACATGAGGTATAGCACCAGCAATCCCTCTGTCCTCATTTCATTCCAAACACTTCATTACCAATCCCCAATCCCTTGAAGGGATATTTGCATACACTAATAAGTGCAAAAGGTCACTTTTAAAAGTAGATGTTGCACTGCAGGGTGCTCTGTCCTTTTTTTTTTTTTTTGCCTGAACCATTTTAAAGGGTACTTTCATTTTTTTTCTAGTTGTATAACTTCTGGATCTCCATAAATGAACTCTGGGTCTTTTGCAGTGTTTCATTCGTTCCTTACTCGACTTTAAACGTTCCTAATTGCAAACAAATGGAAAAATACATTGTTTAGCCTTGTGATGTTATGTATGTTGTACAAATGATGAGTCGTGTCTTTCATCACTGTCTGAATTGAAAATTGTGTAATTTATTACTATGTCAAAATAGTTCCTGGCCTACAGTGTTGTCTGGAGAGGAGCTGCCTGTATAATAGCACGCTGAAAGTGTGATATTTAATATTTCCACTGAAAGTTTTATAATAAAAGTATCTGATTTACTGTATTCCTCCAGTGAGGCTTTTTCCACTAGTGCTCTTGCAACAGTGAGTACAGAAAGCCCTTGAATGATGAAAATTCTGCAGTATTTAAGGAATGAAAAATGATATGCTGTCATCACAACAAATTACTATGAACATCAAGCCAGAAGCAAAGTGGATTTTAGACAAAATACTCCCTAGCATATTATCGACAAGGAAAACAGACTTGTTCTTGTGCAAATATAAAACGTTATTTAAAATGTGCCACTAAGGGGCAGACGGTATAATAATAATAAGCTATAAACACATGAAAAAAACCCTCTAATACAAATAGCAGTTTCCCAGCCAACCGTAACGTTAAATACCCCAAACATTCATATTCCTCACTTTCCTCTTTGTGTTCCAGGCAAAATGTTCCTGTGTGTACTAAATGCCCTAGTAAATCACACAGAGTTTGCTTAAATCCTCCCTCGACACTCTTGAATATCTATTCCTCCTCATAATATGCATACATTTGTCATTTTTGTCATATTTCTTAATTTCCTGTGTGTACAATTATTTGTGATAATTTCTGACAGCATCGAGAGACTCGTAAAAGAAAGGAGCAATTCCTCATCCGTGTCACTGGATGCACAGACACTGATTATGAAGACTGAATACCAAGCACGTCTGTGGCATTCTCTATCCTCTTGTGCATGGTGCAAACTCTCTTTGTTTCTCTCTCGCTCTCTCCTTGCCTGCTCACACAAACATGCACACAGTGTCTTCACTCTCTGGAATTCTGTGTCACTGTGTCACTTCAGCTCCGGCAGTATGATGCTTCTTTGGAGTGCCCCTCACTTCTGACAGGCTTTCTAATCACATCTTAACAGGGCGTCGGCCATGAGCACACTCGCTTTCTCTCTTTTCCAGCCCTTAGATGAAGTGAGAGCTGTCATCTCTTCAAGACATATCTCCAATCATCAGCTAAAGGGTATCATCCAGCATTCACTCTGTGCCCTGGTGGACAATAGATCACTCAAAGGGTGAATGCATTTACAGGATCATATAGAACACAACAGGTGGTCACAGGTCAGTTCTGATCAGATGGCAGGGAAAATACTAAGTACAACAAATAAAATGCAACTAAAATTTGTATAGTTGATACACTTCCCATATGTTTTGTTGTTTGCGTTTATTATCCAAACAGACTCTACTGTGTCCTGACATAAATTCATCTGTCAAAAGCCAACAGCAAGAAAATCAACAGCAACAAAAATACAAATCCATGGTAATGTCAGGAAGCCCCGCCCACACTAAGTATTATTTATCACTCCTTATGCATCAAAAATAGACGAGGAGAGACTTGTGAAAGTTTCGAATTGTATAGTATTTGAAACATCCAGTGAGAGGTAAGAAGCATTACAGATGTCATGAGAATTTAAGGTATGTGTTTTACGCTTCATATGGCGTTGGAAGAGTGAAAACGTGCCAAGAGAGAACTGGCCCTCGCCCTGTTCTGGGGTGCGTTTCCCGTACAGCGACGTAACTCACTGCTTAACTACCACGATGCATCGTTGAAGAAATCAACTAGCTCACGACTGTTTCCCGAAACCGTACTGTCGCAAATCTGTCATTCAACCACGTTGGTTAATGGTGGAGTAATACGTTTTTTTGCTATAAATTATGGCACCTGAGGACTAATTCTTATTTTTCTCAGTTATTTTGCTTTATTTCCAGATTCAAATATGCTCGTTCTTACGTAGCACGTCCGCACATGCGCACTCTTCAAAAAAAGGTGCTTTAAATCTCTTGACAAACTTAAAATACATAAATGACATTTGTATGTATTCAAAATAAAAGATATAGATTACACTAAATGTCAGTGTAACGTAATGAAGGATCAGGGAAGAAGGAGGCGGGAACCGGCAAACATTTAACAACTTTAATCAAAAATAAACAAACCAAAACACAATGACGGCGGCAGCCCCTCACGGACGACTGCCGCCTACATACAAAAGAAAACGCAACATAAAGTCCAGGCCTGGTCCTCTCTCGTCTTACACTGTTGTCGCTCCTCCTTTTATGCTCCCGTCACTCCTCCATGAGACGAGACTGGTGTGGCGCGCAGCTGACGCTCATTAACATTCGCCACCGGCCCGCTCTCAAGGTCCCTCGCTTCGCCACAGTCAGCTTGCTTATTTTGCACAAGATAAGGATTTATTAAGTCCACATGTCATGCAAACAAGAATCTCTGCTTCTAACCACAGGTCGAGAGCTGTCGTTGCAACCACACAAGTTTGCGACGCTGTTTGTGAATGTTCGTTGGAACTATGGTTTCAGGAAACACAGACTGGTTGAACTATGCTGATAACAATGGAGCTTGCGACCATGGTTGGCTAATGATGCTTTTGGGAAACGCACCCCTGATTGGCCGTTTGTGATTGATTGCGTAAGGTGGCGCAGCAAGTCCAGCTTGATGCTTGTGCCATCGCGTATTTTGTCATTCCACATTAATTAAACTTAAATCCCAGTTTATTTAATTTATATATTTGTTCTGTTTTATTTATTTGTCCTTTATCCTTGAAAGTTGTTAATTTTAATATAATTTTATTAGGGACTGGTTACTTTTCAATAATGCTTCAGTTTTTTTTTTTACATATTAGTTGGGCTAGCATTAGTTTTTGCTGTAGTATTGAAATTGGTTGAGAGAATTTTTGAATTTTCACTGCTATCTAAAATGTTGATAGTGTAACATAGGCTATATTTCCAGAAAAAAATAAAATAATAATAATAAAAATAAAATAAAAAAATTGTGAAGTAGGCTAGTTATCATGAAATAAAATTAAACATACTACAATATAAACTTTTGGTCATATAATTTGGTCACATGTTCGTTGTAAAGTCTGGATCCTGAAGCAAAACCGGTTGAGAACCAGTATTCTAATCACAGTTGCATTCATACAGAAACCATATTCACACAAGCATCCCACTCTATGTCTGCTCTTCTCTTTCCCATTTCTTGATTTTTTTACACACACACTCACACACACACAATTTCTCATTGCCTCTGTGGGAGAATTTCAGTGTAGGTTATTTCGGGAGGATTAAAACGTCAGTGTGGGTTTAGATGGCTGTGATTGTGTCTAGGCTCAGGAGCGGGGCTCATTTGTAGCTGTCAGTCGGCATTGGCCTTTTCTCAGTAATGTAAAGATGGCAGTCTCCGTTGCCCCGTTTGTCGCTGCAAGAGCGATCTCACAGATTATCATCTCAAAGGGACTGATAGCGGCTTGCTCCACCTTTGTGTGGCTGCCTCTCCAGCTGAGCGGAAGACCCCCGACCCCCACAGTCTCGACTCCTGGAAGCTCTGCGACTTTGAAAAGTTTTACTGGTGGCATTAAAACCCTGTCAGAAAGTATATATAGGGGAGATTTGTGGAATGCCACCCATGTTTTACAGGCTTTTGGGGGGGAAATAGGGCTGTATTATGGAACTTGAATTATCTCATAAAACCTGCACTGTGAAGATGGTTCTGTGGTAACATCTCAATTAAGTAGTTTTACTCAAGGCAAAATTATTATTTAATAGGTAAACCAACCCAACTACATTGGATTATACCAGCAACAATATTTTAAGGGTCATTTCAGGTAGAAATACAGTTGCTCCTTACATTTGCTCCTTACTGAAAGAAACCACTGTTATGTGCTGTTTAAAGAGTAGACTAAGTACGATACAATTTTCAATGATAAACCCACTCTTACAATGACTGTTCTGTTAATAACCCTCTGTCGGAGAAGTTACATTTTAACATCTTACTGGAGGGAAAGGTTTTCATTGAAAAGCGATTTCAATTTTGATCTGTTTCGCACACACTGCTATTGTATGATCTGCAAGTCACAAGGACCACTTTTATGATGCTTTTATCTTGTTTTTTTTTTTTGTCATATTTAAAAGCTCCAGTTTATTCGAATTACATGGAAAAGATCATTGAAACAAATTGTCTTCACATTTTCTTCTTTTGTGTTTCACGGAAGAAAGCAAGTCATATGGGTTTGGAACAACATGAGGGTGAGTAAATGATGACAGAACTATCCCTTTAAGGTAACAACCACACATTTTCACATAATTTGCACAGACAGAGATGAAGGAGCTTAATGTTTTGTGGCACTGAGACTGTATTCTCACCTTATCTATTTTATAAAGCACTGGGATCAGAAGATGTAGCTGGTCACGTTGACTAAAATGAAAAGGACTAGGCCTATTTCTAAAATTTCCTTTCAGCTTTGCCTTTTTTTTGCCCCATATTCCACTGTGAGACACAGTATGATAAAACGCAATTACAATTCTTATTTATTTTCTTATTAACTTCTAACTGCACATCTCTTTGAGATTTTACATAGTCCTATTTGTATTGCTCCTTATGCTCCCTTACTTTCACATTCCAACTACACACATAGATGGATAAATCGTGGAGCAATGGAAGCGCAATGTTGGCACTTCAAACAGAAAAATCCACAAACACCCCCTTCCCTCGCTTTTCTGAATAATGCATTTTGCAATGGTTAAGGGCAAATTTACTGCAGCATGTCTCTCTACATCTCCTCCACAGATCATTGATTAAAATTGTAATTTATTGTTTTTTTCCCTGTACGCTATGAATATTATTGATCTGAGTGTTTGTGGCTGTGCTCTCTCATCTATCTTCCTTTGAGCGACTTGTTCAGATTTTGCTCCCCTTGAAATGTAAGAATTGATTACAATTCCTATAGCGGCAGACAGCCACTGCCTCCTCTTCAGCCTCGCTGACCTTGGTGCAGAGAAAAAGATGCTTGCACACGATGCGAGGAGCGTTCTGTCCCCCATTCTCTTTCTTTCTCTCTCTCCTCTACTTTAACCTCTCCACTTCAAGGCTATTGCGATGCATTTCATGACTCTTAAACTGTCGTAGTGTATTACCTTAAAGACCACAGGCAATCTGAAGTCCTTCCTTTTGACACTCCAGAATTAATCAATTTACTGCCAAAAGCAGATCCATTTCTTGTCAGTGTATTTCAAGGTGCTGATGTGCCTGATATTGTAAAACAGCCTCATACCTGCAAGCGCGCACACACACACACGCGCGCGCGCCTACCGACCGACCCTCTTCTCTCTTCTCGCCTCCCCTGAGATGTTGTGTGTTGGAGGACATCGATTTATTTTACATAGTAATACAAACAGTGGGAGGGAACAGGTCACCTCAGCTATTGCCACCTGTGCGTCGGTATGAAGCACATGGCACAGGTCAGTGAAGCCCTTTCTGCTTGAGTGGCTGCTGCATATTTCATATTACGCATGAAGAATGCCAGCCGTCTCTTTAGAATGAGGACATTCGATTGGAAGCAGCAAGTGAAGCAGCACTGTTCCGCTTGACTCCAGTAGAGGGAGGTGCTTACCTGCTGTTGAGCTGCAGGCTTTGTCTCCGAGGACAAGGAACCAGAATTAGATTCCTTCAGGGATGAACATCAGAAGTGATCACATGAGCATTTAAGGAGGATCTGCACTTGCAAATGTGTAGATGCAGAGTATAGCTTTCTCTTCTGATACAAGATCTGGGGACTGATGTATTCCTGTTTGACCACAAAATTTGTTTAGATGCATCAAATGGATTTAGATTGTAGTTGTGTAGCAGTCACTGTAGTACTCTTTTACGGATTCTGGTCAATGACACAAAAGTGTGTCCACGATAATGAAAAGCAGAAATCGAAATGAAACACAAATGCTTTCAAAGTTACATTGAATTCTTGGTTTCTTATGGGTTTGAAAAACTAAATGGTTTTGAAAAAATGCATTTTTCACTAATTCACATTAATTGCACTACATGACCCCCAATATTAAAAATCTAAATTAACTTAATATTCATCACAAAACAAGTGTATTGCAATTGAAATGTTAATGTTTTGAATAAACTAGGGTATGGATCAATAAAAAAAAAATTCCTATCTCACAATCATCCAAAAAGAGATGAAAAATCACATTGAGAAATCCTGCAGACTTCTCGCTTTTGTGAACAAGGCACCAAAAAGTTGTTTTACACAGCCCAAATACATGTATAATATTTTAGCATTACATGGTACGGTTCAGTAATCAAAAGGAGGTTCAGGGTTACACATGTGAGCTTTAACCGTTTGTGAAATGTGTATGGGATGTCACAGTTTTCAGTTTTCAGTACGTCTATAGGAGCTGTCACACTTCCATTACTTTAGTTTGTGGTAACTGCTGTGCATCTTTGTTTAAGTGTCTGTTTGGTGGAGCTGACATTGTGCATAGTTTGTCTAAAAAAAACTCATAGAAATTGACAGAGACTGTGTTCAGCACTCTAAAGGGGAGCTATTTTTACACGGCTGTCTCTGAAGATCCCTCTAAAAGACAAGTGACAGGCAGGTATAACTCAAAACTGGCCTGCCATCTCCAAAGATAACGCCACTATCTCAGCTACCTGCAACTGTTTTGCTTCAGAGCTGTCAAATTTGTCAGCAGGAGACAGGGGAGTGTCGATGACAGTTACAGCTCACACTTAAGTCGTGTTCTTTCTTTCATTTAGTTTTTTTAACTCGTCGCCTCTGGTAAAGTGAGCATGAAAGTGGTGAGTTGTGGCAGCGTAGCTATTCGCTGTTGTTATTAAAGCACAAAACAAGCTGTCACTGAAAGCCAAGCCACGCTCCTGACGGGTTCGGGAGCCTATGTGTGATGCCGTGAAACACAAAACAAATAAAGCGTGTGCGCCTCTAATAACTTTCGAATAAATAAATCATATTTACAAATCACTCCATTATTAAGGGGAGCGACAGCGAGCGCCACGAGTGCAGTCTCCTTCTCAGCATGTGCCCAAAGCCTAAGGCACAGCTGTCAAACACGGTAACAATTACAATAGATATCACAGCAAATGAAGCAAATCAATCACCTCTCCAACCCCCCTCCATCACCTTCTCAAAGAGAGAATAAACAATCATTAACATTCTCCAGAGCCAATAACGTCTGTTTTGCTCTGGGAGGCTCATATTCTCATTTGGGATACACAATCGGGGGTGGAGAGGGCGATGAGTGCAGTCCCATAAGCCCTTGTTGTGGGAAGTTTACTCTCATCTCTACAGTCTGCCAGATACCCCCCTAAGAGCCCACCGTCTACCTGTTCACATCCCTGGCATCACATCAGTTAGGGGAGATTTAAAGAATCGTTTCGCCAGAACCTGTTCAGGGGGCTAGGGGGCTTAATTAGTCCAGAGCGGTGCATGCTGGTGGAGAAGTGATTACCAGACCAACCCTCAGAAAAAGAGCTGTGAAGTGTAGTTTTGGAGAACAGCGGGACGCAACGATTAGTTCCACCACAGATGCAACAAGAAGAGAAACAGAGACAGTTGTTTTGACTCCTTAATACCATCCCACTGTTCCAGGCTGGAGCCTGAACAAGGCACACTCAATAAAGTCGAGTGCATTTACTGAATCACAGCTGCTGTTATCAGAACCACAAGTGTGAATAATCCCAAAATCAGTCTCCTTACAATGTTTCCAAAGATATACAAAAATTATATAAAACAGTGATACAAATGATACATCTTATATTTATTTATTATTAATATAATAAGAAATATTGGAAGAAAACTTACTTGAGTGAATTAGATTTTTGATAAATTGATCAGTTTTCATATATGATGATAACTTGTTTTAACGATATTGAGGTTGCACTTTATTTTATAATACACACACTTATGTGTACTTGCAGTATACTTCCCTAAGAAAGTACTGGGTAATATAAGGGGTTAAGGTTCAGGGTTAGTACCTAGTTATTACCCAGTTATTGTAATTACTATAATGGGTACATAGTATACACATGGGGAACAGGACTGTAAAATAAAATGCTACCGATATTGTCAACAACATGCTTTTACTTTTTACTAGAAATAATAATAAAAAAAAATAATAATAATAATAATAATATATATATATATATATATATATATATATATATATATATATATATATATATTAATAAAAAATAAAAAACTGTATACATTTAATTGATGAGCAAAACTCCATAAAGGTTGGTTCATTCAAAAAATCATATACTCATCTTCATGATGTTCTTAAAAGCAGAATTTTGATGCTGCTGTTTGACTAGCAAAGATGCTCAAGCTCCAAGGATGATACAAATGTTTGATCTTCTGCCATTCAATAGCTTTGTTTGACAAACAAACTGAAATTAAATTATTATTCACTGATCTTATTAGCCTCCATCAGTGTTCTCGAGATTTGGACTCGGTCTTGAACTCGGTCTCGAGATCATATTTTAATGGTCTTGGTCTTGTCATGGACTCGTGTGCATTTGGACTTGGTATTGACTCGTAACATTAGGAATTGGACTTATTCCTGAGTCCACTCGAGTCCCATTCAAAATATTTCATGATTATTACTGTATGTTAATATTTCTTTAAATTGATGTTTGATTGACACGTCCAATGATTGGTGATTTTCTTGTGCGCAACTGTGCATGACTTGACAAACGCTGACTCCTGCCAGGTTCTCTCCCAAAGAGAACCCGTGACCCGCACGCTCTCGCTTCTATTTTATGCTGTGTCCACCAGAAAGTCACATTGTTACATTATTTGTCTCAACTGTGTTATTTTAATATATTTACTGTTTATAAAGTAGGATAAAAGTCTCACAGAGAAAACCAAATCTTGTTTAATTAAATAATACAATGAATACAGATACAATGACAGATGACAGTCTCCTCACTGAGCATCTCCCCCCAAAAATTTCTGACAGAAGGCCGCCCGCCCTCTCTCCCTCCGGCACATTCACACTTTTGCATTAAAAAGGCAGCAATTTTTCGACAGTCACTCTGTGCACGCCCTCCGTAACTAAAAAGTTAATCAAATTGAGTTGTTTGTGGATTTTCTCTGGTCTTGGTCTCGACTCGGGCTCAACCCCCTCTGAACTTGATTCAGACTCGAATGAGCTGGTCTCGACTAAAACACTGGCCTCCATGTATAATCAAATCTGTCATGTCAATAATAAGTTTATTTATATAGTGCCTTTCTGCAAACTTTGAATGTGATGAGTATTTTGTATTGAATATGGAAGCAAACGGGTAGCGATATTAGATCTTATTTACTGTGTTGGGTAAGCCATAGAAAAGAGAAATACGGTAGTCAAGCCATGAAGTGATGAAAGCATGAACTAGGGTCTCAGCATCACTGACATTATGTCAATTATGCCAAAATGGACGTAAGCAAGCAATATTACAGAGGTGAAAGAAGGCAGACTTATTGAGTGAGGAAATGTGAGGAAGGAAGGATGAGAGAAAAAAAATCAAAGACTATACCAAGGTTTTTAACAGTGGTGGAAGAATGAACCAAGACTCTTGCAATATTAACATTGTCAACACAGAAACAGGATGCAATTTGAGGTAGACCGACAAGAAGTAGGCTAGATCTGTTTTATCAGTGTTGAGTTTGAGAAAATGACTGGTCATCCAAGCATTTATATCATCAATACAAGCTGATATGGAGTTAGTGGGGAAAGGAGCATTGCGTTGAAAACGGATATAAAGTTGGGAAGTTTAAGCCATGATGAAGAGCCCAAGAACAACACTGTGTGACACAGGGGCAGTATGGACTTAGGATAGAGATATAATGCTGATGGTCAGACAGGTAGGAAGTTAAACTGGATAGGGCATTTCCAGAAATAGAGCAGAGAGTCGTGAGATGAGAATACTGTGAGAGATTGTGCCAAATGCAGAGGAAAGGTCTTAAAGAATTAAAATGCAGTTGGAGCCATAAGGAGATCATTGACAACCCTAAGAAGTGCTGTCTCTGCGCTGTGGAGAGTGCAAAAGCCAGATTGGAAACTTCCGTAGAGGTTATAAGATGACAAATACAATTTGAAGTTGAGCAGCGACCACTTTCTCAAGCAGCTTAGAAAGAAACAGAAAATTCGAGGTCTGTAATTTGGCCTTGTCAAAAGGGTCGAGGCCGGGTTTCAAGAAGCTAGAAGAACACACAAGTGTTATGCTAGGTTTGTTGTCATAATTGGCAAAACACATCCTCCTGGTCATATTACATCAAATTTGAATGTGCATGTATGCAAAGTGCAGAAATAAGATATGAGAGCTACAGTGATGGGGACAATTTTCAGTGAAGAATGACTTTTGGGTTTGTTTCTCACACAAAGGTACTATTTTTACTTTAGCTTTTGACAGTGTTTCTTTGCCCTTTAATTGTATGAAAGACCAGTGTGAACATCCTGCTAAACATCTCTTCTTATGTTCAGTGGAAGAAAGAAAGGGGTTATGGAACAATATGTGGCTGTGTAAATGACAACACAAAGACTTTTTTTCTTACCCCATTGGCAATTTTTTTCTTTCTTATTTTTTTAAGCAAGAATCTAACAACATTTAATGAGATTTATGCTGAAAGCGAGAAAATAATTTGCCAGTGGGGTAGGAGAAAAAAAAATTACACTTAATTCAAGAGATACTGTGTGAAAACAAGTCTTACTATATTACACACTTTTACTCGTCAAGTAAATGTATCTTGTTTTAATGATAGTTCGTTTTACAAGGAAACCAGCCAGAATTCTGATTAGGAAAATTATGCTCTGTAGTGTCGAGATTTCACTGCTATTTTAGTCTAATATAATAGAGCCTTTCTCAGAAATCTGAATATAAGCTTTTAAAGATGAGGGATGATAATGCAGCTCTGTTCTCCCTGCTGCTCTTCAGAACAGAACATTAAACCCAAAGCGCTACTCAGCTTATTTTCAGCCCCGCTTTTAGCTTGGAAGTGCTGGATATTGCCGCAGAGTGTCTGCTGCCTGAATACCCGAGAGCGTCTGTGGCCACTGCAGTCCTCTCACCCAGCACAGGTTATTTATGTCTGTGCTGTGAGAGGGTCAGTGCACAACACGGGCCAAAGCCGTGCAGGAGGACTGAACCCGGAGATGAGGATGTTGGTTTATCCAGAGACACACGAGCCTACTCATTCCCTGCTGACTAGTAAGATGACAGGTGAGGCGGATGGGTTTAATTTGTCAAAGACATCTCACTGGCAGTGTCTGTGCCCAGCTGTGCATGTTTGTGTGTATGCATATAGGTGAGGAGGTGTATTTTCAACAGAAACACGCATCCTGGTCCAAATATATCCTGGCATATTTAGTCTCAGGTGTATTGGCAGATCCAAACAAGCTAGTTGGGTTTGGTTTGCAGAGACGAACATGTGCACGTATACATGGCAACATGTGTGCGCATATACGAACACCCAGCAAACGGAAAATGGAACTGAACACAAATGTGTGTTCCTGTAAACATGGAGAGGGATTCGTGGAGGGTGGCGGCATATCAAAGCCAGTCTGATCCATCCCCAGCTCACTGTTTCTAGTTAGCTCAGGGATGACGGTCCCTCCTGTATCCCTGCGCTATTATGTATGAAAGCTTGTTTCCGCCATGGACATTTATCTCACAATGCTTTTTTATCTCACAATTTTTTTAAATCTCACAATTCGCAATTGAAAGTTATAAACCCGTAATTGTGACATCTCCCAATTAATTTCTTCTTCCTCAGAATGGCGAGTTTACACCTTGCATTTTTTCCTTTTTTTCCCCTCGTAATTCTGAGTTTTGCCTCTGAGAATTGTGGCTTTATCTCCAAATTCTGCATTTTTCCCCCCCTCGTAATTGAAAGTTTATATCTCACAATTTGTATTTTTCGTCATGTTTATATTTTGTCATTTGAGTTTATACCTGGCATTTCAGAATTGCAAGAAAACAAGTCATAATTGTGAGATAAAAAAAGGTCACAATTAGCTACTTTACTTTTTTTTAATTCTGTGGTGGAAACAAGCTTCCATAATTATGCTCTTTGATATATGGATCTATGAAATTAATAGCATGTACAAGTACTCTTCTTCTTCTGTCTTTCACTGTGCATGTGCGGGGGAGTTTTCCTTTTTCGAATTATGGAAAGGCTTCACAGCAGGCAGCCGGAAAGGCCTCTAATGGGGGTATATCTAGAGAGAATGACAGCAAAAGCGGGGTTTTTTTTTGTTTTTATGATGCGTTTAATGGCTTCGGGTGTCCGGTGAGCTGCTGGAGTTGTGTTTTCCATGCACGCCATGTCCCCATCTCCTAGTCCGCCCTCCCCCCTGGCCCTGTGGGATTTGGAAAAGCACTCTGTTGAGGGCTCATCAGCCGCCTGGCATTTGATCAATTCGGAGGTCCCTTTGTGCAGGTAACCCGCAGATAAAAGACATTGTTATCAGCAGAGGATCGCAGGCAGATAACAGGGTCTGAGAGAAAGAAAAGGAGAGGATGGGAGAGAGAGGCGGTGGGGGCGGAGAGGGAGACGGAGAGGGACAAGGAGAGATGCGGATAATGAAAGAGGGAGTGACACGTTGGAGGTCAACACCTTGATATGAGCTGTTACAGCTGTCAGAGGTTTGAGAGTGAAAAGAGAAGGCGAGATAATGCCGATGGTCTGGTAAGTGGTAAAATACTAGTTATATAGGAAGAGTAATATTATCACGCAGGTGTAAAAAGCGAAATGTTTCCCCCTGAAAATTATTTTTCACTTTTTTGCTGTTAAACTTTTATTTTTGTTCTAACTTAAAATAAAGATTATAAATGAGCCTGGAAGTCTTTTCTCTCTGGCCATTTAAACCTTGCTCTGATATTATTTTATAATAATGCTGATGAATAATTGTCCTCAGCTTAATTAAGAATGAATCGCTCTAGTGAAATTTCACAGTTGCTTTCAATGAAAAAAATAAAAAAATAAAAATTATATATATATTAATTCTAAGGTCATGCATTGAGATTACTCTAAAATGGCTGAGTTCCAAAGAGACCAGAGCTGGAGGTACATAATAAGCCTATGACAAACATCATATTGACATGTATCTTACATGTTTCATTTGATCCGCGGTCACACTAGACATTGAGCAAGCAAAATTTCTTCAGACAATGCAACGGTCGTGATTTGATGTAGAGTTGTTCTGATTCCGATACTAGTATCGGAAATATCATTGATACCACACAACAAATTCTGGCATCTGTATCGGCGAGTACTTGAACCCATGTACCGATCCGATACCATTTTCTTAAACAAGATCTTGTTATTATGACCGCGAGCTTTGCCTAACCGTTCCCTGCACGGCTCTTCTTTGCTGCTCAGAAGGCATTGCAAACACGGGAAGTTGTGCTGTGTTGCCAAAAGCAACCACTGTTTAGAGCAGCGAAGAAGAAATGAAAACGTGTTAGCAGTATGTCCGCTGTTTAGCAGTATTTCAGACTGGACCAACCAGTCAATAAAACGGCGACTAGGGATGTCACAAGTACCGGTACTTTGGTACCAAATTCGGTACTGAAAATGAAAAAATGCGATAGTACTAGCATTTCTGTAGTACCGGTAGTACCGACTCCCGAGTATATCCGGTACCCGCAGCTGCGTTCAGTCGCTTCCGTGTTTATCAAAGCGCAGGGCTCCAGACTGTAGCCGAATATATACTAGTGTCTGTGAATATTAAACTGCAAAACACTATTTAAATATTACTCCTGCATGTTCTGCCTCTCTGTGTGGATGCGCGGGCGCATGTGTGACGCTCGCTGTCCCTGTAGTCTCTGCCGTGTCACTATATGAGGAATGCATAAACCTTCACTTCATGAGCATTTACCGTTTCATTTGAGAAAACAGCCATATCATGAACACAGACACTCACGGCAACCCGCCAAAATAAAAGTTCAGTTTAACGTGAAGAAATTGACAGAATATATTAGGCTACTGTTGTACAGTAGATTTAGCTGTGTCTCTCTATAATAATAATAATAATAATAATAATAATACGTCTCTACTACTAATAATAATAATGCCTAGATGGTTGCTTATTTTTCACTTGTTTTGTTGTAAAGATATTTTCTGATTAATATATCGTTTTTTATACAGTTATATTGTAAAACTAAAACACCTTTTTCAGTTTGCGGTGTTAGATTTGTGGTTGCATTTGAAGTTCTTTTTTGCTTAAGAAAAATAAGTAATATTGCTGTCAAATGCATGCCAGATAATAGAAATACTGTAATAAATACAGTAGTTCACTGTATGTATTTGTTTATGTTTTATTAAGGGATAAGTCTGAAGCACACCCTAAAATAATTCTAGCAATTCATACAGGGCTAGTAATATATACAGATACACACCCAGGTATCGGATCAGTACTCGGAATCGGCCGATACCCTGAGCCCAGGTATCGGAATCGGTATCAGGAAGGGAAAAAGGGTATCGGAACATCTCTAATATGATGTGCTGTGTCTTTTTTATAAACATGAATTCAACATAACAGATAGCAATACACTCAAAATGTAAAAAAAAAAAATACAATCTACTCGAATTTTAATTCAGCCAAGCATCACATATCAATCTTCTACTGGTCTTCTACTCGCCTTCACATAATGCACATTTTCAGGTCAGAGTTCACTAAACTTGAACTTTGGAACGCAGCGAAATACTGAACTTTTCACATGAGCTTTCGTTTCCAGTCTTACGCATTCACATGCGTTTGAATGGAAGTCAATGGAATGAAAAGTGCAGTGTGACCGCCTCTTTACTTACTGTGTCACAGACAACGGAGGACAAGCAAAAAGCGTGAGCTGTAATATAAAACACTAAACTATGACAGACAAATAAAAATGTATTTTTTTTTTTTTTTTTACTTGAAATATTTGATAGGGCTGGGTTTTTTGTAAAAACAGGAAACAGAACAGGAAACTTGCTTCTGTTTTGCCACATCACACCCTGAAACGCCACAGCAGTGGTGATGGATGAAAATGGCTGCTGAAAAAAGAGTGGTTGAGAGAGAGATATAGGGAGACAAAGACATAGAAGCCTCCGTGCAGGGAGAGGTGGTCCGGGTAGAGCTGCCCTGCATGCGCTCTGGATTGTACAGGGCTGTGCTCTAATTGGACGAGCACTTTTTGCATCATGGCTGAATCCCCAGATACTGAATCCTGCAGCCACAATCCACTGTGAGTTACTCCACCTGTACATTCAGACACAGAGCTTTCTGTCTCGCTTTCTTCCATACTTCATTGTCTTCTTTTTCATTTCTTCCAAATGAGAGCTTCCTTCCTTCCTTCCTTCCTTCCTTCCTTCCTTCCTTCCTTCCTTCCTTCCTTCCTTCCTTCCTTCCTTCCTTCCTTCCTTCCTTCCTTCCTTCCTTCCTTCCTTCCTTCCTTCCTTCCTTCCTTCCTTCCTTCCTTCCATTCTCTCATCCTTCCCTCCTCCCCTTCATTCATTTCCCACTTTCTTCCTTTCTTAGTTCCTTTCTTTATTTGTTCACTTTCCTTCCACTCTTCTACCCTTCACTTGTTCACTATTTCCTTCCACTCATTCTTCCTTCCTATCGTCCTTCTATCCTTCACTCTTTTCTTCCTCTTATTCTTTATTTGTTCATTCATTCACTCTTTCCTTTCTCTCATCCTTCCTTCCCTCCTTGCTTCTCCCTTCATTTGTTTTTTTCTGTTTCTTCCTTTTTAGTTCCTTCCTGTTTATTTGTTCACTTTCCTTCCACTCATCTATCCTTCCTTCCTTCTTCCCTTTGTTCATTCGTTCACTCTTTCCTTCCTCTCGTCCTTCCTTTGTTTACTTTCCTTCCACTCATTTATCCTTCATTCATCTTTTTCTTTTGTTCATACATTCACTCTTTCCTTCCTTTGTTCACTCTTTCCTTTATCGCATCCTTCCTTCGTATGCTTCATTCCCTTCATTTGTTTATTCTTTCCTTCCTCTCATCCTTCATTCACTCTCTTCTTGCTCTTTTATTCTTCATTCATTCTTCTTCCTAAATTCAGATTGCTCTATTTTGTTTATTTGTTCACTCTTTCCTTCCACTCGTGCTCCCTTTCATCTGTCCTTCCTTTATTTGTTCATTCTTTCCTTCCTCTCATCCTTCCTTCTCTACTCAGTTTGTTAATTTATTCCTTTGTTGTTTTGTCAGTCTCAATCTCTTTCCTCTGCGTTTTCTTACCCTGTGCTCAAATAGAAATGTGTGTGTGGTCTGTTGGAGGGGCAGGGCTATTCATGGCACAGTGACAGGGCCATCAGCTCAGCATGACACATCCGGATTTGCAGGAGTCCTCCACACATTCAAAACTATTACCCATGACCTTTTACTGTAGGAGAGACACCCCCCACCACTGCTTAAAACAAACACACATGCACACACAAACAGAGAGACACAGACATGCACACACTGCCCAAGCGCTGTGTTCAAATTCACCATATATCAACTGCAAAGCAATGTTCAGAATTGCTTTTATGGCCAGAGGAGATGCTGGTTTATCAGGCTAACCAGCTGTTTGTTATCATAAGCTCAGTGCAGGTGGAGACTCTGAAATGGTAATGGCCGGACAGCTGTAGATGCCTTTCTCATCAACGTTGGAAGTTGGAAAAAGTGACAGAGTTTATCACCTCCTGCCCAGCCCACACCCACCACACACTGCTCGTGTGACACCGCCTGTCACAGCACTGTCCATCAAACAGGACTCACCACCCATGTAGAGTCACAGATTCCCCATCCCAGGAGGCTCAAAGGCAAAATATCTGCTGGGTGATATATATCGCTGCTACCACCCTGTCCCCTCTGGCAACACAAACCTTTATTTAACCCACACAGTTTGCTTTGCCTCCTTTTTTGCCTCTTTTTTTTTTTTTTTGCAGCCATAGCAAATGTGTGTTTTAAACAGGACAACTTTGTCCTGTGATGTATATCCCAGCTGCACACAATGATCAAAGTTTGCTCTCGTTTTTATCTCACTGGGTAATATCTATAATCGTAACACTGTTTCAATAGGAGCACAACGTCCTGGGCTTCTCTGTCATTTGTTCTCCCCTGCTTCATCCACAGAAATGGAAAGCGTCTAATTTAGTCTGAAGTGTGCCACACTCTTGTGCTGTTGTTTAGCTAGTTGAGCATATTGCGTGCTGGAGGACTACATTGAGATGTTTTGTTAAATGGCTGGATACAGATGCAGGATGAGTGATGTTTGCATAGGTGGATGAGAGTGAGATTGCTGTTGAGAGTCTTGGGCTTAGTAGGTCAGCTTTGGCTTAACCTTTTTGATATGGTAAGATCAATTGGAAGAAATGTGTGAAAAGACTACATTTTAGTTAAGTGCACTCTAAAAATGCTGGCTTGTTTCAATCAATTGGGTAAAATATGGACAAACCATATTGGGTTTAAATTAAAAAATTATTGGGTTTGTCCATATTTGATCCAAACATGGGTTGAAACAACCCAGCATGGTTTTCTTACTTGGGGCCATCAGGTGGTATTATATGCTCTATGGATGTAGCAGTTGTAGATAATCACATACATTTCCCCCAAAATGTATAATGTGGCATTTATTTTCAAGCAATATAGCACAAGCACACTTTTAAATCAAAGTATTTCACAATTTGCAAGATTTCAAAACACAAAATAGATATATTGTTTCAAAAGTAGACAGTCTTTGAGACATTCTGATTGTCAAACTTTGTGGAATATGTTCATATGAAGAACTACACCAGTGATTTATATGATGATGCAATTGTTGTTTTAACAATGTGTGAGCTGATATTATCGAGTATCTCACTCTCTATGCAAAAACCAAACAAAAACAAGTTTCACTGTGCGATGTGGCCTACCATGCAGTTATAATACCCTCAAAATTCTCAAAGCTAAACACAGTTGTAATGAAGTTCGTATGTTCAGGGAAGAAGGAGGCGGGAACCGGCGAACATTTAAAAACTTTAATCAAAAAATAAACAAAGGAAATACAATATAACGGCGGCAGCCCCTCACGGACGACTGCCACCTACATACAAAACAAAACAACATAAAATCCAGGTCTGGTCCTCTCTCGTCTTGCACTGTCGTCGCTCCTCCTTTTATGCTCCCGTCACTCCTCCATGAGACGAGACCGGTGTGGCGCGCAGCTGACGCTCATTAACATTCGCCACCGGCCCGCTCTCACGGTCCCTCGCCTTGCTGCTTGCCACAACAGTAGTGTTTTTTTTCTTTTCTTTTTACGTCACATGAGTCAATGATTCAGTGGCTCATTTATAAAGATGGTCAGTTGCTTTGTTCCTGAATGAATCAACTGTTGATTCAGTTGATTAAATTAATTACTTAAAGGCACAATATGTAAGATTTTTTAAGATTAAAATATCCAAAAAACACTAGAACAGTGTTATATATTTTGTTGACCAGTGTATTTACTTTATCCCAAACGTTTCCAACAATGTTTAAATCCAGAGAAATCCACTATTTTAACCAGCGTTACGGACCGTGTCCTTGCGTCGCCTGTCAATTATGCCATATCCGCGCTACCCTTGATTTCTGTAGAAACCAAGAAAGTATGTATTTTATTAGACAGGTGAGCAACTGTTTGGATATACATTTATAAGCAGAAAACAAATAATTTGTTAAACAGTGCAACACGGTTAGTCTTATTGTTTGAATCACGTTAGCATAGCATAGTCAGAGAGAGCTTTCTCCATCATACAATATATTTTAAGATTAATTGCATGTCATTTAGCAACAGTCATTTATTCATCCTGTATTTATTAATACGATATTGTAATATCGATCTAGATTACTGCAAAGTGCAACAAGTCTCTCATACCAGCCACAGAGTGAACGCACAATAATGTTATAACATAACTTTCAACACACTTATATGTATTTAATATGACTGTTTTTACAAAGTAAAATAGCACTGCGTTACACACACGCAATGAAAAGAGCGGAAGTTGCCGACTGCACCGTAAGTGTAAAAAAAGCTCAGAGCTGTGTTTCGCACAGGTCTCATTAGCATTCAGTCCCAAGGGCTCTCAGCGCATCCTGCTTTAAACCACCGTAATGTTAATAAAACTTTAATACATTCACTCATTCATAAACATGATTTCTGATTCTGTGGAGGTGAAGAGTCAAGACTACAGCTCCCATGAATCCATGCTCATTCATGCGTCATCAAGCTACGCCTTTGTTTTGAATAAGCGACCTTTAGCGGCGAAGCTTGCATACTGTCCCTTTAACGACTCAGTAATGAAGTGACTAGCTGCCGCCAACTGGCAATTTTAGTTCATATCATTATTATTTTTATTTGTGTGTGTGTGTGTGTGTGTGTGTGTGTGTGTAGGGCCACAGTATCTTGTATATGGATGAACAACTGTGCTTTGCTGTTCTCATTCTCAAACACAACCCTCGCCGAACTCCTCACCACCAACTGCTGTCATCTCTGTGACCGCTAAAGCTCCACCTCAGCTCCATCCCACCGCAGCTGAGCCATTCTATCCAGTCTCCTCTACACTAGATCTAAAGAGAGCCACTCTCCACCACCAACAAAATGAAGCAATATAAATGATAATTTGTAATATTTCAACAGGACATGGCTTGACTCTCACTTATGTAGATGAATAAAACATCATTGGTAGTGCTTATTGCCAATCTGAGGTGGCTATGAAATGAGAACATTTTAAACCAATGTTCTTTAAACACACTCTCTCAGTGTGCACACTTTCTTCATTATATTTACATTTAGGTTCGCCAGGCGAATAGACCCCATTCTGCTGTCTGCTTCTTGCATCCACCGCCGCTGTAGCTATATGATCAGTCAATGTTTAAAAGACACATTATGAAATGGATCATTTTCATAATTGTATTGTCTTATGCTCGGGCAGCTCACTTTCCCACCCACAATCCTCAGCCGGCAGCCTTCAGCACTGGACCATAAGCATCAATTTGCAAAGCTGTCACACAAATGCTTATCAGGCAATGCCCCGACCTTGGTCTTCTCATCCCTTAACAATTACAGATAACAAGATGAACACTAGAAATGAAAAGGCAGCAGCGCTGAGTGGGCCTAGATTGGAGCTGTGTATCACCAACTCCTCTTCACATTAACCTTGGGTTGATAATCTCATCGCGGTCATTCCTTTCATGATCTGAAGCAAAAACAAAACGGCTAAATTGTAGAGTGGAAGCAA
Source organism: Paracanthobrama guichenoti (assembly GCA_018749465.1). Taxonomy (NCBI): domain Eukaryota; kingdom Metazoa; phylum Chordata; class Actinopteri; order Cypriniformes; family Gobionidae; genus Paracanthobrama; species Paracanthobrama guichenoti. Next base: position 32,328,880 of record CM031949.1, read on the forward strand.
ATTGCGACGCCTTGGCGAGATTCTTCACTTCTTCCTAATTTTGTTTTAATGGCTTAGTTCTATTTGATAGTGGGCCCTGCCAAGGAGCGCATTTGTTGTAAGGCGTAAATATTTACATGGGTGCAGTAAATGTGACCTGTCTCTGGCAGGATGAGGCTGTTCATGTAAATGGCTCTGTCACCGCAGCATTACGTATGGCGGAGAGCGTAATCCTGTGTAAAAGTGTGTGCAGGCCTGTGATAATATTTTGATAGAGTCCATCAGTGGTGTGACTCCTTAAGCCTGATTTACGAAGGTGCTGTGCTGTGCTGCAGATGCAGGGCAGAAAGAGAGAGAGAGAGAGAGAGAGAGAGAGAGAGAGAGAGAGAGAGAGAGAGAGAGAGAGAGAGAGAGAGAGAGAGAGAGAGAGGGGAGTAGATGGAAGGAAGATGGAAATGGTCGGAAATGTTTAAGCCGTAACATCCCCTCACTTCCTGTTGAATGGAACCTGATAACTCCGGATCTAATTCCAGTTGTTTTTTTTTCCCCGCTTTTGATTTACAAGGAAACGCAATACATCTTATTTATCACCACATATAGACACTACGGTATAATGATAGGGAAATGCCGACCCTGAAAAAACATGGCAAATATGCGCACCACAGCACTAATGTATACTTTGCTCCTTATCGTCTCATTTCCAAGCCAAAGCTATTGCCATTCCTGCAAAACATGTAGAAGCTCTAGTGTTTCTTTCATAAAAACCTCATAATGCAGTATCGAATCAGGAGGAAGAATGGAAGCAAGATTAGAGGAAAATCCCCAAATGTTTGATGCATCAAGATGAGATAAAAAAGAATCCAGCACTCCAAATGTTTGATGTTACCGCATCATTCAGCCTATTGTGAGGTTTCAGGTTTTAGACATCTAGAGCAGTTAGAATGGAACTTAAGAGGTGAACTGCATGTTCTACACAAGATGGCACTGCATCGCCTCGGTGAGAGAGATGACTGCTTCAGGCATGTGATCGTATCTGCAGGGGATCAGCTAAGAGGAAAGAAGTCCGCTTTGATGAATACAATGACTCTTAAGACACAATAACTAACTTCAACCATTTTATGCAACATTTATCAAGAATATCTTTCATTTACAGGCATTACCTGAACATTGCAAAGAAAGCCAGGCCAAAAATGAAAATTCTGTCATCATTTACTCATGTTGTTAAATCTATGTGACTTTCTTTCTTCTGCTGAACATAAAAGAAAAAAGAAATGAGTAAATGTCAGGTTGGGTGAACTGCACTTTTAATGATAGTAAAAATAAAAACATATTATTAAAACAAAACAATTTAAGAAAATTATCTGCTACAATCCAAAATGTTTTGGACCTGACATTTTTACATGTAAATACTACAAATAAAAAAATCATTAGGCAAACGGCATATAGTAGTGAAGATAAAGCTTGCATGCATATATCAATATAATATAACAGGATTCATGCCAGGGCTTATTGACTAGCATGCAGGTCATGGTGTGATCAATAGTACGTACCTGTAGGAGTTGTTAATGACTGAAAAGTTGCCTATATGCTGCAAGCATTTAGCACAATTAACAATTTCCATCTGTTCAAGGTGTTCCTGCGTTCGTCCAGAGATGCCTTACAAAGAATAAGCGGTTTGAAGAATGGATGGATGGATAGATGGAATTAACAATTTACATTGTCAATTTCACATTTTAACATAATTATGAGACCTTCCTTTGGCATAACATGCAATTTTCTGTGCCTGTGCATCATGGCAAATGTACTGGAAAAATTGTTAGTTATCTTTATTTGTCCGGTTTGTTTGACCCTTTGGTGCATCCTCAGGCTTGGGTTGGGTTGCTTCAGTAATTCTTCTGTGTGTAAAATATCTTCCCCTTTCTCTCGCAGTTGTTCTTCACTGACTTTGAAACCCCCCACTGTTTGTTGCCCCATAACTGATACATTGCTCATAGGGTGTTGTTTTTGATGTCAAAGGCGTTCATTTTATCCTGGCAGTGATGCTGTCTTTGGTAACTACAAGACTTTCAGCATTGTTTGAAAAGACCAGAGACTGTTCTTGATCAGAGAAACATTGAGCATCGCAGCTAAAAACGGCATGATGTTTTATGTCAAAATGTATTTTCAGAAACGTATTTGGCCTTGACCCAGCATAGTTTAACAAACATCAAATAACAATGGCAGGGAGATCAGGTGAGATGAGTCTGTGACCAGGAATATGAGAGAACAAAGACAAGGCCATGTTTTTGGGGCCAGCTTATTTAGTCGCTGTTTTAAGATAGCGATCTGTCAGCTTGTAGTTTTTACCCTGTCATGTGCTAAAAATAGGACACATGCTCTTGGCTTAAAACTCAACATGCAAAATGACATGTCCAAATAATGCAGACTTCATATATCATGGGAAAACAACAACATCTTATCTTATATCTTATAAGTCATGTGTACAGCTGAGCCAAAACTCAGCTATGTACATACCTCAGATTTATTGTTTTATGAACTTACCTTCATGTTGGTAGAATCTTGGAACACAAAAAGAGGTTAATTTTTAATTTTACTTTTTTATTATTGTTCCACAATAAGATAAACAATAAGTCATATAGGTTTGAAATGACATGAGGGCGAATAAAAAATGACAGCATCTTTTATTAACTGTCCAAATTTAATGGGGCACAAAATAAAAACAAAACAATGCAATGCATTGCATTACAAAGTTACATCAGTTTACCTGCAGTAAATTTTGACACAATACCTCAGAATATTCTGGCACATACACTGACACAAATAATGGTTTTAGGCAGCATTCACTGTAGAAGTATACTCTTGCATCGAAAAGTCTTGAGAAAAGTATATTTACATTTATATTTATGCATTTGGCAGACACTTTTATCTATGGCTACAACTAACGATTATTTTTGATCATTTTTTCGATTAATCGGATGAAAAATCTAAAGCAGACATCAATTAAATAAAAAAAATAGAATAAACAAAAACAAAAGCTTCAAATTCGAACATATTTTACGAGGTGGCTAATCTGTACTAATGTGTACAATCTCACTTGTACATTTTTTGATAAATTTGCATGAATTCGTATGAATGAGCTCCCCTTAACCCCGCCCCTAAACCTACCCGTCACTGGGGTTTAGACAAATCATACAAATTCGTACAAGTGAGTTCGTACAAATTAGTACAAATTAGCCACCTTGTAAAATACATACAAATCGGTCGTGAGATAGCGTTGTTATATTACATTACTGGGCTATTCCAACAATAGTGCCTTTACTGTTACTGCTCTCATAATATGATTACTTGTGTTACATGCAAAATTTTAAAACTACACGTAATTCCTAACAACAACAAACATTTTTTTAGCAAAATGTGTACTTTTGTCAGAATTATTGCACTCCTGTTCTACTGCGCTCTGTCTGTTTGATGCGCTCTGTCATGCACCCACTGGCGTTCGTCTATGGAGCCCCGCACATGACATGCACGAATAAAAAAAAAAAATATTGTGCGCACAATTTTTTCCTGCATGTCATGTGCAGGGCTCTGTACTTGAAGTCAGTGAAGTTTAACAAGATGTACAGTGCGCAGACACGACTCATTGATTTTATAGATAATAATCCATTTTATCGATAATTGATAATCATTTAGTTGTTGCAGCCCTACTTTTATTCAAGTGACCTACATTGCATTCAGGGTACACATTTTATCAGTCAGTATTTGTTTTCCCAGGGAATCAAACCCATGAACTTGGCATTGCTAGCACCATGCTCTAGTGATTGATTGGAGACAAAAAACCAAAAAACAAAAAGCCTATTTTTGTTAATGTAATACCCCTTGAGCCATATGAGTTTAATCCCCTATGAAATATTGAATTGTCCTGACTGAATTTACTAAGACCAAAACCTTTTTTTTTTTTTTTTTTTTTTTTTGTCAGTTAATTGTGGTGTTGCTTTCTATTTGAGAGCTACTCAAAGAGTTGATGTCTGCAACTTGCCCAATACGGCCCATGGGTTTGAAAGATAATACACCTAAATGGCGAAAGTCAATCTGTCCCCTGCTTCACTTGTGGTGTTAAAGTGATTCCGTGGTGGATTTCTCAATGCTAGTTTGTTGGTGACACTCACACCGTTTAGTTCCGGTAACTCTTCATTTTTCATATGGGGTCATTTTGTCATTTGAACACATCGACTTTGTCTTTCCTGAAATTTTGCACTGCGGTTTGACTTGAAAAGGCAAAGGCCAATTCTAGTAAGCACTGCAATACTTCATTAGAGGGAAGATAGTTGTACAGCCGGTTTCGTAAGTGATGTTGGTTACTTTTTCTGTATCTGTATTAGAAACTCAGTCTGGGCTTTTACCTATTAATTCAGCAAGGGCATTTCTGCATGGCTGATCTATCGCCCTGTGGAATTTACTGAGACAAAATCTAATGAAAGTCATGATGAAGAGACAAGGCTCATATCTCTATAAAACTAGATTATTATGGCTTTCTGTACTGCTGCTTGGTAAATGTTAGAGCCTACCCCAACAAAATTATTTGGAGATGCTCCTAAACTGACATTTTCGTGTGGAGACTGAGAAAGTTGCATTGTGCCTTTACCTCCTATAGTGATGATATCTACCATAGACTGTAAAAAAAAAAGAAGAACAACACACCTTTACTCTTTACCATCTACCAAATGAAGCTGCCAATGTCCAAATATGGCACTGATATCTTGGAGCCCGAGTCTGCACAGTAGTGAACTCGGAGCCCGAGTCTGGGCAGTACTGAGCATGAAGTGGAGCCGCGATATCAAAGTCCTGCCAACAATCCCGCAGAATCTCTTAGTACAGTTTACTGCAGAACAACTCATTATGATGGTGTGAAATAATAATTATGGAAATGTAAAAAATAAAGTTGAAGCTCCAATCTCCTCCTGAAAATCCTGAAAAAAGTCAGTTGGTGCCTCAGTGACTACTTCGCTCAGAGAAGCTGTCAATCTCAGCTGTCAATCACGTTCACACACCCGTTTTTATAGCATCAAACAATTTAAAAGTTTTGGATCTACATTTTTTAGAACTTGTGCAGCATACTTGATATATACATATACATATGAACACACCAGAGGTTGCGGTAACCAAATATTTTCTTAATATTTAAGAATCATTATTATTTTTTAATTTTTTTTAACAGTGACGGAAAAATCTGAAGGCCATCGTCATTTTGACAGATTACACTGAGAGTGATCTATTGTAACTAGTATGTAAAGGGCTTAACACTTCCATGTAAAGCGCTTTGAGTGCCTTGAAAAGTGCTATATAAATGTAACAAATTATTATTATTATTAATAGCAGCTATAATTCCCACCCCTGTCCACTGCGCAGCAGAGCAGAGCGTGGGTTCAGCTTCCAGAACAAAATTAAAACTGCCAAGATAAGTTGGCTGCGTTCAAAAACTTAGGCAACTGATTTGTTGCCTCACTGCCTTATCAAGCAATGACTTTGCCTGCGTCTCATCAATGACTTTGCCTGCGTTTGCAGGCAGCGTTTGCACACAATGTTTGCACACAACGGTACCTCATAAAACTGACTTCGGACTTCTGAGGCAGCGTAACGGTTTGATATAGTGAGCTTTCTAAGCTTTCTATTTCATTTATTGCTGAAAATAATAATTTCTTGCTAGAAATTACTTTAGAAGTAGATAACATTGACCAAAAACATACATTTACACACAAACTGACCACCAGCCGCAACTTTTAGATACCATCTTTATTATTAACTGTCTCAGAATGGAAAGCACAGGATTGTGGGATATCAAAGGCAGAAAAGGATACATCTATGCTGCCTTCAAAAATCAATCAGATGAAGGTATCTCAGGAGACAGGAAGTGAATATTGGATTGAGACGTGTTTTGATGTCTTCCTACCTTGGAATGCAGCATTTTTAAGATTTCTGCCCAAGGCAAAGAAGCCAAATCTAATGACAGTTGCCTCAGCATCAGTCGTTATGCATTCACTTTATGCATTTGATTAGTCAATGCGGACCAGGAGGAAGATTTGAGTTTTGGGGGAGTCCCCAACAACAGGTTTGCATGCATGCAATGTCAAAAAAGCACTTTAATTGTCTTATAATATGTATTTATTTTTAGCTAATTTGCTCAACGACTCCCAAAGGATTCGCTCAACGATTCATTTTTCCAAACCCCTTCTTTGCGTAATGCTAATTTGCGGTGGTTGGTCAGATGACCCATTCAGTTGTGTGATTGGTATACTGCGTGCAGCACATGTCGGAAACGGAACACCTATCACCATTACTTGATTACGGCTTGTCAAGTGTTGAAAAATGCATACAGTGTATGAACAGACATAGCATAATTTTTTTTTTGAGTTGCTGATGAACCAGAAAGTCAATTGCAAACACGACTGGAGCAGGACCTTTCTCAATGGTAAGTGTCATTGTAGTTTATGGCACTTCAGGCCGATTGAACATGCAGAATCGGAATATGTCTGAGAAGTGACGTGCTGTAATCTGATTAATCTTGAATTTCCTTCCCATTTGTTAGTTCAGTGTAACGTGTCACAGACAAATTAATTGCAGATTTTTTTTTAGGTGCACGTGTGGGAACTGTATCAAAATGCCAAGTGAGGCTGAAAATGTGGGCAAGATACATTGGGTCCAATGTGGGTCAGTGTTACTAATGGGATATTCTTTATATACGTTATGCCAGAATGTATCACTGCGATTTGGTTCTGCCGAACAGATTTAAGGCGCTCCATATTCATGCAGAAACAATCAAGACAACAATAACATATGCTTGGCATTCTGAGGGCTAATGCTTTGTGTATTTTTCACCCCGCCACCCCACCCCCACCCACCCCACCCCACGCTAAGTAGGTTTTAAGAGCCTTTAGTGAAATGAGTCTAACGCAGGCCTTTTAGAGCAACGCGCTCGCTTTGATCATTGCTTTCTCTTGTGTGTATGTTTGTGTGGGTGACTACAACTCATTCGTTGCTGTATAGTTATAATTAGGCAGTGCGACTGTACGTATATGTTAAATTTGAAGGAGAAAAAGCATTCTCATGGAAAAAGATTAAATGGGAGACTTTTGGAAAGTCCCCAGCTCGCTAAGTCTTTAAATGAGCTCTAGCTGTGCTCAGTAAAGTACTACAAAACCCCCATAATTAATCCTCTATTCTGAGCTCCGTTTCTCAACTGCTAATAATGACGTTCGAGAACAAAATGGTCCATACCAAGAACTACTTATGCAGGAAAACAAGTTAGCATCCAGATGCAAACATGTCTGAAAGCAACAGAGAGGAGAGGAAAGGAAAGTATAGAATGAGAGACATGAAAGGGAGTGTGTAAAAAAAAATAAAAAATAAAAAAATCAAGCAGCAAAGCCAGGGAGACAAAGGTGTGCAAAATAATAATAATAAAAAAATAGGCCATACAAAAGGTCAGATGAAGCAAGATCCTCCCGTCTAATCAGTTATCATCTTCTTTCATTCCAGATGTTGGCTCCTGATGTGTTTTAATGAATGGCTGAGTAGTCCTGTATCACCATGAGTCCTTTTAGTCCTGTATCACCAGCACCGTTCAGTTACAATCAGTCACACCTGCAGAGAGAGGAATATCTATCGACCTTTCACTGTCACGTTTTTCAGATGCATGCAGGTTTTTTTTCCAGCCAAAATATTTTAGCCTGTAGTCATGAGCTGGGTGGGTTTTATTGATTAAACATTAAAGGGCAAGAGAGGCTTTTGGCCTCCTCTCCATGTGGGGCTGCAGAGGGACTGACCTAAAATCCACTGATGTTTTTTTCTGGATACCTCCAAAGCTCTGGTCCACGATCAAGTGTTCGCAGTCCTATAAACCCTGACTCTTTTCAGTGAGATCATCGGGGATACAGTTGTGCTGTGGGCCATCTCTCTGCTCAAACACACAGCGCAGGTCTGCAAATTAACACATTTAAGCCGTGCAGCTGGGAGCAAATACAAACGCAATTCGTTTTTGGTTGCTTATAGGTCAAATTGCCGTTTTGGATGGTTTCATAATCCTCTGCATTTTAAAATGGGGCCAATTTTTGCAATAGCGATGGAATGCATAGTTTATTTATTTATTTATTTATTTATTTTTATGGCTTTTGCAAACCTTTCTGCGCTTTCAAAATCAGTTTTGGCCACAAATATGACAGCAATCTCATACCTGAAGAGGCTGTACTGGAAATGAACAAATAGCTTATGTGATGGACATGCAAAACCACAATCAATACTTTTCAGCATTGGATAGTGTGTATTTGCCACACTTTTGGAGAAATAGAGGTGCTAACCTCTGCTGTCTATCAGACTGCAGCCTTATTTTTGGCTGTCACTTGCAAGATGCAATCAGCCAACAGTTTTTCATCTAGTCACCTCCTCTATTTCTGTCAAATCACAGTAGAGAATGGGAGCATGGGTAAAGGTCAGAGATCATTGTCTCTCATTATTTTTTTTTTTTCTTTCGCAAAAGTGTTGAACTAATTTGAAAACTTTGAAGTCTTCCTTAAGGGAAGCGCTTACTGTTTTCTCTGTGTTATTATTGAAATGACCTACAGATGCACACCGGGGGGCTCAGTTTGTTGTGCAGTTTAACACACTAAATCGTCTATGCTGTCACTCGGCATCTGCTCAAACGGAGGGAATCTGGTGCAGTGCGTATTCGAGTTTTAAATGTCTGTTTAAAGCGGTTGTCTGAAGTGAAGTGGGCGTTCTACGACACTATGGATGCTGTCTCATCATCTGAGTTGAAAAAAAAAAAAAAAAAAAAAAACCTGTGACACTTTACAATAAGGATCCATTGTTAAAGGTGTTGTTTTTCATTTTCATAACTCCTTACATAAATTAAGAAATTACATCCACTATAAGATTTTTAAGAGTAAAACATAAGCTCAAGCTCAAAGTAGTTTGTCAAGGTCATTACATTTTTTTTTTTTTTTCCCTCCAGGTTATTAGTTGTCTGGATTAGTTAACATGATCTAACAATGCAAAATATAAGAAGGTTTATTACCTTTACTTAATGTTAATTTCAACATTTACTAATACGTTACTACAATCAAACGTTGTATATTACTATTATTTTATGGATCTGAGCAAACATTAACTAACAATGATCAGTTGTATTTTTTATTAACTAGCATTAACAAAGATGAATAAATACTGGGATACATGTTAACTAATGGGACCTTTTTGTAAAGTGTTACCAAAAAAATAATATATTGAATTAGGTTTGAAAATGGCCCTTTTATGTCAGTGCAAAAGTGGTAAAGGTAGAGTTTTAACAAGGCAAAACAAAAGAAAACACCACGTTCTGCCTGAATCTGTCTCTGTATGTGGTGATATCACACAGTATAAATTTAACGCGTGCAAAAGCGAGGAGTCTGTCGCATCAAATTGCATTTTGTACCGTTCCCCCTTTGATCATGTTAAACAGGGAGGTCCCTGGAGGAGCATTGCATGTGTTTACAGGGTACAGTGGCGTCGGAGAGGCATTGCTGCAGCTTAGTAACAGCAGACATGACAGCCATACGCTCCCACTGTACTGCTATAAATGTATGACATGCCTGCGCCAGACTGTCCCCCACCCCATCCTCCCATCCCCTTCGATTAAAAAAGTACATCTGAGACATGCACACAAGCATGAAGAATGGTGCAGCACATGGGAGACAGAAATTATGGTATGCATTTGTTATTAAGCACTGCAGCAATTTAAGCTGGGTGGGAAAGGAGAGAGCTGTTTCTGTGGTAACCTGCAGAATACAATTTAGTGGTCATTGAGTGCTCTGGGTCAAGTAATAGTTTCGGCATGCAGTAATGAGCTTCAGGCTAACAAAGATAAAATAAATATATAACTGGAATTCTACTTATTTTGCAGTGATCAAAACAGATGACCTATTTTTTCTTCTGGCCGGCAATACTTTGACGAAGAGTTTTTCCAGGTTTTATTTTTTCCAGGTAAGCGCTAGTAGACAAGCAGATACACATTTTGAGAACAGACAAGTCAGCAACAACGCAAAAATAAAAGAGAAGAAAAACAAACAAAAAAAAAAAAAAAAAAAAAAAACAACAACAACAAAAATCACTGCTAAGTCATTTTGACTGAACTCATTAAAAATTGACTATATAGATGGATGCAATGGCATGACTGCAGTGTTTAGAGAATACAAGTGATGAAGAGACCGCAAATTCATTTGACAAGTGTAAATATTCACAGATAAACAAACCAGCTGCAGAATACCAAAACAAGGACAGTGGCTCTGCCATATTGAACTAGTTATCTGCACATTTTAACTTCAAAAGAAGACACTTTCAAAGGATTATTGGTGACCTACAGGCTATGAAGTGATAAAAAGGGATTTTTCTGATTTAGTCATTTGTGGTTGTGAATGAAGACGGGAGTGAGTTTTACTGTACTTGGGTAGATTTGAACCGATTTGTAATTTTCATAGAAAAGTATGTGATATTACCTTGTTCTAATGACTCTTAAAAGGTCAAAGAGAGCAAAGCTTCATTTCCAGCTGCCTCGCCTAGTGTGATATCCGACCGTCAAGAGGAAACCAAGACTAAAAACTGAGAGAGCTCTGACACGCGTGCAGTCGTTTCGACATTAATTCAGCATAGAGGTAAAAGACAGACTAAATGAAGATGTTAAACACTTTGACCCCTTGTTAATAAGTGTTCATTACACAAGGAAAATGGCCCATCTGTTCAAGGTTCTTGCGGAAGATAAGACGTAACGAATCCTTGAATAGCACATTTAACCTTCATAAATTCTTATACCGTACATAAATGTCTTATATAGTCACATCCCTCAGAATCATGGCGGCACTCAGCCACTTTCATAACCTCACTATGCTAAACAGAATCACTCAAAGGTGAAGAAAAACGTCAGTTTGTGGTGATGGGGTTGCAGTGAAAGGTTGTGATGACAGAGCAGGTCTATTACTATTCATGTGACTGTAAAATTCCTCCTTTACTACTGAAAAAGCTCCTATTTGTAATCTAACTCTGGGCCATCTTCAGTATCGCCTGCATATATCTATGTTGATGAGTTGCTCCATAGGGTCTTAAACTGTTTGAGATCTGCCAAGCTGACTTTGTGATCTCCATCCAGCCTCCTCGGGCGCTCCCCTCTCCCAGTGGCAGTGATTAACGAATACACGATCATCTCCATCATTAGTCCTGCCCCCCTATGAGAATATGCCACAAGCAAACCAACCAGAACCTGAATGACCTGCTCTCTCCTCCCACTCCTCTGCCTTGGCTCCCAGTCAGACTCCTCCAGTTCATCCAAGACCAAGACATCACCATCAGAGTAGCGACAGCAGACGGCCCGGCCCAGAGCCCATGATCCCAGCTGCGCTGGGGCTGAAGGAAAGTAAAAAAGGACACTATGCAGAGGGACAGAATAGAGTAACTAATCTTAGTCACTAAAGACAGGCTGAACATAGACAGTGAAAGAAAACCAAGAAATTCCTATAATATCCTTTGTTTTTAATAGGTATGCAAGATACCATTTCGGTTAATTAATTATTATTATTATTGACAGTAGTTATCTTTATTATTTTGTATTAATATTATTTATTACAATTACAGTTTAATATACTGCATCATCCAATACTGAATTGTGAATTTATCCTGTATCCTGTAACTGTTCCATCATCTAACACTCACTTAAAGGTATGAATAAAACAGGAATCATATTGTTAATGTGTTAATATATATATATATATATATATATATATATATATATATATATATATATATATATATATATATATATATATATATATATATATATATATACACATACATACACACATTTTATTTAATATATTTTATATTAATTTATTGAATAACTGCAATCTATCACACATTTAAATGGATATCCATTTTTTTATACATTAAAATGTTGCACCTAAATTAACTTGTATTTACAACATTTTAATGTTTGTATTGGTTATTTATTTAAACAAAATATAGAATTCAACATTGGAAATTTATTGGTTATTTAAAAACTATCGCCTTACTAGCCACAATTTGTCATTTTGTGAATGCCGCTAAACACCCAATTTCTTTAATACCCCAAAAGACTAGACCCTGTTATTATTTTATATTGCTTTTGCTGTAAAATGTTGTTTATCTGATACAAGCCAGCATAAAACATCCATATGATAGCGACACTTCAGGATGGACTGAGGTTATAACAGTTTGCCTTCTTTTGCCATCTTTAGCCATGTCTGAAAGCAATCTACTTGCGTCAGCCAAGAGAAAATATACCGTCACCCCTCACTGGCCAAATAATTACAGACTTTGATTATTCCCATTTTTTTGTCTGGAGAGCATGTGGCCATTGCTAACAGGCGCACACGCATAAAGACTGGTGCCACTGATGCTCTCGGTTTCAGCTGTAATTGAACCAAATGGGAATCAGCAGTGCCATAGTTCACACACCGTCAGTGTTTACATGCTGATACACAAGAGACCGTCTCATTAGCACCGCCTTCAAACGGCCCTACCAAAAAAACAACACACTAGGCCTGGGATGTTGAGATGTGTTGGACTTGGCTAAGGGATGTTCTTGGGGGATGAAAGCACATGTGGAATGCCAACAGCACCGAGGCTGCATTCTTTGGATTTATAGTCATCAATTGTGAGGAACCGATTGGTCATGAAGAAAAAATGGGGGAGTCTGAAAATTGGGCACTGGGCTTCAATAGACCATCTGTGAAAGGATTACAAACTTCTCCTGCATAAATAATGCTTGACAAACAAATTAGGATAGATATTGTAGCCGACAATCCTGCATCGGGGTTGTCAAGCCAATTTGTTGATTGAGTTCTTTTATGAGACGTTTCCAGGTTGTTTGGCAAGAAATGTTGATCTTGACATATCAACTATAAATATTAAACAAGGTTTTACTGCATAACTTACTTTTCATGAATTTGAATGGAATGTCATATGAAAGTTTACATTTATCTTAGGCTTCTCTCGTTTAGTATAGCACTCGGGCCCACTTTCACAGACAGGATTAGGCCTTTTTATTTCAATTAGGATTTTTATAAACGTGCCTTAGAAAAACAAACAAAACAAACAAACAAAACAAAACAAAATTACTGGTGTGCATCTTGAGACAAAACAATGGCACTGACATATTTTAAGATATGCCATTGCAAGCTGCTTTCAGTTAAAATAGCTAAAACATGAATTTTGGTCTGAGACTAGATTAAGCCCTGGCTGTAAAAATGGGGGATAATGTAAATTACAGAAAACTTTGATTCTGATTTTGTAGATAGGTTTCAATGTGAAAGAGCAGGCTGTTAAACGCATAAGACTGTCTGTTTGCAAAAGGTTTAGTTTTTGTGCTGTGGCCCCCACAGTGTTTCATTCAAGGCCAATCACCATCTATCAGCGTTCATATTGATGTGGTCTAATTGTAGAGCACACTTGATCCTGATCTTTAAAAATCCCCACAGGGGCAGTAAGCAAGGCCATTTATTTCAGTGGTGCCTTCCCTCTTGCAGGTCCACCCCTATGGAGGAGACAGACATGGTATTCAGAGATGCTTAAAGGACGGAGTTGTGTGTTGTTGTGGAATAAAAATAGCAGAGATGGTAATGAATGGTTTATGATTGTAGCTCTCTCTCTCCACATAAAGACGATCTATAGATGATGGTAGATACAATAATCCCTTTTAAAGGGAGCGGCACAGCCCTTAGGGGGCTTATTGTGTTTATTTAGCCTTCTCTTTGTCAGAGAGGTATCTGCCACAATGAGGTGGCTAGAAGTGTAATTCCTTCATGGCTTACAAACATCTCAGTGACATGACTTTTGTTTCTGTACGCTCTGTAATGCTTTCCCTGCAGCTAAATATGTAGAGATAAATGGGTAAATGGGTACGGCAAATGCAAGTGTTTCTAAATAATTAAGAATTCTGAATGAGTGCAGTATTACAGCTATAACATACATTAATTGAATCGGTAAGATTCATTACACATCATGAAGTTATACTCCATTATGGATTATGTACCATCGTTATGCAATATCATTACAGTAATGAGACATAATTTCTTTATCCTTGCCAGGTTTGCAGTGCCTATTTATAAAAATATTTGTTATAAACATTAGTTGTTTTTTTGTTGTTGTTATTATTGTTATTATTATTATGACACAAACAGCAAGTTTACTCTTCATTATGTACCTTAATTATGCAACTGTCATTACAGTAATCAGATGACAGCTTCCCACCCAACAGCTTCAACTCTTCTGGGAAGGCTTTCCACAAGGTTTAATAGTGTGTTTATGGGAATTTTTGACCATTCTTCTAGAAGCACATTTGTAAGGGGCAGTGATGTTGGACGAGAAGGCCTGGCTCGCAGTCTCCCCTCTAATTCATTCCGAAGGTGTTCCATCGGGTTGAGGTCAGGACTGAGGCCAGTCAAGTTCCTCCACACCAAACTTGCTCATCCATGTCATTATGGACCTTGCTTTTTGCACTGATGTGCAGTCATATTGGAATAGGAAGGGGCCATCCACAAACTGTTCCCACAATGTTGGGAGCATGAAATTGTCCAAAATGTATTGGTATGCTGAAGCATTAGGTTTCCTTTCACTGGAACTAAGGGGCCAAGGCGGCGTGCTTTACTCCACTGCATCTGACACTTTACATTGCGCTTGATGATGCAAGGCTTGGATGCAGCTGCTCGACCATGGAAACCCATTCCATGGAGCTCTCTATGCAGTGTTCTTGAGCTAAACTGAAGGCCACACAAAGTTTGGAGGTAGCTATTGACTCTGGAGAAAGTTGGCGACTTCTGCACACTGTGTACCTCAGCATGTGTTAACCCCACTCTGTGATTTTACATGGCCTACCACTTCATGGCTTCTTCAACCCTCTTCAAGAGTTGCTGTTGTTCCCAATTGCTTCCACTTTGTTATAATACCACTAACACTTGACCGTAGAATATTTAGTAGTGAGGAAATTTCACAAATGGACTTATTGCACAGGTGGCAACCTATCACGGTACCACGCTTGAATTCACTGAGCTCCTGAGAGCGACCCATTCTTTCACAAATGTTTGTAGAAGCAGTCTGCATGTCTAGATGCTTGATTTTATACACCTGTGGTCATGGAAGTGATTGGAATACCTGAATTCAGTGATTTGGAGGGGTGTCCCAATACTTCTGCCAATATAGTGTATATTAAAGCTTGCATTTATATTTATATTGATTTAAAAGCAAAGTTTGATATTAATTGTAAATGAATATAATAATTATATGAATATATTATATGAATTATAATAATTACAATTCATATAATATAAATATAATAAATAATTAGAAGCAAAAGATGGGCAATTTTGTCTCTAACCATCTTTCACTTTTTAATTTGGAGCAGATACAGAGATACAGGGGGTGGCTTTATTGCATCAGATACGTGTCACTTTACTCACAGCTGATTGGTCCAGTTTTGGTCTGCAATCTCCAACCCAGAATAAAACCTGCTCTGGAGCAGGTTAGCTGTGTAGTGTAAGTTACCATGGAAATGAAATCTGCTAAAAACCAATCCACCTCCTTGAGTCCAAAAAAACAGAGTTTGTTCAAACTAATCTCAAACTTATCTGGGTAGCAACTGAAACCGTCTTAATGCAACAGGCCACTGACATGGAAAACATCTCGGTTACGTATGGTAACCCTCGTTCCCTGAAGGAAGGAACGGAGACGTATGTCGGACATCACCAAGGAATTGGTATCACTTCAGGGAGCCCCTATCAGCTTTGAGATATAGAGAACGGGCCAATAGCCATTGAAATTTGCATCTCGTGCTCCGCCCCGCAGCGTGGGTATAAAGCGGAAATGAATGCAGCGCACATTTGTTTTTCACTGAGGAGCCGAAGTAGTGACTTGGCCATGCAGTGACTGTGGCGATGGGACGTATGTATCAATGTAACAATAACCAAGACGTTCCCTTTCAGTTGGTCATGTTCGACATACGTCGAATGTCACAGACGAATTGGGATCCCTTTGGAAAACGTCACAGTTACTACCACTTCCAGCGGGGAATTCACGCAGGGAGAGTCACTGCTGCTGTTCCGCAAGATCCACTCAGCAGACTATTGGATAACGCTGGGAAAGCGTGCCCCGGGGGGCTGCTGCGGAAGTCACATCATGCCCGGAGGGAGTTACCATGTGGAGAGTACACGTATGGACTGACCTTGGGCAGTACAACATACGGAAGTCCCAGGGGTGGCCCCTGCCATTGTAGGCAGGGGAACAACACCACACTGAGACGGCAGAGGGAGCTCTG
The DNA here is from genome assembly GCA_018749465.1 of Paracanthobrama guichenoti. Classification (NCBI taxonomy): domain Eukaryota; kingdom Metazoa; phylum Chordata; class Actinopteri; order Cypriniformes; family Gobionidae; genus Paracanthobrama; species Paracanthobrama guichenoti. The sequence continues at coordinate 32,345,222 of CM031949.1, forward strand.
CCAAGGGAAAGACATGGGCTTGCCGTAGGGAGCCGTACCGTGGAAGAATACACATATGGGACAGCCGTGGGGTTCACAACATATGGAATCTAACACAAGTTCCACCAATGCATACGAGTGTTAGGCCTGGCGTCGGACGCTCTCTGCCACATCTGACTGCCGCAGGTTGCGGAGGACTCACAGGGTTCACCGTTCTGGGGAACTCAACTGGAGCATATAAGCACACGTATTCATTCCATGGGGAAGCAAATGGCGCAGCAAGCCGACACTTAGAACGGGCACTTCGGTGTTACTGACTATGGGAAGCAAGCACACAGGAAGATACTGGATCTAGACGGAGGCTATAGAATCTAGCGGACGTGTTAGGTGTTGCCCAGCCCGCAGCTCTACAGATATCTGTCAGCGAGGTGCCATGAGCCAACGCCCAGGAAGAAGCTACAACCCTAGTGGAGTGGGCTCTTAACCCGAGTGGGCAGGGCATGTCTTTGGTTTCATACGCCAAGACGATGGCATCCACTATCCAGTGGGCCATTCTCTGCTTGGAAACAGCCTTTCCTTTCTGCTGGCCTCCATAACAGACGAAGAGCTGCTCTGAGGTCCTGAAGCTTTGAGCTCTCTCCACGTAAGTCTGCAGGGTGCAGACGGGACAGAGAAAAGCTAGGGCTGGGTCTGCCTCCTCCAAAGGCAGCGCTTGCAGGCTCACCACCTGGTCCCGGACGGGGGTGGTGGGAACCTTGGGCACGTATCCAGGCATGATTCGTCGACCGAAAATGCCTGCAGGTCCCCTACCCTCTTGATGGAGGCCAATGCAGTCAGGAGTACTGTCTTTTGCCGAGTCTGATGGTACGGGTGAGCCAGCGAGACGGGCTGGAAAGCACTGGGGCCAGCGGCGGAACAGAAATTAAGGGACAACAAAAGATTCTTCCCCGGTCCTCCTCTGGGGAAGGAGTAGTGCTGCAGCCATCTCCTGAACAGCAGTCTCCTCCATCTCTGACTGGCCCGTCTCAGGGTCCCTTATTATAGCGCTTACCACCTGGCTTGGCAGCGGCCTGAGCGGGCTGGACATCCTTCCCACCGCCGGCTCCATGCCAACGCCCGGGTGGAGGCTGCTGGGCTGGGGTGGGAGCGGGGGCGGCAGCGAGTGGGCGTCCTCGTCCTCGGTGATGAGCAGGTGGAGGCACTGCGGCTGGTGGCGGGGTGGAGGCAGCAGCTGGCCGCCGGAGCAGGATGTGTTTGATGGCCTCCGTCTGCTTTTGGGCGGCCAAGAACTGCTTGGCAAAGCTCTCGACTGCGTCGCCGATCAACCCAGTTCAGGAACCGATATTTATCGGTCTCCCTTATGTCGGCCAGGTTGAGCCAGAGATGCCGTTGGCTAATGGCCATTGGCCCATTCTCTATATCTCGAAGCTGATAGGGGCTCCCTGAAGTGATCCCAATTTGAACAGTGATCAGTCAACGATCAGTCGAACGTGACCGACTGAAAGGGAACCACTATGTAAAAATCATAGTGAAAACAGTGGTAAGCGACAACTTTTATAAGAATATTTAATACATATTAATACACAATTCATCATCTTTCTCATATAACAAAGAAAGAGCAAGGTTATATATTTCTCAACAAAAGAAATAAAATGCATTTTGTTGTATGACATGTACAGAGATGTTGAATTATGAACATCAGGCTAATGTTTTGGCCATCCTTTTATACCTTTGAGAATCAAAGAGACACTTGTTTGTTTTACTCTGGGAAGCCATCTTGCAAATGTCAAACTAAAACAGGAGGGAGTGCAGAAAAAAAAAAAAATGTTGTTGAGCCTGGTAATTGGAGAGGAACAAGGCACTGCTTCACTGTCAATTCAGCAAGCCAGTCCCCAGACAGTAAAACAACATCCCTGACAGAGAACAATAAACACTTCTTGTGTAACAATTCGTAAACATGTGTCCTGAGGGTCATACTTTATTTTGAGGGCCTTTTTCTGCAGTCGTTGAACTGCTAATATAGACAGCAGGGTTCCTGCTGAAGCCTCAAGCCACAAGAAATAGACAAATCAACTCGTTCTATACACATCCACCATTGCTCGGTCTATAGCAGTGATCACAGCAAATTTTCATTAATCACAAAGCCTTGTGCCTGCTAGACAAGAAAGATGAGTGAACAAAAACTCTCCTTACACTTCCAAGAGTGCTAAATCATCCTTCGAAAAACAATACAACTATTTTTCTTTCTGCACTTTTTCCCCCATCAAAACCACTATGTTTTGTGCTATTACTTTAACAATATTAACATAAACAAAACACAAGGTGCATGCCTTATTCTAATCCCAGTGTTTTTCGTATTCATGCACCAGCCTGCTCTTCTGTCACCTCACTCGAGGGCAAAGGCAAAAAGCTGACAAGCCCCGCCACCGATCACCTCCGTCTTTCATGTGAAAACGCAGCCCTACAAGTGTTTACCCAGACGCTCCTGAATGCTTTCCATCACAAACTCTCTGACTCCAATCCATCAAGCCAACATTTAGACATCACCAAGTGTAGTTGGCAGGGCCGAGTCGGGGAAATTCAATAGGGGCTGTCCTACGGCTTGACATTCTCCTTAAAGGACAACACATTCAATCATTTCATGTAAATAGGAGGGGCCATTGACGCTGTATTTCATGTCCTTAGCATTGCCGGGCATGATGGATGCAGATTGCGCAGTGTGTTTTATCACATCAATATGATTTCCTCCCGTCAAAACGAAGCCATTTTATTCCCCTGACACACATCCCAGCTACAATTCTGGGAAGAGACACCACTGAAATCCACAATTAAGGTAATAAAACTTCATTGTAACCCCAAAGCAAAATTACGAATGTTTCAGATGTGCCACCGCAGCAAGTCTGTCTATGTTTTTGCCATCATAATTTCCGTTGTTCTTTTTTAAATGTGAAGTGTCAGATTGTTTTTCTGATCCCCTAAATGCAGAATAGGGACTCGTTCAGATAACAGCCGAGAAGAGGGCAAGGATTCACTAAATGCAGCCTCTAATTACTCATGAATTCCTTCGCTCAGCAATCCACAGGCTTAGTTGCAGCAGTTCTCTCTTCACTTTCTGATTATGGCCTCTACTTTCCCTATGGGACCAATAGCAACTCCAACTCTATTAGGTCCGACAGCACTTACCAATATGAACTACTCAATAACAACAGGAGGAAACACAGCGTGCTCTGTTAGCAAAAAAAAAAAAAAAAAAAAAAAAAAGAAGGAAAAAAAACCTCCAGTCTTCTTTCTATTACTCATGTACTTCTCTCTAATATGTCTGTGCTAGTATGAAGGCACCCCAGTGTAACACTTTGGATAATGATATGAGATGAATCAGTGCTTTATGACCCCTTCGGTCAGGTAAATCACACCACCCTTCTTCTTTCTTTTTTTATTATATTAGTCCTGTACTTCTGTACACACATCAATATTGGCTATGTGATTTGTGAGAGATGAATACGTTTAAATGAGCTTCACTGGTCTCCCAGGGAGGGACAGTAACATATGGAAGTTGGTTTGAGTTGGAAAAAGTTGATATTGTGAAACCACTCTGTTGCCGTGGAAACCTGCCACAAAGCCAGGGAGACCTTCCTGCAACTTTTTAAACAGCAACAACCGAGAGGCCGCTAGACGTGTATACACACATGCATAACAAGCTGACAGTATCGCTGTCTGTGTACGCCATGTTTAATTGATGCCTTGTCTGTGTGATAATAGAAGGCTAGACAGAGTGGACAGGTGCCATCTGAATCCTCTCCTGCCCGCTGTTTGCAAAATTCTCTGGGCTCAGGTGCTAATTTATGCTGCCACACCACTTTTCACCCTGACTGCACTATCAGAGACCCTAAGGCACTCTATGGGACAATCTCATTTACTGGTGAGAATATATAACATCACTCTCACTCTCCGCCTGCAAGTGAGGGGAGCACAATGAGAAGATTCTAGAATAGCACACGTCAAGGCAAAAGAATTCATGTCTCTATATAAAAATAAAAGCTCTATAAAAGAACCTAAATTGTGTCAGATAAATTATTATATTATTAAGACTTATTTTCTGAGAATATAAGAAGTTTGTTTTTCTTATATCATTGATAAATGTCTTGTTTTATGCATAAACCACATTTTATTAGATTCATGCTTGAAAAAACAAACAAACAAACAAACAAACAAACAAACAAACAAATTGAAAATTGTGAATATAATATATTGAATAATAAAAACAAACCTTAATATCTTCTGCAATTTGGCTTCTCCTATGAATTTGTAGGTCTTGTTTTATGAATGTTTAGATGTTTTATGCACACCTTGAGTACCTTGTTGCTTTTATAAAACGTTTACCACACAAGTATAAAAAAAAAGAAATATATATATATATATATATATATATATATATATATATATATATATATATATATATATATATATATATATATATATATATATATTCATTTACTTTTTTTAAGTAAAGGTGCACTGGAGAGACAACCACCAAAAAGGGACTGATTTTACAGGTGGTGGCCATAGACAGTTGTTCTCTCCTTATTCTTCTCGAATGATTTGTCTTTAGTTTTGTGTTTTTTAGGGTTCTTGTCACTGTCTGTAGCATGAGGCAGTACCTGCAACCCAATCAGGTTGCACAGGCAGTCCTGCTTCTCCAGGATGGCACATCCATACGTGCCATCGCAAGGAGGTTTGTTGTGTCTCCTAGCACAGTTTCAAGAGCATGGAGGAGATACCGGGAGACTGTTACATGGGGAGAACCGAACAGGGATGTAGAAGGGAAACAACCCAGCAGCAGGACTGGTATCTGCTACATTGTGCGAGGAGGTGCAGAAGGAGCCAGAGCCCTACAAAATGACCTCCAGCAGGCTACTGGTGTGCATGTTTCTGACCAAACTGTCCGAAACAGACTTCATGAGGGTGGCATGAGTGCCTGACGTCTTCAAGTGGGACCTGTGCTCACAGCTCAGCACCGTGCAGCTTGATTGGCATTTGCCAGAGAACACCAGAATTGGCAAGTGGCCATTCTCTTCACAGATGAGAGGAGGTTTACATTGAGCATGTGACAGACATGAAAGAGTCTGGAGATGCCGTGGGGAACGTTATGCTACGTGCAACATCATCCAGCATGGCTTGGCAGTGGGTCAGTAATGGTCTGGGGAGGCATATCCTTGTAGGGTCGCACAGACCTCTATGTGCTTTAACCAGTAGTTCCCTTACTGCTGTTAGATACCGGGATAAAATAATTATACTGATTTAATACTGTCTGTGTGTGTGTGTGTGTGTGTGTGTGTGTGTGTGTGTGTGTGTGTGTGTGTGTGTGTGTTTGGATATTTATAGCAGTAGTTGAAAGTTCAGTCATAATTTACTCACCCATTCGTTGTTCCAAACCTGAAATGAATTTCTGTCCTCTGCCAAAGAGATAGTGGAAAGTTAATTGAACAACGATTTCAAATGTATGTTTTTACATATGGTGGATGCTTTATCTAGGTACCCTATATGTTGCAGGTACACACTGCACTCACTGGAGATCGAATCCATGACCTTGACAATGCCTGGCTATGTCCTACTGTTTGAGCTAAAGCAACATAATTTCTGTTTGCTTTTTACCAGAACCTACTGTATGGCTTCAGTAAACTTATTTTCATGAGATGTTTGTAGTGCTTTTTGAAGCATTTTTATCCGTCCACCAGCTTTGTATGGGAAAGAGTGCCTGGTACATAAAAAGTGTCCTTTTGTATTCTACTACATAACATAATGAAGTCATGCAGGTTTGGAATGACATGAGAGTGACTAAAGTTGACTGAATTTGTGTTTGGGTGAATGTTTTTTTATTTTTTTTTTTATTTTTTATTTTTATTTTTTTTTTACAATAATTACTTTATAACAATTGGACAGTGAAACAGTGTAGTTTTCATAGAAACTGGTGCAAGTTAACTTCCAGTGATGGAATATTAAGGTTTGTGGCTGTGGGAGTTACTCTTGAGTTGTTGTTGTTGATGTTGTCTGGATGACAGTTGATAGCACTGTGAGCACTGGGACTCCCATTTATTATTAATGGCCTGTGTGTCATGGCTGTCACTTCACATTGTTTTTGCGTTACCTTGAGGAAGAGCACACAATGATGCATTCACTCACACAAGGACTCAAACACACCTGTTTCCCAAACTGACCTCACAGAATATTCTGGCTTCCTTTTAGTGATGTGTGGGTACTTTCAAGATGTGCCTCTCTGATGTGTGAAGGCAGAGAGACTGAAGGATGCTGGTTCAAAAGCTTTCCACACCACTTGGAGGCCAGACACTTTGCTCAAAAAGACCACGTTTTCCACATATGAATCCATGAGCAGGGCAGAAAAAGAAAATGAAGATGTGATATGAAATGAGGCCTGAGTTAAGATTCACAGGCAAAGGAGAAATTAGGATAGTCTGCAGTTAGATTGACTCATGTTTGAATAGCACTTTAATCATTATACAGCTTCAAGGAAGCTTTTGTTTTAACTTACTCTCATGCTGAGCTTATGAACACGCCATTGTCACTGAGCGCTAAAAGTCAATCTATAAGGTACAATTGAGAAACCGCTCTCCAAATAAATACATTTTAAATTAATAAAACACTCTAATAGTAGAATTTTGATCTTCAAAGTTGTGAATGGCCATTATTGGCTTTTTGCTGCAATGAATGCTGGCCTCCTGTGGTGCACAAATATATCTTGGGAATAAACTCAGCGTTAGTATGTGAGACCAAATTAGCCTTACTGCTGAGCGAATCGATAATGCTAGCAGAGGGGATTAACTTATAAAAGTCAAGATGAGCAACCAGTGGCAGCTCAGAATGATTTTTCTATTGAAATATTTCTTTCAGTTCACTGCATGAGCCGTTTAGAGCAATTTCCAGGTGTCCAGGTCGAAAGCAAATGGATAAAACACTATTACGATAGGCTGTATAAGGTGGTGGCACCCAAGTGATTAGAGGATAGTGGAGTGGTTAGGGATCCAGATGAATGTCCAATGGACGAAAATGTCCTTTGACTGTCATTTGTGCTTGCTGATGTCTATTAGTCACTCTTAATCACAGTGCAAACAGAAGAACATTAGTTGATTGCCTGTGAAATTACATTTATTCACGTTTGTAGTGCTACAGTCAATTAGCTTTCACTAGTATGTTGTAATTCCATATGATATTGAGTGACTCATATGCATGATGCATTGATTCAACCAAACTTATTGGACTGAACTCCTGCGGCGAGACTACTGACACGTGATGGGCACATAAATGTTGTAATTCTAAAAATAGTGAGGCGACCTTTACTCTTATGTCTGGGTTTTAATCTGTGATGTGCTGTTAATTATCAGGTTGGGAGACTAGCAATGATATCCCATTGTCTCCATGGCACAGGAAAGTGGACAACCTGGAAAAATGTTATCTTGACTGTAGCGAAGGTGGAGAGGGAAAAAAATTATTTCCTGAAAATGAGCAGTGGCATCTAATTAGATTGAATGCTGCTGGGGTTGAGTTGTTGCCAAATGCGCTGCTTTTGAATGGAAAAAAAATTGGGGGTTGGCATGGAAGACAAGGTAGAGTTTGCGGTCAAGGAGACACCAGACAAAAGCCCCTCATCAGGTAAATCAGGTCTGACTTTTATTTCTTCAGGTGACAAAGCTGGGTGGCCTTCTCAGGCCAGAGAACAGTAAAGCGTCCTGACAGAATGACTTGCAAGGGCGCACAGGGGTTGGGGGAATGCTGCTCTCTCAGCCTCTGCAATGACACTTGAGAGTGTGTGTGTGTGTGTTTGAGAGAGAGAGAGAGAGAGAGAGAGAGAGAGAGAGAGAGAGAGAGAGAGAGAGAGAGAGAGAGAGGTATGTTTAGCTCTAGCCCGGATACATCTTTAAACTGTTTCTTGTCAAATCAAAAATGTCCAGTTATGCTAAATCCAATATTCTTTATTGAATAAAACATATTTTTTATTAATAACGTACAAGATTGTCCAAACGGAAGCTCTTTTAATTTCATGTGCCAAGTTCTTAGAAATGTACTCATTCATTTATTTATATTGATTTCATATACTTTTGGGGAGGATAAAAACCCCTAAACTATTAGTTTTATAATAGTTTTATATAAGCTATGATTCATGATTCATTGGTATTTATTAAAGGGTGAAAACTACCAAAATGTCATTATTGTAACATATTTTGGATCTGCCCAATTTTTTATGTCATGAAACAACAGTTTTTATAATTTTCATTAGTCATCTATTAACTCAGTGCATCACAGCGTGGTATGGGAACAGCACCAGTCATGACCGCAAAGCCCTGCAAAGAGTCGTGCGCTTATCCGAGCGTATCTCAGGGTCAGCTCTCCCGTCTCTGCAGGACGTCTACACCAAACGCTGCAAAGGTAGAGCTACTAAGATCATCAAGGACTCTAATCACCCTGCAAACCCTCATTTCACGCTGCTGCCATCTGGTAAGCGCTTCCGAATCCTGATGGCCAAAACTGAGAGACTCAGGAGGAGCTTCTTCCCCCAGGCCATCAGACTCCTGAACTCAGTCACTTATCATCACGTGACTTCACTTCTGGATAAACATACTGTCATTGCACTGCACTTTCTGTTCTCGTTGTTACTGTGTAACAACCTGTTATAAACCTGTTTGCACATTATACTCTTTATACATTTGTTTACACAAGTCGATAGTTTACTCGTGGCACAGTTTACTTCACTTATTTTATTCCACTTCTTTATTTATTTATTTTTTTACTTTTTTTCTTCTACTTGACTTTATTATTTATAATTCTACAGATATATATATATATAATATATAAATATATAAAATACTTTTTTATTTTTATTCTATTTCTATTATAATTTCCCCCTTGTGTTTTTAACTGTGAATTTTGCACTGTCCATGGAGCGGACCTGTTTACATTTCACTGCCGGTTGTATATTCTGTATATAATTGTGTATGTGACAAATAAAACTCTTGAATCTTGAATCTTGATGTAGCCAGAAAAAAAAAAAAAAAAATGTATTAAATGTATTGTATTTTTGTATTTATTATACTTTTGCATGTTGAATCTGTATCTGTCATTAATAGATCATGAAGCTGTTGTTAACCTCGCACTGGGGTGCCAAACTTGTACAGTGAGAAACGAAGCGGTGTTTGAATGTTATGTCTAAATGCTTAGCAACAGACAGACCAACCGAACGTCTTCTTTCACATGCAATGGATGGTCACAGAAACACTGTGCTAAACAGTCGTTCCAGTGTTTGATGAGGAAAAATGTCAAATGGTGATGGAAAACATGTCAAAGAAGATAACGTTTCATCCTTACCTTTATAGTCTGAAAAGTCCATTCAGGAAAACTTGATAGTACAGTCTGCAATATATAATATGAGGACGCCTTTATTTAAACTGTCTGTGCACTACGCTCATCCAATCAATGATTAGTTGTTAACCAGGCTGAGTAAATGATGAACAGTAATAACCAAGGATTCTGTTTACCCAGTATCTATAATAAACCAGGGTTAACTATTTTCACAAGCGTGAAAAGCCCTATGACTTATATATCTTTATGTATTACCTACATTTGATTGCTCAAAAGGAGGCTAAAGAGAGTGAAGCTCTGTCTTCCTTTGTAACCAAACAGTGGACATTTCTTATGGAGCAATTTGCTCTACATGATATTAATGTGTCACATGCTGCCCTGACTTCCTCTGGGGCACTGTAGGCCCACCAAAGAAACATACAATTTTCTGGTGAAAGCCATGGTCTGAAATGTGTAAACATAGCTAAATTACATCCGGACTATATGATTTGCTTTGTTGGTTTGGTTGTTTGTTTGGAGTCCGGTAACCAAGCATGGCTTCATTAGGTGGTGGAAGCTGTGAGGTTTCGCCTCCCCTGTGCATTCTCCAGATGCCCGCTGATGGGCCACTGCTGGCAGAGGTGTTAGCATCACATTTGCCTTCATCAGGGACACAAATATCACAGTATCAGTCACACTTCACTTCACATTAAGTCTGTCTAATTAAGGCCGAAAAAGGAGGAGTTGTGGGATTTAAGGCACAGATGCAGACAGTGCTGCTTTCTTATTACTGCCTGTCAGTGCCATTTTGTAAAACAACCCAGTCAGCAACTGCTTGCAGTTGTCTGAATGTCTCTTTTAGGCCATTTCAATTTCAGTTTTTTACAGTTTTTTTGTGCCACCATTTCCTCATTTCTATTCTTCTAATGTTTTAGCGTCGTAAAAAAAACGCCTGCTGTGGGGCAGAGTCCAAACCCTGACTTTTCGATTTATGTTTGAGAAAGCCAGCGGACCACAGGGGTTAATTAAAAGCGTAATTGCTGTTATTAAAGCCCTCTTCCCATTTCTCCGTCTTTCCGTTTTCTGACACCGCTTGCAGAACTCACTCTTTTTGGCATCTGGAGCTCCTATTAAAAGATGTGGGCTTGATTCTCCTCCAGATGTTCCAGCTAATCATCTGTCCAAAAAGGAAACACTTTATAAGCATTCCAAATATTTACACACCCGAACACTCGTGGTGCAGGTTTTAGCCCCTTGGGTCGGGCCCAAGCTAGCAGAATCTGTGAAGTCTTAATACAGTCAGCCTTAACCACCTCTCAGAAGCAGATGCTCTTTTGTACAAGTGCGGTTGAAATACAGGAATTTTATTAGGTGTTTACCGCAGCCGTAATCACGGTGCTTCTGAGCTTGCAGACTGCTGTGCCCCTGCCAGAACACGGCATCACCACTCCTCTGCCATCCTCGACCGAGAACACCCGAGGAGCTTAAAGTGATATAAATGTTTTTGAGTGACAGTGTAAATCTGTACGATGACAAATAACCTCCTTTGAAGTCAATGCCGCGTCCAATAGGATACAAGTTTTTGTATTATAAAAAGGCCCCAATGGCTGAAAAAAGCACCGTACAATGTCAAAGTGACAATCTCAACTCTGTAGCTATGAGGAGTGAGGGTGTTTGCCACGCTTATCTGAATAAGAACGTCACGCCCGCTTAAATCTGTATTCCATGGTAACTTGGCACGTCGATGACGGTGGAAAAAATAGCTCGTAATAAAGTCAGTGCAAATGAACATTTTTCGTGTCCAATGCATGCCGCAATACATCACAATTCCACAGCCGGCCCAGAGTAATATATAAACTTAGGAGGCTGTCTTGTTGCAAAAATGAAAATGTACTTCTAAGAAATGAGCAATTTCCCCATGGAAGAATTGAAAATTCAAAGGGACTGTCTGCGGGTGACCTGTCATCAATCACGGCCGGCATACTGGGGGCCTGGGAGAACGGCCGTCCATTGACAGGTGCTACCCGGTGCTTAATAGCACACGGCAAACAGAGCAGTGCGGAGGCAAGGCAATAGGACTGTTAATTGCTCTGGCTCTGCTCTGGAATACTGAAAGCGGCTGGCTGGAGGCACGGGCCATCCGCGGCCTCCCCTGCTCTCATTTCCCCGCTGGATCCTGTGGATGCCTTGTAGATTACGTGCCCAAACCAATTGCTTTTGGCCCTTCCAATACTTACTGAAGCAGGAGTCTCTGACATGTGACAATAAGAGATACTGGCAGCCCGAAAGCTGCGGCTCATTCTGTAGGTTAAATAGCCCTTTGGATGATGACTGTGTGAATGAGAAGAAAGCGATAGAACATTTTTAAGAGATGCTTCATTTCAGTCAGCTCAAGGTATTTGACTTTCTAGGTTTATATCTTCATTTTGGTGAAATGAAACAAAAAAGCATCATACTGGTTCAATGTTTGATTGCAGCGTGGGTGTTTTTTTCTTTTATGGTGCATGAGAGAACAGTCTAAATGGTTGAATATCCCTCGCTGCTTAAGCATTGCGTACATTTCCCATCAATAACTCTTTCTAAACCACACCATTTAAATCTTATGAACTGCTTTAAAGCCCTCATATGTGTGCTGCATTTCTCTCCTCATTTGTTTCGTGCATTAATAGCGAAAAACCACATTAATATTCCTGGAAGCCGAGAGCTCTTTTTTTCAGCTGAGGCATATTTCCATTCCAACTGTCATCTGGTGTGTATGAGCTTTTATTGATGTATGACTGTGTCAGGCTCTTCATTTCTGGAGTCAGTAAATGCAGATGCTCATAGGTTATAATGGGTCTTTGTTAGTGCGTTGCATTGCCTATGTGTGTGAGAGCGAAACAGAAAGGAGGAGAAAGATGGAGTGGATGTGAGGTAGCTCTCATTGTGTGTGAACCTCTCCACCATCTGCAGGCTGAGCGTGTGGCTCCCTGTCGATGGCTCCTGATGAGGGCCAGATGTTCACTCTGGCTGCTGTGTGTTCCATTAGGAGCTTCAAGGCTAAACGTGTTACTCTCTCAAGCCTGTGGGTTTTGTTCTGTGTGGGTTTTTATATGAGAGTGTGTGCCAGTATTCACACTTAATTTCATGACAGTCCGCTATTTATTGTAGTTTTTTCATTCTCTTGATAACTTCTCTTGAATAATTTTTTCATTTTTGTTTTAGTTGAGTAAGTAATTCATCATCTTCCTTTCTCTCTTTTCTCTGCAATCTGGATTTTGGGTACTGCCAATGCCAAAGTTGTTTTATCATTGTTTGAGCAACCAAATAAAATGCATCATCATCATCATCATTTATTATTATTATTATTATTATTATTATTATTATTATTATTATTATTATTAATAGCCAAGCCATGTATGTACTAGCATTTAAAAGTTTGGAGACGTGTTTAAAAAAATAAAAAAATAATAAGATTCTAGTTCTCAACAAGGCTGCGTTTAATTAATCAAAAATACAGTAAAAACAGTAATATTGTGAGATATTATTAGAATTTAAAAGCTGTTTTCTATTTTAATATATTTTAGAATATAATTTAATTCCTGTGATGCAAAACTGCTAATTTTAGCAGCCATTACTCCAGTCTTCAATGTCACATGATCCCACAGAAATCATTCTAATAATCTGATTTGCTGCTCATGAAACACTTCTTACTATTATCAATGTCGAAAACAGTAATATTTTTGTGGAAACCATGACACATTTTTCAGGCATCTTTGATCTTTGAAGTTTATTTTATTTGCTACATTTATTTGAAATGGATATCATTTGTAACAAACAAAGTCTTCACTGTCACCTTTAATGCATCCTTGCTAAATAACTGTATTGATTATTTACCAAAAAGAAAAAAATCATACTGACCCCAATCATTTAAACAATAGTGTAGGTGACATTCCCGAAACAAATCAAGGAAATACAAGTACAAGTGACTGTAATAATTATGGAACTGTTTATGCACCAGAAAATTTGGATTTTCAAAAACCTCTATCTGTGTCTGTAATCTTAAGAGGATCTCAGGTTAACCACACAAGTGAGGCAGTAGAATTTGAAGAGTTGCTTGTTTTCATGCATTCAGTTTCATGCATTGACTTCCACTCCACTGGTTGCTGTTGACACCTGACCTACCAGATTTCCCTCGTGTCCTCTTGATGTTTGTTAGTATTGCTTACCATCAGTGTGTGGAAATCTTAACAATGTTCATTGATTAAAATGATGTTTACTGGTAGCTGTAACAAGCTTTGCTTCTTGCTGTGTTTATGCATGGTGGTCTTTATCGCTGATAGTGGACCCTGCAGGGTGCTGGTATGAAATTAAGTGGAAGTTTACAAGACCACTGTGTTGATACATGATTTGAGGATAAAGAGGGGGGAGGAACTTGTTCTTTGGCATAACATTCATTTGATTGTCTTCTGAATAAGCAAGCACTTACTGAGCAAAAATCTCTCTATACTAGACATATAATATAATGTATCTACCTTACTTGTGATAGCTACAGCTAGTTTCTGATTTTGAATTTGATGGGTGAATAAAAACCATGAAGACGAATATAACCCCATGTGCATTTTCTATCAGGTGTGTAACCTGGTTTGGACCGAGGCTGTGGGTAATATCTTTGATGAAAACGGTTTTCTTTGATTTTCTCCAAAGCTCTTTCTCCGTGTGACAGAGCAGGTCAACAACAGCTGCAGGGATTCTTCTTAATTATAAAAAAAACATGCTGTTTGAAGGGAGCAAGGAAAAAAGAAAGAAAGAAAGAAAAATACTTTAGGTCTTGCCTGCAGTGCATACTGATATAATTTTCATAGTAATGAGTCCTGGATGGTATTCTCCATGGTAAAGGTGAAATTATAAAAGGATAAGTAGGGGAGGGCAGACGGTGCGAGGAGGGGAAGAGTCTTAATTAATCTTGCAGTTTGCTCAGAGGGTGAGGGTCACATCACATACGTCTGATAACAGATATATCTAAATTTTAAGAAGGGAGAAAGAGGCTCGTCAGTTTTTTAAGATTGCAAGCTGTTCTCCCGACAACAAACAGAAACAATTGTTCTGGGAGCTTGGTGAATCAATAACAGTTTTCAGATAAAAGTAAAAATACAACTCACAGTCGCTGTATAGATGAAATTACTGTTTACGTTCAAACATTCGGTAGCGACACTTCTGGGCTCATCTGGCACCCCGGAAAAGAGCTATTTTTGATTAGCACTTCATTCACATTTAATAAAAAGAGTGCTGTGTGTGAGGATGAAACACCCTGTTTATAAAAGATTGTCGAAAATTTGGGCTTCCTTAGATTTCCATCAGGACTGCTGAATCCAGACAAACTCATGATGAATATGATAATTCACAGACTTTGGTAATCATGATGGACTGCTCTTATACCAGGCAATTTGTATTTCTACAAGGCTCTGCAGATTCCCTGAAGTTGCAAATCATGAATTTTATCTTGTAAAGCAAAACCAAAGTGAGAAATATATTGCCAAATACATTACTATTGATTATTGAATGGGAACACAATCTCATCATTTCAAATAATACTGTGTTATATGTGGTACATTGTGTATTTAATCAATAAAGATGCATATTGGGTGCTTCTCAAACAGAAGGCTGCATCCTAGTGAGGCCGTGTCCTTCCTAGTCCAGTCCTTCGGAGACTTTGTGGGCAATATGCATTTAAGTATATAAAAATAGGAGGACTATGTCAGTCATTTGTATTGGCCACTTCCTGCTACCATTTGGTGACGCTATGACTATACCTACATTCTGGTGTGTAGATGACTTCAGGCCAGGGCACTTATCAAACACGTGAAGTTTGAGGCAGACATTGCATGTTTAAGTTACAACAATTTCCTGTTTCATGGCAATAATAGCATGCTTTAATGCTCAGCTAAGTGTTGCTAGCATGTTTTAGAATGTTTCTAGCATGTTTAGTATGTTTTAATATGTTGCTAATAGTGCATCACAGTGTTAAACACATCACTTCCTGTTGCCAGTGGGTGGTGCTATTACTATAACTGAATATTGTCATGTAGATGTGTTCAGGGCAGGACTCTTCTCAAATGTGAAGTCTGGGGCAGAATGGACATTGTATGCCTGAGTTACAATAACTTCCTGTTTTGTGATGTTAATCACATACATTCCTATTTTGTGGCATTAATCACTTACATTAGCAGCCAAGTGTTGCGTGATTTAATGTGTTTCTAGTATGTTTGGTACTTCATGGCATATTTAAATGTGTTTCAGGGAGTGAATTACAGTGTAAACATGCCTTTTCCTGTTGCCAACAGGTGGCGCTATGACTAACTGAATATTGGCATGTAGATGTCTTCAGGACAGGACTCTAATTAAACGTGAAGTTTTGGGCAGGTCGGACATTGTATGCCTGACTTACAACAGCTTCCTGTCTCATGGTGAAACATCAAGACTTTGTCAGGCCGCCACGGACACACCCTTCAGCGAAAACTCAAGATCTTTGCAATTTAATGTCGCTAAAGCCTTAAGATTAGACTGAGCAAACATCATGTTGTTCTGGTTAAATTTCTAGGAGGAGTTGGTTAAAGTACAACTTCTGTAAATGTCAAAAAAATAAATAAATAAATAAATAAAATAAAAATTCTCACTTCCTGTTGGGTTTTCAGATTTTGCTCCCTACAACTTTTTGTTGGTATTGGTATTGTTACATGTGTCTACCGAATTTCATACTTGTACGTGAAACGTAGTGTGAACAGTGATTAATTGAACTTCTTACATGTATGTAAAGTTTCATGAGTTTTCAAGCATGTTTAGGCCCTCAAAAATGCGATTCATTTCGGAGAAGAAGAAGAATAGACTGAGCAATTCCAATAGGGTCCTCACAACATCGGTGCTCGGGCCCTAAATATAGCTGCAAGCAGCAATTAACAGGGTTCAAGCGCTTTAAGGCCTTTAAGCACATGTGTAAAAAGGTATTATGTTTTCCTTAGCAAGCCTGTAATCACTTAAATAATAGATGGGAAAGACCATTTACAGCCAAGGCAGGCAATTTACTAAGGAAATTTAGTAGATTTTAAGGCTTTTTAACAGTTATATTGCCACCTATGGTCTAATCTCCATAAAAGTTGGCATGCTTCTTTAGAATCACATGCTGCATGTGCTCACCTAATTTTGTGAAGTTTTGAATTTTTAAAAACCTGTATTTGTATATTTGACATATTTGGCCATGCCCATTTTCTAAATTACCTTGTTGGTACCATTTTTCAGGTCAATCAGACTGATTGTTGCGTAGCTATAGCCTTTTTTCCCCAGTTTTTTATTTTATTTTATAGTACCAAGTGGCCAATCGCTGCAATTTTTTCATGTGACCAAAAATGGAGCCCATAAACACGAGTACCGAGTTTGCTGAAAATAGTTCAAGAGTTACGGTCATTTTAGTAAAAGTGGCCCCATCCACATCAAACATTTTGGTGCCCCTTAGTGACAGTGAATTGAAATGTAAACTTTTTTTAAGGCCACCTAATATAAAGTTGCATGTGTTCCCTTTGCTCTTCATGATTTTTGATTGAGTTCGCAGGCGTTTCTGGTTATGTTAATTATCCCTGTATGTATTTCACACGTAAGTTTAAAATATTCTAGCTGACCCCCAGCTTGAGTTTTTTTAAGGCGACTGTTATTTTAGAACTTATCACCTCATTATTTCCATGGTGATGCATCATGCTTGTCATGTGACACACCGCAGCCACAATAGCGCTATATGACAGATGTATCCCTTTTATTTGCTTTTTTATTCAAAATATTCACAAACTTGTTGGCTATGTCGTCAGCTACCTGATAATGTGGCTGAAAACTGAATCTTATTCACAACGATTTGCCTCAACATTTGACAAGTACGATCACAGTGAAACATTCGCCTGAAGGAACGCCCGAAACGCCTGAAGGAGATTGTTGTTGACTTCAGGAGAATGCACACCCAGCACGCTCCTCTGACCATCAACGGTGTGACCGTGGAAAGGGTGAGGAGCACCAAATTCCTGGGTGTGCATATCACAGAGGACCTCTCCTGGACCGCCAACTCCACAGCACTGACCAAGAAAGCACAGCAGCGACTCTACTTTCTCCATAAGCTGAGAAGAGCCGGGCCCCAGCCCCATCATGCGCACCTTCTACAGAGGCACCATCGAGAGCATTCTGACCAGCTGCATCACTGTGTGGTACGGCGCCTGCAACGCATCCTGCCGTAAAGCACTTCAGCGCACAGTGAGAGCAGCTGAGAAGATCGTTGGTGTCTCTCTCCCACCCCTCCAGGACATTCATAACTCCCGCCTCTCCCGCAAAGCCCTCATCATTGCGAGAGACCCCACCCACCCATCGCACAGCCTCTTCAGTCTGCTGCCATCAGGAGGAGGCTTCGCAGTCTCCAAGCAAGGACCAGCAGACTGAAGGACAGCTTCATTCCCCAAGCTGTCAGGGCATTGAACTCCCTCCCGACTCTGCCGACCCTCCCTCTTCTGCCCCACGCACCTGATCTGGGAATCACCCCCTTCCCCTCCCTTCATCTACCTCATATATTGTCTCTCTGAGGAATTGGTCTCCCCTCTTACAGACTCTTTTTTTGCACACACTCTTATAATTTTATTTTATACCTGCACTGACTTAAATCTGAAATTGCACTATTGTTACCATTGTTTGCACGATTTGCCATCGCCACTTTACCTCTATAATTCAGTTTATCCATCTTTTTTAATCTTTCTTCTGTTGTTGTCACTGTTAAACTTTTGTTGTTATTGTTATTGTTTTGTTGTTGTTAGGCACCTAGGGTCTGAGAGTCATAGAATTTCAATTCTCTGTATGTATGTACTGTACGTATGGCAGAATTGACAATAAAGCTGACTTTGACTTTGACTTTGATTCATATCTGCTTTCGCGCTGCTGCTGATCCAGAGAGAGCAGTTATCACAAATGAAACAGCTACCCAAACAGTCTTTTCATGCTCAGTATCATTTTGAATTACAAATAATAAAAATAAAATTTACAGTAATTAATAAGCTAATTAAAGTTTATAGTTCGGATGTAAACGATATACATGGTGGTGATCAAAATAGAATAAATCAGCTTTTGTAAGTAACATAAAGCTTCAAATAAAGATTGTATAAATTACATTGTTACACTAGTAGTAAAATGTATTTGTCATTGAATCATTCATTCAAGTGTAGGAATTGAGGCTGCACCGGACACAGATGAATCTTTGAATCTTTCTGATGATTTGTTCGAACATAATTCCACACATAAAAAAAAAAACAGATCAACACTCCAGACCAACAGTGGCCATTAACCCATGGGCTTGGCACCCACCAACAGCTAATTACTTTTATAATAATAATAATAATAATAATAATAATAATAATAATAATAATTTGTTACATTTATATAGTGCATTTTCTGGGTACTCAAAGCGCTTTATATATAGAAGGGGGGAATCTCCTCAACCATCACCAATGTGCAGCATCCACCTGGATGATGCGACAGCCACCATATTGTGCCAGAACGCCCACCACACACCAGCTGATTGGTGTGGACACAGAGGACACAGAGTGATGAAGCCAATCAGGATAGGGAGATGATTAGGAGGACATGATGGACAGAGGCCAATGGGCAAATTTGGCCAGGATGCCGGGGTTACACCCCTACTCTTTTTCCGAAGGACATCCTGGGATTTTTAATGACCACAGAGAGTCAGGACCTCAGTTTAATGTCTCATCCGAAGGACGGTGCTCTTTGACAGTATAGTGTCCCCATCACTATACTGGGGTGTTAGGACCCACACAGACCACAGGGTGAGCACCCCCTGCTGGCCTCACTAACACCTCTATCAGCAGCTACCTAGTTTTCCCAGTTGGTCTCCCATCCAGGTACTGATCAGGCTCAACCCTGCTTACCTTCAGTGGAAAACCAGTCTTGGGCTACAGGTTGATATGGCTGCTGGATATGGCTTTATGGCTTTGCAAGATCTTGGCCCTGCTTAGCTTCATGGGAAACCAGTCAGAATCACGAATCGAGGGAAACCCTGCAGCCAGGACCAAAAGGGAATCCCTAAGACAATACACAAACACAAGTACAAACACAAGTAACCTCCAGATTCTAAACTGAACTGGTGCAATGATATCAAATTGAATAACCCCGCCTAAGAAACCATAGAAGGGTTAAGTTAATGATCGGTGGTTCATTCAGGTCATGTGTTATAAATGCATATATTGCTAGAAACTTGGGACTTCATAAGTTCTCTCTCTTAAAACTCCTTCTTTCTTCACTTTATTCCTTTCTGCAAAGTGTATTAATGTGTGTGTGTGCGTGCGTTTGTATTAGATGTTAGTTTTACGTGTTAAAGTAATCAATAAAGTTTGGTTTGTATTTAAAGATAAGTGTTCTTGTGTTATGTGCTTACAAATTTAATGTCTTAAACTGCTGATCTAAGTTACCTGGCTAAAATAGTGTTTAACTATTGTATGGATATTAATATCATTTGCTCGGTCGTAAAAGAGACTCTTGCAAAATTCCCTATGAATTAATCAATTCATTCATTTGAGCTAAAATAGACCTGTTTCCCTTATACAAACACTACACAAGAGATATGTTCAAAAACGCTGTTTCACAAGTCATCTTTATGAGTAAGTCATTGAATCATTAATTTAAACCAATTTCATTCAAATCAATTAAGCATTTTTAAATAGAATGCAGCAATTCATATTTTGTCAGAAACTCCAGTAAATGACGCTATTTTGTTTAGTTGTGTACAGTGCCGCCACCCCCACCACGCACATCACACGTAGGGCACCAAGTGCTGAGGGGGCACCAAAAGAAGAAACCCCCCCCTCTCTATGAGCTCTCTATGCACTGTTCTTGATCTAATCTGAAGGCCACACAAGTTTGGAGGTCTGTAGCTATTGACTTCTGCACACTGTGTACCTCAGCATGTGTTGACCCCACTCTGTGATTTTACATGGCTGAGTTGCTGTTGTTCCCAATGACTTCCACTTTGTTATAATACCACAAACAGTTGACCGTGGAATATTTAGTAGTGAGGAAATGTCACGAATGGATTTATTGCACAGGCGGCAACCTATCACGGTACCACGCTTGAATTCACTGAGCTCCTGAGAGCGACCCTTTCTTTCACAAATGTTTGTAGAAGCAGTCTGCATGCCTAGGTGCTTGATTTTATACACCTGTGGCCATGGAAGCAATTGGAACACCTGAATTCAATGATTTGGAGGGGTGTCCCAATACTTTTGGCAAAATAGTGTATATTTAAAACAAACTGGCAAATCATCAGAAATTACAATCTGATATGAATCAGTGAATACTTACAGTTGACTGTAATTCATCCTTTAGAGGACGTTATTTTGTGCATTGAAGGCTGAGTATATGTTTTCATTCATCGGAGCAGCTCTACACTATGATTTTGTGCATGCTGCCATTAAAAACGATCAGCCCTTAATTTATCATTAATCACAAGGTTAAGACAAATACTGGTCGATTAAGATTGTTGTCCGATTGATTGGTGCACCATGAAATGGTGCTAAAGCAGAAACAGAGGCATAAGAATTAAACATGTACCATGATTAGTGCTTATATGATGCAGGTTTTGAATCTACTCCAGTGTTTGATCAAAAACTTTGATGTTTAAGCCTTTTCTTCAAAGAGATTTATGAGCAATTTCACATGAGTTCTATGACTCATTAGCTTACATGCATTCAGAAATGCTAAATTGCTAAAGAATTAAGCGCAGTGCTTATACTCTCTGTTTTCAGTCTGATCGCCTTCAGGTCCGAGAACTCCTGCTATGAGAGGAGCATAATGAGGCAGGAGATTTTTGATCGATGGGCTTAGTTTAATGTGAAAATGAAATGGTTTGGGCACTGTAGCTCTTCTTTATATATTGTGTGCTGTGACATGCTGTAAATTGAAGTAGTGTGGCTATTCAGCTAGAGCAAGTATCATATACTGTGAGGATTCAGAGGAGCTATATGCCTTCACTGACATGAAAACAACACGCGCCTTAAACTGAGAATAGGAATCATAAGGGATTCAACAATATGATATATCACATAGGCCTACTCTGTTTTTGTGTATTCCATAATCCTTTTATTGACTGCAGTTTGTGAACATGAAATATGACATGGCTTATAAATTGCATGTTTGCAATACAATAAAGAAAACCTTGTCCCGTCTTACAAGATAAAACTCAAAGTACCAAAAGCTTCATGGAAAAGTTTGCTATACAATAAATTAAAGATTCAATATAAAGTTTCATGCTTTCATTTTAAAGCAGAAAAGTTACTGTAGCATGGCTAAACCACGATTCATATAAATACATTTTCATATAAATACAATTATTCACTTTTTATAGCATTAAAGGTACAGACTCGATATGGCTCGATATGAAACATTTCAGTCAGTTTATGCATGCTATACTTCAAGATTGATTTTTTTTTTTACACCACTGCTTTTATGGAAGTAGTAGTACACACGTTTAAAAACAAAATTCATTCTGTGAAATAAAGAAAATGTAAAATACTCAGTAATTAAGAAAGAATAATATGTACAGGTGACTAATATATATATATATATATATATATATATATATATATATATATATATATATATATATATATATATATATATATATATATATATATATATATATATATATATATATAAAGAAAAGGTATTGTACTCTTCCTTACATCAAATAATTATCAAGGAGATTTAGGCTGGTTGTCACATGGGGAAGTTGAGCAGTGGCTGCATGTCGGGTTCAATACTGTTTTAAATTGCAATGATTTTTGTGAATTCTGTCCTCCAAACTAAAATGCCAATATCAACCTATTTGTGTAACAGCTCTCGGGTAAACACAACAAACCCACACTTGAACACATTACTGCAAGAGTCAACCATATTATTACTGTACTAAATATTTGAACCAAATTGTTGAACTGTGTTCTTAGGTCAAATGTGTTTCGACCAAAATCAATGGTTTGATATGTGCTTTTGTTGTAGCTTTCATTTTACTGGTCAGCAAGATGAATTATAACTTTCTTTGGGCAATTCTTTGGGTTTTAAGTTATGTGTCGATACAGATACTGGCGTTTCATGACATTGACATTGACATAGAATCCACAATCCATTGAATATTTTCCCAATTACAGTAGCCTACTAAGATAATGATTTAAAAAAGCTACTTCTCTACAGTTTGTAAATTTCTCTACATGTCTTGCATATTGTTTATGTTTAATAGCCACATTTAAAATCTCTCTAGAAACAGATGGTTTGCAGGATTACTTCTAAACACACAACATTACCTTCTACAATCTTGTTGGCTGGTATTTCTGATATGTATCCCAAATCTTGCAGTTATTGCCTCTCTTTTGTTTTGCACTTTATATTTGATCCTTATTACATGATAATTATTTTGATGAACTAAATCTGAAACCATGAGGACCAGACAGTTATCAGTAAAGCCTGTAGTGAGGATAATTTGTACCATCACAGCTCGCCATGGGTTGTTATGTACTGAGATCAACTTTTCTCTCATATTTTTTTGACTGGGAAAATTTGAAAGAATAGCAGCTTGAGGTCAGGTTGACAGTCCAATGGGAGTGACCCAACTTTATCCTGTTGCCAGTGGGCAAGCTCTTTAATAACGCTCCTTTGGGTGGTTCTTTCCCTGTGGTGAATGCTGTGTTTTCAGTAAGAACACGTCATTGTTTTTTCTAGGCACAGTCAGAACCATGTACATGCTTGACCATGATCATGACCGCATTCATACATGCTGTAATCAATGCACAGTAGAGAATACACTAGTAAGAAAGGGCATATGTGTTAAATAACTTAATAATAATTGTTTATTTTACAGTCCATGTACTTACAGCGTACTTTCCTAAGAAAGTACTGGTTAATATAAGATAACTACATGGGTTACTGTTAGGTTTAGGGGTAGGTACCCCAGGGTTAGTACCTAGTTATTACCCAGTTGTAATAACTATAATAAGTACATAGTATGTACATGGAGAACAGGACTGTAAAATAAAGTGCTACTGATATTATTATTAAAATCCAGGAAAAATTGCTTCAAATAATGTTGGGTATAACGAAAAGGGCAGATCATAAACACGCTAACCCTTTTTACAGAAGCATTTTTAAGGCTTTAGTCTCCACAAAAGAGCAACACATTGTATCTCTACTATTCTGTTAGCAGCTCCAGCATTTCTGAGGCCTGTGAAGCATCACAATAAATAAAAGACTTAATAAAATCAAAAGAAATGACTGTAGTGTTGTAAGTCAAGCATGAAAGCGAGGATAAAATGTTCTGTTTAGAATGTTAATTGTGAGTTTATAATCACGCCATAAATATTAATGTGCTCATTAGCAGGTGTCAGCCCCATCACGCTCTTGTACGTTGCCGAGTCTGCCGCGCCGTTTGATGAGCTTGTTTATGGAATTAATCAAAACAAGTGGAATGAAAGGTATTGTGGTTGACCAAATGTTTCTTGATGTTATCGCATATATTCATAGACCACAGGCCTGTTGAAAACTAACATTTGTGACAAACTTCCTCAGTAGTCTTCATTATGCGCTTAAGACGTGTCAGGAATCATCAGCCCATTGAGACGCACTACAAAGAGCATATGCATGGACAGATCATCAGATGAGTTAAGAAACATCCCCTTATCAGTCCCAATACTCTTGTGGCTCCGCCTGGGCCGCTCTCAGCTAGCATATTCATTCATTTTATGATGAAACCTGTTGCAAATATGCATAAAAAAAGCACTTCATCTGAGCGAAGCAAAATGCAATTAAAGGCCTTCAATAATGAACATCTAATCTTATAATTACCTTTATTATAATAGTACTAAAGGAACGAATTTATAAGAAGGCCCAGTTCAAGGCACTGTACATTAAGCTGATATTATGTGCAGCTCCTTATTTAAATCAAAAGGAGCAATTATGTCATAGAGTGATGACTCATTAACTCTTCTTTTGAAAGCCTCCCCAACATCAAATGTGAGATTCTGCTTTTATTCAAGGCCTCGTGCTCAAAATAGTCCCATTACACACTGAGACCATGTGACAAAGCTCTTGTCCCATTGAGTCTAGAAAATTTGCTATTCAGGAATCAAGAATCAGCTTGAAATACGAAAAAAAAAAAACTCACAATAGCCCTAAAGCTTCTTTCATGGATGTGTGGGTGAGGTATTGGAAATGTGCTATGTTTGGATTTTAGAACAGGCTCATTACATTTTGCTAATCAAGAAGCAACCTCTGCCAGATACAAAAAAAAAAAAGCTAAACAGCACTAAATGATTTTCACAGTGTGCTTCCTCCTGCCTGATGACGTAACGTTTCTCCACATTCTTTTATGAATGCAAATACATTCTGTTCTATTCAGTACACACAATAGATTTTTCGGCCTTCGCTAAGCACGGGTTTACTAAACTTATGATGCTGTTAGCAAAACATTCAAAGTGATTTGACGTTGAAATCGAAAGGCCTAGAAAAAAAAGCGTATGTGTGCAACATTTCAGCTTTCCCTGAATAGGGCCTGATGTGATGCCATCCTGTGCGACTGAACATTAAATTCCATCCCAATTCTGCTAATTCATTTTTTTCTCTCTGTTTGTGGGAGTCTGAGCTCCATGCAGAGCAAAAATCAATTTGCCATCTCAGATTGTCATATTCCCTCTCACCTACCCGTCTGCCCGCAATTATTGTCTCACAGCCACTTCTTGCTGCGAAAGGGTCCCCTGAGTGGCAATCTATTTTTTTTTATTTTTTTTATAAGCAGACATGCACAAGGCCCTACACACTGAAATGCACATGCACAGCTCCACTAGAGGTGGATTGTGGTGACCCTAGCTTATAAAAGATAGAGGTATAGGGGACAAGGGGGTGGTAGACAGGGCAAGTTGGCTGGCATCTTTCCTCTCGGAGCGTTAACAATGTGCAGAGGACAAGGGTCTGCACACTGCAGCAGATACAAGTGTCATCTTGCACCTACAACATCAGACTAGTTGTGTTTTACAGGTGACATGTAAAAATAAACATGACAAATGGAAAAGAACAAACTTACCAAGAAGACCCTTATGCTTTCCATGGCTGTGTATATATGATTAAAAAAATATTATTGTGGAATGTTATTAGAATTTAAAATAATCATTTTCTTTTTTAATGTATGCAATTTGAAATATTTCCCCCTGTGATGACAAAGCTGCATTTTCAGAAGAACATTACTTCAGTCTACTTCAGTCTAGTGTCAATTTATTAATAATTCTAGTATGCTGATTTGCTGCTCTAGAAACATTTCTTAATATTAATGTAGAAAACAGTTGTGCTGCTTAATATTTTTGTGGGAACTTTGATAATCTTTGATAAATAGAAAGTAAAAAAAAACCAGCATTTCTTAGAAATAGAAATCTTTTGTAACCTTATAAATGGTCTTTACTGTAAATGTTGATTAATTTAAGGTATACGTGCTAATTAAAAGTATTAATTTCTTTGTAAAAATCTCTCAACTTTTGAACCAATTCATATGATATTATATACAGAATTTCATAATTAAACACTGCCATTATATGGCAAAAGTGTACAACATTGAATTTCTATAATACGGCTACTACTTTTTGCATTCTCTTGGATTGGCACAGGGCTGTGTGGTAATGTTTTAATGAATAGTGTTTATAAATTTATAGTAATTTTTCTACCTTTCATTAACATTCATATTCCATGCACATCTAGAATCTGGATAACAAGTAGTACATTTGCCTGGTGTTCAAGTGAGTGTGCATTCTTTTCATGAGTATTATGATTGGATCTCATTTTCTCTTTAATTGCACAAATAGATCATACAAATGCTATGCATGCATCACAGCATTCTTCTGTAAGCATAGGCCTATTTCTCCTCTGACTTTGTGCAGTACTATTTCGATGACTTTCAAACTTAAGACAAAAAAAAATAAATAATTCAGTGTCAATATAAGGGAAAGACGTTTTGTGCAAGATATTGTGGCATACAGGGTTGATTATCCATCAATCCAAAAACAAATAGATGTTGTACATTGGTTAAACATTACAATTAAAATTAAAATATAGAAGAAATGTCAAAGCAACTAAATCTTATGATTAAACGTAATTATGCTTGAATAGCTTCACACCATCTAATTTTTTTAGTTTATCTGCACTAATTTAAGGCTGTTTGACATAAAATGTTTCTGTTGGGTAACTAGTACAAGTGCAAATTAAAATTCATTTATTTAAATAGTATTCTGACCAGTTCAACAGCATAGACTGAACATGCAGAAATGTTCTCGTGGAGTTTTTATGCTGGAATGAATTAAGCCCTGTCATGCCCAGAGGAGACTTGACCACTACCTTCAGCACACATCATTCTTACAGTATGTGGAAATAGAGTGGCTGACAATTTAATTGTAACGTAGCTGTTTCAGAAATGAAGGAGAGTTGGATCCAAGTGCAGCAGACACATTTATTTAAACAGACGCAACTAAAACGCAAGATGCAAGTAAATCCAGGCAGAAACTAAATATTACAGACAGGGGCAAAACCAGAACTGTAACTTGAATAAACACGCACACGCACACACATATCATCCATCAACACCAGACAAATAACATGCGAAACACTGGGGTTCAGAGGTGTCAAAAGTATTCACATTCATTACTCAGGTAGAAGTATAGATACTAGGGTTTAAAAAGACTGAAGAAGCTGAAGTAGCAACAAGCTTTTTACTCAAGTAAAAGTGTAAAAGTACTGGTTTCAAAACTACTTAAAGTATAAAAGTAAAAGTAATGTAAGGAAAATGGCATTAAGGACAAAAGCTTAGGCCGCACCACAGGGGCCTATAGTGCACTACCCCACCTCCTCAAAAAAAACAAAAAACAAACAAAAGGCCATAATGACTATAATTAAGTTCTATTAAAATGTTATGTCTTGATAATGTAACGGAGGCCAGCTAGTGAGAGCTGTGCAGGTAAACTACCCTCATGTCAAGAGACGCTTTAGTGGCTTAAGCCAGCGGTTGCAGCCTTTAGCCTTATTGTTAGAGCATCAGACTCCCATGCGGAAAAACCAGAGTTTGAGCACCGCTTACACGTGACATAGTAGTGTACCTCCAGTATGCAAACAATAAAAAAATGCAGTTTAGTACATGAGGATGCCAAGGAATAATTCTTAGTGTAAAAAGAAGGCTACATCAAATAATTCTTACAATAAGTTAGGCTCCATTGTGTAACAAGCAAATTAAAATACACATTTATTATTCACAATATGGAAAGAGGAAATAAAACATAGTTTGTTAAGAGCATAACTCAAGCATGCCATTAATGGGCTTATTCAAGTCCTCTTTTATGAGTTATTTTTATCCATTTCGCATCTCCCACATATGTGTGTTTTAGCAAGGCGGTCTGTGTTGCAAGATGGTGAATGAAGATACTTGCCAGGTTACGCGTCACTACTCCTTTAACAGAGTAATAGCTCACTACTGGTTACAAAAGGCACTGTAACAGTATGTCAGGCAATTCTAGTTGTATTTTTCAGCAATTTATTTCTTAAATTATCCCTTGACTATATTCTGGCCCGCCACCTAGTGGCGAATTTGGCCAAATACACTTGCCAACCCCTGCTCTAGTAGTTTTATCTAAAGCCAAACGTGCTTCATCCAAGCCCTTTCAGCTCTGTGCGCATTCTCTCTTTCTCCAGACGCACACCACAATAACGTCTCAGTTATGTATGTAACCTCGTTCCCTGAGGAGGGAACGGAGATATTACATCAGTGACTGACGAATGGTGGGTTTTGCTTAGAAGCCTATCATCTTCGAGATCTTAGAAAACGCCCAATGGTGATGAAATGCCATGGGCCTGCGGAATTTGCATAGCGTAACTATCCCACATAGGGGGGATTTAAGGGAGGATTTAAGAATACACATATGGCCCAAGTGTGGGCTGCATATGGAGCACCCTGGATTATCCAGCTGCAGGTGGAATGTTTCAACCCCAGGAGTGGCAAGATGTTATGCCAAGGGAAGACATGCACTCAGAGAGACTTACCATGGAAATACACATGTGGGGGTTGCCCAACGGGGGAACCATGCACATGGAGGCATCTAGCCAACATGAGGGCTGACCAAGCGGGCATGTACTCTGGTGTCGGCATCAATAGTGCTGGAGGAACTCAGGGCTTACTGAGAAACTCACCTGAGAAAATATGCAGTCGTATCCAGTCCGTGGAGTGGAATGGCACAGCAAGCGATGACACCTGCTCCTGTCCAGATACCGGCCCCTTGGGGTGAGTACACGAGAGGGACTGGCCACACACTGAGATTATGGAATCTTGCAAATGTGTTGGGTGTTGCCCAGCCTGCAGCTCTAAGTCTGTTAGCGAGGCGCCATGCGCTAAGCCCAAGAGGAGGCAACACTCAGTGGAGTGTGCCGAGACCCCTAGGGGGCATGGCATACCCTGAACATAGTTCAAAGGCATGCAACCTCTGCTTGGACAGAGCTTTCCCTTTCTGCTGCCCTCTGTAACAGACAAGAACTGGTCTGAGGTCCTGAACACTGCGACCGGCCTACATAAGTGCAAGGGTGCGTACTGGACAGTGCAGTGCCAAGGCTGGGTCTGCCTCCTCCAAGGCAACGCATGCAGGTTCAGCACCTGAAAAGGTGGGAACCTTGGGCGTTTATCCAAGCCTGGATCTCAGGTTAATACGTGGGAGTTAGCCAGCTCGAATTCCAGGCACGCTTCGTCACCAAAAATGCCTGCAATTTCATTGAAAGGAACTTACAACTCAAAAGGACTGCAAGGGCTCAAAGGGAGCTCTTTGCAGGGTAAATAAAACTACTGCGAGGCCCCAAGAGGGCATCTAATACCTGCAGATCAGGTCATGGTGAGCCAATATAGTGGCCACCTAAACCTTCAGGGTAGAAGAGACAGGCAATATTCCACC
The DNA here is from genome assembly GCA_018749465.1 of Paracanthobrama guichenoti. Taxonomy (NCBI): domain Eukaryota; kingdom Metazoa; phylum Chordata; class Actinopteri; order Cypriniformes; family Gobionidae; genus Paracanthobrama; species Paracanthobrama guichenoti. Next base: position 32,374,573 of record CM031949.1, read on the forward strand.
TTACTTGGAGGAAGGAGAGCACGGACCTGAACAGGCATTTCCTGGGGTCTTCTCACCGAGAAGAGCGCCAGGTGACGAGAGGCTCCATTTCAGCGCATAGGCCTGTCATAGACAACTTGGAGGGAAAACCTGTCATAGACAAGGCGGAAGTGATGGTAGCCACCACCTGTGGTGGTAGGGTACAAACACCTGCCGCGTCCCGTCAGGGCCCACATATGTAGGTTTCCACAGACCGGGATGTGGGTGCCAAGGGTGCCCCGTCTCTGAGTAAGGAGGTCCTTCCTCAGAGGGATCGATCAGGGAGGTGCTGTCACAAGGAGTAAGAGTTGGGGAGGCACGCTGAGTGGGCTGAGGTGACTGAGCCGGCGGTGGGTGGGTGGGTGCTCTGCCAAAGAGGCCAGCCTGGGATATGGGAGAGTTGAGGAACCAGGTTCGCTCAGCCTCTCTGACATCGACCAGGTTAAGCCACAGGTGTCTCTCCTGGACCACAGCTGTTGACATCACCCGACCCAGGGAGCGTGTGGTCACCTTCGTCGGCCGGAGGACGAGGTCTGTGGTGGCACGCAGCTCATGCATCAGCCCTGGAACGGCTCTACCCTCATGCATGTGCAAAGAGGCGGTGTCCTGCCCCGCAACTCTGCAGGACTTCGCCACCGAAGTAGACAAGAGCCAACAGGCTTTGGAGGGCTGCTTAGGATTGCCACACCACAAAGCACTCTGCTGACACTTGGCTGAGTGTTCAACAGGGGGGGACCCCAGTGTACCCTTTGGCACGCACCATCTAGGGAAGAGAAGGTGGAGGAGGCCACTGAATGGTCACGGAAAGACAACGGGGACTTCCCGGACCGCGTGACCTCCTCATGCACCTTGGGAAGGAAAGGCATTGGGGGCAGGGCCTGACAGCTGTCAGGGTGCGCCGCCCCCAAAAACCAATCACACAACCACGAGCGCTTGTGACAGGGTGGAGGGTTCCACACCAGCTCGAGGCTTGCTGCTGCCCGAGATAATATGGCTGTCAACTCTGGGTCGGATTTGGGCAATGCTGGCACACCTGAAGGCGGCAGCACAGCCGAATCTTCATCTCCAGACGACTCTAGCCCACCTTGAGATGCAGCGATCGACATCTCTCTGCCATCTGGAGCACCGAACGAAACACGGGGGGCGTCAACAGATGGGTCCCGCTGCTTCAGTCCGACCACTCGTGGGTAGTGATGTGCGAGAGGAGGGCGTGACCCGAGGAATGATTGTCAGGGCTTTAATCCACACCGTAACCCTCAGGTCACCCTGGCCACCAGCCAAAGTACCACCTCTCTCAGAGACGGTAGATTACGGTGTGGCAGAGGGGACTCTCTCCCGTTTATGGAGGTCATTGAGTCTCAACCGCAACATCGCGATGGTCATGTTCCCGCAGAGAGAACATGACTCATCCTCAAACGCTGCCCAAGCGTGCTGAAAGCCCAACACGTCAAGCAGTGATTGTGTCCATCAGACGGTAACAGGGATTGACTGCACCCAGGAGTGCAGGGGCGAAACATCTTTAAAAAGACGTGCCATGCGCAAGCTCTTTTTGTGAGAAGAAAGCTCTGCAGAAGTGTTGAAGCACCCAGGCAAACACACACAGATCACTGCACACATCAGCAGGCAGGCAATGTGAGATCGCTGGAACGCGCCGTCACACCAACACACTGGAGAACCGCATGTCTCGAAGAACTGAAGAGAGAACTCAGAATTCAGGCTTGCAGGAGTGAAGAGATGCTCTTGGCTCTGAAGCAGAAACATAATGCAACATTGCCAGCGTACTTCCTTATATATTGCAATGTTCCACTGTAGACACTGTTTGATGCCAATTTGGTAGACATCACCCAACCCTACTATTAAAATAAACCAGATATTAAGGAAACAAGAGGTGTGTTTGACTTGAAGTGGCGCAGTGCAGACTAATTGGTGTGTGACATCAAAGCACCACAAGAGCGATTACAAAGCAAAAGGCTCCATATGCTTTTGAATTGCTGTTGCTGTGCTTTAATGTCATACAGTGACCGGTCTGCACAGTGCTGCTTCAAGTCAAACACACCTACAAACAGGTAGTAAATAGGTAGGAAGTAAAACACAGGAACCACAGGACTCACAGGAACCACATAAGAGTCCTGAGACACAAAACAGGGACACAGGAATGGTAACATTAATAAAATAGTTTGTTTTTTTGTCGTTTTGTGGTAGACATATAAACAGGTTGGTGGTATAATAATGTATATATCAGTACTACATAGTTCAGTAATGTTTAAGAATTTCAGCAGTGGTTAGATCTTTGTGAATTATATGTCTTGTTTTTGAAGCAGCTGAAAGTCAATTTGAAAGCTCAAAAAAGGGAATCTTTTAAATTTTGATTTAGAACATTTTTAATTAGAGATTAAAATCAGTCATTTCAAAGAGGAGAATGTGAGTTCACAGATAACTGGGTTGCCGAAGAGTCTGAACCTTTTTAACCCTTAAATGCATGAATGTTTCACCAATCATTCTTACATATTTGGATCTTTACAGATCCGGATCTATATCTAACACGGCTGGATCTCTACCTGTTGAGATAGTATAAAACTCTCCTGATATTAGAGTAACAAATACAGAAGAATAAAATAAAGCATATTTTTGGAGCTTGGAAGGGTTTAGTTTGAACAGATGTTTCACTGCCCTTAGCAGAGCTCATTTCCAGTACATAAGTCATTCCAAAAATTATGCCACGTATGTATATCCCAACCACCGCACTAGCTATTATTTTTAATCGGAGACGTAGGTGTGTTATCCAAGCATTAATGGCAAGGAAAGCACCTTATACTTGAGCAGCCACGTAGGAGTTGTTTGTGGGTGTTTCTCCCTCATATCTGCTTCAAGGTCTTCATGATAATGTGGCATTTCTTTGTTTAGAATCTGGTATTCCTGTAATTCTATTGTCTTTTATGAGTTTAATAAAGAGCACGTCTTCTGTCCTTTTGTCCGCGTCATCTGTAAAGAATGATCGACTTTTACGTACACCAGCGACGCATTGCTGCCACATAGCTACATATTGTTTTTTTTCCACTCAATTATGTCGTAATAACAAGATATTATGTCGTTTTAACCACTTTCAAGGGAGAAGGGCAAAATATTTGAATTTGCATGGTGGTAACTCAAAGGTTTTTTTTACCACTTCATTATTTTGGCTCTGAATTTTGTTTGTTGGAAATATGAACTGAATTTAGAAAAGCTTTTGAAATTAAAAACTTTGCATTTAATAAACAAAATACATTTTTGAAATGAAAACTGTTTGGAGTGGAGTGCATGCAAACTAACCTGTTCCCTGAATCCATGGCATTTGTTGTTATTGTGAGTGTACACAAATAAAAGTAGACAGTTACTTTATAATTATGTCTTGCACTTATTTAGAGTATTTTGAGTTGTTTCCGCTGTCATAAAGGAAAAAATCCATCAGAAGCGCCGGCGCCTTAGTCTGACAGAGGGTTAAAGAAAACATAGTCTGTTCAGTTTCATAGTTAGGCTATGTTTATATATTAGCCATTGATATTATTTTTTCTAATTTCATATGTTGATTATGAAAAGTGAACAGCATAAGTAAGATAGGTTACATCATAAGATGTGCATATGTCTGGAGACATGGAGTGGGGTCAGACATGATTTTGACCACTTCATTGAGTTTTGTTTTGTTGAAAGTCTTTCTTTAAAGTGAATTTCCTTTTGTATAAATTGTATTTTAATTTTAATCAATGTTTCATCAACTAATTGACTGTATATTTAGTAAATAAGAAGCAAACCAAGAACATAGGGAATGGATTGGCATGTGTAACGAAACCACTGTCCTGTTTCCACGGCCTTTGAGTAAGGCTAAATCTATGGTGTCTTTCTGTTTTTAATACATTTCTTAATAAATATATGTCTTATAGATAGTTGATATTTGTGGCTGCACCAGGGTCCGTCATTACTAGGTTAAAGTTACGCCACTAAGGCTAATCATGAGCGGTCCATGGCACCAAAAAGTTTGAGAAATTTTGATTAAGATGAAAACTGTCATGAACTGTAGGCATCAGTAAATTACAACAATTTTGTACTATGGGCACTGCCATTGACACAGGCAGCAAAAGAACCTATTTTACACTGAGCTTGCTTCTGCTTTTCAAACATGGAAGTGTGACAAAGGTACATAGGCTATATAGATTCTCTAATGCATCACTATACAACATATGTCCTTATTAGGAGAAAATATATGTCATGTATTAATGAGTGCGTTAATGAGTGGAAATTGAGTGGAAAAAATAATATGTAGGCCTATGTGGCAGCTTTTTGGCGGTTTCCATTGCTGTTTAGTGAAAATTTCCTTTTTCAAATTGCCTGAAAAACCACCTCATGCGAGCATAAAAAACTGTTTTGCGATATATGGGAGCTTTAGCGAAATTGATGTTTCCATTGGGCGTATTTTCAATTCGCAATTTCAATTTGTGCAATTTGAAGGGTAATGGAAACGTGGCTAGTGACACTAATATTTGATTGTGTTCAGTGGTTGCTCAGCAGTAAATCTCTGAGCCATTTCAAGATTTGCTGATGATGCTTCCTATTCTTTTGTTTTCTGCCTATGGTAACTGTGAGTGAAATGTCACTACATCATTGTGTATCAGACATTGCCACCTTGTGGAATAGAGGTGAATTGCACTCATTCAGTCATCAAAGATTCAATTATTATTGTGCAGAACCTTATACAAGTAAAAAAAAAAAAGAAAGAAAAAAGTTTAAAAAAAAAGATGGCCATTCTATTATAATGTCATGCATTCTTTTTTTTTTTTTTTTTCTTGTTATATTGTTTATAGTGAATTGACTGAGGAATACTAAGAAGGTTGATGTCTAACTTTAAAAAAGTTTAAAGGTTAAAACTGCAAAAACTTTTTTGTAGATGGCAGATAGTTTTGTATGCAGTACAAGTAAACACGATGATGTACATTTGTCACATATTAGACAGACTCAGATCAGAAGGTTTCTTTTTATCCTTTCATCCTTTTATCCTTTTTTTTTTTTTTTTTTTTTTTTTTTTTGCATTTCATGCATGTCTCCCGTAACTGTAATTTAACCCTGTTTCATGAAATTTCCATCTGTGAAGAATCTCTGCTTTGCATTAAGTGCATTTGACTTCCTTGCCACTTGCCAGTTTGACACTTTAATAGCAAACATTTTACACTTGCTTTTGCAGTCAACTCTAGGCATTGTAACTTAATTATATATTTATTCTTATTTATACTGTATAACATTTTATTTGTGCTGTTATCATATTTGTATTTATCACCAAGTTTTGTAGATCCTGAGCACAATCACCTTTTCCCTAAGCACTGTTTTTCTTTTATATAACAGATAATACTCCATTCTACAATGAAATTATCTGCATTCTGTAACATTTGTCTTTGTGATTATTAAGGTAGCTATTATGGATACTCTTGGTCAGAAATGCTACATTGTTTATTCTGTTTTTGAAAAGATATGACAAAGAAATAGTACCAAAAATGTTTCTTCCCTAATGACCAACAAGTTACTGTTTGTTGAAGTAATATTTGTTATATCAGATGACACAAACTTGATAAATATGATCAAAAGCTGGTTGCTTGGGGAGCCTACTGATTAGGCTAAAACTCCTTGATTTTGTTATATGTCCAACAAGTTCCTTTGTACAAGGAAAGTCACTGAATCTTTTCACTATGTCACAAAAGTTGCTTGTGTGTACTCCGGTAAACATCATATTTCTGTTTGATGAAATCTTATCAGCTCTCTGCTTTAGAATGACTGCTGAGGCTCTCAGATGTTCAGACTCTAACATGAAATTGTTTTCCTTTCCGTGCTTATGTCTGTGATTCATGGATTCATCTGGTTCTTTTGATCACGATCAGTCTCAAGCACAAAGGATGGGAAGGGCAGCTAATAAACAGTGTGCTCAGAAGTCTACCTCAGGACCCCTGCTGACATCTGATAGCATACGCTTATCACATCCTTGCTCTCTCCTCTCTCAATGGCAGAGCTGATCTCTGCCAACTTTCTGCATACGGTCCTCGTCTTTCATTCCACCAGCAGCCCCTTATTTGAAATTCGGGATCCAGGCTTTAAATTTTATTAGCAGCCTTTATTAAAGCCACCTGTGGAAAAAAGGGAAAGGGAGAAAAGTGGAGATAAAAGAGGAGTGGCGAGAGAAAAGCGCTACATTAATTCATTGTCAGGAGAGTGCACAATGTGATTAAAAGAGAATGGAGAGATGGAGCGTCCACTGCTTCATTGTGCCAGTGCTCAGATATAATTGCCAATCAAATTCAGTCCTTTGTCATTCCCCGCTCCAGCCCCCCCCACCCCCCCTCCGATATGTCAATCTCTGAACCTCGTCACATGCTCACCGAGGCAGCAGCCGGAGGCGCCGATAAAATGGCTCCCTCGTTGCTTAACTCTTTAGCCATCAATAAAATGACACGGACAGCACATTAGCATAGAGCCCATTGTTAGCATAATGGAGTTTAGAGTGTCTAGAAAATGAGGCTAACTTGCAGTTAGCGTGGAGTCTCTCTGGCTACATTGTGTCTTACAGCTGTTTCCTTTTGTTCTGCTCAAGCACCAGCGCTGTCCACAAATAACGGGAGATTCAAATATTAATACTGTTGTTGCAATCCAAGCCGGTCAGATCTGAGCTGTTGTGCAATGGCTGAGATGAGAAGTGGAAGTCATTAGCCATTTGTAAAAGCACATTGAGCTATGTGACAGTGCTCATGAAAGTAGAAGGTGTGGCCGAGATAATAGAAAAAGGGCTTCACTGATAAACCCATCAAAGGTCCTGAGTTGTGCAGTGACAGCCTGCTAAGGGGGGATCTGGATTCCGATAAGGAAATTTTATTTGCAAAATGGAATCTCTCCACAGACCTGTCCCCTGCCTGAAGGATAACCACCTTTAGATAACCAGAGGGCCCTGGGCTACAGCATTACAGTAGGGCCCCTACCCCCCCCAAAAAAAAAAAATTCACTAGGTCATTAGTCAGTATATAGACATTTCAATTCGTGTTCATGTATGAATAAATTAAAATTACATAACTTTGGAAACTTTTCTTGAGTCCTTTACGTTAGTAAAATCCAAATCTGGGAGAATGCCACTTTCATTAGACATCAGTTTTCATTTTTTTTTTTTTTATTCTGTTCACACAGCAGCTTACAATATTGTCTCAAATACCTATCAACAGTAACCATAGTGATGTAAATAAAACTGTAAAGTCTTGAAACGACAAATGTCGAGGCGCAAGTTCATCTATCAAATTAACCAACATCTATAATGACTGAGTGAGAGTGGAAAATCTCACTCAGACCACAAAACTCACAGGAGCAGCTCTAGTGGAAGACAGTAACTAGATCTAAACTGTATCAGATTACACACAGTTTATATCCGTATCTTTTTAAGTTCAGCAGAGAGTGGATGTTGCACTGTATGACGTTGCAGAAAACTGGTTGTCCAGATCTGTTCGCACAGTAGGGTTTGCTGAAAATGCAGTTGTGAATCCTGAAAATGTACGGGTGTGAGTTTGGTTATAAAATGCCGCTTTCACTGCTGTAAAATTCCATTTATAAAAAAATATATTTATAACGCTCCCCTGCTTCCGGGTCATGCCCTGCTGAAAAATCCAGCATTGCTTGTTTCCGGCATAAGATATGTTTTGGTACCACCTGATTTGCTGGTCTCTAGCATGGGATACTGGTGTGCTGGTGGATCAGCATATATTGTCATTTGGATGCTGGTATGATCCCAGCAAGACTACAACAAACAATGCTTGCACAAAAAGTTGTTGAAGTCTGTTGTCACCACTGTGGTAGGGACGTTTCCTCTGAGGAGGCAAGGGAGGCTTGCCTCCTCCAAAAAAAAAACTGGATGAGAAAATAATCAATATAACAAAAATAAAACAATGCAAATATTACAAAATGTAACATTAAAAAGTGTAAAAGACACTCGTTTTTATAAAGTAACAGTGTCCTACAGCGACACCCACAGGTGAAGTTACAGCGGGAGGCCACGTCTCTTGTGCCTCCTCTGATCCCATAGACTTAAAACTAATGCGTGCGGTGGGTTTAGTGGGGGTGTAATTGAGAATGAATGGGGGAAAGTCATGAGAGAGGAGGCAATGCCTCCATCGTGCTATGATTGGATATGATCCATTATGATTGGTTTGTGCGTCAAATCCCGACTCTTGTTTTCATGCGCGTTCTGAGTCCATGAATGAAGACAATGGGAAAGACTAAGGTCCCACTTTATATTAAATGTCCTTAACTACGTACTTACATAAAAAAATAAGTACAATGTAATTGTGTTCATATTATATTGCAAAACACTTTTTTTCTGCTATTGAGGTGAGATACGGGTAAGGTTAGGGGCAGGTTTGGTGGTATGGGTATGTTTAAAGGGTAGGTTGAGGTCTAAGGGAAGTGTCAGCAGTTTGATTATAGATGTAATTACAGAAAGTAATTACAGCTGTAATTACATGCAGGTATATTTAAAATATAAGTACATTGTAAAAACATGTATATACACAAGAAGTGCATTGTATCAAATGAATTAATTTCAATGCTAGTAAATAGTAGTTAAGGACACTTAATATAAAGTGAGACCAAAAGGAATTAAACAACTCAGGCATTTAGATATCCTCGCTCTATGTCATGCCAAAACTTGAAATAGACTGACTGTGGTGAGGGTATTGTAGGGATATTGGGATATTGTATATGTCAAGCTCCTGACTGCAATTACATTATTTTTACTATGTGCTTTTTTCACATGCATTCCTTTTACCATGATTACAACTTTCTTGGGGTCAGAGACCATCAGCTGGATTTTGACACATAGAATTTCCGAAATGTGCATGAAAGTTAGAACAGCAGTAAAAACAGCAATTTTGAACTTGATGCAACAAAATATATGTACAGAATTGTAGTTATATTTGTATGTTTAATATTTTGTCTCTATAATACACTGTGATTCACTTTTTTTTGTTTTTTTTTATTCAGATGACTATGCTGGTCCTTAAATTTGTCTTCCTTTTGTGTCAAACTTTGGGGTCCCCCAAATCCTGTGGTTATCCCTGACCACTTTCAATCGTTCTTTCCCCAGGTGGCGCTACTGTTTATGTTCTTGTTCTTCTTTTTATATCACTCTCGCTGTGCTGCTTTTTTCACAGATCCATGGATAGTCCAAGCAGCTTTCAATAATGGCAGTGGCAGTATAGAGGGTCTCTGAGGCTCCTGCAGGGGTACCTGCTGCGCCTGAGCCCTGAGGCGGAACATCAGAGTGAACCTCAGTCAGGCAGAAAATGGAGACCGAGCCATATCAGTCCTCGCAACCAAAAGCAGATGATCTTTTTAAAGGAGTCCTTAAAAATTAACCGTGAAGGGATGTTAACTGGGGGCTCTTACGTGATCCAGACATTCAGATTTGCTGGTTTCTCTCTCTGCCCTGAGATGTTCTGCTGCCAGTTGATGTTTGGTGGGTGTTGTTGATGTACTCCAAGTTGCTCTTGAAAAGAATGTATGTTTTCACAGCAAAAGTGGCCAATTAAGCTCAGAGGTTTCGTCGTGATGTGTCTGCAATTACTGTCTAGTGGTCGTGTAAAAAATAGCCATGCGGCGAGATAGATAAATGATACATTTTTAAAGTGGCCAAATCCACAGTGTGGGGCTGTGCGAACGGCCTTCCTCTCTATTAATATTTGAAAAGGCTCTAAGTGTATTACGAGCGTGTTTATAGTGGGGATACGAGTGCGTGCAGCCTAACAGTACTTCCATATATTTTAAAAGATGGCCGTGTAGGTCGGCACTCATTTGTGCATCTCTGAGAGTACATCAGTGAGCCAAATCACCTTCTTGTGTGAGATTTCCGTACACACACACGCCTCCATTATTCAAATCCTTTCATAATGTGTCATTCTCAACATGAGAAAAGCTATTTCACTGTGACTCATGGCTCCATCCCTCGTTACAAACATCAAGCTGAGACTTTAATCAAAAGGCATTTCAGTAAACAAAACAGCATCTCACCCTCACGCATGTCAAAGAAGAGACAGAAACCGCTCAAACTCAGAGAAAATATGTTGTCAGATCATGTTTATATTTGGTTGCTTTCCAAGTTTGTGAAACAAAGGGCAATGTGTTGTGGTGTTACTTTTGTAGGTTACATAGATGCTCTCTGATGACAGACAATAAATAAGGGATAAGTTGTTTGCTACTTTAAGGACCAGTCACTCTATTATTTACACTGGAAACCACAAAGGCTTTACAAAGTGAGTACAAGCAAAGGCTCTGGAGGAGGTTGATGGCTGACACCTCAGGGTATCCTCCTGGAACATCCCCATAATTCCTTGTCGTGAACATTTAAATCACTGTCTAACAATAACTGGGACACACTGATGGAGGAACATTCAAAAACTTGTCATTCAATCTGAAGTATGGACAAGCTCTTTGTCACATCTTTATTTCTATGTAGCGCATACTCTTTTATTAATATATTTGGAGCTCTTTCAGAACACTTCTGGCTCTTTCAGAATGGCTCTTTATTATGAAAGACACAGTCGGAAAGAACATAATGCTGCTCTGTGAAATCGATTACAAAGGTTGAAAAGGGTGAACATTTAGGTATAAAACCGTATGAAACTCAGAAGGTTAAGTGGAGAGCAGGCTGCTGATAGTGTGAAAGGAAGCCAGTGAACAAAGCTCGAGGTCTTTTTGACCCTCACCGTTACACAAGAAGCTGTAGAGAGGTTCATTCAAGTTCTCTTGGGAAGTTTAGTAGTTACATATTGCATGATATGTCTTTTTGGTTGTTGAACAATTTCATATTTCTCTAAAGTTTTTAATTTCCCTATATAATTACAGGATGCAACAAAGCCAGGCAAAGACTGTACCACCTGCGCCAGCTGAGGAAATTCAGGGTTTCACCAGCTATCCTGAAAACTTTCTATTTAGGGGCGATAGAAAGTGTATTAACTCAGTGCATCACAGCGTGGTATGGGAACAGCACCAGTCATGACTGCAAAGCCCTGCAAAGAGTCGTGCGCTTATCCGAGCGTATCTCAGGGTCAGCTCTCCCATCTCTGCAGGACATCTACACCAAACGCTGCAAAGGTAGAGCTACTAAGATCATCAAGGACTCTAATCACCCTGCAAACCCTCATTTCACGCTGCTGCCATCTGGTAAGCACTTCCGAAGCCTGATGGCCAAAACTCAGACTCAGACTCCTGAACTCAGTCACTTAACATCACGTGACTTCACGTCAGGATAAACATCGATACACTGACATTGCACTGCACTTTCTGTTCTCGTTGTTACTGTGTAACAACCTGTTATAAACCTGTTTACACATTATACTTTGTACATTTCTGTTAACCACATATTTATAAGTCTACAGTTTACTCACTGCACAGTTTACTTCACAGTTTACTTTTTTCTCCTACTTGACTTGATTATTTATAATTCTACAGATATATATATATATATTACTTTTTTATTCTATTTCTATTATAATTTCCTCCTTGTGTTTTTAACTGTGAATTTGCACTGTCCATGGAGCGGACCTGTTTACATTTCACTGCCGGTTGTATATTCTGTATATAACTGTGTATGTGACAAATAAAACTCTTGAATCTTGAATCTTGAACACAAAGATGAACGTATACACTGTGTAAGTAATGCTATCTGTGTATATTATCATTCTTCTGCTGCCACAAAATCATGTGAAATATAATGTGGTCTGTCTCCTTATAAGCCAGCTAAATGAGTAGTGATTTGTGGCGAACTGTTATCATAGTTTTTCCATCAACAGTACACAAAATGTATACAAACTAAATTGTACCACCAACATTCACAATTAAAATGTATTATGATCAGTAACAAATTGCTCCAGCCATAAATCTTTAATTGACATTTTCCAACTCACTAAGAAACTTTCACTCTCATAATTATGACTTGATCGGGCCATTCATGTGCACTCAATTAGTAAATACAATCATTCTGACTTGACTTTAGCACACCATTATACTGCAAGAGACAGAATCTTCTATTCTTACTCTGTTGTAAAATTCTCCTATTTAAGCAAACGTTGACACAATGGCTCAATGATCTGTGAACTTTTTTTTTGTACAGTTTTAATTAAATTATTTTAATGTTATAATTTAATGTTTTAAGTAGTATTTTTCTTAAATTATGATATTATATATAATTTAAATAAATATAGTTATAATATTTTATAAAATATGAATGGACTGAAGGCTTGTCAGATAATTTGAGGATCACTTCCATTCAAAAGTTTGAGGTCAGTAAGTTTTTTTATTGTTATTATTTATTTATTGGCTAGGATGCATTAAATTGATCAATTCAGCAAATCATTTTTAATTCAGCAAAAATCTGAATAAAGCACTTTTTAATTCAGCAAATAATCTGGAACAACTATCACAAAAATATGTAAAAATAAGAAATGTTTCTTAAGCAGCAACTCAGCATATTAGAATGATTTCAGATCTTCTGACACTGAGTTAATTCAGCTTCCATCACATAAATAAATTACATTTTAAAATATATTATATTAATTTATAATAAGAGTCCCCAGAGTACTGATCACCTGCACCTGCACCTCATCATCACAAACACTATAAGAAGCACATATACACTGAGTTCAGCTCATGAAAAATGGGGGCAAAAGCCACTTCGGTCAAAAATGAGTTAACAATACTGAGTGAATGCTCTCCACATATAGTATAAGTTCCTAAAATACTTTCACTTCAAACCCACTAAATCCCAGCCTCAGCCCATTCAGAAGAACCGGTACTTAGGTAGAAACCTATAGATGGAAGCCTGACAAAAATGCTTATTTTAAAGAAAAACGTCAGTTGGACTTAGAGGCTTTTGCATCTGAAGTCTTATATATAAGTCTATATACACACACACACACACACACACACACACACACACACACACACACACACACACACACACACACACACACACACACACACACACACACACACACACACACACACACACACACACACACACACACACTCACCTAAAGGATTATTAATAACACCTGTTCAATTTCTCATTAATGCAATTATCTAATCAACCAATCACATGGCAGTTGCTTCAATGGGTGTGGTCCTGGTCAAGACAATCTCCTGAACTCCAAACTGAATGTCAGAATGGGAAAGAAAGGTGATTTAAGCAATTTGGAGCGTGGCATGGTTGTTGGTGCCAGACGGGCCGGTCTGAGTATTTCACAATCTGCTCAGTTACTTGGATTTTCATGCACAACCATTTCTAGGGTTTACAAAGAATGGTGTGAAAAGGGAAAAACATCCAGTATGTGGCAGTCCTGTGGGCGAAAATGCCTTGTTGATGCTAGAGGTCAGAGGAGAATGGGCTGACTGATTCAAGCTGATAGAAGAGCAACTTTGACTGAAATAACCACTTGTTACAACCAAGGTATGCAGCAAAGCATTTGTGAAGCCACAACACGCACAACCTTGAGGCGGATGGGCTACAACAGCAGAAGACCCCACCGGGTACCACTCATCTCCACTACAAATAGGAAAAAGAGGCTACAATTTACACAAACTCACCAAAATTGGACAGTTGAAGACTGGAAAATGTTGCCTGGTCTCGATTTCTGTTGAGACATTCATATGGTCGAGTCTAAATTTTTGGCGTAAACAGAATGAGAACATGGATCCATCATGCCTTGTTACCACTGTGCAGGCTGGTGGTGGTGGTGTAATGGTGTGGGGGATGTTTTCTTGGCACACTTTAGGCCCCTTAGTGCCAGTTGGGCATTGTTTAAATGTCACGGCCTACCTGAGCATTGTTTCTGACCATATCCATCCCTTTATGACCACCATGTACCCATTCTCTGATGGCTACTTCCAGCAGGATAATGCACCATGTCACAAAGCTCGAATCATTTCAAATTGGTTTCTTGAACATGACAATGAGTTCACTGTACTAAAATGGCCCCCACAGTCACCAGATCTCAACCCAATAGAGCATCTTTGGGATGTGGTGGAACGGGAGCTTCGTGCCCTGGATGTGCATCCCACAAATCTCCATCAACTGCAAGATGCTATCCGATCAATATGGGCCAACATTTCTAAAGAATGCTTTCAGCACCTTGTTGAATCAATGCCACGTAGAATTAAGGCAGTTCTGAAAGCGAAAGGGGGTCAAACACAGTATTAGTATGGTGTTCCTAATAATCCTTTAGGTGAGTGTATATTATATATATATATATATATATATATATATATATATATATATATATATATATATATATATATATATATATATATATATTATAATATTAATGTGTTTACTGTATTTTTTATTTATTTTTATCATCAAATAAATGCAGCTTTTATTTCAAAAACATTAAAGCATCTCACTGGCCCCAAACTTTTGTTTTTTTTTCCCACTTGAGGGAGCTAAGAAGTTCCACACTCTCACTTTAGCTTAGTATGAATGTATCACAACTAATGTCTAGGCATATCGGAGAGCACCATCTTTGAGGAAACTTGTGAAGTGTATGTAAGCTATATATTATGCAGTGTTTCAAGGTGAGTGCACCATCTATGTTTTACTCTTGTTGATACTGTTGACAGTGAAATTGCTATAATCATAGTCTTGACAGATTTTATCTTCCCATCAGAGCAGGCCCATTTCTGCAGCTTGCTTTAGTACAGCATGTTGATAGGTTGAGCAGTGTCAGAGGTAACCCTCTTCCAATTGCCTTTGTTGGACCTGCTAGAATTCCTAGGAAAATAATTGATTGTATCCTTGTTTTTTTCATAGACCTAAAATAGCAGGTGCTAAACCTTCAAATTGCAAAATATCTCTGGAGTGGGAAGCTCTGACAAGATGGCAGAATGTTCACAGCATTTGAAAGAAAGCGAGATAACTGTCAATGTCGTATTTAGTATGAAATGCATGCCATCTCTTTAACAGTCTGCTGATCTTGGCCTTGACGCATGCAGACTCTCATCTCCTCACCCCTCAGATTGACGCTTCTTTCTCTGCCTCCCCCTTTCCTCTCTCTCAAACCTTCACAAGTGAAATGAAAGTCAGCTAATGAGATCATTTAAGCAGAGATCACACAACACACTCTTTGTTAGATTAATCTAAGATAAGTCATACATTTGCCAATAGTCAAAGATTAAAACATAAAAAAGCAGTCTTCCAATTGCAGAGAAGAAAGTGGTGGAAAGAAAAATAAAGGTAGAGTTGATGCTCATGCAGGAAAAATAATGAGGATTAGAAGACGTAAACTCTGTAAGACTCCTGCATGCTGGACTTGGATAATGCAGCGCCGATAGTATTGCCAAACAGGAGAAGAAAGGCCCCATGCTGAGTCTTCAATGCACTCGCTCTCAGCACTTCATTACCCAGCAGGCAATTGGAACAGAAAAAGAAAGAATGAAACATCTCACCTACACATGCCCATGCTGTTTGCCTTTATATTTATGTCTGTCTGCCAAGGATCAAGCACACTGAAGGCATTAAGCCTGCAAGAGCATGCTAAACACATATCACACAGAAGCCATGACACATTTGCTTGCCAACTGTAAAATAGCCTCATCTCTGTCTATGTTAATGCAGCACATTTTTACTTTATATTTTGTCCAAAACGGCATATTTTCATGGAAAGAAATGAAAAGTGGCAGTATCCTGTTATATTTAGTGCATGTACATGCACTTAAAAAATTTGATTTCAATCAAACTGAATCAATAATTCCTTTAAAATGTCATGCAAATGGTGTATTCTGACTGAAATCACACTGCCACACTTTTTTTTTTCTTTGTGTGTGTGTGTGTGTGTGTGTGAGGTTGGGATAATGGACTGATTGTAGCTTGGATTCGTTCAACATGTTTACATGTTAATCGAGTTACACTTGGCCTGTGTATTGTGTGTTTGCTCTGAAAAACAGAAGTGATGTTTATTTTATCCTATAAAATATTTGATTATACATTGTGTCATGTATACTTAGTCAAAGACTGTAACTCAACCACACACACACACACACACACACACACAGGTTTGTTTTGCTAACGATGGGTTTGTGTAAGAAAAATATCCATATTTAAAACTTTATAAAGTAAAATATCTAGCCTCTGGCGGACCGCATTCCATATTCAACTTATGAGAATAAGTATATAAGTGAAGAAAGTGTATTTTCTTACACAAACCCCTTGATTCTTTTCTAATGGATGGATGCACTTTTTTGGGCTTGGGCCATTCACTGCCATTATAAAGCTTTGAAGAGCCAGGATTTTTAGTTTAACTCCGATTGTATTCGTCTGAAAGAAGACAATTTTTTTACTTTTGGGTGAACTATCCCTTTAAGTGTGTTAAAAAACACAAGCCATATAAGTAGCCCATACACTTAAGTGCAAGTAACTTGTGCAAGTACTGTTTTTTTTTTTATTATTTTTATTTTATTTTTTTGTATATGTGTTAATTGTAGGTATCATTAGGTAATCCTTATGGAAATGTATAATACAATTTGCTCACCACTTCTTTGGTTTAAAATTGTGCACAGTTTTTAACTAGACAAAAGCAGCAACATACGGGAGGTGTCTCATTCTGATTAAGATAACATATCCCCTTAAACATCTGTGAATCGAATCACCTTGCCACAAAGGTTAAAGTGTGGCAAAATAGGTTCTCTTAACCTATTTTTAACTTGACTGATGAACAAGCTAATTGGTCTTTTGACTGAATAACAGGTGTTCTTAATTGACAAATGCATAAAGGGCCCCAGAGCAGACAGACAGAGATTAATGACCAGTGTTTCTTTTACGTGTTTCTCACACCTCTTTTTTAGCCATATCACGTGCCGTCTCCCTTTCTCTGTGCATGTGCTCACCCGAATTAGTGTGATTGTTTGATTGACACAGGTAATAGTGTAACAGGGTCTGTGGTCATGAATGTTAAAGGGATAGATCACCCACAAAATTAAAACTGTCTTCATTTACTCACCCTTATGTCCTTCCAAACTTGCTTGACTTTTTGTCTTCTGTGGAACATAGAATAATATATTTTGAGAAGTGTCTCAGTGTTTTTTCTTTTGTCCATAAAATGGAAGTCAGTGGTCACTGTTTACCAACATTCAAAAGAATGAAAGTCATACCGATTTGAAACGACTCGAGGGCGAGTTATAATCAGATAATTTTTATTTTTGGCTGCACTATTCCTTTAAAAACAACAACAGAGCTTGTAAGAATTAAGTTGGTCTCTAAAAGTCTCAAAGTCATGAGAGCATGTTTAATAGGGCATGTCAAATGTTGATTTGTAGTCAAAATAGAGTTATTTTAATGTAAAAACCTCATTGTAATTGTAGCTGTAGTTTGTCTAACCTGACAAAAGGCACTGTATTTGTTTGTAATAAATCACATGCGATTATACATAATTAATGCTTCATTAGGATGAGTTCATTACTCCAAGTAGAAAAAAGAACACAACCAATGATGAGACTACAAGATCTCAGATTTGTTTTATGGCTTAACCCACAAGAAGTTATCTGTTAGTTTGTTGTGGTGACACACTATACATAACCATGTCATATGACTCCAGCCTCATATTAATTATCTGCGGAGATATTGCTGTGTGTTGACAAGGGTCTTAATGAGAGCAGAAATGAGATGGTTCGCTTGAATGCTATTAAGTATGTGTATGAATCTGAACCGCTAACTCACAAGTTTGAATGACATGTGACTACTGAAGTAGTAAATAAATGATTAAGTTGGTAAAAGATGAGCTAGTGTTTCAAAGTAAAAAAAAAAACCAAACAAACAAAACAACAACTGTAGGAGAAAGAGGGTGAAAGATAGAGAAGTTGTAAGGGAATTAGAACAGCAAAAGAAGAGCAGCTGGTTAGGGAGGTTCCTCTACCTCTGGGAACTGACTTGGAGAGAAGTTCACATGGAATCAACCTACTTAATCCACAGAGAGGGGGAAAACACTCCATTCCCTGTCTAACCTGTGAGAAAGAGGGAACAAAACTGTCTGAAAGTGGGTTATGTGTAAAGAGCTATCATGATAGAGTAAGTTGCTACTGAAATTTAGAGGACTACAGTGAGTTTGATAGTTTAGGTTTAGAAAAGGTGAAAACATTATTATACATTAGACCTTTAATATTTTAACCATGAAGAGAAATTAAGAATGGTTGGAGAATTTCATTTTAGAATGATTATTGGAACATAATGCTTCTAAATGACTATTTATGGTTGCCAGCTTCAGCAGTGAAAAATAAGGTACATTCTCTTTCACTTTTTCATTTGAGATGTATGGCATCAGGCGTGCAACATGGATTTGCAACATGAACTTTGAAGGTTTTACTATATATAAAATATATAAACGTTAGTGACAAATGGAATTTTAAAAACTCTAATGCTATTTCATGCATTCTGAGCTTTTTTTACACTGTTAAAGAGCTGGATTCATGCTAAACATGGACAACGTTTCAGAAAATGAGTTGGACGTACGTATCCGTGCCAAAAATACTCTTTATAGCCCTGTATGAAGTCATAAATTATGGAAAATCCTTGTATGTACACTTCTCCTGGAAAAGCGTGCGCTCACACCAACCAGAGCAGGAAAGAGCACGCCCATCATTCGGATAACGCAAGTCGAGAATGATTTTTGAACAACGTCACCAAAGAAGTGTGATTTTTGGTTGTAAGGGAAACATAACCTTTTTCAGCTTCCTAAAGAACCCAGCGTTAAGGGAACAGTGGATGCAGTTTGTTTTTTAAGTGTTCCTGGCATTTTCTGTGACGAACGTTTTATAAGCAAGGCCCATTGGATTTGCACATTGTTGCAGGCAGTGAGTGAAACTGCATCAAATTTCTGTGTTTTGATGGCAATCGGTGTGTAAGTGCATACAATGTAAACAACACAAACGTATAGTGAATCAGAAGTTATCCATAATATTCAGTGGCGTAACTTTGTTTTAAAAAGTGGATGAGTGGGGGAAGTCATAAGAAGTCATATTTAACATGATGTTTCATCCTTAACGTTACATCTCATGACTCATACAATATAATCTCATACAATATTGTCAGTCCCAAAATTCTTCACATAGATTTGCCGTCCAGTGGTAGAGCGTTTGTCCGGCATGTGTGTCTGAGGTTCGGTTCTGGGTTCGAATCTACCATCGTATAGTTTTTTCTTCTCATTAAAACCAAAGGTGTTCATCAGTGATTCTGTATCCAGTGCAGGGACACATTTGTGTACATTTTATTTTGTGATTTAACCAGAACAACCAGAGAGTCTATGATGCGATGGCGTGTTGTGTGTGTGCTTGTGTGTTTGTGTGCGCGTGTGCACGTGACTCTTTAGCTCCATGCACGGCAATGAATCCAGTGGAAAATGACTGAAAGTAGACTGGTTGTTTTAACAGGTACCCCACAATGAACAGTACAAGCAAAAGAGCAAAATGCCAACAGATAGAAGTTAGATAGTATTAGTTGCCCTCCTTTGATCCTCAGCTGTCAAGTCTAGCAACAGGCAATATTTTGGCTCTCACATGAAATGTTTCACGTCCATCTTTCACAGTTTGTTTTTCATTCCCATCTGTAATTTTAGTGTTGACTCTTGTATTTGAAAATGGTTCAAATAAAAATTACATCTGTTTGAGTGTAAGACGATAAAATACAGGAAAATTTATTTGAAAAATAACTTAATTCAAAACAGATTTACAACACTTCTTATTCATGTATTAATTTTTTTAATCAACTTTTCAGTTAAAATACTGAAGTTCTGACAGAAAGAAGCAAATTTTTTGTCCCTGGCTTGGCTTCCTCCTCCTCCTCTTGTTCCACTTCTTTTTCATTCATTCCGCTGATGGATCTTAAGAAGGAAATCCCATATCTTTTGCTATTCTGTATTATGTATTAAAAGAAAATCCAGTACACCCAGAAATGTTCTCATAATTAACTCATCTTTTTGGTTCGGACCAACTGTCACATTGCATGTAAAGGTGAAGCTTCAAGCTTTCGTCATGTTCTGTTGTCTCTGTCCTCCTATTTGTCATTGTTTGTATTTTGTTGTAAACATTAATAATAAAAAAAAATAAAAAAAATAAAAACTGACGGTATCTGACATCCACTGAACTTTTCGTGCAGGTTTTTTGTTATGTCAAGCATGAACTACACCCTCTCATGCATCTTTTTCTCTTCTTTTTATCATCTCATCTTACAAACACTTATTTCACTTCAGAAGACATTGATTCATCCATTGGGGTCATATGGATTACTATAGTTATTGCTGTATGTGCTGTTTAATGTTTCAACTTTCAGGAACCCATGAGTGCCATCATGGAAGACTCAAACACAGACATTAGATGGAACGGGATTTATTTTGGCAGGACACAAAGACAGTTGCGGAAGCAAGGCAGTGAAGGTAAGGGCAATGGCAATCTTAACTGAAAGCGGTGTGGTGAAAACTGACTGTCGAAGACTCGGAGAGGGTTTGGAGAATACTGGGAATGCTCGGCAGAGAAGTCCAGGAACTGCACAGCGTGAGAATTCTTAGGGTAGCGCAGGTAGAGTCCGTGTAGCGAAGACGAGACCAGACACAGTGAGCGGGGTGAGTGGTGTTTAAGTAGTGAGGGTGAGATTGGTTGCAGGTGTTCAGAATTCAGGTGACGAGGAACGAGTAGGCGGAGTGAAGGAGTCTGGTGCGCGGGGTGTGGCAGAGTCCGTTACAATGAGCATTAGCAGAGATTATTAATTTTTCTAAAAAACCTTCGTTTGAGTTCATCTGGAGAAAGAAAGTCATATACATCTTGGGTGGCATGAGGATAAAAGATGAGTAAGGCCCCTATCAGACAAAACGCGTATCATACTGCCTGTTTTTGGTTGACGTTTTTAAATTTAAAAAAAAAAAAAATAGTGCACTCTATTTTTTATGTTGTTAGACCACCCCGAATCAGCTGTGCTATCAGTCTAATCAAGGTAACCGTCACCACAATGGAAGGCCTGCCTTCAATGTTCAATCTTCAAGTCTTCAATGTTCTCTCAGATCAGCATTTGAAGAAATTCTCACAGAGTCGAAGTTCCAGGTCTCAGAAGATATTAACTTTATTGTAAGAACAACAAAGTGAGATGCAAGCTGAACATCTGAATTTTCTATGGAAAACCTCAATCTTTATACTGTTTTCTTATCTCTCTACATCCAATGGGCACCCTTCCAATCTCTCTGCATCCAATGGGCCATGCAGAGAGACCATGCTTCTGACCATGCAGAGAGACCAGGAAAAGAAGCAACCATGCTTCTTTTCCTAACTCCACCTTGTGATTTCGCAACATTTTAATGCAAACTTTTGCAACTTTTAGATTTACTAGCGGAAAGTCCCCAGAACTCCCCACAACTTCTCTTTTTTTTCCTATACCTTATGTACCACTCTCTTAAAGCTCCACCTGTCTCCTAGCCCATACATCAAGTGATGTAATCTTCCAGTAGTTTTCCATGTTCTTTCAAGACACTCTCATTACATAAAGCCCCTTCTCATTACATAAGGCCCAGTCATCATTGTTACATAGCCTGGTTCTATTTCATATAATCAATATAATTCTCCAACACCAATTCTTCCTCTACTATAGCAGTGAATGAGTGGATTTTTTTCCTCAGTGACACTACAATGCACTGTCTGATGCGATACTGTTGTAGATGGTTGCATAGTTATAATTTTTTCCCAGTGGTAGTGGTGATAGTCCTACCATATTTGTAAAGAGGGGACGGCTTTGTAGCCTTGGCTAAATTAAGTATACACAATACTAGATAATAATCTGAGATGTCATCGCTTTGCTGCAGAATTTCAACGGTATCAACATTTATTCCATGTGACAATATTAGGTCTAAAGTATGATTACGACGATGAGTGGGTCCTGACACGTGTTGCCTAACTCCAATAGAGTTTAGAATGTCTTTAGAATGCCAATCCCAATGTGTCTTTTTCATTGTTTACATGGATATTAAAATCACCAACAATTAGTACTTTATCTGCAGCCAGTACTAACTCTAATAGAAAATCAGCAAATTCTTTGATAAAGTCTGTATGGTGCCCTGGTGGCCTATATACAGTAGTCAGCACAAATGTCAAATTGGATTTATCATTTGCATGACATAACGTTACGTAAAGCACTAAAACTTCAAAAGAATTATATTTGAAATTAGACTTCTGAGAAATACTGAAAATATTACCATAAATTACAGCAACCCCTCCCCCTTTGCCTTTCAGACATGGCTCATTTTTATAACAATAATCTTGATGGGTGGACTTATTTAAAGTAATGTAATCATTAGGTTTTAGCCAGGTTTCTGTCAAACACAGCACATGTAGGTTTTGATCTGTAATCATATCATTAACAATAAGCACTTTTGAGGGAAGGGATCGAATTCAGCAACCCAAGCTTTGTCATTTGTTCATCTGTATTATATCTGTTGTTTATTTGGTGAACATCAGTACAAATTTTTCCCTTAAATTGGTTTGAGAGTTTTTTGTATTTACTAATTCGGGGGAACAGACACAGTCTCTATGTGATAATATCTAGGTGAAAGTGTCTCTACGTGTTGGGATTTATCTGACTTCTGTGACGTGAGACAGCTAGCAGGCGGTCGGTTAAGCCAGTCCGTCTGCTTCTTGACCTGGGCCCCAGTTAGTCAAGGTTCAGCTCTAAAGACTATGTGCCAAATTACTAGAGAGAAGAGTGGCACCACCCCAGGAGGGATGAACACCATCTCTTTTTATCAGGTCAGGTCTGCCCCAAAAGCTTTTCCGATTGTCTATGAACCCAATGTTATTCTGCAGATTTACCCTGTAACTACACGGAACAAGAGATTAACAAGCACCACTTTAATTTACTGCCCACAGATTTCACACTTACCCTGTTACTTCATGGAATAACAAGCACCACTTACCCTGTAACTACATGAAACGAGTACATTTCCCCAGTATTCTAAAAAATTGCAATCGTTTTAGTTTTACTTGACTTGAAACACGAAAGCCCAAACTACAACCGCTGCACTTTTGTTATCAAAACAAATTACTGTATAAATGCACTGATATGTACCCCATCATTTTAAAAAAGCCTTTATGTATTGGTATACTATTAGTACAAAAACCTAAGCAATGTATGTTCTCGCTAAACTGCTCCAAAATGTAAGATTGTTACATATCATAATAGTATAATAAGTACCTCTTAGTTCTAAAATATTTACAGTATAAGTAAGTTGTGAAATTTCTTGGTAGTTACCCCTTTATTCCCCAAACTTTACATACTGTTCCCTTATACCTACCTACCTACCTACATATATATATATATATATATATATATACACACACACTCACCTAAAGGATTATTAGGAACACCTGTTCAATTTCTCATTAATGCAATTATCTAATCAATCAATCACATGGCAGTTGCTTCAATGCATTTAGGGGTGTGATCCTGGTCAAGACAATCTCCTGAACTCCAAAATGAATGTCAGAATGGGAAAGAAAGGTGTCAGGAAGTAGTCGTAGACGGATTCAATTGCAAGTGAGAGGTTTATTGTGGTAACACAAAACACAAGGAATGTCCGGCGATTGGCTGGCGGTGACGCAGGGATTCAATGGGCTAGACAGTGCAGACGTCGTGCGGTGATAATCCCAGAGTGGTGATCGTGGAGCGTGGAACACAGGAACACGAAGACACAGGAACACGGGAGAGACAGGCACGGCATCACTGGAGGGACAACGACTCGACAACACAGTGGTGGTGAGAAGGGAACTAAATAGGCAGAGCAGATGGAATTCAGGTGCAATGGATGATTGCTGAGTGTGTGATCAGTGACCACGCCCCCCACACTCACCTCACATACACACACAGGCAGTAACTAGGAGACAACGAATTCATGAACCGTGACAAAAGGTGATTTAAGCCATTTTGGGCGTGGCATGGTTGTTGGTGCCAGACGGGCCGGTCTGAGTATTTCACAATCTGCTCAGTTACTAGGATTTTCACGCACAACCATTTCTAGGGTTTACAAAGAATGCTGTGAAAAGGGAAAAACATCCAGTGTGTGGCAGTCCTGTGGGCGAAAATGCCTTGTTGATGCTAGAGGTCAGTGGAGAATGGGCCGACTGATTCAAGCTGATAGAAGAGCAACTTTGACTGAAATAACCACTCGTTACAACCGAGGTATGCAGCAAAGCATTTGTGAAGCCACAACACGCACAACCTTGAGGTGGATGGGCTACAACAGCAGAAGACCCCACCGGGTACCACTCATCTCCACTACAAATAGGAAAAAAAATAGGAGGCTACAATTTACACGAGCTCACCAAAATTGGACAGTTGAAGACTGAAAAAATGTTGCCTGGTCTGATGAGTCTCGATTTCCGTTGAGATATTCAGATGGTAGAGTCAGAATTTGGCGTAAACAGAATGAGAACATGGATCCATCATGCCTTGTTACCACTGTGCAGGCTGCTGGTGGTGGTGTAATGGTGTGGGGGATGTTTTCTTGGCACACTTTAGGCCCCTTAGTGCCAATTGGGCATTGTTTAAATGCCACGACCTACCTGAGCATTGTTTCTGACCATGTCCATCCCTTTATGACCACCATTTACCCATTCTCTGATGGCTACTTCCAACAGGATAATGCACCATGTCACAAAGCTCGAATCATTTCAAATTGGTTTCTTGAACATAACAATGAGTTCACTGTACTAAAATGGTCCCCACAGTCACCAGATCTCAACCCGATAGAGCATCTTTGGAATGTGGTGGAACGGGAGCTTCGTGTCCTGGATGTGCATTCCACAAATCTCCATCAACTGCAAGATGCTATCCTATCAATATGGGCCAACATTTCTAACGAATGCTTTCAGCACCTTGTTGAATCAATACCACGTAGAATTAGGGCAGTTCAGAAGGCGAAAGGGGGTCAAACACAGTATTAGTATGGTGTTCCTAATAATCCTTTAGGTGAGTGTATAGCTAGAATAGTGATCTGATTACACCCTCATATTTTTCCAAATCTGTGGGGTGAACTATTCCTTTCAATTATGACAAATCTTAAATCTTGGCAAGCAGTTTAAAGCTTCCTCAACACTAAAAGTGGCATACCGCTTTCAAAATGAAAACCGTTGTTAGGATTTGAAAAGCAAAAATTGATCAATAAGAGCATATTTATTCACACACTGACCTATCTTCTCCATTCCCTCTCCTTTCTGCCAAGTGTCAGAAGGTCAGCAGCAGCCTCTTCATGACCTGACCTTCAACACAGGAAGATAGAAAAGTATGATCTTTCTTTCACCTACAAATGCTCCCTCTTCTTGTTTTTTTTTTCTTGTTTTTTTCTTTATCAGAATATTATGTTTTGCGTATCAATTATGAATAGGGTCTGTTATATGTGATTCTATCCATCATGACACACTTCTAAAGGGACTGTCTTAATAATAATAATAATACAAAAAAATGTCCTTTGATCAAAGAAATACGAAAATCGTGTTTGTGATGTCTAGAATCTTTCTTGGCATTATGTCCTCTAAAGAGAGAATAGTTTGAAGTGGACCTATTCTGTAATCCATGAAGGGTAAATTAAAAAAAAAAAAAAAAAAAGCAAGTGCACTGAGATAAGTCATTCACCATGGATTATAGTTACTACAGTGGCCTTCCTATTTCTGGCACAATGAAGTCTAATCCTAAATTCTAGGCTGGATTGAGCTAACCACGGCTGTCAATATCCCGGGCATGTCATCTCCGACGTGGCACCCATAAAACTAGAGTCTCTGAATAGAACCTGAACATTTGCATTCCAACTAGCATTAATGTGAAAGGGTGGAACAAGTCGCTTTGAAAGTCATCCAGTGTGAAGCTCTCAACTATTAGCAAAAAGGGCTGGAGGGAGGTTGAGCGCTTTCTGCCATGCTATATCCTATTCCCCTGTTAGGGCTCTTTGCTGGAATCGCTGGTGTATTTCGTATATGAGCTTACGACTCCACACTGTGTGGAAAATCCCCCAGCTGCCTGGGTCCTTGGGCATTGAAAATGTCATTTTTAATCACACTCCCCTCTGAGATACCATCCCTGTGATCAAAGACGCCCAGACTTAAAGTTAACGTCAACAAAGATGCAGTTTGGGGACATCTCTACAGACGCCTTTCACATGGGTGAGCGGGTATGTGAGGAGTGATGGCGGCGTATCAAAGGGTAGAAAAGAGTCCTAGAAGGACCCTTGAATGGGTATTTGAATGTGCAGTAGTAGTAGTAGCTAAGTACTCGCATTTACACTTTTCCTCTGTGCCACTGATATAACTCAAAGGTCAGTTTTAACCCTAGAATGCATGACTCAAAACATACATGAATGCAATACATTACTTGTATTGCATTTATTGATTCCTTTTTAATAATTTTTAATCTTTAGTTTCAGTGTAAACATGCGGTCACATTAGTGAAATTTCAGCAAAATTTTCCAAGGGAAAAAATGCCTATGGTCAATAGTGATGGGTCAATCATGAACGATTAAATGATTTTGAATAATCTTTAATATGACTTGGGAAGTCTCTTACAGTTACGTGATGTGTTTCTGGTCTCAAATTGTAGCATTTTTATTTCTTAAAATCTTTTAATTTGTGAATTTCTGTCATTATGTTTTTTCCATAACATTGAATGTGGTAATAAAGAGATGGTTAATGCTTTAAAATATATCTGTATGAGGGGGAAATAAAGCATAAAGCAAAGATATCTAAATATAATATAACATACAATCAATACTATCATGATGCTGTATTTGTTGTAAGATACTGAGCCAGGAAGCAGTCACGTGACAAAAAAAACTAACAACTCAGACCCGAAGGCTCGGGAGGTGAACTAATCATTTCGGTTTCCTGTACAGACTGCATAGCCTTTGCCTATGGGCCTGTCACGGGATGAATGAACGACCCTGACCCAGAGACTCAAGAGGTGAACTAATCATTTCTGTTTCTGGTACAGACTGCATGAGTCCAGACTATGTAGATGTGATGTGAAAAAGAACAAACGATACGGGTCAGGAGATGAGGTGAACTAACAGACTGCAGCTAAGCAATTAATAAATAATTTCTGTTTATCAAAATTTTCAAAAATATTATGCAAAAGCACCATTCACACCGAAGTCACTTTCAAACCAGTTCAAATTGTAAATTTTCAATGTAGTGACATTTCTCAAAGTCAAAAGTCAGGAAAGGCATATTCTTTCTAAATCTATCGCCAACAAATGTGTAAATGACATTGCTGAGGCTCACAGAAAAGATGTATGTGGAGTAAATAAAATATAATGAAATTATTTTATGGAAAAATATTCCCAAAACCACACCCTAATATCAGGTCAATTTGACCCCTTTTATGTATTTTTGGGTACAAATTTATTTGATTGACCTTCAGTTGTACCTTAATGGCATTACACCAGCCTCTATGAA
This sequence comes from Paracanthobrama guichenoti, assembly GCA_018749465.1. Taxonomy (NCBI): domain Eukaryota; kingdom Metazoa; phylum Chordata; class Actinopteri; order Cypriniformes; family Gobionidae; genus Paracanthobrama; species Paracanthobrama guichenoti. The sequence goes on from CM031949.1 coordinate 32,402,098, forward strand.
TTGATATTCAACAAAAAGGTCCATCAAAAAGCTGAACGCATTCTCTTCCACATTTTGAAGCTTTTCAATGGTCTTCCCCGGGAGTTTTGTGCGTACACATTATTATGTTTCCTGGCAAGCTCTACTGCTAGCAAATATCCCTCTCTCCGTGGTGAACTGCAGTGTGTCCGTGCCAGCAGAGCATCCCTGTGGTATCGCTCTTTGTGTACACATTACCCTTATTCTGTGCATAAAGGCCTGCACTGCGGCACATGCTCATCATCGCACACATGCGCACGCAACAATGGGTAAACTCGTGTGCCAATGAATCGCATTCGACTCGACCTGGTTGATGCCGCCAAAAAAACATTCAATGTTGAATGACTGTCTTTGTGGTGGCTGATCTCAGAGGAGCCGGCAGAGGAGTATTATCCGGCCGTAGCTGGCAGTCTCCACTCACAAGGAGAATCGGAATGCACCGAAGAGCGTACGGTGGCTATGTGACGATTTAAAAGCAATTCCAGTCAAAGAATCTCATTTCTGTGGTTATCACGCTCGAGCAAACGGCACTTTTCTCTCTGCTGGACTGAGGGAGAGAAATCGCTCCCATGCTATACCTTTCCAGCGCCGCCACCTCCCTCACAGCAGGATTTGACCACTCTCAGTCACACTATGTCCTGGCTTTGAGACTGGGACATGATACTATGGGCATTAGACTAGCACGGATCCCTCTCAGCAAACTCACCCACCTTTCCCCTGCCCCTGTAATTAGGGGCTCCCTCTATAATTAAGCCCTATAAATGAGCAAACATAATTAGAGGAACGTTATTCGGAATAAATGGGAATGGGATGTGCAGGTGAATTTTTTTTAGCCCTTTGTTGAGGAATGGAAGGTGTATCCTAATGTGCTATCTGAACCAAGGAGAACAAAGTTAATTGTTTATGACCTAAATATGGTCCTATTATTGCCGGGTTGCACGTGGTATGTTATTTTGCAATGTGCTGCTTTGCTATTCATAGGTTACAACGTCGGGCATGCATAATAAAAGCGCTACACTGTGAATATTCATGACTAGTCAGTTTGAAATTTGTTTAGCATAATTTCAGATTGCTACATTTTAGTCTGAGAAAACAAGATGTCTGTCAAAAATATGGGTGGATTGGTTATTATGGATAATATTCATTTGACCTACTTGTTCTTTCTGTAGTCTGTATTTTTTCTCTCCAGATTTTCCTGTTATTTTTTCCTAATTCATGCTAGATGCTGCACGCTTGTACCGAAATGCTTTAGAATTACATTTGATGCCTTAAACACAACAGTCAAGTTAGTTCAGTGTCTATAAGTGTATTTTTTGAAAATCTCCATCCACTTCAAAACTACCTGACTAAACTTTTCCGGGCCTGCCTTCTTATGTCAAAGTCTCTCGATAATGTGAATTAAGGTGATTGCATCCCCTGCTGCTGCCTTTGTAATGTTGCCACTGAAACATGTAATTTCAGACCATGTCACTGAATTCAGTCACACAGACATAAAATTGGTATGGGCGACCATTTCTGTGTAATTTGCTTTTGTTGCTTCCATTGCTCATGTTGACAGAACGTGTGCTTTCATACACTCTAGTATCGTCGCGTTTGGTGTGAGGTCATGTAGAGGACTGATAACAGGGTACCGGTAGTCTCTCAATGAGTTACGACTCCCTGTGGCAGAGCCAACAGTACCTGACATGACATCCGCTGAAATACAGCTCATATAAATCTCTGAACAAGCTCCCGTAACACAGCCCGAGAACATGAGAAGTTTTATGAACAAAGTTGTGCTTCTCACCAGAAACACAACCAATTAAAGAGGTTTTAATAGCCTGGTATTATTCGTAAAATTAAGATTAAAAAGCCTCTCCATGTCCTCTTTCATTTTTCTCAAGTGTATAGCAAATAGTAAATTGAAAATGTGAGAAAAAAAAAACAGGAAAACACACATGGGGTGTCTTAATGAAAGAAAGATCAAAAGATTACTTAATATGCAACTGCGTTATTAAACACAATACTGATGGTGAGCAAACAGCATATTTACTAAAACCCTTTCAGGGCACACTAGATCTGAGCACAACTCCCTTTAAGTTGAGCAGAGCAAATTTTGAACCATCCCAAGCACCATGTATTATGTATTTCTCTCTCACTTACACTTTAATTCCCACACACAGTTAAACGAACACAACCAAATCCACATATTCAGCCAAACACGCGCCACACACATGAGCTAAAGCGATTTTTACTACTGCTGGCCAAAAGCTAATTTTAACTCCTCACATGGAGATAAAACCTCATCAAAGTCCCTGCGACAGAGGGTTGTATTTAGCTTAGATGACAGGAGAACATTTGACCCATGTGAAATATGCATTCAGTATTTGTGCTGGAGAGGGAAGCATTAACATTGTGTTCTATGAAATAGCTCATTTACATCTTTACATACTTGGCAGTTTTAATGTTTATGCACACGTTAGCCTCCTTGGATAAGCGTTTTGCTTTTTATACTTATACCTTTTCTTTTCTTTTTTCTTTTTTAAGAAAGAGATAAATACTTTTATTCAGCAAGGGCACATTAAATTGATCAAAAGTAACAGTGAGTAATGCCATTTATAACACTACAAAATATTTATATTTCAGATAAATGCTGTTCTTTTGAACTTTAACCAAATTCATCGAAGAATCCTGAAACAAATACATCCACAAAAATATTATGCAGCAGAAGTAACAAAGTAGCAAAACAATGTTTCTTGAGCATCAAATTAGCATATAAGAATGATTTCTGAAGGATCATGACACTGAAGACTGGAGTAATGATGCTGAAAATTCAGCTTTTCCATCACAGGAATTACATTCTAAAATATATAAAATTAGAAAAAAGTCATTTTAAATTTCAAACACTATTTCACACTCTTTTCACTGTATTTTTGATCAAATAAATGCAGCTTTTCTGAGCATAAGCAACTTTTCAAAAACTCTTACTGACGTCAAACTTTTAAAGTTGTTTTAGGCACAATATTGCCAGTTGCTTTGTCTGTTTTTGTTCCACTAACAAACATAATCAACCCGTTCTCACTCCCAATGCGTCAAAATCTGAAGCATGGTCAAGTGCCTTCCGCGTTACAACGAAGAAGCTAAAGGTGCCCCAGGCGTCATTTTTCAACGCGCAGGGGTACTCCATTGATTTCAATGAGAAACCTTTGGCGTCATACAGACGCGTTGGGCATGGGAACGTTATTGTCATGGGGAAATTATATTGGGTTATGATTTTGCCATTATGACATGTTGGAGTGTGATTCTCAATTTAATCAACCAGCATAATTTTATTTACGCTATTTAGACCAAACCCCATCCCATCCCTAAACCTACCCATTTGTGTATTATATGATATAAAATACAGGATATAACAGACAGATATGACTGCATGCACAATTTATTCAAAAAGTACAAATATTCCAGGTGTTCCGAGGCCAAACCATTGATTTGTGTGAAGGAAATTCCCAAAAGCGATCAGTGTCTCCATCCACCGAAGATCATGCACACATCAAAATTCAAAAATTGCCGCCTGTTACATCAGATTTCATAGTGAAATTGCATTGGCTCTCGAATGTCTCGTGACCAACTGAGTCATTACGTCAGCTTTGATTGTAAAATGCCATTGGCTCTTGTGTGTCTTGTGACCGATTGCGTCAAGCTAAAGAGTCGTGTGTATCATTTGAATGAAATATATGAATGAGTGCGTTCACAGAGAGGCGGGATCATCATTTCAGCGATTAAAACATTAAGATCAACTCTGTTCTTTACATGAAGATATCGTATGACTTCAGAAGATTTGGAATGCAACATGAGTATGAGTATTTTATACTGTGTTTGGTCAGTTTTTGCAATAAATACCTGTGATTGTACTTTTATTTGCCTGTTATGTGTTTTATATTGTTGAGAAGGGTAGGTTTAGGGTAGGAGTTGGGTTAGTTGCTCAAATATAAAAGTAGCCTATAAATATTCATAAAATCATGTCTGCTTTTACAAATGCAAAGAATTAAATGCGTCTTGATCTGATGCATTGGGCAAACAACTGAAAAGAATAGAGTACCCAGCGCGTTAAAATGGTGACGCCTAGGGGTACCTTTAGCGTCTTTATTGTGACAAGGAAGGCACTTGACCATGCTTCGGATTTTGATGCCTTGGGAGTGAGAATGGGTTGACATAATTTAGAACAAAACCAGAGCCGAAGTTGCTCTTCTTGAAGGAATGCACAGTAGCATCCCTTAAAGTGTTTTAAACCAATCAGGGAATGATTCAATGACTCATAAAAGCAGCAGTTTGTTTACTTCTCGAATGAATCTGCTTTGAATACTGCTTTGAACGAATATGTTGAGGTCAATGATTTAATGACTCATGTCTTGTCACTACCTACTGGCATAACAGTGTTAACTGAAATATTTCCAACTACACCACTGTTATATTAATTATTATATTATGAAGATATGATATGATATATGATATTTATTGCGAAATATCAATAAATTATCTATGAAGCTATCTATATGTATGCAGCACATCCGGGTTTCCACTTGAGCTTTATTTTCCTTAAGAAAACCTCTGCCAGTTTTGAATGTACAGAGAATGTGGAATATTATCCATAAAACCCCACGAATAAATCCACTTCTGAGTCCACAGAAGTCTCTGTAGCCAGACACTTCATTTTTTAATGCTTGTGTCACAGAGGATATTCACACCTCTGCTCTCTTCAAACCTCATATAAAGGGCTATGAGAAAGAGCAGTTAGGCCCCAGGAACTCCAATGAATCTGAAGATGCCAGACATGTTCATGCATTGAGAATGAAACACACGAATAAGCTAAACGATGTTACTACACATACTGTACTGAAATAAATCATTAACCTCACCCCTTGAGACAAATTGAAAGAAATTTTAGCCCTCAGAATGACTGTTCATGCTGGGCCTGCCCATGAACATTTAGGTTTGTTCAAGCAGAAGTTTCATGCCAAAGATTTGCCTGAATAACAAATGGTAAACCTATTAGATAAATTTAAGAAACCAGTCAGAAGATAAGAGCTCACATGGCAAAAATAAATCCTGCCGTTCCCTCGGGACGGATAATCATTTTATTTGTGCTTTCTGTATACTTTCATGTAAACATATGTAGGCCTGTTCTTTGAATTTTTCATCAACTAATTTAGTCTCTTAGATTTATTGATTGATATTTAAAGAGCTGCAGTTAAAGCCCTTGAAAAGTGAGATAACTTCATATCGTTTGTTCTAATATTTTGTCAAGGCCAATATAAATAAAGTTGTGAATATAAAGCATTATTAGAACAAAACAACACTTGATCCAAAAATAAAAGTGAGATCAAATCAAAATGTAATTAATCAAACTAGCATTTGTAAACAAAACATGACCCACGTTGAAAACTGTCTTTGTTGTTATGACTTTGATTTGTTCATTTTTGCAAATGGGAATTAATGATAAGAATCCCTGTGATTATGAAATAAAGCAATGATTAACAAACACTGTGGAGGAGAGCGAGAACACACACTGTAGACAGAAGGAGAATAACAAATTGGGCTGGCTCTGGAGAATGCTTAAATAATTCTGCATGTGAGAGGGTGAGGAAGACCTGCCACGCATGGCTTTCACATATGAATATGTTTTAGATCTGTCTCTAATTAGGACTAGTGGATAAAGTAAGAGAGTCCAAACAGTCACCCTCCAGATCTGTTGCAAAGATTCTGGAGCTCATGTTGGACATGTTGAACATTTAACATTAATCCTCTTAAATCACACATCTTATGTTGTTAATGCTCTTTTCTCTCTATTGTGCTAACAAAAGAGATCAAGTGAAAATATAAAAGGTATAGCATTATGATGTGAAACATTTTGTGTGCTACAGTAAGTTATGCTTTGTTTTATTGTATGCATATTGATTTATCATGACCTGAGAAATGTTCTACATCAAAGTGGATCTTCTGCTATATAGCCACGAGCCTTGTTTTCCTCCAGACTGTGAGAAATTGGCTATGTAATTGCGTGTAGTTTAGTGAGAGTGGCATTGCTCTAGCAGCTAAAACCCCAGGGTGAGCATGTCTCCGCTGTAGTTAGATTTTCTAGTGTATTCATTAATAATGACTTGAGAAGCAACATCACTTTACCATTTTTATAGCAAAACAGCATGTGAAGGTTTTCTTTTTTTTTTTTTTTTTTTTTTTTTTTCTGACAGAGAAGGCTCCAAACCTTTCCTCACAGAATCCTTTCTCACTTCCTTGCTGTTTTTGAAGCAGTTGCCTAAAACAGTGCTTGTGCAGAAAATTCTGGTATCATTTATTAATCCTTATGTTGTTCCAAACCTGTATGAGTTTCTTTCTTCTGTTGAACCCAAAAAAGATATTTTGAAGAATGTTGGTTACCAAACAGTTGACGGTAGTCATTGACTTCCATAGTAGGAAAAATGGCTATCATCAACTGTGATGGCAGAGTCTGAATTTTTGAGTGAACTATCCCTTTAACAGTAGAACCGCCAGGGGTCGCTGTATACCTAAAACCGCCAGCGGGTAAAATTTACCCATACAGATGATTACTGTTTTGATACAGCTAAAAAACGTAATATGTCACTGTATTATGCCACTGTCTTCACAAAGTAATGTGTAGAGCCATGTTTTTGTCCTGTTGTTTTATGCTATTTTAATCAGGCTAAACTAATCACATTTTGGTGAGAATAAGCTAAATCATCCTGCAATGACAACGACAGTTAGAAGGAAATAAATACATGTTTGGGTGGTGTAATATTATAATAAAATGTCATTAATCACATATTTCAACCCCTGGTCAGAACCTAACTCCACCCACTGGCAATATTTGAAAAATGCTGAAAAAGTGGAGACCGAGGGCGGGCTGAGCGGAGGGCATACTTTTACTGCACTACGCTTAAAAAAAAAAAATACAGTACTACATTTTTAATGTAATTAAGTGTTAAATGATATTCAATATGAAACGTAGTGCAACAATAAGTACAATATTGCTTATATATATATATATATATATATATATATATATATATATATATATATATATATATATATATATATTTTTTTTTTTTTTTTTTTTTACAGTGACAATAATTTCTTATTTGTCTTAATGACTAAAATTTATAAAAAGAAATAAAAAGAAATGTAACACTTTACAACAAGGTTCTATTTTGTTAACATTAATTAACTACATTTTAACATGAGTTCAGATGCAAAAGCCTCTAAAAGCCACTTCGGTCAAAAATGAGCTAACAATACTGAGTGAATGCTCTCCACATATAGTATAAGTTCATAAAATACTTTCACTTCAAACCCACTAAATCCCAGCCTCAGCCCATTCAGAAGAACCGGTACTTGGGTAGAAACACAACAGTTACACCTTCACACATTCTTCACTGCAGGTGCACAAATCCTATTCTACGAATCACAAATGAAGAAACTCATGCGCTCACATTTTTGCTAGTTGCTGCAGTGAATATGGTGCAAAACGCATTCACACACTCGTATCAAACATGTGAAGTCACGGACAAATTTTGCACATCCACAAATGAATCCATACAATGAGAGTTGCACACTTGTAGAATATCTGGTCACAAATGCATTTACTTTTCTTGGATATTTTTTTCTAACGCAATCAAAAGTCCAATCACTACAACTGCTTGAATCTGCTGCTACGAGTCTCGTATCTCAGAGTTTCTTCATTTGTGATTCATAGAATAGGATTTGTGCACCTGCAGTGAAGAATGTGTGAAGGTGTAACTGTTGTGTTCTGTTTGTAGGGGAGAAAAAAAATCTACAAGATTTTTCTCTGTGAATCAAATGTATTGATACACATGTGTGGAATGCTCTACAGCTACAAATTCTCTCACTCGTGTTCAGTTGTTTTGCACCAAAAATACCTTCATAGTTTAAAGTGTTACCAAAATAAATAATATTAAACTAATAATAAACTCATTAAAAAAATTAAAAAGTTAAAAGGTTGAGAACCGCTGAAGCATGTGTTTTTTTTAGGTGTGTGTGTGTGTGTGTTTTCTGTGCTTGTATCGATCTACGCAAGGTGAATGAGAAGGCGTATGTGTCAGCCCGTGTGTGAGCGAGATCTCCCCTCTCATGTTTAAATTGCCTGGACGGTCATTTGGCTCATGCTTAAATTCCATCTTTAATCTGGCATGGAGGCTGCCTGGTGCTGGCAGCCCAGGACGGTCACAAAATCAATTGCCTAGAAATGACATCTGCCAGGATCAGCCTCAGGAGCGCTACTAGGTTGCATAAATGAAATCAGAGGTCCTAATTGTAGGCTGATTTATTCACTTGTCTGAGTGCATCATGGCAGATATGCACACTGCCCTCAGCACCCACTAACTGCTTATACTAAAGCATCGTCCTTTCCTCTCTGTCTTTCTTTGACTGTCTCTCTTTCTCTCTGAAGCCACTAGTGACAAAAATCACATTCATTAATTCAGAACTTTTGAGGCCAAGGCTAAAATGAAATGAAGTGAACTGTCATTTGGCTCAAGTTTGATAAAAATATTGACGCCTGCAGATATGTGCCTCTGCACCATCTACACAAAGGAAAATAACGTGATTTGCCAGCTCTTGTTCATTTTGAATGAGCATTTACAAACAGGCACATCTGACAGTAAGCCCGTAGCCCTGCGATTCCGAGGAAATGGGTATGCGGCAGGCCCATGCAAACGACCCCTTGGAGCAGGAAGTAAGAAGCTTTGGAAGTGAGACATCATTTCCACCCGAGCGGCGCTGCCTCTGATCCTCCATGGGCAGCCGGTGGATCGCCACCCTGATATTTCCGTCAGGGGGATTAAAGGGGCGACAGCCCAGTGAAACTTTAACCTGCCACTCCTCTAAATAAAACATTGAACAATGCTGAGTAAAGTGGCACTGAGCCAGAGAGGTATTAAACATTGATGCAGCTCCTGGGTCACAGGAGGAAATGTATCTAAGCTGTGAGTTCCTCTCCATCACCTCCCCTTGCACAGAGGGATGCAAATGCAGATCTTGGGGATCTGATGAAAGACTATGAGGGAGATAAAGTCAGACAGGAGAGGAGAAAGCAGATAAAGAGTTTGGGTCAGGTTGCTGCCCTCTTGCTTCGGGTTATTGTTTAAAGCTGCTATTTCATTGCAATTAAAATCCTTAACCTTTCCGGGGTCAGTCGAAACTTTAAAGTGCAGTCTTGATGCTGGCCTGTTAAATTAAGAGTTGCTTGGGTTTGATGAGTAAAAAGACAATCCGGATTTGAAGGCAGGGTATGCGATTTGTTACAGATTTTTTTTTTTTTGTTATGCTGGTTTAAAGTCTTTTTACATCCTGATAGCAATAACTAAGTTAAGTGGTCTAAATGTATTTAAATTTATATGTATCATCTGTGGAAGGTGTAGGACCATAAAATGCTTGTCCAATCATTGCATTTGGACCGAACGCAATGATTGGACGGACATTTTATGGCTCATACGCCTTCCACAGATGATGGATTTTACTCATTCATGGTTCATACAATGTCCTACCTAACTGTCAACAACAGCATTGTATTTCTATACCTACGCGCACCCTGATTACGTAGACATCACACATCATCAGTGTGTTTCATGCTATTCTGTTTCATGCTATTCTGTTCTGTTTACCTTAAGGGGGGTTATTGCTGCTCTCCCTGCTCTGGCTAGGTGGCATGAATGTGCAGGGAGTTCTTGCCCAGAACAGAACCATACCTCCAATCCAAACTTTATGCTAATAGTCATTCAATCATCTTTGACAATACTTGTCCTTACAGAACTATAACTACTGTAATTTGGAAGGGATTACACTCAGAGCAACGGCAAAACTACTAAATGCTGAAATGAAGCTGCAGCAGTCAGATGGTACAGGTCTGAATAATCGGCTGCGGCCCGGAGGCTTGCTCCAAACTTCATTTCGTTATACTGTACTTGTACATGTGTAATGACGAATAAACTTCAACTTCAACTTCAACTTCAGAGCTATTGTTTATGTTTATTATAGTAACGTATACGTGCTTTGAGACATGAGGTAGTTTAACGCCGTCTCTCATCTTGTGGTGCTTTGCAAACTCTGCTGTGTGCGTTCATGAGTTTTGAATGAGGTGTGGTATTGGAGACGCTCTGAAGGGAGGGTGGGATCTCATGCTTTCAAAGCTAGCTTGCTATTGCTAGCCACTCCAAAAATTGTCTACCCTACATAGACAAACACAAATTATTGCCTGCTGTATTTTCTAATTTATATACAGGGTTTAAATAGAGATTAGTGGTAGGGGAATAACATGATTTGGAACATGTCGAAAACAACTTATGTTTTTGTATCATGTTATTCCTCACCTCTAATCCCTATTTAAGCCATGTGATGGTACTGTGTTGGTACTATATACATATATTTGCTATAGATCAGTGGTTCCCAAACTTTTTAGAGTGACATACCCCCTGAGACATTTAACATCTGCGTATACCCCCTTTCTTTCACTTAGACTGCAGTTATACTTTTCCATTAAGGGTCAATATTTGCACATTGAAATTGATTTTCCAGTGCATTATTTACTTTTATAGAATAAATATTTTAAATAAAATATTCAATAGAGAAATATGAAATAATAGTAAAAACATCGAACCCATGACCGTGGCGTTGCTAGCGCCACGCTCTTGTTTGAGCTACAGGAAAGCTATATCACATATCATATGAAGTGTGCCATTTAGGATAGGGCCAAGGAAGCAAGTGGCTGCATTTATGAATGGATCATTGAATTATTGACTCTCACGATTATTTCAAAGCCGCTCTGTGTTGCAGTTCTGCTGTAGCTTTCCCTGGAACTATTATTCAACCTCACAAGGGGGGCATGGGAACGTTATCGTCATGATGAAATTATATTGGGTTATGATTTTACCATAATGACATGTTGGAGTGTGATTCTCAATTTAATCAGCCAGCATAATTTTATTTACATTTAATTTGTTATACTATTTAGACACGTTTGAACATGTAACCCAACCAAACCCCATCCCATCCCTAAACCTTCCCACTTGTGTAATATATGATATAAAACATGTGATACGACTGCATGCACAATTTTTTCAAAAAGTACAAATATTTCAAGTGTTCCGAGGCCATACAATTGATTTGTAAGAAGAAAATAGCTGCCAAAAGAAACGTCACATCAGATTTCATAGTGAAATTGCATTGGCTCTCGAATGTCTCGTGACCAACTGAGTCATTACGTCAGCTTTGATTGTAAAATGCCATTGGCTCCCGTGTGTCTCGTGACCGATTGTGTCAAGCTAAAGAGTCGAGTGTATCATTTGAATGAAATATATGAATGAGTGCGTTCACAGAGAGGCGGGATCATCATTTCAGCGATTAAAACATTAAGATCAACTCTGTTCTTTACATGAAGATATCGTATGACTTCAGAAGATTTGGAATGCAACATGAGTTAATACTTTTATACTGTAATAAATACCTGTGATTGTACTTCATTTGCCTGTTAACATGTTTTATATTGTTTAGAAGTGGGTAGGTTTAGGGTAGGAGTTGGGTTAGTTGCTCCAAAATATAAAAGTAGCTTATACATATTCATAAAATCATGTCTGCTTAATGCAAAGAATTAAATGCGTCTTGATCTGACGCATTGGGCAAACAACTGAAATCAATAAAGTACCGCTGCACGTCGATACAGTGACGCCTAGGGGCACCTTTAGCGTCTTCATTGTGATGCGGAGGGCACTTGACCATACTTCAGATTTTGACACCTTGGGAGTGAGAATGGGTTGTATTATTTAATTGCAAAATAGAGCAAACAATACAATATTGGCCCGGTTTCACAGAAAATGCTTAAGCATGTCCCAGACTAAAATGCATGTTTGAGCTGTTTTAACTGAAAGCAACTTGCACTGACATAACTTAAAATACATCAGTGCCATTATTTTGTCTTAGGATGCAGCCAGAAAGGTTTTTTTCTAAGGCAAGTTTAAAAAAGCTACAAACCCGATTCCAAAAAAAGTTGGGACACTGTACAAATAGTGAATACAAACAGAATGCAATGATGTGGAAGTTTCAAATTTCAATATTTTATTCAGAATACAACATAGATGACATATCAAATGTTTAAACTGAGAAAATTTATCATTTTAAGGGAAAAATAAGTTGATTTTAAATTTCATGGCATCAACACATCTCAAAAAAGTTGGGACAAGGCCATGTTTCCCACTGTGTGGCATCCCCTCTTCTTTTTATAACAGTCTGCAAACGTCCGGGGACTGAGGAGACAAGTTGCTCAGGTTTAGGAATAGGAATGTTGTCCCATTCTTGTCTAATACAGGCTTCTAGTTGCTCAACCATCTTAGGTCTTCCTCTTTATGATGCACCAAATGTTTTCTCCTTTCTGATATTGCTCCACTAATTTTGGCCGCAGAATTGGGGGAATTGGTGATCCTCTGCCCATCTTGCTTTCTGAGAGACACTGCCACTCTGAGAGGCTCTTTTTATACCCAATCATGTTGCCAATTGACCTAATAAGTTGCAAATTGGTCCTCCAGCTGTTCCTTATATGTACATTTAACTTTTCCGGCCTCTTATTGCTACCTGTCCCAACTTTTTTGGCATGTGTAGCTCTCATGAAATCCAAAATGAGCCAATATTTGGCATAACATTTCAAAATGTCTCACTTTCAACATTTGATATGTTATCTATATTCTATTGTGAATAAAATATAAGTTTATGAGATTTGTAAATTATTGCATTCCTTTTTTATTCACAATTTTTACAGTGTCCCAACTTTTTTGGAACTGGATTTGTACTTAAATGTCCTAATTGAACAAAGGCCTAATCCTGGCTTAATCTAAACCTTGTCTTTGAAACCAGGCCACTGTGTTTTTAAATTTGCATTACTTAATACCCTTTAGTTTGCTGAACTGTTGTACAAATTTGTGTCTTAATCGATCTCTGCACTAAATGTAAATGTCTACATTAGCATTTCAACTTATAGTAATGGTCCATCAAATTGAATTGAATCTTTTACGAATACGAATCACATAAACAAAATGGTCCATTCCCTTGTTCCATTAAAATTTATAAATAAAAAAAAAAGTTTTTATGTATGCACAGTCCATGTCTATTTTTGTTCTTTATGCTAGCAAGTGTGAAATCAGAAAAGACATGTTGCACTCCAAATGGATAAAACAAAACAAAACAAAACAAAAAAACCCTAAAAAAACAAAACAAACAAACAAACAAACAAAAAAAAACCGTTTGCCTTAGGTAATAGAGCCAAAGAAGTAATTACAAACAAACAAGAAAATTGCTAACTGCACACTGAATTCAATCCAGACAAAAAAAAAAAAAAAAAGCAACTTTTGTATTTTATTTTAATTTTATAAACTGCATAGTGCAAAAAGTGCGAAGTGCATGCGAATTAAAAGCTAGACAAGCATGAGCAGATGTTTCAGATGTACAACAAACAATCGGTTGAAGTAGAACTCCAAGAGAGTATGGTAGTTAACACCATTCTATTGCACAGAATATTACAAATATACAACTACAGCAAATAAAGTACAAACAATACAAAGAAACCCCATATCTCAAAGAAAGAGTGTGCAGTTAGCAGTTTTCTTGTTTATTAGTAAATGCTAAATCCCCACTTTTACATTGTCGAGAATGACAGTAATGTAGCGTGATATGCTAAGGCAGCATATACTCTGCATGCAACCTATGCACACTGCTTGTGTGGATGCAGTCAGTTTTGACCGTAAAAGATGAGGTCATTTGATTGGATGTCATGTATTTGACCTTTTACAGCATTTTGCCTGTTGGAAATACATGCTCGGTTTTAATGTCATTTTAAGGTGGTCTAGAATTAAATAAAGCACAACACTCAGCATTTTGTTAGAGTACCCCTCTGTCACGTGATACAGTAATATTGTGAAATATTATTACAACATAACTTATTACATTTTTTTTTTTTTTTTTTTTTTATGAATAGAAAGTCAAATAGAAAAACTACAAATTAAAATCTTTTAAAATGTCTTTCATGTCACTTTTGATCAATTTATTGCATCCTTGTTGAATAAAAGTATTAATTTCTTTCATTACTTTTTGACCCCAAGCTTAATAAGGTAATTAATAAATAAAATCTATTTATGACATTATTTTTTAAATCATCCTAAATTAATATCGTTATAATTTACAATTTTCACAGGTATTTATAGGGGAGAGTGGGGTAAGATGAGCCATTTTTTACTTACGTGGTCCTCAAGATAAGAGAAAATAAGGCAGAAGTACAATGAAAGTATCTAAATTAAATGATAAACTAAACCAGTTGTGTAACATTACATTGAAATTATACCAGTTTATACAGCAGGGATTTAACCTAACTGCAGTGCCTTAGGGTAAGTTAAAATGCTGGCTCAATTTACCCCACAGCATTTGGCTCTCTTTGCCCCATAGCTGCCATTTTGGATGAAACTAGCTAGCTTACCAATTCAGGCTAATATTTAGCTAAAAGATTTGCATGGTTTTATACATTACTAAATCACCAATATGGATCATAAATATTTTAGACCTGGACAATTTAGCTTTGATACAACAGCCATTACATCTGTTATGCTAAATTTTTACTTTAACAAGCCAAAAAATAATTTTTAAAGTAAATGGGTGCCTTCCACTCCTCCCATGTGCTTCTCATTATTAAAGTCTGGCAGAAATGATGAGTGGTTCCAAAATATATGGTCACGTGACAATAAAAGTGTACAGCTGCCGAGATAAAAGGGTGGGTCAACTTACCTACTGGCTCATCTTACCCCACTCTCCCTATATATCTTTCATTCAAACAGAGAGAGCTAATATTGACAGAGACAGAAACGTCACTTTCTAACACTATTGAAAGTTGTTATATTTAAGCCTAATAAATGTTTAAAATTATGGCTTTCATTTATAGCCCTAAGAAATTAAACAAAAGAAAAAACATATAATTAGCATTATTATGTTCTGATATGCATGAAATACCTATTTTTTTAAATTGCCAAGGCAGTGCAATTAACCTGAACAATAAACATTAAATCTCTAATGTTAAATGATGCTGTAGGTACTTAAGAGGAATATGTTACACAATGCAATCACTGCCCCTGTTCAAATCCACTTACATTTTCAATAAATGCAGCCTATTTGATTGCATTGATTGTGATTTTACTGCCTTGATTAATTAGTATAGCATAGAAAGCTGCTTGGAAGAAGTTACCAATTTAATTTCAATGAGGGCGGGTGAAAGTTAGTGCACCGTGAAGACTGTGTCTTAGAGCTATATGTGGGGAGATACAATTCATTGACCCCATCCACAAATAAAAACAGATTCAAATTCTGAGCCTGTGAGGTATATGTGCTCATATCTATGCATTTGAGTGGTCTCCAAAGCATAGCTCATATACCTTTGAAATGAATCACTCCTGTTATTCTGCCTTCAGAGCCTGTTTATTCTAGTTGGGAAAAAGTCTAGCCAATCTGTTTTAGAAGATCAGCATAGGTCCCTTAGGCTCAATTCGATTGGATATATTTAAAGCTATACATCCTGTATCCATTGTGTGCATTCTTATATTTCAATGGCTTTCAGAGACTCAGGTGCTCTTTGCTGGTCACAATTTTCCTCTCTGCAGGATTAACTCAATAATATGCCCTCGCTCCAGGAGCTTGGGCTGGTATCGTCGTCTGACATTTTCAGCTGTCTGCGGGTCTCCAAGATGTGGCTCATGTACCTTAGACTGTAAACAGGGTCAAACAATCCCAGTGTCGATCAATAGCCCAAAGACAGACCTAACAGGCCCAGCACTGCCAGATATAGTCAGCATGCCAGCCTCTCTAGTTCCAATGAGTGGCAGCCAACAGGAAAATAAAATGCCACAAATCTTCCACAAGGCTAATGACGCAGGTCACGGTAAACCAGCCACATTAGAAAGACATCCTAACGCCTGTTTTCAGAATTTTCTCGATTGAGAAGCATGCAGTCTATTCGGTCTCTCTCTCTCTACTCTCCTGGTCTCTGGCGGCAGATGTTGCACCATAGAGACGATTAAACACATCAGCATCCCCATGAAATGTGAATGAGGCAATGACAACATTCTGCCGAGATCACAATGGTAGTCACATCACGCCTTACTCATTTCTAACTTCCTTCACAGAATTACTGCAGCTGAATCAAATATTTTCCCCTGTAAGAGCTATGTGGCTATCAACGTCATACAGCATTGAAAACTTTATAATGTTGGCATTTAAAATTAAAAATCTTTGTTATAAATAGTTTGTTATATTTTTTACTTCAGCTTACATTATTGTATTATTCATAGCAGAATATGAAAGATTAAGTGACTAAAGTGAAGGTCACACAAGCCAAGATGCTTCTCACAGGCCTCTGAGTTATATTATTTTTGTCCTTTTTGTTACTTTTATTGACAGAAAAGGTAGAGACAGGGCACTGTAGGCTGGTTTCAGACAATGGGTTCTTATAGCAAGGCTGAAATTACTAAAGAAATGTTGGTAACACTTTATAATATGGTTTAATTTGTTAACATTAGTAAATTCATTTATATTATGAACCATCAATGAATAACACTGTACTTATTTATTATAATATTATTATAATATACACAGTACACTATTTGTTGATTAAGTAATGTTTGTTCATAATACAATAAGTAAAATAAATAGACTCTATGCATGATCGCATCCACATTTGCAAAAATATTGATCCCAGAGGGAAGTGTCCCATAAGAGGACAAAACAATACCAATATAGACCGATCAGGCATAACATTAGAATTCAACATCCAACACTGACAGGTGAAGTGAATAACACTGATTATCTCTTTATCATGGGACCTGTTAGTGGGTGGGATACAGGGCTTGACATTCTTTTTTGCTCACCAGCCACTGTGGCTAGTGGTTTTCCAAAGTTACTAGCCACTCATCATTTTCACTAGCCGAAATTTTGTTTTGTGTAAAGCTCCTTAATCTAGACAGCAAAACACTAACAGTTGCTTGTCTGAAAAAAACAGTTGCTTTTTTTTTGTGTGTGTGTGTAATATGAATGAAATATAATCTATTCTCAAGCAATATTCTCATTAGTGTTCTATCAGCTATGACATTAAAATCTAGCATATTTTGTTTGAGCCCATACAGTAGCTTAGTGAAATACATATCAATATTCTCATGTGATTTGACAGTTTATTTTATTAAATATCAAAAATCTGAAAGGTGTGCATCATACCGGACACCTAGATGAACACGTTACAGTTGGTTTTATGACTGTAAGTTCAAATGCTTTTGAAGTTAGTAATGTGTATACCAATATCATATGTAACTTTAGAGACGGTCCCTAAATTTGTGAATATCGAACGTCCAATGTCAAGCCAGCTTCATGTCAGTCACATCAGATGCGCTGTGGTTCTGCTGTGATTCTGCTGCTTTTTGCTGCTGAAACAGAACAAAACAGTCAATCGCTGTAGATGAACGAATCTCCTGCATACATCGCACAAACATCTCTGCTTTGTTGTTTATGATGAGAGTGCAGATTTCAGTGAGTGGGAGCACATGGTGAACAAAACTCTGGCGTTTCAGTGATGACAAATCTGAATGCCTCTGATTATTAGACATTGCATTCATAAGCGCAACAGAATTGTGAGTGATTGGTTATAATGCGCAATGCAATTATAACAGATGCCTTTTGAGAAGATTACAATAAAATTCAACCTGCCAAAGTGGATAGTGGGAGTGACTGTGTTACATGCCACAGCTAAAATCCACCCGCAAATTGTGGGTTGGCCCTGGTGGGATGTATTAGGGAGCAAGTGAACATTTTGTCCTCAAAGTTGATGTGTTAGAACAAGCGTAAGGATTTGAGCGAGTTTGACAAGGGCCAAATTGTGATGGCTAGATGACTGGGTCAAAGCATCTCCAAAACTGCAGCTCTTGTGGAGTGTTCCCGGTCTGAAGTGGTCAGTATCTATCAAAAGTGGTCCACAGAAGGAACAGTGGTGAACCGGCGACAGAGTCATGGGCAGCCAATGCTCATTAATGCACGTGGGGAGCGAAGGCTGGCCTGTGAGGTTCGATCAAACAGACGAGCTACTGTAGCTCAAATTGCTCAAGACGTTAATGCTGGTTCTGATAGAAAGATGTCAGAATACACAGTGCATCGCAGTTTGTTGCGTATGGGGCTACATAGCCGCAGACCAGTCAGGGTGTCCATGCTGACCTCTGTCCACCACCGATAGCACCAACAGTGGGCACGTGAGCATCAGAACTGGACCACGGAGCAATGGAAGAAGGTGGCCTGGTCTGATGAATCACGTTTTCTTTTACATCACGTGGATGGCCAGGTGCATGTGCCTCGCTTAACTGGGGAACACATGGCACCAGGAACCACTATGAATGAGGCAAGCCGGCAAAGGCAGTGTGATCTTTTGAGCAATGTTCTGCTGGGAAATCCATGTGGATGTTACATTGACACGTACCACCTACCTAAGTACTGTTGCAGACTATCTACAACCTTTCATGGAAACGGTATTCCCTGGTGGCTGTGGCCTCTTTCAGCAGGATAATGCACCCTGCCACAAAGCAAAAATGGTTCAGGAATGGTTTGAGGAGCACAACAACGAGTTTGAGGTATTGACTTGGCCTCCAAATTCCCCAGATCTCAATCCAGTCGAGCATCTGTGGGATGTGGTGAACAAACAAGTTACATAGAGGCCCCACCTCACAACTTACAGGATCACTTAGTGAATAATTAGGAAATAATTTTGATACCCAAATTCCCGAGATGGGCGTACCATAAACTTTAAACATGGTGGCAGGGAGAACTACACAAAAACCGCTATAAAACAGTAATAATTTGAAGAGTATTATATGTTTTATACACAGCAAAAATAGCCTACATTTGACCGAGATTACAGAATCTGGCATTGTAAATGTTTAGGGTTGTCAGTGCATGTGACCACATCTTATTTTGGTTTTAACAAGATTTTCCCAATACATAGGCAACAATAAACCTGGTGTCCTACATTATTCCTGTTCATTCCGACAACAAAGCACATGAATGCAACATGCTCGTAATCATGACTTCGAAAGAGGGAAGTAGGAAATTTCAGATAGCACGCAAAGGCAGCATTAAAGGATCTGCTGCTAACATCTTGGTGCCAGATACCACAGCACACCTTCAGGGGTCTAGTGGAGTCCATGCCAGACTTACACTATAGTTAGGTTGCTGAGAATGATGTGAGCCAGGCTGAAACTTATGTCATCCTCATGAGCATCACAGCTCATCATGTCTGAGCACTTGCTCATACTTCTAGCCTACAGCTCCAATGTGCATGGAAATAAGGGAGAAATGGTGTGTTGAATTGACATGAGCCGGACTCCAGCTTGCATTACAGTTCTATATGTCAGAGCACCTGCGCTAATTACTAAATCACAACTTCGATGTATTTGATGTTTAAATGAAAACCTTGACGTGAGTGTGAGAGGCACATCTTCCTCTCACCTTGTTCCAGAGGGTTAAACATATGACTTTACATGATTATGGATCAAATATTTCCACTTCTGTGAAAGTGTACTTGAATCTAAACGAGTGTATTTGAAAGTTTAAATTGACAAATATAAATTTCATGGGACATCCAGTGTGAGTGAGTTTGCGGAATAGGAAGCGGAATAAAAATCTCACCCGAATCACCCGAGCATGCAGTGGTAATGATAAGGCCATTACCTTGTCTATGAAGAGACGCTGCCAATTCTGTCACCCAAAATTAGAGGAGAGCCAGTAACATTCCCACATTTTTGTCGCCCTTGTTTGGAGAGGATTCAGGCTGTCAATAAGTATACCATAATAGTGTGGAAGTACTGCCAGTTCGAATAAAACAACAGAGAGATCAACTGAATGAAAGGTGACCTTGCCATAATTGAGATTCATCACAGGCATGGCAGGCTGCGGAGGGGAGAAACGAGAGCGAATGAAATAAAAGATGGAGAGAGAGAGAGAATAACACAACACAAATATGCATTGCCAATTTTATAGGAGAATGGCCAACTGTTGTTCGATTGCACGGCCTGAATGTCAATTCCAGGCTTAAAGCGCAAGTTCCCTTTTTTCATGTTTAGCTCCCTATGTCTCTTCTTCTCTCTTTTTTTTCCTCTTATTGTGCAGGGCAGCATGTATAGAGAGACAAATTATGCCTTCCCTGCAGTAGAAAGAGCTTGCGGTCGGAGCTGTTGACTCTGTTGGAGAGATAACAGAGCTCAGCAATCCAGCAGTCAGACAGAAGATTTCACTTAATACACCGACTTCAATCACATTATTTCCTTATTTAAAATTCGGAGGGAATCAACCTCCTGTGCAGAGCTTCAAGGCAACAGACAGATGTAAGTAAGCTGGATGTCAGGGCATGAATAGGACTCAGTGGGACCTGGCTTACGCCGGGTGAGATTATGCTGCCTTTTCATCGATGTACAATGGGCAGGTTTGAGTTTCAGCTGTATCCCACTGCAGGGCCAAATAAAGGCCTTACTACCGGGTTGCCCGACTCATGGCTGTGCCATCCAAGCATGGTAAATGAAAACAATTTTTTGGCTTGGATAGTTTTAAACAGTTGAGTAAAAATGTATATCATTATCAAATCATATGATTCTCTTAAACTCATATACGCATTTAAAGTGAGAGATAAGACACATACAATAAAGCATTTTCACATTAAAATGACCATAAGTTAATATTCTCTTGGATTAATAATAAAAATGTAGGCCTATGCATGGTCTATTTAGTTAGTTAGTAACACTTTACAATAAGGTTTCATTTATTAAGAGTAGTTAACGACATTAAGATATACTTGCATATATTAATCTTAGTTAATGTTATTATTACAAATACATTTTTAAGATCAAAAATTGCTCCTGTTAACATTAGTTAATGCACTGTGAACTAACATGACCATTTTATTAACCAACATTAAGAAAGCCTTTGTAAAGTGTTACCAGTTAGTTAGTTACATGGATTACATGAAACAGTAACATGTATACCTTGAATGCAAGTAGCTTTGGATAAAGCATCTGTCAAATGCACAGTATGTATGTGTGTATGCATGTATTGATTTGCATATTTAAATAATTACTAAAGTAGTTTTAAAAATCAAAACTACTTTAGTAGGCAACATAAATATCCAAAAAGAGGTGATTTGGAAAAACCAAATAAGAATAATTATTTCAGTTTTCAAGGTGACAGTAATTGCTTTTGTCAAATAGGAGAAAAAGTAATTGGTGAGAATTTAATTAAAGGTTATTCTTTAGACATGACTGTTAAAGACAAGACTATTAAAAGACCCATTATTCCATTAATTAGATATATGCCATACAGTGTCTTCTGGGGACATGATGGACTAAATGGAATACAGCTGTAGGATTAAACAATGTTACAAACTCTTTATTAAATTTTAATGTGAATTATAAGTTTTGTTGAATGACATTCTTTGTATATTCACAAGAGATATTAAAAGCCATTATTGCGAATTGCACAGTGACCAAAAGGAACTTTACTGTCCCATAATGAAATGGCTGACACCCTGTTACCCTAAGGATAAAAGAAACGGCCCAGTTGGACATGATCGAGTGTCTCATAGTTTCCAAAAGGAGACACAGCATGGCCCAGATTACGTCCCACCTGTCCCTCTCCTTCAGCGGTTAGCTCAAGCCCATCCATTCTCTTCCACTATATCTCTCTGTCTCAACATCTTCCTGTGTCTCGCTCTGCTTGGCTCTAATGGATAGCTGCTTCAATCCCCAGGTGTGTGGATGAGATGTAATTTTCCTCAGGTGTCTCTAATTGCCTATCATTTAGTATTTATGGCTCCAGATATTTATCACTTGCTTCTTTAGTACCAGGAGTGAGAAAGATCTCACACATCACACATTATAGTTGCAGGATGAAGACGTGGTGGCTATGATATTCAGACAATCTTCATGACTTCTCTTTTTTTTTTTTTCATGGTTGTGAGTTTTCACTTCAGCAACTGGATTAAATAAAATGTCTAACGTATGGCAACAAATTATCTAATTAAACTTCAGAAAAAGTATGTTTCTAGACTCTGAGATCAGCATATATGGTTGAGATTGAAAAACCTGATGTTAATAGAGAAAGGCCACACCATATATCTTCTGTACTACTATTTTTTTTTTCTTTCAGTAATGGCCTGTGAATTCTGTAGTTCAACCTTATTTCTGTTGCAATTATGACCAAATCATTTATTAATAACACCAAACATGCATTTTTAATTTGTTAAATGAACGGCTGTCTAAAATGTTCTTCTCTCCCAAATGTGTTTCCTCATTATCGATTAAAGGAACCTTAAACCTTTTCCTTAATTCAATCGTTTACCCTAATTTAATTTGTTTTCGTGAGACTGTTCTAATTTATTCCGTCTAATTGCTGTCATCTGTTTGGAAACTTTTTTTTCTTCTCCAGAATGAGACTGGTGATACCTTCTGCACGGTGGATTGCTATTAACAAATCGATGGGCTAGCAGAGTCAATTAATTTATATCATTGAATTAATGTAACTGATTCATTTTATTATCCAGCCTTCAAAATGAACAATACTGTACATTTTCCTGCTTTCACAAAGAACAAAGAATCATTCATCTAACTGTATTTGCCTTAAAGTAACGAACAAGCTGATCACAGCTGGTGCCCCTAAAGAATGAAGTTAATGAGCTGCTACGTTTGTACTTTTTATGAGTCTGTTTTTCAAATGATTTTTTCTGCTTAATTACTTTTTGAAGTAAAGGGCCTCAAAGTTAAAAGGCAGACATCTGGAAACACTGTACACACTCACGGCTGTGCTTGGACAAGGATTGCCCTGATCCACACAAATACATCTCTCTCTGGTGCCAATGTGATGCTACGATTTCAACAACGAAAATGGCACCAAGATGTTAGCAGCAGATCCTTTAAGTCCTGTAAGTTGTGATGTGGATCAGACTTGTTTTTTCAGCACATCCCACAGATGCTTGATTGGATTGAGATCTGGGGAATTTGGAGGCCAAGTCAACACCTCAAACTCGTTGTTGTGCTCCTCAAACCATTCCTGAACCTTTTTTGCTTTGTGGCAGGGTGCATTATCCTGCTGAAAGAGGCCATAGCCACCAGGGAATACAGTTGGGGTGTACATGGTCTGCAACAATGCTTAGGTAGGTGGTACATGTCAAAGTAACATCCACATGGATGGCAGGACCCAAGATTTCCCAGCAGAATATTGCCCAAAGCATCACACTGCCTCTGCCGGCTTGCCTTCTGATATTCTGATGCTCACATGCCCACTGTAGGCGCTTTCAGTGGTGGACAGGGGTCAGCATGGACACCCTGACTGGTCTGCGGCTATGCAGTCCCATACACAACAAACTGCAATGCACTGTGTATTCTGACACCTTTCTATCAGAACCAGCATTAACTTCTTGAGCAATTTGAGCTGCAGTAGCTCGTCTGTTTGATCGGACCACATGGGCTAGCCTTCGCTCCCCATGTGCATCAATGAGCCTTGGCCACCCATGACCCTGTCGCCGGTTCACCACTGTTCCTTCATTAGACCACTTTTGATAGATACTGACCACTTCAGACTGGGAACACCCCACAAGAGCTGCAGTTTTGGAGATGCTCTGACCCAGTCATCTAGCCATCTCAATTTGGCCCTTGTCAAACTTGCTCAAATCCTTACGCTTGCTCATTTTTCTGCTTCTAACAAATCAAATTTGAGGACAAAATGTATCCCAATATATTCCACCCACTAACAGGTGCCATGATAAACAGATAATCAGTGTTATTCACTTCACCTCTCAGTGAAAGAAAAGAAAGAAACTCATACAGGTTAAAATATCATGAGGGTGAGTAAAAAAATACTGAATTTTCATCAATGGGTGAACCATTCCTTTAACATTATGTGGAAATCAAGAGCAGGGAGAGCTAAAGCAACATCTCAAACTGGAGTTGCAATTACATGCATTGCTAAACATGCAGTTTTAAAGTCTTGTTTCAAAAACTGAACTGCATAATAACTTACTGTTTAGAGGTGGCGGTGATTACGGATGAGCATTTAAGTGATAGCGTGAATTAAAGCTTGAGGGGGGGGAAACAATAGCAGATTTACAACAGGCAGCGCTAGAAAAAAAGGAGCTGTCCACGGCGCTGTGGTTCTGAGACGCTCACCCTGACTGCGTCCCTGCATGGGTTGAGGGTGGGAACACACCCTGTCAGTGCAGATAATAACCAGACATGGAAGCACTCATACTGCTTAAAGAATGAAACACGCTGCATGTTGCCTCTTTTTGTTAAATATATGTTCAAAAAACATATGAAGCACTTGAGCTTAAACAAATTAGAGCAGAGTTTTGTACGTGCTCCGCTCTCATTTTGCTTCTTAGAGCACTTTTATTAAAATGTGTTTAATTACATTCTTGCTGTGAGGCGAGATCAGAGGAAGAATCCCCTGAGCCGCCTCCTGTTGTCATCTAATACCCTTCAGCGCTTCCAGCACCTACTTGCCTAACTTTTCCCTCTATATCTTGCCTGTAATAAGCGTCTTTCCGGCGTGTCGCAACAACAACCTGACAAATCTGTGACACTGAAGACAGCCGATAACCAGCTTTATGTTATCACCCTGCCTCTGTCCAACAGTGTTGCTCTATATTAAATGGCTGTGCATTTGATCTTGTTGAATCCAAATTTGTATGCAATTTTTTTTTTACATTCAATGAATGAGCGAATCATTCTGTATAACTGCTTGGCAATGATGCACTAAGACTGCCATGTTCTCAGTGAATAAAGTAAAACCGTCCCATGTTGCTTGTTGAAAGCCTGAATAGAAATCCCTGTAGGTCAGTATACTGATTAGTCATCAAGGAGAGAGGCAAAAATTC
This sequence comes from Paracanthobrama guichenoti, assembly GCA_018749465.1. NCBI lineage: Eukaryota > Metazoa > Chordata > Actinopteri > Cypriniformes > Gobionidae > Paracanthobrama > Paracanthobrama guichenoti. The sequence continues at coordinate 32,427,101 of CM031949.1, forward strand.
CCCCTCAGATGATTCGGTCGTAATATCCAGCGGAATGGCTGCTCTATTTCTCATTGCCAAGGTGCTATTATTGCCAGATGCTACCTTTCTTATCATCCGGTCTACAAACAAATACCTTGAAACACAGGCCTGGGAAAAACAGGAGGGGAAGAAATCACATTCATCTGGGCCACACTACAGACAGATGGCCAGTATTTAGAGACTTGTGAATCTGTCTGCCCTCGACGAGCTCAGCTCTGAACAAAACACGCAGTTAATAACTTTGCCACATGCATTGCCACTGCATTACAGTGTGGTATATTTGTTGGGATTTATCTAGAAATACGATGAGCTGATCTTTAAAACCTAAAATGTTAAATAAATCAAATTACTGCCTGATTATGTGTAGAGTCATGTGTAGAGTCATCCACTGCATTTGGAGACTTTAGATTATAAAAGCAGATCTCAGATACATTTTAAAATATATATTTTAGTATTATTCATATAGTATTATAGTATTTAATAATATGTTATATAGCTTTTGTTTTTATATTTTCAGTTTGCATTTTACTTGTACTTTTACTTTATTCATTTTATGCCTTTGTCATTCTTAATAGTTTTCAACTAATCACAATGAAGATATGAGCCCTTACTTAATCTGATTGGCATTACAAAATAAAGGTATGGCTAACCGACAAGACAGGTGGAGGAGTAAGCCCTATTTACCTTTTATATGCTAATATACACTATATTGCCAAAAGTTTTGGGACGCCTGCCTTTACATGCATATGAACTTTAATGACATCCCATTCTTAATCTGTAGGGTTTAATATGGAGTTGGCCCACCCTTTGCAGCTATTACAGCTTCAACTCTTCCACACGGTTTAGGAGTGTTTATGGGACTTTTTGATCATTCTTTTAGAAGCGCATTTGTGACGTCAGGCACTGATGCTGGACGAGAAGGCCTGGCTCACAGTCTCCGCTCTAATTCATCCCAAAGGTGTTCTGTCGGGTTGAGGTCAGGACTCTGTGCAGGCCAGTCAAGTTCCTCCACACCAAACTTATTCATCCATGTCTTTATGGATCTTGCTTTGTGCACTGGTGCGCAGTCATGCTGGAACAGGAAGGGGCCATCTCCAAACTGTTCCCACAAAGTTGGGAGCATGAAATTGTCTAAAATGTCTTGGTATGCTGAATCATTAAGATTTAATTTCATGGGAACTAAGTGGCCAAGACCAACCCCTGAAAAACAACCCCACACCATAACCCCCCCTCCACCAAACGTTACATTAGTGCATTGCACTTGATACAAGGCTTGGATGCAGCTGCTTGGCCTTGGGAACCCATTCCATGAAGCTCTCTATGCACTGTTCTGGAGCTAATCTGAAGGCCACACAAAGTTTGGAGGTCTGTAGCTATTGACTCTGCAGAAAGCCTCAGCATGCGCTGACTGTGCTCTGTGATTTTACGTGGCCTACCACTTCGTGGCTGAGTTGCTGTTGTTCCCAATTGCTTCCACTTTGTTATAATACCACTAACAGCTGACCGTAGAATATTTTAGTAGTGAGGACATTTCATGAATGGATTTATTAATTTCTCTCTCTCTCTCTCTCTCTCTCTCTCTCTCTCTCTCTCTCTATATATATATATATATATATATATATATATATATATATATATATATATATATATATATATATATTCTTATTTTTTATTTACCATGCTTTTAATGTTGTACTTAATGTATTTGATAGGAAATGCTGAAACTGCTGTAATTGTGTGATCACTTTGCTTATAGAAGGTTGTGACAGACCGAAATCATCACTGCTACATAGGTGCATTTTTTCCAGTTGCGAAATGTTAATGTAGTGATTACTTCCATTTCTGGTGCTATGGCATTTCTGCGCTGTGTCGGAGATGTTAGAGTGTTGTAATATGTAGTGTCTTATTAACTTACTCATGCATTGTATGCAACACATTTCTTCTCCCTCTTCCAAAGAAACTCTTAAGCCTTTTAAAAGTCCTCGGCCGTACTCCTAACACTTTTGGACCTTAAGTCCTCTTTTAAGGGTTAAGATGCTTTCTGAATTACTTTTTCTTTCCTATGATTTTTTTCTTTAATTTTAAGAGATTTCCATATAATTTTGTCACTAGGAGCTACTCTTTGCATTAAGAAATTTCATGAATACGGGCCCTGGTCTGAAGGGGTTAACCAAACATTTCTTCACTTTAATACAAGTTATAACATGAAACAAAACATGAATGTACATTAGAGGGCATGTTGAAAAAATAAAGTACAACTTATAATAACGTACCATCTCTCTTGTATGTGCCTAAGCTACTTAAACCAGGGGAAATCATCAGTATAACAGCCTGTGAACCTAATGTTACGTTTACTTTAGCCAAATTTGGCCAGTAATGTCTTTAGTTTATTAACTACTTCCCTTTTTCCTATCATTTTTGTACTTTTTGGGTATTTTTCAGTGATTACATTGTAAATTCACTACAATGTGTTGATAATTTAATACATTTCTCATACAGTAACCTGTTGCATTATGTAAAAATTTATAATATATATATATATATATATATATATATATATATATATATATATACACACACATTTTTATTGCCATAACGTATATCAAAACAAGTTTTAAAATTCCCTTATAAATCAAGCATGTGTGAGCTTTAGTCCTATGGAAGAGTCAGTTCCATAGGACTGCACCACTCCCTTCAGTATTAGAACATTTGAGGACTACTACTGCAGAGAAAAAGTTTCTAAGCTGACCTTTTTAGTGTGATTTTCAGCAATAATTATATAATTCCAGAGGCCGCTGTGCTCCTCTAATGATATGAGTATGCAACTCTTTTTCTTGGTAGCGTTAAATTATCTGGGTGAGCATGGTGCCTGTAATCAAAACTCACATGCAACAATATCAGGCTGACCAGAAATGAGAAACACAATTACTGATGAAAAAGGTTATAGTTTATAATAGAGGAACTCCGCATGCTTGACTTTGCTATTACTTCTTTGCTATTGCTGTATACTTAAGAAAATGTACCCCGCATTAAAATGCAGACTTTTAAATGTCTCTATTTCCATACCAAATGCTGCGTGGTTCATTTTGATTTTAATGTTTTTAAGCATGAAGGACACAAGCCAGACATGAAGGTTATCCTTACTGTAGTGAATGTTGTGAATTACTTTTCTGCTCACATAATTTACTTGGTCTACACTCGCTGTATTGTTAATGCCTCATAAAGCAGTTGCTGCAGTTTGTAACTTGAATTTAATTTGAGAGAATTTGGCTTTAAAACTACCCTCATTGTGAAATGTCTATATCTTAGGTGTGATAAACCAGTGGATTATAAAATTTTCATGATACACTAAGCCCTATTAATTCATTTAGAGAACCTGGGGATTCATAAGAAGGAAATTCATGCAGATGAAAATGGAAACAAAGCATTTTTTTTTTGGCAGAGATTTCAAGTTGCGTAGCCTACAACACAAGCCCTTCGGCTTAATGCCAGTGAACCTCTACATTTCTAGAGGATTTGCCTAATAAGAATCAATCAAGTGATTCTCTGTGCAAAGTTGTTCCCCTCTCAGCTCCTCTGCATGCATCACAGACATTTTGACAGGCCACAGAGTACTGTTTAGACAGCGTCTCATTTGTCAGAGCGTAGGGGAAAAGTCAACAACGAAGAAGCTTGACAAATTCCTTCAGATTCTCATGCTGATTAAATATTCAATTAATTTTTTGTGGGCCCGTGTTGCCACACGTTTCCATCCCTGACGGTTTCAAAAGGACAATAGCCTTCACAATATCTCATCTTCAGTCACAGCCAGTGACAGCTGGCACTGGAAAGGTTAGCTGTCCAGTAGGTTTTTTATTATTTCCTGTGGGTGTGAGATAAAGAGGGCGAGATAGAGAGGCCTTGTGTTTTGGTAAGGCTTTGCACAGCTGTCTGAACTGTTAGTGAGGAGGATGGACTGTGTGTGTGCATCAAAAGCTCTGTGTGCAATAGAAAAAGCTGCCTGGGAGAGAATAAAAAGCCTCTCCAGTGGTCATTTAAACAGTCTCAGCTGCGCATTCAAGCTTTCATCAGCTTGAGAGAAAGAAAGACACACACAGAGACAAAAAGATATTTGGCTTCAGAATGCATATCAAAGCGCTAGATGTCCACGGACGATGAAAGGACTTGTCAGACAGCTACGAGTAACTACGTGACTTTGGTCAATAGCAGTAATTAATCATTTAATAAAATAAAAATTGTTATTTTTATTTTTCAAGCACCAGTGTGTCATTTGTCTGCAGTTGGCATTGGTGCTTAGACACTTTACTATCACATGAGGCCACAAAATAGGATTTGTGAATGCCATTGAGGCAACACAGCTAATGCTTGTAGGTCACATGATTATGACAAAATGGTGAATGTAGTATGTCCGGATTACATTCATACTACACACATTCATACTATATAGAACATATCTTTTAGTGCTTGCAAAGTAAGTACTTATTCAAATAAAGTACCTACTCGAGAGAGTATGTGATTTCGGATGGATCCGTGGTCAAATAAATAGCCCAGCTTCAAACTTGCGTCAATTTTGCGGTGTCGGGGTGCTCAAACACAGCAATGTTGAAAGAGCCAGTTCTTGGAAATTGTGTCATTTACTCACCCTTATGTTGTTTCAAACTTGTATGACTTTCTTCTACAGAACTCAAAAGAAGATATTTTGAACGTCAGTGGGGTCCAAACAATATTAGAGCCCATTGATTTTTATAGTATAAACAAAACACCTGAGACATTTTCTTTTGTGTTCTGCAGAAGCAGAAAGTCCTACAGGTTCGGAGCATCATGAGGGTGAGTAAATGACAAAATTTTCAACTATTCCTTTAAACATAAAAATAAACAATTGCACATAACAGCTTGAATGATACATTACTTATCTACATGTTGAACAGGACAACAGTTAAGCACCAAAGACTCAGCTGTTATATTTTTGCACAGAACCAAACAAATTGTTGTTGGATAACCCTATTTGCCCTTATGAAAGCGAAGCACATGAATTTTCTGGATTTATGATGAAGAAAAATCCTCAGACCACAAGGAGTGTTACAGTAAATACCTTTCAGCTTTTGAGGAAAATTTGATTCATGGCAGCCGCACCAAGACTGCTTTGAAACCCTGCAATTCTTTAGATTGGTTACTGCTATGCTCGTCTCTCAGATACGTCTATGTACTGTCCTTAATGCCAAATATTATCCATATTAATATAATGAATGAGGGATTTAATAGACCTGGGGCAGTGGGGAAGAGTTGGTTTAACATGATTGTCTGGGGTGAATTATAATAGCAAATAGACCTTATTCAGTCTCCACATGAGGGAAAAAAGAATCCCATTTGCTTTCGCAATAAATATGTGAGCTCAAAGGCAGCATTTGCTCCTCCATATTTTCTCTATTGCCACAGCGTACTTTTTTTGTGGTGGCTGACTCACAAATTTGGTCTAAACTATTGTTACCAAACTCTTAATACTCACGTTAACCAAACACTGTATGGACAATCTAGAACCCAAAGAAACAGGTTATAATGGTCTGTGATGGCATTATACACTCACCTAAAGGATTATTAGGAACACCTGTTCAATTTCTCATTAATGCAATTATCTAATCAACCAATCACATGGCAGTTGCTTCAATGCATTTAGGGGTGTGGTCCTGGTCAAGACAATCTCCTGAACTCCAAACTGAATGTCAGAATGGGAAAGAAAGGTGATTTAAGCAATTTTGAGTGTGGCATGGTTGTTGATGCCAGACGGGCCGGTCTGAGTATTTCACAATCTGCTCAGTTACTGGGATTTTCACGCACAACCATTTCTAGGGTTTACAAAGAATGGTGTGAAAAGGGAAAAACATCCAGTGTGTGGCAGTCCTGTGGGCGAAAATGCCTTGTTGATGCTAGAGGTCAGAGGAGAATGGGCCGACTGATTCAAGCTGATAGAAGAGCAACTTTGACTGAAATAACCACTCGTTACAACCGTGGAATGCAGCAAAGCATTTGTGAAGCCACAAAACGCACAACCTTGAGGCAGATGAGCTACAACAGCAGAAGACCCCACCAGGTACCACTCATCTCCACTACAAATAGGAAAAAGAGGCTACAATTTGCACGAGCTCACCAAAATTGGGCAGTTGAAGACTGGAAAAATGTTGCCTGGTCTGATGAGTCTCGATTTCTGTTGAGACATTCAGAGTCAGAATTTGGCATAAACAGAATGAGAACATGGATCCATCATGCCTTGTTACCACTGTGCAGGCTGGTGGTGGTGGTGTAATGGTGTGGGGGATGTTTTCTTGGCACACTTTAGGCACCTTAGTCATCGTTTAAATGCCACGGCCTACCTGAGCATTGTTTCTGACCGTGTCCATCTCTTTATGACCACCATGTACCCATTCTCTGATGGCTACTTCCAGCAGGATAATGCACCATGTCACAAAGCTCGAATCATTTCAAATTGGTTTCTTGAACATGACAATGAGTTCACTGTACTAAAATGGCCCCCACAGTCACCAGATCTCAACCCAATAGAGCATCTTTGGGATGTGGTGGAATGGGAGCTTCGTGCCCTGGATGTGCATCCCACAAATCTCCATCAACTGCAAGATGCTATCCTATCAATATGGGCCAACATTTCTAAAGAATGCTTTCAGCACCTTGTTGAATCAATGCCACATAGAATTAAGGCAGTTCTGAAGGCGAAAGGGGGTCAAACACAGTATTAGTATGGTGTTCCTAATAATCCTTTAGGTGAGTGTATATTTTAAACTGAATAAGAGTTTTAGATTGAAACAACATGTTCAAGGTCATTCTGTTAGTGACTAACAGACTCACATTGTTACATTTTAATTAAACAAATATATAATTGAAAGTAAAAACTTTGTCATGCTGTAGTGGACTAGATTACCCAATCAATTAGCATAAAAGAGAAAAGACTTGAATAATAACTCAAGGTAAAAACAAAACAAAACAAAAAACAAAAACAAAAAAACAAATCTGTGCTTTGAGTGACAGTTCTTTAAAATTCAAAATGAATGGCTAAGGATGTGAGGACCTGAACTGTGCCCAATTATAATGATGAACAAGAGCAAAGGGAGGACCACACATCAGTCAACAAGCCTCTAGCACTTATTTTCAGCCCATGTAGGTTGTACCCGGGCCATGTCTATGAGCGTTCGAGTGAATCTCCTCAGCAATCCGTAATCATATTCCGTAACTTGGCTGACACTAAGAAGCAAATCAATCATGTTTCTGAGAGACATGCATACCCTCCCACCACCCTTGGGGTGAAACAACTAGATGTGGCTTGCAATGCCTCCTGCTTTCATTTACCATTCTCTGGATGTCAAATGCCACAGATCCTTGGTTATGCATGCAATCTCAGGAATTTCAAAGGCGCCTGTCCCCTCTGCACTACTAGCTAATTTGTCTTCCAGCAACAATATGGATTAAATAACTCAGTTTTCTTTGATCATCTCTCCACGCTGAAGCTTCTGGAATCTAATTTGACCCGCCTGAACTCTGGTTTGTGCGACCTGCAGCATGACACTGTTTAGATGCGACATTAACACATTTTCTATAAGTTAATGCAATGGATTACCTGTGAAAACAATTCCACCCTCTCCTTTTCTTTGTAACTTTGAATAATTGTTTTCCCTTTTATTCTGTTGTTTTTTTTCCCCCTCCCCTCCTTTAATATAGACATTCAAATTGCATCAGTTCACCTTTATTAAATACTTATGGATATATTCTCTCACCCACTGCACTTTCTAATTCGCTATTATTTGGCAATCTCGGCATCAGCTTAGCCTCTCATTTTTCGGTGATCAATGTTATGCCTGACAAAACTGATCTTAATAAAAATCGAAAACAGGACTTTTCAGAGCAGAATCTAATCAAAACTGCTTCTGAAGCTCTGTACATAATCCTTCCAGATTGATCTAAGAATAAGAAACTTTCGAACAACACCTTGGGTCTTTTTCAGAATTCACCTTAAATATAGCAATTACTTGGTTACTACTAATAGTAGTATTATATTTACTTGGTAAATACTTGGTTAAAGAATTAATCAACTTTTTCTGGAGATAAAATGCATTTAAACTGGAGAAAAAAATATATTTTTTTGCTTAGTCAGAAACTCTCATTTTCTTTATTAAACAGTTCCTTAAAGGGATAGTTCACCCAAAAATCTAAATTCTGTCATTAATTACTCACCCTCATGTCGTTCAAACCTGCAAGACATTCTTCACCTTCGGAACACAAATGAAGATATTTTTAATGAAACCTGAGCGATTTGTTTCCCTCAATTGACAACCTAGGCAATTACCTTTTCAAGCCCCAGAAAGGTAGTAAAGACATCATTAATGAAATCCATGTGACAGTAGTTTAACCACAATTGTATGAAGTGACACGAGTGCTTTTTTTGCACACAAAACATAATTAGTAATTTTATTTATAAAATATTAATCTTCAACATGCATTGACGCAACGTGGTGCTCTCGTGAATGCTCATTGGAGATTAATATTTTTTGTTGCAAACATAGCACTTCTCTCTTCATAAAATTGAGGTTAAACCACTGGTCACATGGATTACTGTAATGATGTCTTTACCACCTTTCTGGGGCTTGAAAATGGTAGTTGTGTAGGCTGTAAATGGAGGGATAGAAAGCTTTTAAATTTCATCAAAAAGATCATTTGTGTTTTGAAGATGAAAAAGAAAGTTTAATTAATGACAGAATTAAACTTAAATTTAAAATGAAAGTAAACTATTCCCTTTAAATGTCTTAAATGTAATTTTATAAAATTTAGGCCTGGTTTCACAGACAGGGCTTAGATTAAGCCAGGATTAGGCTTTAGTTCAATATGGACATTTAAGTAGCTTTTATAAATGTGCCTTATGATCAAATATGTCTGTAAAGATAAATCTGCATTGTTTATCCTTTTTATCTTTTATTTATTTATTTATTTATTTTATTTACAAAAACCTAACCTTTCATTGAAGTAAAACAATTGAAAGTGGGGGGTAAATCACATTATTAAATAAATGCTTTTCTCCAAAACACGCTGGCCATAATTATTGGCACCCTTTTATTAAATACTTTTTGCAACCTCCTTTTGCCACGATAACAGCTTTGAGTTTTCTTCTATGATGCCTGATGAGTTTGGAGAACACCTGACAAGAGATCATTCCTCCATACAGAATCTCTCCAGATCCTTCAGATTCCCAGATCCATGTTGGTGCGTCTTCTCTTCAGTTCACCCACTCATTTTCTATAGGGTTCATGTCAGGGAACTGGGATGGTCATGGCAGAAGCTTCATTTTGTGTTCAGTGACACATTTGTGTGTTGATTTTGATGTTTGTTTTTAGTGCTGGGCGGTATACCGGTTCATACTGAATACCGGTATTTATTTTTGTTATGATAATTTTGATTATACCGCAATACCGGTATATGACGCTTAAACAACGTTCGAAACGCGGCGCAGCGCGACACTGAGAGGGGTCCCTTTTCCCTGTTGCACTGTTGTGAGAGCACAGCTGAGATTGCAAGACTGAATCCGAAATCGCATTCACTATTCCCTACGTTATCCACTTATATTGTTCACTTGAAGGAGTGAGTGAAGTCGGACAGCCGCTCTGTGTACATCGGCAGTGCACTCGTTATTGCAGTGCAATGTGGGATTGAATGAGTGCACTCAATAACGTCCACTGTGGTTTCGGACAACACTGCAAATGGCTGTCCCTTCAAATAATGCCCTATTTCAGGTTAAAGGGGGAGATTTCGGATTCAGTACTTGATTACAGCGGAGAATTCAAACTTCACGCGGCACGCACATGAGAGCGGTTTCTGCGCGGAGCGCCGTGATGAGATTAACAACGTTCTCCACATGGATCATATAGATCAGATACAGACCGGAGCGAGCGCGTTTAAGTTTCTTATGGACCTATTTCGTATACTCCAAAGCTCTAAACATGAAATAGCAGCATTCATGCGCACATATTTCATGACGTCTTTTTCAAATTAAATGTATGCAATGGACACTGATACATCACGACCGCGATGACACCATAGATTATTCTGCTACATGGACAACAATGTTAATAAATAGACTGACAATTCAAAGAAGAATGGGCAAAAAAGTAACTGCTTTATTCTTTCTGTGTTTAACTTACGCGTGTCATTTGTTCAGAGTAGTGCTCTTAAATGTATTGAAAATATCTTCCGCGTTTCTCCCTCGTTTTGGCTGTTTGTTGTTAACGTTATATAGGGTTAGATTTTCAAAATGCTTAATGTCAACTCTCAATTCTCTCTGTGGTCATATTTTAATATTCATGTGTCTGTAATGCATGTGTTGCAGGTCTTGTGTTTTATTGGTTGTTGTCTCCCCACAGCATCATTTTGTGGGGCTTTGCAAACCTGTATTAACTCTAGTGTGGAATTTTTTCTACAATATTCACTCATCATGACAGTAAAATAGGGCATTCTAGTCAATCTACTGCAGTATTTCCTCTCTCAATCAGTGGAAATGTGGTTAACACCTGTTCATGAAAAAAATCATATACAGTCATATAAAGTCATATACCGCAAAACCGATATAATTTAGAAAAATACTGTGATATAATTTTTTGGTCATACCGCTCCGGGACTATTTGTTTTGGATTTTTGATCCTTTCGGCCCATTATAAGATTTCTAGCAGAGGCCGTCAGGTTTTGATTTTTTATCTGTTGATATTTGCTAGAATCCATGATACCATGCATCTGAACAAGATGTCCAGGACCTCCAGCAAAAATAGACCCACAACATTAAAGATCCAGTGGTATTTTTAACCGTGGGCATGGGGTACTTTTTATCCCTGTTTGTACCAAACACATCTGGTGGATTTGCTGCCAAAAAGCTCTTTTTATAGTTTCATCTGACCATTGAACCAGGTCCCTTTTGAAGTTCCAATCGTATCTGACAACTGAATATGCTGGAGTTTGTTTCTAGCTATTTTCTTACAGTCACTTTCTCTTTTGTGAAGCTCAACAATCTTTTGCTGCACATCAGAACTGTATTCTTTGGTTTTACTCATTGTGATGAATGATTAAGGGATTTTGGCCTCTGTGTTCCCTCATATTTATACTCCTGTGGAACAAGATGTCATAGCTAGACAATTTCATGTTCCTAGTCACCCTGGTGTGCTATTTTTTTTTTTTTTTTTAAATATTAATGGGAATATACTTCAAAGTTATTTTACTCATAAAATATTCTAGGGGTACCAATAACTGTGGCCAATTTTTGCTAATTTTTTGAATGATAGATCAGAAGGATAAACAATGCAGATTTATTTTTACAGCCATCTTTGATCATATTTACCAGGGGTGCTAATAATTCTGACCACCACTGTATATCGTAAATTGTATAATAAAATATATCTAAACTACGACATATGCTCTCATGCGTTTATGACCTCAAGGCTAGATTATTGTAATGCTCTACTGGGTGGTTGACCTGCTTGCTTAATAAATAAACTCCAGCTGGTCCAAAACGCAGCAGCTCAAGTTCTTTCTAGAACCAGGAAGTATGACCACATTAGCCCTGTTCTGTCAACACTGCATTGGCTCCCTATTAAACATTGCATACATTTTAAAATCTTGTTTATTACTTACAAAGCACTAAATGGTTTAGCGCCCCAGTACTTGAGCAAGCTCTTAACGCATTATACTCCATCACATCTATTGCGGTCTCAAAACTCTGGCCAGTCTATAATACCTAGAATATCAAAGTCAACTGCAGGCAGTATATCCTTTTCCTATTTTGCACCTAAACTCTGGAACAGTCTTCCTAGCATTGTTCAGGAAGCAGACACACTCTAGCAGTCAGATTCAATCTAGACTAAAAACGCATCTCTTTACTATGGCATACACATAGAACATTATCAATTTCTATTTTTCAAATCATTTAAATGATTGTTTTAGGCTGCATTAACTAGGCCAGCTGGAACCAGGAACACTTCCCATAACACCTGATGTACTCGTTATATCATAAGAAGAATGGCATCTATGCTAATATTAGTCTCTCTGTTTATCCCGAGGTTTACTGTTGTCAGCCGGATGCAGACCGTGTCCAGATCAGATGGTGGACCTGTGCCTAGACACGACTAACGCATCCCTGAAGTGTCTGCAGAGACCGTGTCAATTGAACTCTCCCCTGTGACGGCCTCATCGACACGACATCCTCAGCAAACCGTCTCCTGTGTGATGACTCTGATCTTCAATCTATCCTGAATGTTCCGATCTAATCTGACTTCTGATTTGTAATGTTTGCCTGAATCATAATCATACACTGTTTGTTCGTTGGCCAGAGGAGAACTGGTTTCTCTCAAGGTTTTTTTCTCCATTATGTCACCTGATGGAGTTTTGGTTCCTTGCCACCATTGCCACTAAATATTCAACTATATTACTGATCTGCCTACATTGATACTATATGATAACTGAACTGAGCTGGATGACATCACTGTTTTCTCCAGAGCGGCTGTACAGCCGAATCAAAATTCTGTTGCATTATTTTCCTGTTAACACTGTGAAGCTGCTTTGAAATGATCTGTATTGTAAAAAGAGGTATATAAATAAAGTTGACGACGAATAAAAGTCTTAAAGCCCCTGTAGTCAATAATTTTATCCTTTAAAACTCCTCTTTGATCACCAAAATGACATATTTCAAAGTTTTATTATAATAGCTTGAATGTAACTCTATGCCCTTGCTTCATTTAGAATATGCGGATCTATGAATATGTAAATGAGCCCGCCTCCACTCACTCATACAGGCTTGTGTACAAGCCTATGTACCAGAATGGTAATGCGTTTAATGTATCATTCTCTACAACGTCGGACACATAACGGTAACTAATATGATTAGCCTTTGGCTTGACTATGTTATGAAACAGCTAATAATGTGTTTATAATGTTACACAAACCATGTTCCTGTTTGCCATCTCAGAGTCAGGCAGCTTCCTTCTAAAAGTCAGCATCCTCAGAAACGCATTGGACATCATAGAATGTCAATGGAGAAAGGCATATAGTTCATCATAACATGGTAATATACATCATATATATAATTCACCCACTATATTGCTAAATGTACCCAATTTTTCATATCACCAGAAAAATATACCGGTATATCCTGGCTTCTTTTGAGACTCGCCTGCTTCAGAAAATAGTTAATGATATGCTAAAGCCTGCCCGCACATTGACGTGATTGTTTGTGACGTAAGAAACACAGTGATTTCAAACCACATTGAGACTTTTTTCACTGCAGTTTAAAGGAGAAAATTCTCAGCAATGGTGCTGACTTATGAATTTGCACATGGTTTGTCTTAAAGCATATAAAAAACACCACGCAGACATATAAACAACATTAAAAAACTTCATTTTCACCACAGTGGGTCTTTAATTATCATTTCAAAAGGTCTTAAATTTGGGGACCTAAAGGAGCATATTATATGGCTTAATGTGCTTATTAAAATGATTAAATTAAATAAATGCTGCACAATGCAATGTAAAAATGGCTATGTAAAGTCTTTCTACAGGCTCGCCATTTCAGAGCAGTTCACAATCAGTGAATATCGCTATGCCAAGTGATTGATTATGATCTACTGATAATGATTTTGACAATATGCTGTTTAATATCATACCTGTAAACCCTTTTGTTCTGTCATTTAAATAGACCATACATGTGATTTAATATTTATTTTATTTGTGTAGATCTTAAAAACGTTAAATTTAATTTAAACCCTTGCAGACAGCCTGTGAACAGCACAGATCCTCTTCTTTAGCTTTTTATTATCATCCAAAGATTCAGAAGGTTTCACCTGACTTGTTACACTCTATCCAGGCATTTGAAAGGCTTTTTATTCCTGCCCCTGTTTAAGTGTATTCATCAACAAGACACCAAAGGCTTGGACACATGTGGAGAAATTGCATCATACAGTAAATTGGCAAGGGAGCTAAAGGCGGGGTCTAGGTGCCAGACAGAACTGTAATTCACCATCTACTCCTGTAATAGGCTTTTCACTTTTTCCATTTGTTCCAAACAGTCCATGCTGCAATAAAACTCTTCGTTTGCGCACAGCCGTGCCCAGCCGTATCTGCCCGGCAACAATGAGCAGTTGTGACAAATTCCACGATTCAGTCAAGCTTTAAGAAAAATAACAAAGCCACTTTAAACTCTATTAGGTCTATTGTCTTCACCTGCTGAAGCAAACAAAAGCTCCCAGTGTCTCAGTGACCTCCTTCATCTTGCCAAATTAGAGCATCACACCAATATGTGAAACTAATCCCAAATTCATAAGATTAAAGAAGTTTGCCTGTAATGCTGGCAAAGAATAATCTACTCCAACATTTCATCTTATTTTTCGTGTATGGAGATATGCAGATGAGTCCATTTGCATAATCTTCCCAGAAAATGAAAAACAGATAATCAAATACCATCACATCCTATTTATATTCAATTAGCTGTTATTTATGCAAAGTCATGCCGTCAAAGGAATTCGTAATTGCTGAAGAATAACGAGTGGACTGTTGTAAGGGCTTTCCAATGAGAGGGATCATGAAGGTGTCTCGGATCCTGTATAGCTATCATGTTTGAAAGATGATCCATGTTTTCTGCCTTTAAATCTCTCATTATCCATGAATTATAGGTAAGGACGCCAGGCTTTTCTTATGACACAATATGGCAGAGCAGCTACAGAATCCAACAAAAAAGCTAAGCTACTACCAGAAAATGAATGGATCATGTTTTTGGGTCATATTTGAATTAACCTTTTTGATTAGTTTAATGCTAAGTATCATATGTTGCCAGAGGCTGGTCGTTTAAATGGCTCCCATATTCCTTCTTTATCTCATTTACATCAAGCTCTCATGTAAGGTGAATCTGCTGTGCGGAGACTCTAAAGTACATGTTTAAATCTGACAGTTTCTATGTGAATCGACCCTTCTTATTGCTTGACAGTGTCATCTAGACTGACCTCTTCATGCTTCTGCTGTTGGTTCTCTCTTGGTAATTCCCCATAATGAGCTTCGGGGCTGAGATGGTAGTGACCTGGTCCAGATGTAGCTCTGACCAGGCTCGGGCAGCCCAGCAGCCTGGTCTGGAGAGTGCATATTAATGTACATCTGTTACAATGCTCCCCCTTTGGAAAGGTTTCATTTAGCATAGTCTGACCACCATAGGCATTTTAATTTCTCTCTAAAATGGATACGACTTCGAAATTAAAATAAAACTGTCAGAACAAATTCTAATCCAGGTTTTTTTTCTGGATTATCGTAAACATTTTAGTAAATAATGAATTTCCAATTGTTGTGTTGACTTCCGTGACATAGCAAGAATGCTATAGCGATACGTTTTTTAGTTGCAGCATGAATATTTTAAAATGCCTGTATTGAGGCGATATTCAATATTCATGCATCTCATCTGTGTATCTACAGTATGATTTACTTTGCTCATTGTTCTTGGCACAGCATTATATCTAGGTTAATTAGGGTTTTGAAGTTAGCTGTAAGCCACTGATGAGGTTTGAATACATCCTGAGACCTTTAAGGCCCAAACCTGTGGGATGGTAGCTTAGGGAAACACTGTACTATAAATGTGGGAAGTAATTCCATTCCTTTTCTCACTCGACTTTCCATCAGTTTCTTTTCAAAATCCTCTTAAGAAAGGTTTTTCGAAAATATCATCAACTTCAAACAAACATTTCACTTTTAATCACTGTATTTTTCCTTTACACAATGCACTCTGGCATCGTGGGCCCTTGAAGCTGTTCTTTTTTGAGCGTCAGTTGGGAATCGCTCCCTAGTGGCCTGTGAGCTTACACCAAAGCTCCCTTTTTTTCTTTTTTTCAAACTGAGCTTTGAGAAAAGGAAAAGAATCCTCTCAAAGGAAAATTGGCTAGAATGAGAATTGTGAAACTGCTCACTTTGACACACACCTGACCAGAATGTAAACCTTTGTGCACAAATATACTGTATGTGTGTGTGTGTGTGTGTGTGTCTTTATAAACCTGCTATTGTTCATTATTAATTCACATTTGTTCATAACACATAAGCTAATGCTAATTTATACTACTTGAAATGTTAAATATTTTAGCATACAGAAATTAATAGCAAGTCACATTAGTTAACATGAATTTACAATGAAAAATGTATTAATCTTAGTTAATGTTAATTTAAACCTTTACTAATGCATTATTAAAAGGTATACTGTGTAACTTTTGTTCATTTTGAACCCAAAAAAGTTGCTTAGTGTACCTTTAAAATCAAACATTGTAACTGCTGATATTATTTACTGGACCAACAGTGTCAGCTGTCAACAGTCAACAGTGAACAGCTGTATTAATAAAGATTATTAAATATCCTAAGATTTGCTCATTGTTAGTTAATGTTAAGTAATACATTAACTCAAGTTAACTTGTTGCAAAATACTACTATAAATACTGTAAAATTATTTGAGTTCATGTTAGCTATATTGCACTAATAAATGTTAACTTGTAGAACTTTATTGTAAAGTGTTTTATAGAAAGTTTTCTATTAATTGTTAATTGTATTTTTTTAACAATCTTGTATTGATTATTAAAGATCAGTCTTTTAAACTATGCATTTTCATTAGATGTGTGAATTTATTTAGCTTATTTTAGTGCATCTCCCATTCTTTCCAAGTCAGTGGGAATAGTGCAATATACAGGTTCAAGTTAATGAAGTGAAATCACAAAATGGTGACCAAATGCTGCTAGATTTATTTGATGATGATGATGATAATAATAATATGCTACATAATACGTTGTATTATATTTATTATTATTTAAAAAAAAATACTTACCCCAATACAACACTTTTTTGTATACAATACTAAGTATACAATATACATTGTATTATTTATTATTATTATTATTATTATTATTATTATTATTATTGTTTTTATTTATTAAACCACACAGTTAATATTATATATACATATATTACGTTAATATACGTATAGCTCTTTAAAATGTTGGGTTTAGATTTTTAAATAAGCCTCTCTTTATTATTACGATGTAATTTCAGTTTTTAATCCTCTTTTAAACTAAGGCTAGAGGTGGTGAACATTATTTTAAAATCCAAATGTCATTGTGTGTGATATTATAATTGTGCTGCTTCCTGATCCGTGTGTAGCTGACCTTAGGTGGTCTGCACTAGATGAGTTCTCACCAACCTGACTATTCCACCAAGGAAATAATAACTTCTGAAGTATTAATCCTTAAATTTGACAACACCACAAATATGAAAAGTAACTACAAGACCTGACTCCAGACATGACTCAACATCAACTAGCTGTTATTTCTTAAAGCACCTATAAGGACCAGCAGACATGGGGTGGGTTGCAATTACTCTCACTCTGTGCTTTCACACTGGAAGAAAAAAACAAAAAAAACAAGTGGTTAATTGATATGTTGATGAGTCAAAATGCAAGGATAAATCCCTAACTAAACAATGTTCCAATAATTCATTTACATTATACTGGAACAAGCTAGTTATAATAACAGTAGCTTATCATTTAAAGGGCCCATATCCATTAAATTGTTTTGCCCTTCAGTCCATTTATGGTGTTGATCAAGGTTTCTTGCACCACAAACAGTCATAATTTGTTACAAGCTGTTTATGTGCTACTTTGAATGTGAAATAGGCATCAACACCTGCTTACAGGTTGTTGTTTTGTCTCATCCTTTTCTATAACTGTTGCAAAACCAAGCCTGCACATTGTGACAGGATGCTGCACAAGCTGTAAAGTCAAACAGAAATTATTGTAAACATTGTAAAAAATAAACTTAACTCATTTTAAACTTCATTTACTGACCTTGACTGGCATGCCAAGTTGTTAATATTATTAACGCTATAGAGTGCTGCAGGGATGATGTCAAAACCCGGAAGTCTAATTCGCCATTGGTTCCCTCAAGATTGTCCTACGGGGTTTTGTAATGGGTATTTTCAATTTATAAATGAAATAAGGTGTGTAGTAAATATAACTTTATGATACTTGAACGTTTTGCATTTTCAATATACACTCTCATTAAAAAAAGGTACAGAGCTGTCACGGTTATCCGGACTCATTAGTTTCACTCTCATGGACTTTCAGTTTGTTTTCATAAGTCACATGTTTCTTTGTCTTTGTTTCCCATCACTCATCTGTTCCTATAGACTAATCATTATAACAGCTGTTCTTGAGGGAACCACTGGCGAATTATTCTTCAGGGCTTTGACGTCATCCGATGTATCAATAAATGGTCTTGGTGGATATTAAATTTGGTTCAGGTACAGGTTATTACTTTATATAGGGCAAAAAAAAAAAAAAAAAAAAAAAAAAAAAAATTCAAAATCTGCACACATGCTTATATGCATGATTCACATTACCATGTGTATTGTATGTAGTTCTTCATCTTTTAGACATCATGATTTAGTTGTGTTGGAATGTGCAAATAAAAATGTCTTTAGAGTAAATAGAACAATGCCGGCTTCACGGTCTAAGGATAATGATGGATATTTAACCATGCAAATACAAGTTATAAGGATTATGCAAAAACAGATTAACATTTTGAAATGTAGAAGCCTCTTTCTGTCTCTCTCTCACTCGCTCTTCTTTCTCTTTCCCGTTCTTGGTATGTCCACGCCTGGAAATTCAATTAACAATAGAAATGTTTTGAGAGATGGATTAAAAAAAGTATTGCCTTGAGCAAGCAGGGATAAACTCTTAACCTCTGAGACAGTTTAAATGGTGACCTAACACAAAGGTTGAAATTATGATTTATGGATTGGGAGATATTATTCTTTGTTCTTCTCACAGTGGTGGTGGGGGTGGGTGGGGGTGATAACGGGAATGTACAATAGCAAGATTAGCCCAGCGATTGGAGTCATTCCTAAGACGCACACTTGTGAAATCTCTCTGTGTCTGTGATGCAGCTCTCTGTTGTAACAACAGGGCCTTGATAATGCCATTGCTCACGGTTCATGACCAGAAAAAGATAAGAGAAATGAGTTTCTGTAAGCCTGCTACAGGCTTAACCTCTGACACTTATTTCATATCAGGCCCTACAAAACCTTTCCCTCCAGTCTGGCCTGGTTCTCTAAACGCCACCTAAGCACAATCTGCCACAGGTATTTAAATGCTTCATGTTTGCTCCATGCCACAGTTTGCAAGTTATCGTACATCTCCTTGACCTTAAAAAGGAAAACGTATAGGGATAAGCAAACCAGCTACCAGCAATAAAAAGAAACATACCTCTGAGTGGAGGCTTTTTTCAGGTACTTTAAGTGAATTAGGTGTAGCGGCTCAGGGCATTGTCTTTCATATAGCTATAGCTAAAATTGTTGGAGACAAAACTCATGTAGTTTATCTCGCTGCCTGTTTTTCCACCGATCCGTCCTTTTGTCATTTCCCCTTAAGGACTTGTTGTCAGAGATGTAATGGTGTAGAAAATCATTGATATTAGAGAAGCATCTCCTAGAAATCCTTGACTCTGGTGAAGCTAGATCCCGCATCAGATTTAACACGCCCTAGAACGTTAATGGACAAATGCATTATTCAGATAAGTTGAGCGGGAAAAACATAACTAGATTGAAGTAATTTGCAAACCATCAATTGTGGATCAAACTGAGTCTGTTTTCTTTGGGTGTTTTTTTTTATTTTTCCCACTAGGGCACTCTAATGGCTAACCATAGTTGACATCTGATTAGCAAACAACAGCATGCAGGCTCAATTTTTTCCACCAAACATCATTTCAGGCACATAATTTTCAAAGTAAGCTAGTTGCCTCTATATTGAGTAAATATGACCACCCAAATTGAATCTGACAAAGCAACATTATAATCCATCACAGCTTATTAGAAATTTCACATTTTGGAATTAAGGACTAATAAGCAGACAATGAAGCTTTCACAGAGATGGATGAGGCCTCGGAATAAACAGGAAATGACCGTAATAAAAACACAGACTATCAATGTTCCCTTCAGCACTAGGGCAAAAATGTTATTCCATACATCTAGTTTTTTTCAAATATAATAAAATAAATTGACATCAAATCATCATCATCAAAAAATAATACAAATAGAAGCTTTTTCAATGGTATTGTAATGTGAACTCACAATGATAGCTTGTAATAGGCTAATACTTTAATCCTGTGTCACCTTGACTCAAAGTAATGTAATGACTTTTGAATGTTGACAATGTTGATGGTTCTATATTATCTCTGAAAGACATGCCATGCAACACCACAGTTTCCTAAAACATGTACAGTTGAAACTGAAGTAGAAAAAGATTGTAGTTAATAATATTAATATTATAAAGCCATAATATGTCATTTTCACAGCCACACTTTATATTAGGTGGCCTTAACTACTATGTACTTACATCACAAAATAAATACAATGTACTTATTGTGTTCATATTGTAATCCAACACACTTTTGCTGATATTGAGGTGGGATACGGGTACAGTTAGGGACATGTGTGGTGGTATGGGTAAGTTTAAGGGTAGTGTTCGGTGTAAGGGAAGTGTCAACAGTGTAATTATAAATGTAACTACAGAAATTAATTACAGATGTAATTACATGTAGGTAATTTAAAAAATGTAAGTGCAATGTAAAAATATGAATGTACACAAGAAGTGCATTGTATCAAATGATTAATACATAGTACATAGTAGTTAAGGACACCTAATATAAAGTGAGCCCATTTTAACTGTATATTGCGTTGGCTTGCATATGATATGAAATAAAAACATGCAGTCATTTGTGTTTTCAGAAAACCTGAGATGTAGTCTACTATTAATGGTACATTGGTGCATTACAATAGCAGAATAATGATTGAATCAATACTGACAAACACAAGTTCAAATCGACGATATAGTCTCATTATCATTTCTTGAAGAGTTATGATCACAGAGAAATGTTCTACCTGTGCAATTCATGTCCACATATCTGGCTATTTTAAAGATTGTCTTGTTATTAATTAACTCAGAGCCATGTTGTTTGAGATTTCCCCAGGTTGCAATAGCTCTGGCTTTCACAGCACGTATGGTAGTAACAGAGAAGAAGAGAAATGACTCACAAAGGCTTGCAGCGCAGGTCCCTTGGACAACATTACATGTCTGTAAGAGGCATTTGTCAGAAGCCAACCTATTTCTTCTCACCTGCCACAGTCATTGGCTGTGTGTGTTCCAAAAAGTGATCAATGTAGCCTACATCTACCAGCAAGAAGAATTTCATAGACTACACAGTCTCTTGATCCCTCTATTAAATATCAGGAGACCTCGGACAAGAAAAGAAGCTCATTTAGCATTTTAGATTAATGAAATTGCTCAAACTCAAATTAGCACATTTGATACTGTGCCAAGAACATTATCATTGTCTGACTTCTTCGAAAGTGTTACATTCATATTTCAGTGTCTGTCAATGAGCCGATTCTTTGTAAGAACATAAGAACCTTATTACAGATTCTGTAGTGCATATTTCCCAGGTCTTTGAGATTTACTACAAATAGATTTTTTGGTGACAGATCAGGCTCTGCTCGGATGGATGGATCAGATGTATTTATCTTTTGCTGTGGGCTGATGGTGGTGATAATGAGAGATGTTGGGCTGACCGCTAAGCTGGGATGTAGAGCATTATTTATCCTATTGATCCAGTAGAAAAGATAACACCTCAAATCCTCGACTGCTTGATTAAATGAATGATTAGAGTAAGGGCTCTGAGGACATGGAATAGCAAATTATGTTTTTAAAAGACAACAATAGCGCAACACAACCAGTCTCAGTGCAGAGGGACATCAAGCTGTCATACATTATCATACGTTTAAAGTCTGAAACGTACACGTAAATGCTGAAGATTGCGATGGAAAATTGAGATTAAGAGCCACTTTTGATGCCTATAAAATTTGATAAATTCATCTCATCCTCGCGCATCTGTTTTAAGATGACAACCAGGTAATTTGTGTGGAATCCCATTGTCTTTTTTTCATGTCCTGTTTTTTTTTTTTTTTTTTTTTACCACTTTGTATTTGAAGTCATAAATAAGTTTTTGTTTGGGACCATCTTGGATGTTTAGGGATTTCTTGTTTATAGGGGAACCTGACAATTTATTCTAGACAGCTGCACCTCTGACAGGCTATCATTAGCTCCAAATTCTTGGGAGATGTTTTGTTCCCTAAAGACTGAGACAGATTGCAGAAAATCTAGAAATTACACGATATAATTAAGGTTTATCTTTCAAAAAAGAAAAGCGTCACTGTGTCAAGCTTTTTCAACTCTCCCGTTGATGCCCATCATCGTCATGTATTTTTTGATGCATCTTTAACTAATTACAGCATTTCTTAGTTTATCATCTGGTTTACTCGATTTCAAACGTGAGATCCTAAAAATGGATCATCAAACATAAAATGCAAGTTCTGTGCCGTAATTTGTGTGTAGCCTATAGTAAAACCATCTTAAAACCATTCTTCACATAAAGGAAAAAAAAAAAAAAAACTTGTCTAAAAAAGACAAAGCAGGTCTTACAGCAGGCTTGACTAGATACTTAGTAAACCTATGATAGTTGCATTTGACTACCTTCTAAACTTTTTTGCAGAGCAGTGTTTGTCATTTTTGAGTTCTTAATGGATTCTGCAGATGTCCTAATGACGAGACTCTTAATGTGGTAATTATCATTCATTGATATCCAAGTCCAATTACATTCTATAAAGAATTTTTCTCCCTTGATTCCCACAGTCATTTGAGAAGAAACTTACTTAAACCATTGGGGCAGGTGGTAGACCTGACAGTCTTTGAACAAAAGAAGCTCAGTAACAAAACAGACAGTGAGAGAGGAAAAACTGCCATTATTATCACAGATGATGGCTTTGTAGTTTTCTAACTATGTCAGAGAGGGAGAAGGTACATCCACGCATTATAAAGACAGGCGATCTGGAGAGAGACAGGAAAACAAAAGAAAGTTTTGTTTGACCTATTATCAGTCTTCTTTTCAGATTTACAGACTTTTTGTTTATTTTTATTAATATTATATATTTTTCTGTAGTTTCTTGGACCTCTTATTAGCATTTTTGGTGCTTTTATAATTTTTTTTTTTTTTTAATAATAAGCGAGCAATACATGTGTAAGTATCCAAGTATTGTGGAGTGATTATATACTCTACAGTATAATGCAATTTAACTTAATGTCTTTTAATGTCTACATACAATCAAATGCATTTGTTCTGTCTACCAAATATGAAGAAAAAGCATGTTACAGAGGGGTATAAGAGAACAGGATGAGCCAGACCTTAGCAAGGCTTTCCTTCTAACCTTTAAATTAAATTTGAAAGAAGCTCTCACAAGACTCCTGGTCTGGGGAGTACACTCAGGTGAAAGAGAGACCATTAGCACTAGGACTGTGGGGATGAGAACATGTAAGAAAGTCCAGAGATCTCTGTCTGCAGGTTTGGGACCTTTAAAGCAATCTAGCAGGGGAATAATGATGAGGAATATCCCCTCAAATCTTTTTGCCAAAAACCCCAGGGACACTGCAGGGCGCTTTGAAAATATCTTTAAGCAGATGGCAATAGATCTATTAACCTCATTATATTTTGAAGTATTGGTATTTAAAAGCTGGAATTTACAAGTCAGGCAAAATTGTTAGCATATGCCATATTATATACTTCCTTGTTTACAGTGAAACACAGCAAGTTTGTTTCCATATGTTATTTTATTACAGCATTATTTTCAGTGTTGTAGAAGCATTTTAGCGTGTTTTAGACACCCCTGGCAAGACAGTCTCAGTAATTGAGAATGACATATACAATCATCTCATGTTCCCTGTCAATCCCCAGCAGTGATTTATTCACTGAAGATATGATGGGCCTGAAAAAGACTGATCTGCTATTTTGCAGTGAAATCATGCTGTCATGGAAATGACAGAGTAAGAGAACAGGGGAGAGAAAGGGACAGGGGAATAGACAGATTGCACAAAGGAAAGTGAGAAGGAAATGGGAAATGCTGTTTTGACAAATAAATAAATATATACTAATTAGAAGAGATGTAAAGTACTTGAGTAAAATTGCTGCAGCATTAGGGGGGAGCGAGGCTAGTCGTCACTTTTCACTCTAGGAAATATTTATCAGGAAATATTTGTTTGTGACTTTTGTAGAGACACAAACCTTGTGGCTTTGCATCACTGACCAAGTTTAGCAGATCGCAAAGTTTCTGATTCTTCAATTCTGAAGAGTGCCTTGGGACCGCAGGGACTCTAAGATGATCCTTTTTCCCGCCCGTACTTTCCTATTTGGATGGCTAAATGAAGCTGTCGCGCTCAACTAAGACATCATGTGGAGAACCGTCAGGCCGACAGGAGCATAAACCTCACTCCTGGTTCACACAGCAACTCACTTTTCACTTCTCTCTCTGATAATCCTCTTATGGGAACTGCATTGACTTGACGCAATTGTGAGTCAGACAAGGAAGTGTTTTTTTTGTTTTGTTTTTTGTCTAATTGACAGATTTTTTTCTCATCTCTTGCTTTTAATTGGCTAAGAAATCAAATTTACTGCTGAACAATAACCTATAATTTGCATTCTATCATTTTTACCCTTATATTTTCCTAATGACAATTTTATGATTACTACAAACACTTGTACAAACCCGATTCCCAAAAAGTTGGGACACTATACAAATTGTGACTAAAAACAGAATGCAATGATGTGGAAGTTTCAAATTTCAATATTTTATTCAGAATACAACATAGATGACATATCAAATGTTTAAACTGAGAAAATGTATCATTTTAAGGGAAAAATAAGTTGATTTTAAATTTCATGGCATCAACACATCTCAAAAAAGTTGGGACAAGGCCATGTTTCCCACTGTGTGGCATCCCCTCTTCTTTTTATAACAGTCTGCAAACGTCTGGGGACTGAGGAGACAAGTTGCTCAAGTTTAGGAATAGGAATGTTGTCCCATTCTTGTCTAATACAGGCTTCTAGTTGCTCAACTGTCTTAGGTCTTCTTTGTCGCATCTTCCTCTTTATGATGCTCCAAATGTTTTCTATGGGTGAAAGATCTGGACTGCAGGCTGGCCATTTCCGTACCCGGATCCTTCTTCTACGCAGCCATGATGTTGTAATTGATGCAGTATGTGGTCTGGCATTGTCATGTTGGAAAATGCAAGGTCTTCCCTGAAAGAGATGACGTCTGGATGGGAGCATATGTTGTTCTAGACCTTGGATATACCTTTCAGCATTGATGGTGCCTTTCCAGATGTGTAAGCTGTCCATGCCACATGCACTCATGCAACCCCATACCATCAGAGATGCAGGCTTCTGAACTGAGCGCTGAGAACAACTTGGGTTGTCCTTGTCCTCTTTAGTCCGGATGACATGGCGTCCCAGTTTTCCAAAAAGAACTTCAAATTTTGATTCGTCTGACCACAGAAAAGTTTTCCACTTCCACAGTCCATTTTAAATGAGCCTTGGCCCAGAGAAAACGCCTGCGCTTCTGGATCATGTTTAGATATGGCTTCTTTTTTGACCTATAGAGTTTTAGCCGGCAACGGCGAATGGCATGGTGGATTGTGTTCACCGACAATGTTTTCTGGAAGTATTCCTGAGCCCATGTTGTGATTTCCATTACAGTAGCATTCCTGTATGTGATGCAGTGCCGTCTAAGGGCCCGAAGATCACGGGCATCCAGTATGGTTTTTTGGCCTTGACCCTTATGCACAGAGATTGTTCCAGATTCTCTGAATCTTTGGATGATATTATGCCCTGTAGATGATGATAACTTCAAACTCTTTGTAATTTTTCTCTGAGAAACTCCTTTCTGATATTGCTCCACTATTTTTGGGGGAGCATTGGGGGAATTGGTGATCCTCTGCCCATCTTGACTTCTGAGAGACACTGCCACTCTGAGAGGCTCTTTTTATACCCAATCATGTTGCTAATTGACATAATAAGTTGCAAATTGGTCCTCCAGCTGTTCCTTATATGTACATTTAACTTTTCCGGCCTCTTATTGCTACCTGTCCCAACCTTTTTGGAATGTGTAGCTCTCATGAAATCCAAAATGAGCCAATATTTGGCATGACATTTCAAAATGTCTGACTTTCAACATTTGATATGTTATCTATATTCTATTGTGAATAAAATATAAGTTTATGAGATTTGTAAATTAGTGCATTCCTTTTTTATTCACAATTTATACAGTGTCCCAACTTTTTGGAATTGGGTTTGTACTTTAAGTCATTTGGAATGGGGTTGGGGGGTGTGCAGTCATGTAATACCAGTGTTCTTTTTTTTTCTTTTCTTTTCTTTTTCTATACTGTAATAAAAGCTATGTCAATTAGCACTACATTATTCATATACTGTTAGGAAAATATCCCAAAATGGCAAAACACATAAACCATATTGTCTTCACATTTCATCTGTAAAAACATTTTATTCAGCTGCAGTTATAGCTGGATATCTTTGTCCTCATAGGGGATTTCATAAATTGTCATTAGTCCATTTAGGATTCTGGCTTCAAGTATGAATGAAACCTACATTACATGAGAGTGTTATTGCTCCATAATGCTTGTATCACTTTGAATAAGAATACAACATCAGGACATGCATAGAATAGGCTATATTGTCTCTTTGAATTTAGAAAATCTAGATTTATTCACACCGGCCCATGAAAACCACCACACAATTGTCCACATTTTTTTTTTAATAAGTTTTATTAAAAGTAAATTCTACAAATTCATACTTTCCATATAATTTCTCGTAACACTTTACACCTCTGCTCATTAGGTTTGGTGGCAATGCCAGAAACATTTATTTTTAAAAATAAAACTGACCCTCTGAGCCATTTAAATGAGACCCATCCTTTTGTTCCGAGATTGAGACTTGATTATGTGAGGTGTGTTACCGGGTGGCAGCAGTTTCATTTTTATGAAGGCAACACATTTTGTGACTCTTCAATGCCTTTTGTCACATGCCATTAGTCACTTTGAAAGACACCCAGGTAATGGAGTGCTCCCAATTTTTTTTCTATACTTCTTTTTTTTTTTTCTGTCGCTACCCAGCTCAGGAGAATTTATCTGTGATTGATGGTGGATCACTCCAAACTGCTTGACAGAACTTTCCATTTAGGCTAAGGAAATTGCTCTTTTCCTTCCACATGCTCCATCTTGAACTGAATGCTTGGACTGTTCACAATGCTGCTGAGTCCAGCAATAAAATAATGCTTGATATTGTTTTACATTAGAAGCCAATTAACTTTTCAATTTTTTTTTTCTTTACTGAGAAAAACACAATTATGCTTTTATTTTAATAAAGGCAGCACTTTACAATCCCATGGTTGTATTACATGGCATCATGCATTTATTTGTCAAAAGTTGTAAACTTTTAATGCTTTAGTCGTGAATCGATTTCAGTCTTGGCTCATATTCAGACTGAATTGTTGCAAAAGCAAAACATTTTTTCTAGTTATACTGTTTGGTACTCTGTGGTACAGTATGATAACTGTTTGGCATTGCAAGGTCATGTTTCACCATGTACTAAAGAATAAAGATATCAAATCAAATCGTTTCATGGCATTGTGAATGGCCTTTTTTCCACTGAAGTGTAGGCAATGATTTTGTGTGTGTGTGTGTGTGTGTGTATACAATTAGATTGAGAGGTTCTTTGTAGGCTTATATTAGGGATATGCACAGTGACTATTTTCATTACCGTTTAAACGGAAATTTTGCAACCGACTAGCCAGTCTGTATATGCGATCCATTTAAAATAGACTACTTAATCAATAAACAGTCAAATCCCATACTTAACGCTGCTAAAATAGGTCAGATACATGTGATGTGCTTAATGATTATTGTATATTAAGCTTGTGTTAATTCGAATCAATAGGCAGTGCAGTACCAATAAGTTCAAACTCAAAAGCCTATTATAAACAGTTTTCCTCAGTCAGCATGTTAAGGTAAAATTAAACATTTCAAAGTAATTTAAGTGTAATCGGCCAGTGTCTGTTGTCCCGTTTCCACCGTAACGGCACTGGATCTCGAGCCGAAGCTTGTATCATGTTCAGCATACTTATAACATCAGACCGCTGCCCTGTTGTGACTGATTCCATAACCTGTCCATAAACAATCTGTGTACAGTTCTGAGCACTAGCGTAGCTACGGGTGGGCCTGGGTGGGATAGCTTGCCCATCCTGTCAGATTCAGGGAAATAAAAAATAAATAAAAAAAATAATAATAATAATACTATTTTCTAACGTTTAACAATTCAATAATTATTTTAAATGTTAATTATTTTGTCCTTCATTAGAACTCTATTCTAATATTAATAAAAGTATGCTAATTTGTTTCTTCAGTTACATCACGCCAATAGTAATGTTATGTTCTTCTTCGCGGCAATATCCGGATTTGATTCCAACTAGCAGCACCCTTTTTGGTTATTAAACAAATGGCTAAACTGCCATTTATGACACATTTAAGAAAGAAACACGTCTTGACAAAGATGACAGGATTCCATGACACTTTTGTCGTTTAAAAGTGAACTAACAGAATATGATGATATGATCAACATCTTCAATTCAAAACCCAGCCAACTCCGACTGGTTTAGAACAGACATCAGCCATACAAGGTGAGCTATGGGAGGTTTTTAGTCTGGCCCGCTGTGGCATGGCTACTAAGTGGTTTTCTGAAATGTACATAAGCCACATGTACTGTATTAGCAAATGGCAGGTTGTGGGTACAGGACTCAGACATTGTGATTTCTATTTGTGATATAGTTATCAGGACTCGAGTTGGATATTTCGTTTCTGCGACTATTAGTAGCACTAGCGGAATTAAAAAAAAAAAATAAAGCGACCTTGCAAACGGTCCTTCCGTGCATTGCGCTCAAACACAGCTCGTACAGGGGCTTGAGAAGGCATCAACATGTAGAAGTAGACTATATTAAAAGACACTAGACAATAAAAGATCCAACATATAATAAATACTTTTAGCTGTGTTGCTATGTTTCAATCTGATTTTTGGATTTTTGTTCCAAATTAAGGGGTAATGCGAATTATTCCGGTGGCCCACCCACACTATTTGAGACCCACCAATCAGCCACTTTCTGCCTATGCCACTGGTTCTGAGAACATATTTTAACATCCTAAGTATTTCTATTCTGTATTGTTTAGAAATTTCATCAGGCATTTACATCACGCTAAAAGACAGATGCAACACTTGTTTAGGTGACTCACATCGCGCCCCCATATGTCGTTTTGCATAAAATGAAACGATATACAGCACAATAGCAAATTTATAGATAAGATAAAATGTATACAAACCTGTATTTTACCAAAGACATGCAACAATTTGACATTGTTATGGCTGACTGTTTCCCATTGACTTCTGGGAGGATCCAAGCAGGCCTCTGTAGATGCATCATAGAAAGGAGCCTGGTTATATATGAGCTATATTTCCAGCAGTCAAAGGAATCATTTTCATACAACCCGTTTGGGATCCCCAACCTACTGCTAACTTTTTCTCTGAGCTTCCCTGAGGCTTTGTGTGCAAACTGAGAAAAACAGCACCATGATCAGCACCAAGAACGGATAGAATTTGCACTGCCAAAAAGAGAAAAAGAAAGAGAGCAGTGAAATAGGGAAGAGTAATTCCTGGAAGACATCACAAGGTTAAAATCAAAGTTCTCTGACAACTCTTATCCATCCTATACGAAAGCATGGCATTTAAGTACTTCTTCATTCATCCAAGTCACTATAGTATGTTGAGTAGAAGCTTATTCAAAAGTCTTTTACATTAATGTCGCCGCTCAGTTAATTGTAGTGTATGACTGCAGCAATGAATTGACTTTGTAAAGTATAATAAAATACTGGAGTATGCTTGAAACTTTGAAGTTGAAAAAAAAATGATTGCACAGAACTACTGAATTACATGTAATTTAAAAAATTAAAAATAAATTCACCCTAGCTTTTTATATAGGCTGCTAGTGTATTATACTATTTCCCATTTGCCAGAAGCCTTAAAGTATGTTGCATTCTTCAGAATTCTTCAGTTTTGGTTATTCAGCATTGCGCTCCTTCGAGGGGTAGACATGAAGACAGACCAAATGACTGACCTTTGCTTTGAAGCATGTAAAGTACTTACCAGGAATATCCAATGGATAGTGACACTTGCCTGAAGCCACCTTGAGGCTGTTTGGAACATGTATCATTCCAAAAGCTCTGAATTCCTCCAGAGACCAATGGGAGCTGTGACATGGGAAACAAATAGACCAAAGAGACAACGTCCTTGAGGTCCTGTGCACTTTTAACTATTTCATTTCACTTGCTGTGCGTTTCTTTGTCCTCTGCCGTTTGATCCCAAACACAATGTTCAGTGGTTCAGTGGTTACACAAAATATTGCATTGTATTCAGGTACAGGTAATTTACTTTCACAATACGGCCAGAGGCTAACTTTGAGCTGAAATATTGTGATCAATCTTGGTTTGCATTAAATTAAGTTGCACCATATTGGCTAGTAGGAGACAATAAGGACAAACAAAAATATAGGTGTGTTTTAATTTGCCACAGAGAGTAAACAATAGCTCTGAGCAGTGTATAAACAACAATTATTTTACATAGAAGGGCATAGAGGGGCACTAATTAAAGGCTATTAATCATTTACCACCCAATGGATCAACCAGGGCATTGGTTGCTGCTGGGTAGAAACACTTAACCCCCTTAAACAGAATTTTAATCGCTTAGAAACATATCTCCTTGAATATCCCTTGCATTGTAAATCATGGGTCAAGATGATCCAGAGTGTTGTTACTTTAAGCCCAGCTCATCTCATTGCATCAAGCCCTCTTCTTACCGCTCATATTATGCAAGTGTTCAATCCCTTATTAGCATCATGCAGTGATAACCTCCATTGTCATGGTTCAAAAGCTATTCCTGCAATTCAGCTGTTTCCCATAATCACTCCCCACTAGAGCTAATGCAGAACAAGCATCGAGCCTGATAATTATCTTATTCACCCTCCACATCTCCGGTGCCCTGAAAATGAAATGTCCTCTTGAAAAGACCTGCATCACATTTATTGGAACCCATTTCTCCCACAATATTACAGGTGGAAGAAATAAATGTGATAATTGTAATCTTTTCAAATACATTATTCATGTCATTTTTTTTAACCCATCTATTTCAGGTGGTGTGATATTCTTGTCAGAAACAAATTAGGCAATCACATTGTCAGGGCTCACTGACTTAGGGGCAGATACACACAGTTAGCGGGCTCAGGAGGAGGGATACGTATGGTGTTTGTGAGACTTGGTTTTTGTGTGTATAGTTTAACAGAAGCATACTAGTTTTTTTAATTATTATTTTATTTAATTCATTTTATTAAATTATTATTATTATTATTATTATTATTATTATTATTATTATTATTATTATTATTATTATTATCACTGTACAATAATCATTGCAATCAATTTGTTGCTAGAGACATTGCATTAACATGCTTACAAAAAATAAGCATACTTCAAAGTCATTTTATTAAGTATATAAGTCTATAAGTAAAGTTCAAGTATATTTTTAAGTATACTTTATGTAGTAAGTATACTAATAAGGGCTGCAACTAACGATTATTTTGATAATTGATTAGTTGGCCGATTATTGATTTATATATATATATATATATATATATATATATATATATATATATATATATATATATATATATATATATATATACACACACACACACACACCTAAAGGATTATTAGGAACACCATACTAATACTGTGATTGACCCTCTTTCGCCTTCAGAACTGCCTTAATTCTACGTGGCATTGATTCAACAAAGTGCTGAAAGCATTCTTTAGAAATGTTGGCCCATATTGATAGGATCTTGGATCTTGCAGTTGATGGAGATTTGTGGGATGCACATCCAGGGCACGAAGCTCCCGTTCCACCACATCCCAAAGATGCTCTATTGGGTTGAGATCTGGTGACTGTGGGGACCATTTTAGTACAGTGAACTCATTGTCATGTTCAAGAAACCAATTTGAAATGATTCGAGCTTTGTGACATGGTGCATTATCCTGCTGGAAGTAGCCATCAGAGAATGGGTACATGGTGGTCATAAAGGGATGGACAAGGTCAGAAACAATGCTCAGGTAGGCCGTGGCATTTAAACGATGCCCAATTGGCACTAAGGGGCCTAAAGTGTGCCAAGAAAACATCCCCCACACCATTACACCACCACCACCAGCCCGCACAGTGGTAACAAGGCATGATGGATCCATGTTCTCATTCTGTTTACGCCAAATTCTGACTCTACCATCTGAATGTCTCAACAGAAATCGAGACTCAACAGACCAGGCAACATTTCTCCAGTCTTCAACTGTCCAATTTTGGTGAGATTGTGCAAATTGTAGCCTCTTTTTCCTATTTGTAGTGGAGATGAGTGGTACCCGGTGGGGTCTTCTGCTGTTGTAGCCCATCCGCCTCAAGGTTGTGCGTGTTGTGGCTTCACAAATGCTTTGCTGCATACCTCGGTTGTAACGAGTGGTTATTTCAGTCAAAGTTGCTCTTCTATCAGCTTGAATCAGTCAGCCCATTCTCCTCTGACCTCTAGCATCAACAAGGCATTTTCGCCCACAGGACTGCCGCATACTGGATGTTTTTCCCTTTTCACACCATTCTTTGTAAACCCTAGAAATGGTTGTGCGTGAAAATCTGAGCAGATTGTGAAATACTCAGACCGGCCCGTCTGGCACCAACAACTATGCCACGCTCAAAATTGCAATATATATAAAACATTTTATTGTAGGCCATTGAGACCAAAAAAATAGGTTTCTCTTTCATATATATTTATCCATCTGTCTTTCATTTTAAAATGTGAGTTTTATTATTTAATTACAAACCCGATTCCAAAAAAGTTGGGACACTGTACAAATTGTGAATAAAAAAGTAATGCAATAATTTACAAATCTCATAAACTTATATTTTATTCAGAATAGAATATAGATAACATATCAAATGTTGAAAGTGAGACATTTTGAAATGTCATGTCAAATATTGGCTCATTTTGGATTTCATCAGAGCTACACATTCCAAAAAAGTTGGGACAGGTAACAATAAGAGGCCGGAAAAGTTAAATGTACATATAAGGAACAGCTGGAGGAACAATTTGCAACTTATTAGGTCAATTGGCAACATGATTGGGTATAAAAAGAGCCTCTCAGAGTGGCAGTGTCTCTCAGAATTCAAGGTGGGCAGAGGATCACCAGTTCCCCCAATGCTGCAGCCAAAAATAGTGGAGCAATATCAGAAAGGAGTTTCTCAGAGAAAAATTGCAAAGAGTTTGAAGTTATCGCCACCGTCCCATTCACCGTTGCCGGCTAAAAAAAAAAAGCCATATCTAAACATGATCCAGAAGTACAGGCGTTTTCTCTGGGCCAAGGCTCATTTAAAATGGACTGTGGCAAAGTGGAAAACTGTTCTGTGGTCAGACGAATCAAAATTTGAAGTTCTTTTTGGAAAACTGGGACGCCATGTCATCCGGACTAAAGAGGACAAGGACAACCCAAGTTGTTATCAGCGCTCAGTTCAGAAGCCTGCATCTCTGATGGTATGGGGTTGCATGAGTGCGTGTGGCATGGGCAGCTTACACATCTGGAAAGGCACCATCAATGCTGAAAGGTATATCCAAGCTCTAGAACAACATATGCTCCCATCCAGACGTCGTCTCTTTCAGGGAAGACCTTGCATTTTCCAACATGACAATGCCAGACCACATACTGCATCAATTACAACATCATGGCTGCGTAGAAGAAGGATCCGGGTACGGAAATGGCCAGCCTGCAGTCCAGATCTTTCACCCATAGAAAACATTTGGAGCATCATAAAGAGGAAGATGTGACAAAGAAGACCTAAGACAGTTGAGCAACAAGAAGCCTGTATTAGACAAGAATGGGACAACATTCCTATTCCTAAACTTGAGCAACTTGTCTCCTCAGTCCCCAGACGTTTGCAGACTGTTATAAAAAGAAGAGGGGATGCCACACAGTGGGAAACATGGCCTTGTCCCAACTTTTTGAGATGTGTTGATGTCATGAAATTTAAAATCAACTTATTTTTCCCTTAAAATGATACATTTTCTCAGTTTAAACATTTGATATGTCATCTATGTTGTATTCTGAATAAAATATTGAAATTTGAAACTTCCACATCATTGCATTCTGTTTTTAGTCACAATTTGTACAGTGTCCCAACTTTTTTGGAATCGGGTTTGTAAAATGTGAGTTTTATTATTTAATTAGAATAAATAATTAGCAGCCTAAATATAAAATATTTAAGGAAACTATCCCTTCAGTCATTTACCATAAATGGACAAGTAAGTGTGAAGCCTCTGTTCAGCTGGATTGTCATTGGCTGTGACTTTATCGCATAACTCGCTGTGATTGGACTATCTTTTAAACCATATAAAACGGCGCTTCATGTTACAAAGTATGCTTTGGTGCTATTATTACGTTAGTAATACATTAAGCTAACTATAAAGTGTCACTATGTTGTGAGAAATTACTCCTTTACTGAGAACCCAACCCTAAGCATTTCTGCACACTTCAATGAACTACAGCGCCATGTTTCCGATTGCATTGATACAATGACAGAGCTATATGGGTAATGTAGTTTAAAACGTTTAATAATGAAACAATAAATGTTAAGTAAATTACATCTTTAATGGACAACTGGATATCTTAATATGTTCATTGTGCAAACCTTTATGACATATATGAGGGGCAGTCTGAAATTTGATATTTTACTGTGAGCACTTCAAAAAAAAACTTTTGTCAGCTTTCCATATGTGTTTGAAAACTGTTCCCAATATTATTTAGTAAATATAGCATAAGCAGTTGTCCTGCCAATTTTCTCTGTGATACGCTAACCAGACTTTGAGTTACAGCCATTTGAAAAATGCTTTTTTTTTTTTTTTTTGGCTCTTCCAGGGGTCGCTACTGGGTCCCTGGGGGTGGAATGGCATCTACACAGATCTATTCTCCTCATCATGGACAGCAAACTTATTTTCTTAGAGTATTTTCTCTTCTAACATCATGCTTGTATTAAGTTTTGATGGGTATTGTGAGACCATCTGATGAAATACAGAAATATTTGAAAGAAATTTTGTAATATAATTATTATTAATATTTATTTTCTTTTATGGATAAACACTAATAAATATAAATGGATGAACCCACAACAATTTGTCGTGCCTGACATCATTAATGTGCATGCTTTAATTTTTATTGCAATAGTAGATTAGTTATGATCAGTTAGATCAGTTATGCTTGAATTGTTTGCAGCAATATAGCTCACTGCAGCCTCTTGTAATTCACATACCTTCTCTTTATTTCACTGAAAACTGGCATACTTTCACAACATGCAAGTATATGCAACTATACAACCCAAATATAATATACCCTTATGTATTAAGTAAAAGAATCATGGTAATTAATTAGATAACTAAATAAACTTGTAAAATTGTGAATTTAATGTACCAAACACCATACACAATATTTACCATACTTTATTACACAATTTATTGGAGGATACAGTATACAGTTGATAAAGTACATGAGATTCAAGACAAATGAAAATAGGTCTTCAAAAATACATTAACATCATATGAATCCATTCACAGCTGCTGAAGCCACACAAATGACACAGCTAAACTGGTGTCCTGCTCTTCCCTGTACATGTCTCTATCATGTTCATGTTCTTCTTCTTCTAAACAGTTTGTTCAGTTGTACCCTACAGTATAATTGATGAACAGAAGATGTGATCACTGATATGGTGTAGCTTTTTTCAACCAGAGGAAGAAGTCGTAACATCCCATTGTCAGGCGTTCTCCAGTCCCGGTCCAAAAGTAAAACAAAAAGCACAATTCAAATTAGGTTTAATGTACAGTCAGGTCAGCTTATGTTCTACATAATTTAAGCAGTGGTGCGCTACTCTGGCCCTCAGCGTCCACTGTCCTGCATATTTAGCTCCAACCTCAAACCCACCTGTCTATAACTGTCTATGAGTAAACCTGAAGACTTTGGTTAAAAATTCCAGGTGTGTTCGATTAGGCTTGGAGGTAAACTCTCCACCTCAAAAGGGTCAGAGTTTCCCATTCCAGTCAGTACATTATATAACATACACATTGAAGTATTATGTATATAATATTGCAGCACATATTATTAGCCAAGTACTGAACAAAAACTATTTTACCCATATCAACAGTAACCTGTTTTAAAAGATCTTTGAGAAAGGCCTGGTCTCTTCTGAGCCTTTGCCAGTGATGCTTGATTTATTTCAAGACAACATACTCTTCTGTCACTTGCTTCAGAAGCATCACTTGTGATAGACTGTACAATGTAAAATTGCTAAAATACTGCAATACAAATTGCATGGTAAGAATTAAGAAATAGGTACAGAGGCACTAGACTTACCATGCTTATGAAGCACCCATGACCATGAACAGTTCTCAGAGACCGGAGTTTTGCCTCTTGCATTTAAGGAATCTTCCTTGGCAGCACATTAGCCTTTTTCCTGTAGAATCTTCTGAAGTTTGTGCCTTCTCTTGCTATCCATCTTAAAACACAAATGCAATGTGTTTTAGTCTGTGGAGTATAAGGCCTTGTTTCAAGCCAAATAACTAACCATGCAGATACTTCACATAATTCAAATAACATTTACTATTTGATTCCTAATATATGCCACAACTCATTATCTTCCAAAGCTACCCAGAACCAGCCATGGTCTACAAAACAATGGAGAAATATCTGGAGTCAACTAAATGCTTTTTAATCACGTGTCTGCTTTTATCTAAGAAAAACAGACGGTTCCTTTTTAAGAACTTGAGAACCAAGAGTGTTTCAGCCTTTATGCTAAAAGGCAATAATTGTAATAATAATTGTATCAAAATGGGGTAAAAATATTTACCATTTTATATAAATCCAAGATACAGAACATTTGCTCATTTTAGGAGTTATAAAAAGATTTAGACATGAATAATGGTGCGTATTTTATCAGAGTAGAAAGAATAATCACTGCTGAAATTAATAGTCCTTTGAGAGATCAACATCAAATTCTGTACTACATATTACAGCATTGCTTCAATACAAGACATACCAATGGACTTGCGCACCTTTCGGTCTTCTTCGGGCACAAGATGGCCATGTTCCTTCCTCACCCTAAACAAAGGACTTATTTGATTAGCTTGCTTCGATATAAGGTCTGGTCTTTCTACTCTATTAGAGTAGAAAGACCAGAAAGACCTGGTCTTACTATTGTTTTTGAAACATATAAATTAAGACAGTTACAATAAAGTTAATTTACCATACGATTCAGGAGAGCATTTGATGAGTAAATACTGATATAAAATACTGATACTAAAAATATTCTAGAAACTTTACCTGGGAAGGGCTGATTACGGCAAGATTTGCTGCGACTCACTAGTAGCTCTTGTGAGGGTTGGCTCTTAAAAGAGCTGTTGGCTATGATATTGTAGAAAAAAAATAAATAATAAAAAAGTAAACGTAATCTGCAAGTAATCCTGCAAGACAGAAAGAAAGGAAGGAAATTGTATTACATTGCATGCATGTTATTGTAAAGTGTTGCATAATTAAGTGTTAAATGCATTTATGTAATAAGTTCACTGATATGTGGGCATTTCCATTATTAACAGAATACATTTAAGTAACAACAAATACTTGATAAAATGTTTGATAAAAGGTTCAAACCAACACATACATACCATTGCAAATATTTGCTGCTGCAGCTTTCTCCACAAACATACTTCTCCACAAACAAGAATGGGCTGTCTGAGTCCGAAAGGCCCTTTTGGTCTTTTCAGGTAAAAAAAGTCATAAGTCATAATATAGCATTATATATAGGAAAATTACAATATTTGGATTTTACATTAAAAGGCATTTAAAGCATAGTAAGTGTTGTGGTTACTGTCTATTTACAATTTATCACATTAAAACTACCAATACTGTGGTAAAAGCATGGTAAGATTTGATGTTACTGTCTTTTTACTGTGGTAAAAGCATGGTAAGATTTGATGTTACTGTCCTTTTACTGTGGTAAAAGCATGGCAAGTGTCCTTTTTATTGTGCTTCTACTACACATGCCACTTTGGAACTACACTGGTAGTTATTATTAAATATGAATAACTGATTAAAGGTCTATATCATGTCACGTGACAGCAAGGTGTGTGGCTTTAGAAAGCCAAAAAATCCAAAGCCTCAGTGGAGATGACAGATATAATGCAGTGACTATTAACATAATCTGATCAATAACGACAAGCAGAAAATACTTTATATCAAACCCTTACGAAAATGAACCATGGTTTTACTACAAATAAAAAAACAAACAAAAAACATGGTTATTGTAGTTAAACCATGGTAACCACAAATTAACCATGGTTTTGCTACTCTAACCATAGTTTAACCATGGTATTTGTGGTAAAACTGTGGTTATATAAATGGTAATCAATTAGCCAAAAAACCATGGTTACTACACTTTTATTACAATAAAACCATGGTTATTTTTCGTAAGGGATAGGACATAATATTTATGACTACTCACCAACATTGTGGCACACGTAAACTGATGCCAAACATCGTGTTGCGTTCTGAATGACACTTCGTCAGTGCGATTTCATACCGATATAATTTGCGTCTTTTGTTGACACCAAAGGTTTCCCATTGAAAGTGTCATAAATGCCAACGAGGTTCCCACCAGCGACCACCGGAGGTCGCACTCTCCAGAGTTCTAATTCACTTGGACTACAATTCCCATACACTCACTTTCCTGGACTGATTACCCCACACCTGTTACACATTCCCACAGACTATTTAACCCTGGCTACCCAACAGATCAGTGCGAAGTCTTGTTTGCCCTGGCCACAATTCTGAGCGTTATAGTCCCCTGTGTTAACCTTGCCTGTGTATTGACTCTGCCTTGTTCTTCGTTCACGACCCTGTTCCGCCTGCCTCCTGTTTGTTGTTTGCCTGTTCTCTGGATTCTGATCGTTTGCTGCATACCCTGACCTTCTGCCTGCTTTTTGACCATCCTCTCTGCCCTGCCCTGGACATTGCTGTTTTGCCTGGTATTTCGACCTCCGCCTGTTTTGTACTACTGACTCTGTTTATATCAATAAACTGCAAATGGATCTTAACCTGCCTGAGTCCGCGTTACAGAAAGCAATGGAGTTCCCAGTTCGTCCATAGAGTGACGCCAAGGGGTTCAGAACCGCAGCCATAGAACTGGAACTTAGGGGTGGGGCTTAAACAATTATAGTTGCACTACCCATATACGTGATTTTCTTTTGTTAAATATAAGCTGTTTACACATAGATGTTGTCATATAATCATATAATATGCATATCATGATGTACAATGATAAAAATTTTAAAACATAGCCTGATCATGCGTAATGTCAATGAATGGATACAAACACAGTAGTTTATACTTCATAGATACAGGCTGCAACTATACACCGTTTTTATTAACACTCCACTGTTTTTTTTTTTTTTTTTTTTTGAAAATAAGCTCATTTGCCAAGCCCCTTAGAGTTAAACAGTTGAGTTTTACCATCTTTGAAATCATTCAGCCGATCTCTGTATCTGGCAGTAGCACTTTTAGCATAGCTTATCATACATCATTGAATTGGATTAGACCATTAGCATCGCACTCAAAAATAACCAAAGACTTTCAATATTTTTCCTATTTAAAACCGGACTCTTCTGTAGTCACATTGTGTATTAAGACCAAAGGAAAATTAAAAGTTGTGATTTTCTAGACCGATGTGGCTAGGAACTATTCTCTCATTCCTGCATAATAATCACAGAACTTTTGCTGCCGTACCATGGGCGCAGCGGCGCAATGATATTACGCAGCGCCTGGAGATAGGCTAACTTCCCATTCAGTCGGTCACTCTCGATGCCACGTCGGAGTCCGACGAATAGGAATCTCGCTCGCGAGCCAATCTACTTCGAGTGTAACTAAAACGAGCCAATGCACATTGGCATGCAATGATTGCACCAGGTGCTCATGCCACGCTGTGCGGGTATAAATGAGACACAGGTGATTGCATCAAATTAGCATTTTGCTTCGGAGCCGAGTGGTAGATGGTTACGCCAGCTATCACTCCCTACCTCGCAGTGACTGACGCGAGCCGCCTTTGAAGCGATCTCTTCAGTCGGTGTTGGTGTGACGGCACTGCAGCGGGTCGTGTGGTTTCGATCATCTCTCTTTGTTGTTCGTTAGAACGATCACAAGAGCTGTTCTCACAGCTGGTTCGGTGCGCTAGGTGGAGAGCGCTAAAAAGCCGTCCCACGGCTGGTAAGAGCGCCTCGTGAGAGAGAGCGCGCACGTCAGGCTGCACTACCCCCTGACTGTGTCGCCGCGACCCCTCCCCCTGCGTGCTTCAGCACCAAGGAGAGCGTCCTTCTGAAAGAGCTTGCACAGATAGAGCTTGCGTCTTTTTCAAGATGACATTCTATCTGTGTGTTTCTGGATGCGGTGGTTTCCTGTCACCGAGGGATGGTCATCAGCGCTGTATCTCGTGTTTGGGCGTTCAGCACGCTGAGGCAGCGCTGGTGGATGAGTCATGTTCTCACTGCGGGAACATGACCATCTCGGAGAGTTGCGATCGCGGCTCCGTCTCGCGCAAGGCGGAGCCCCCGTGCCTCTGCCTCGATCTAACCCTCCTCAGAGGGTTGCTTCAGGCAGTAGCCCGGCTGATTTGAGGGTTACAGTGAGCGCGTTTCCCCCAGGGAACCAACCCCCGGGGAACCCTCATCCCTCTCGCACTCCGCAGCCAGTAGAGCTGCCATTGGAACGCGGTGGGCCGTCCACGAGATGTGCACCATCCGTATCCTTTGGGGCTCCCCTTGAGGACCAGATGTCCATCGCTGCATCGGAGGGAGGGTCAGAACTCTCTGGAGAGGATGTGTCGGCGCAGGGGGCTCCTCCAGGTAGACCCGCTGTGCCCGATACTGATCCAGAGATGATGGCTATGGTTGCCCGGGCCGCCGAGAGAGTCGGGCTCGTGTGGAACCCTCCACCGTGTCCCGAACCCTCAAGGCTGGATGATTGGTTTCTCGGGGTGGCCCGTGCTGGTTCTCAGCGCCCCACCCGGTGCCTTTTTCCCGAGGTGCACGAGGAGCTCACAAGGTCGTGGACGGCACCTTTACTGCCCGAAACCGGCCTAGTGGATCCTCCTCCTCACCACCCTCGATGGCGGACCTGCAAAGGGATACACGCAGGTTCCTCCGTGGAACGGGCCGTTGCTATGCAACTGTGCCCTAACTCCACTTCCAGGGGGAACCCGTGTCTTCCCTCCAGGGCCTGTAGGTACTCGTCCGATCTGATCGGAAGGCCTATCAGGCTTGTGGAGAGGCAGGCTCCGCCTTACATGCTATGGCGTTGTTGCAGGTCCATCAGGCCCAGGCACTGAAGGCCCTGCACGAGGGTGGTCACGATCCCGCAGTTCTTCAGGAACTGAGAACCGCAACGGACCTCGCGCTTCGTGCGATGAAGGTTACGGCGCGGGCCGTGGGTCGTGCGATGTCCACCATGGTGGTCCAGGAACGCCATCTCTGGCTGTGTCTGGCGGACATGAGGAGACCGGACAAAGTCAGGTTCCTTAACTCCCCCATCTCCCAGACTGGCCTTTTCGGCGACGCGGTCCAGAACTTCGCCCAGCAGTTCTCGGCCGCACAGAAGCAGACTGAGGCGATCAGTCACATCCTGCCACGGCGGTCAGCTGCTGTCTCCACCCCGCCGCCGGCAGCGCCTCAGCCTGCTCGCCGCCGAGGGCGCCGCCTGCGCCTGCCTCCCCGCCCGCGCCCGCAGCAGCAGCCTCCACCCAAGCGGCGTCGTGGAGCCGGGCGCAAGCAGGCCACCCTGCCCGTCCAGGGGCCTGCCAAGAGGGGTGGCAAGGCCAAGGGCAAGCGCTCCTGAGACGGGCGACCCGGAGATGAGGAGGACTGCTCTTCTGGAGACGGTGACCGCACCGCTCCATCCCCGGAGGAGGGCCGGGAGGAGAATCTTGTGTTCCGTTTTCTTTCTGTTCAGCCCCAGCGGTACCCAAATTCTCAATAAAAGAGCAGTTTCTTCCATCTCCGGGTCCTCAGGGGGCTCGGAGAGTTGTGGCCGGTCAAACGCCGGACCACACTCATCCTCCTCCTTCGCCAGCAGGCAGCAGTGGACGTCCCCCTCACGTTCCTGCTGCCCACCTGTGGAATCAGGGAAGTGTGGCACGGCACACTCTCACCTCGCTGCGGGCCGCCTCCACGAGACAGCCGCCCCAGCCCGGTACCTGCATTCCACCGCGCTGCCCCACGGTGGGTACGCCGGTGGTCCCTATGGTCCCGCTTGTATGGTCCCTGGGAGCCTGGCTAGCGCTCCCTGCTCCGTCTCGCTGGCTCATTCGGACCATCAGGCTCGGCTACGCGATTCAGTTCGCCCGGCGCCCCCCCAGGTTCAAGGGCGTCCGCTTCACTTCGGTGAATGCCACAGATGCCCATGTCCTGCGTGCGGAGATCGCTGTCCTGCTGGCGAAGGACGCGATAGAGCCGGTCCCTCCGGCTTCTACAGCCCATACTTCATTGTACCCAAGAAAACCGGTGGGTTACGGCCAATCTTGGACCTGCGAGTCCTGAATCGGAGCCTCCACAAGCTACCGTTCAAGATGCTCACGCAGAAACGCATTTTCGAATGCATCCGTCCCCAAGATTGGTTTGCAGCGATCGACCTGAAGGACGCGTACTTTCATGTCTCGATCGTTCCTCGACACAGGCCATTTCTGCGCTTTGCGTTCGAGGGTCGAGCATATCAGTACAAAGTCCTGCCCTTCGGGCTGGCCCTGTCCCCCCGTGTCTTCACGAAAGTCACGGAGGGGGCCCTCGTGCCCATGAGAGAACGGGGCGTTCGCATCCTCAACTATCTCGACGACTGGCTCATTCTAGCACAGTCCAGGGATCAGTTGTGCGAACACAGGGACCTGGTGCTCAGACACCTCAGCCAGTTGGGTCTTCGGGTCAACTGGGAAAAGAGCAAACTCACCCCCGTGCAGAGGATCTCTTTTCTCGGTATGGAGTTGGATTCGGTCGAGCGGACAGCGCGCCTCACAGAGGAGCGTGTCCAGTCGATGCTGAACTGCCTGAACACGTTTCAAGGCAGGATGGCGGTTCCACTGAAACAGTTTCAGAGGCTCCTGGGGCATATGGCAGCCGCGCAGCAGTAACGCCGCCGGCCTGCTTCATATGAGACCGCTTCAGCATTGGCTACGGCCGAGTCCCGAGATGGGCGTGGCAACGCGGCACTCACCGGTGAGCATCACACCGCCTGTCGCCAGTCCTTCAGTCCGTGGTCCGACCCCTCGTTCCTTCGGCTGGAGTGCCCCTGGAACAGGTGTCCAGGCATGCTGTGGTTTTCACGGATGCCTCCGCCACGGGCTGGGAGCCACGTGCAACGGGCATGCAGTGTCAGGGGTTTGGACGGGCCCGCACCTGCATTGGCACATCAATTGCCTCGAGTTGCTAGCAGTACATCTTGCTCTGAGCCGCCTCAAAGGGCGGTTACGGGCAAAGATGTACTGGTCCGCACGACAACACTGCGACCGTTGCGTATATCAACCGACAAGGTGGTCTGCGCTCCCGTCGCATGTCGCAACTCGCCCGCCATCTCCTCCTCTGGAGTCAGAAGTGTCTGAGGTCGCCGGGCCATTCATGTACCTGGTGTGCGCAACCGTGTGGCCGACGAGCTCTCACGAGCTGCGCTCCCAGGGGAGTGGCGACTCCACCCCAGGTGGTTCAGCTGATCTGGAGACAGTTCGGGGTGGCACAGGTCGACCTGTTTGCTTCCCAGAAACGTCCCACTGCCAGTGGTTCTATTCGCTGACCGAGGGTACACTCGGCACGGATGCCCTTGCGCACAGCTGGCCCCAGGGGCTGCGCAAATATGCGTTTCCCCCAGTGAGCTTACTTGCACAGACACTGTGCAAGGTCAGGGAGGACGAGGAGCAGGTCCTGTTGGTGGCGCCGTACTGGCCCAACCGGACCTGGTTCCCGGAACTTATGCTCCTCGCGACAGCCCCTCCTTGGCCGATTCCTCTGAGGAAGGACCTTCTGACTCA
Organism: Paracanthobrama guichenoti; assembly: GCA_018749465.1. Taxonomy (NCBI): domain Eukaryota; kingdom Metazoa; phylum Chordata; class Actinopteri; order Cypriniformes; family Gobionidae; genus Paracanthobrama; species Paracanthobrama guichenoti. Next base: position 32,471,344 of record CM031949.1, read on the forward strand.
GAGGCGGGCACCCTGTGGCACCCGCGTCCAGACCTGTGGAAGCTTCATGTCTGGCTCCTGGACGGGACGCGGAGGTTCTAGGTGACTTACCCCAAGAGGTAGTTAACACCATCACTTCGGCACATGCACTGTCTACAAGACAGGCTTACGCCTCGAAGTGGAACCTGTTCGTCGAGTGGTGTTCTCACCGAGAAGACCCCCGAAGATGTTCGATCGCGTCTGTGCTTTCCTTCCTGCAACAAGGGTTGGAGCGTAGGCTGTCCCCCTCCACCCTCAAGGTCTATGTTGCTGCTATATCCGCCTATCACGACCACGTAGAAGGTAAGACGGTTGGGAAGCACGACCTGGTCGTCAGGTTCCTTAGGGGGGCGAGACGATTAAATCCTCCTTGACCCCCCTCCATACCCTCTTGGGATCTTGCTCTGGTGCTCCGAGCACTCCAGAATGCCCCATTCGAGCCTTTGCAGTCAGCAGAGCTAAAGATTCTGTCGATGAAGACTTTGCTGTTGGCTGCATTGGCCTCCATCAAGAGGGTAGGGGACCTGCAAGCATTTTTCGGTCGACGAATCGTGCCTGGGGAGTTCGGGCGGAAATACCCACGTGGTACTAAGGCCCCGGCCTGGCTATGTGCCCAAGGTTCCTACCACTCCCTTCAGGGACCAGGTGGTGAACCTGCAAGCGCTGCCCCCGGAGGAGGCAGACCCAGCCCTAGCTTTGCTCTGTCCCGTCCGCGCTCTGCGGATCTACGTGGATAGAACTCAAAGCTTCAGAACCTCAGCAAGGGAAAGGCTGTCTCCAAGCAGAGGATGGCCCACTGGATAGTGGATGCCATCACCTTGGCTTACCAAGCACAAGGTGTGCCCTGTCCGCTCGGGGTGCGAGCACACTCTACTAGAAGTGTTGCATCCTCCTGGGCGCTGGCACGTGGCGCCTCGCTGTCAGACATCTGTAGAGCTGCGGGCTGGGCGACGCCCAACACGTTCGCTAGATTCTATAGCCTACATGTAGAGCCGGTCTCCTCCTGTGTTCTCACCTCAAACAGGTAGAAGCACTGAGAGGCCCCGGCTCTTGTCGGCTTGCTGCGCTCGGCGCTTATTCTCCAGAAGCAAACTCGGTGAGTCCTCCATCTCCTCGGTGTCGGACGTCGCGAACGTCGGGCATCAGGCCCCTGCCGCTGAATCCTTGAGAACCGGTAATGGGCTGGGCTTATATGAGTGACCCTGCAGGGATCCCATATATTCTTCCACGGTCGCTCCTACGGGAAGCCCGTGTCTTTCCCTTGGGAGAGCCTTCCCGTCACCGGGACTGAGCCCCCTCCTCCCTTGCAGGCTACGGCTCAGCTTTGTACTCCACATAACTCCTCCGGGGTACGATGTGGGCTCCATGCAGCGGCCCCCTTTTCTAGGCACGCTTTCCCAGTGTCATCCAATAATCACTGAGCAGGGTCATGCGGAACAGCAGTGGTGGACTTCCTGGTGTGAGCCCCGTCTCATCAGGTAAGAGAGCTCAGGCGGCTCACACTGGGCACTGGAAGGGGGCAGAGGCCATGGCACTTTGGTAGGGATTCCTATTCGTCTGTACTCCGACGTGGCTTCGAGAGTGACCGACTGAATGGGAACATCTCGGTTACGTATGTAACCCTCGTTCCCTGAAGGAGGGAACGGAGACGCCACGTCCCGTCGCCATGTCCTCTGTACCCTGCTGTGGTGCCGACCTACCTACTCGGCTCCTCAGCAAAAGGCTAATTTGATGCAATCACCTGTGTCTCATTTATACCCGCACAGCGTGGCATGAGCACCTGGTGCAATCATTGCATGCCAATGTGCATTGGCTCGTTTTAGTTACACTCGAAGTAGATTGGCTCTCGCGAGCGAGATTCCTATTCGTCGGTACTCCGACGTGGCGTCTCCGTTCCCTCCTTCAGGGAACGAGGGTTACATACGTAACCAAGACGTTCCGTCAACATAACCAATGTGACAACCTACTTGCACAGGAAGCGTGTCTTGTAACCATGGAGACGTTTGTGAGAGACGATTCAGAAGATACTTACTTTGGTGCAGATCCTGAACTGTATCTATTTGAACCGGAATAACAGATACACCCAAGATGAACTTTTGAAACGGGAAAGTCAAGAAAATGTGGCTGAACAGACTGGGGCAGAAGGGAGGAGGAGAGCAGATTCGAACTGGTGAGTCAGAGAAGAGTCAATTCACACCCAGCGGTAATTCAAGAAAAAGATTGTCAGAATGCACCATGTGCAACATGGATTCGGTCTTCCAACCTTTTGATTTTGATTAATGTAATATGTGAACTATGTTAAAGGGGTGATGAATTGAAAAATCAACTTTCCCTTGAGCCTTTGATATATAAAAGTTCATTGTGATATAAGAATATCCTGTAAGTTTCAGAGCTATTATTGACACCAGGCCCAGAAAACGAGAGCTCTTGATCAATGTCGTAATAGAACAGGGAAACACCGCCTCAACAGATAAATACTACTGCTTCTGTAGCTCCGCCCACCAACTAATTTTCAATGCAGGAAAAACCCTGCACACGCTCCAAAGCCTCGGCACAGAACTTAACATCACTAGTATTTTGTACCATAGAAACTGTAGATAAGCAATACCGACAATTCCACAAGTTTATTTTAATCAAACTATACACTACCTCACCAGAACTCTACAACGAAACTACTAACGTTATATACTGTATAAACCAAATGGTCGAGCAAACCCCCACACTCAGGGATTGCATTTCACAGGTAACTTTAGCTAAAGACAACAGCAGTGCTTTTTCAATCTGGTCGTTCAAGCTAACTAGATTCAAGATTTCAAGATTCAAGAGTTTTATTTGTCACATACACAGTTATATACAGAATATACAACCGGCAGTGAAATGTAAACAGGTCCGCTCCATGGACAGTGCAAATTCACAGTTAAAAACACAAGGAAGAAATTATAATAGAAATAGGATATAAAAAAAAGTACTATCTATATATATATATATATATATGTCTATATCTGTAGAATTATTTTAATCAAACTATACACTACTAAAAATAATAATGATAACACTAACTAAAAATAATAATGTTATACTTGCAACCATGGGTGATGATACACTTCGTCCTGTCTGGCCATATCCTTTAGACGCCGTCGCGGTACCGTGGTACGGGTAACACTGTCCATATTTTGTCATCTGGTCCAAAGTGCTTTGAGCAAACATGCAATTTCTTGATTGAATCTAAGTTACCGGTGTTTTGATATCTATGTTCAGAGCAGCCAACCATTGATTCTTCCATTGATTCTTCCTCATTCCTTGTTTTTCATTGGTATTCTGTGAAACATGATGGTAGAATACACCTTCGACTTACTATCACAGCCCTTTACAACGCACAGAACCATGGCTAATCGCACAGGTAAATCTAATTTGCCGGCTGCAACTCTGCATTATCTGCAACTACACAAACTTAGTGCACATTGGAATTTACCTATCTGTGGACTACTTCCAGGCGCTGCGTAATATCATTGCGCCGCTGCACCCATGGTACGGCAGCAAAGTTCTGTGATTATTACACAGGAATGAGAGAATAGTTCCTAGTCATATCTGTCTAAAAAAACACAACTTTTCATTTTCCGTTTAAATTGGAAAAATATTGAAAGTCTTTGGTCATTTTTGAGCGCGATACTAATGGTCTAATCTGATTCAATGATGTATGCTAAGCTATGCTAAAAGTGCTACCACCAGATACAGAGATCGGCTGAATGGATTCAAAAACGGTAAAACTCAGCTGTTTAACTCTAAGGGACTTGGCAAATAAGCCCATTAAAAAAAAAAAAAAATAATAATAATTTTTATATATATATATATATATATATATATATATATATATATATATATATATATATATATATATATATATATATATATATATATATATATATATATATATATTAATAAATGTATTAATAAATGTGTAACATGTTGTAAAGTGTTTCCCATTTCACTGTATAGATATACACTACTGGTCAAAAGTTCTGCTCACCAAGGCTGCATAAAATACACAAAAATAATTTAAAGAAATTAATACATTTATTCAGCAAGGATGCATTAAATTGATCAAGTGACAGTATAGACATTTATAATGTTGCAAAAGCTTTATATTTCAGATAAATGCTGTTCTTTTGAACTTTCTATTTATTAAATAATCCTGAAAAAAATGTACACAACTGTTTTCAACATTTATAATAATCATAAATGTTTTTTAATCATCATATTAGAATGATTTCTGAAGGATCATGTGGCACTGAAGACTGGAGTAATGATGATGAATTCAGCTTTGATCACAGGAATAAATTTAATTGCATATAGTCAAATAGAAAACAGATATTTTAAATTGTAAAAAAATAAAAAAATAAAAATAATACTGCGTTGCTGTATTTTGGATCAAATAAATGCAGCCTTGGTGAGCAGAAGAGACTTCTTTAAAAACATTAAAAAAACGTATTAGTCTGAAACTTTTGACCGGTAGTGTAGCCTATGTTGGTACTATTTCCTTCACAATCATGTTACAAATAATACTGACACAAAGTATGAGAAGATTTAATGTTAATGGACACAAACACTGTAGTTTACTGTTACTTCAACTATACAACTTTTTTATTATTTAAAAAAATATGTTAATACATGTGTAACGTTGTAAAGTGTTTCCCATTTGACTGTATATTCAGTCGTATTATTTCCTTCATGTTCATGTTGTTACAAATAATACTTAGACACAGAGAATGACATTCAAATGTCAAATGTCAAATATCAACAAGTGAAAACGTGTTTCTCTGAATGAAAACAAAGAGGACATTTATAAAATATTTATTAAATAATAGGTTTAAAACATATTTAAACAGCTCTCAAAAAAAAAAAAAAAAAAAAACACATGCAAACAACAAACAGACCTAATCATCTTAAAACATAAAAACTTGTGACTCTCAAGCCCATATCATGGCATTTCTGCAGAAAGACTTGAAAAGATGAAAGTCTTTTCATCCCTGAAAATGAAATGAATATGTTTTATTAATGAATAATTATTTAATATTAAGACAAATAACATCTTTTGACAAATGCAAAACAAAGAGAGAGATAAAAAAAGCTTTAATGATAAAACATGAAAGACGTGAACAGATTCAATATTCGTTCACCACATCATGACAGAAATATCACCTTAAATGCACGTTTCACTTGTTCAAGGATATGAACAGAAAAGTGACGTTATTTAAAAGTATTGTACACATCGATCCGATGTGAAGCAGCTTATATTTAACAATATAAAATCACTTGTATGGGTAGCGTCGCTCATTTTCGGTTCTGTGGATGTGGTTCTGAAACTGCAGTGCTGCGGGGCTGCAGCTGGATACTATTGGATGGAGACGTGATTGCTTTTGGGTCTTTTCTTCACACAAATCAATCGTTTGGCCTTGGAACAGTTGGAATAGTTGAAGCTTTTCAATAAAGTCTGCCTGTTGTCTGTTATATCCTGTGTTTTATATCATATAATACAAAAATGGGTAGGTTTGGGCTACTGTTTCAAACGTACTGAATAGCGTAAATACAAATAAATAAATGTAAATAAAATTATGATGGCTGATTAAATGGAGAATCACACTCCAACATGTCATAATGGCAAAATTATAACCCAATAAATAATTTCATCATGATAACATTCACATGCCCAAGGCGTCTGTATATTAACACGTCAAAGGGTTCTCATTGGAATCAGTGGAGTACCCTGCACGTCGAAATATGATGCTTAAGTCACGTGCTTCGTACCGAAGTGTCGTTAGCAAAAGGAGCTGTAGAAAATGTCCCCTTAACAATAAGCGAGTCGGGCTTTTACAGTCGCTACTTCCTCGTTCCAAAGAAAGATGGTGATCTCAGACAGATCTTAGATGCTTATGACTGTCTTGGTGTGTTTGGGTTTTGTTCATGTTTCATGTTCTTTTTTTGTCATGAGCTGCGTCTCATTTCAAAAGGCTGTGTTCGTCATCAAGGCTGTCTCATTTCAGAAAAGTAAGTAGGACACTCCCAATGCGACCTTCAAATACGCCCTTCTTTCACAGGAATTCGGATTGTGCATGAGGTGTGTCCTTCGCTGCTGCAGATAACCCACAATTCTTCGCGTTTACGCCATTAACAGCCGTCATGTTTTTTTTTTAAATATTATTTGAAAAAATGGCGACACCGGCAGATATACATGCAAGCGAAGATGTGGTGTTTAAATGGAAGTAGGATCAAGCTTGTTTTTGTTTTTTAAGCTGTATTACCTCAAACAGATAGTTGTGGTAAACAGGATTACAAGTGTTTAGTGATTTTTAAACGTTTAGAACAGTACTTTGCTGTCAAGGCAAGAAACATTTCCTAGTCATTTTCAAGTTATAAATAATTTTCATTCATATAGTGTGAGAGCGCAATGACTGGCATAGCAAAACATGTTGGAATAGCAACGTGAAATACTTCCTGCCTGTGTGTCCTACGAAGGACGTCTCGATCGGCGACTGACTCGAAGCAGTGCATGCCGGTTAGAAATTTTGTCCGACTTGAGGCAGCGCCGACTCCACGTGAAGTATGTCAACAAAATGCCGCGAGAGCGATTCGAGAGCAGCCGGCTGGTTCATTCTGCACAGCTTCTCCAGAGCGGCTGCACGGGCTCTGATGAAGACACAGCCGTTCCACGATTGGCCGCATGGCAGCGATCGCGTGTGTTTCGTGTTTATTCTGAAACCTTCAGTTCCACTAATGCGCACAAATCAGTTTTTTTAAAACAGTAAAACCTCTTTTCATGTAGTCCCGATGTTATATTGTCATATAACAATATATGTGAACAATAGAACAATATATTCTATATAACATAGAACAATATATTCTCTTAATGGCGCCGCTGTGTTTGGTCGCCGTTCAGGTCGCTCCGCGAAGACTGTGCTTTTATTTACTATTTTACTTTCTTTTACTCTCAGTTTTTACAAACTTATCATCTGCATTGATCTACTACGACAGCAAAACTCTTTTGGACATTGGTTACCTCTACACTGGACTGTTTCAGGACACTTTCGCCGATCCTCTGTGGCCATCTGAGATTCTTCGGAACGCCGAGTTGAACAATGGCCAGAGCCAGCGGCGTAGAACAAAGAAACACCGTGGGAAACGTGCTGGTATCCGTAACAGACTGAGGAAAAGGGCATTCAGACCTCCTCTCCCGAGCATTCTTCTAGCAAATGTTCAATCCTTGGATAATAAGATGGACGATCTTAGAGCCAGGATAAGTTTTCAACGGGACATGAGAGACTGTAATATCTATTGTTTGTCTGAAACATGGCTCACGCCCGCGCCCCGGACACAGCTGTGACGCCGTCGGAGAACTTCTCTGTTTTTCGATGGACAGAACAGCCGAGGCCGGTAAATCCAAAGGCGGTGGAGTGTGTTTCATGATCAACAAGAAATGGTGCGATCCCAGGAACATCACCATTCTCTCGCGGTCCTGCTCACCTCATCTGGAACATTTAACAATCATTTGCCGCCCATTCTATCTGCCGAGGAGTTTTCTGCGGTTGTCGCGACCGCCGTTTACATCCCACCGCAGGCAGACACAGCGCTGGCTTTATCTGGCCTTCATGATGTTGCCAGCGGCGTCATAAACCAACATCCCGACGCGGCATTCATTGTCGCGGCGCGATTTTAACAAAGCAAACCTAAAGAAAGTCCTGCCAAACTTTCACCAGCACGCCTCTCCTGCCCCACACGAGGAGCAAACACACTGGATCATTGCTACTCTCCGTTTAAACGCCTATAAAGCGCGGTCACTTCCAGCGTTTGGCAAATCGGATCATGCCGCCATTTTCCTCACTCCCGAATACAAACAAAAGCTCCTCCAGGAACCCCGGTGAGGCGGGAAGTTAAGCGTTGGTCACCCCACTCAGAGACCGCGCTACAGGCAGCTCTGGGCGATGTGGATTGGGACATGTTCGGCGAGTTCAGCTGGCGTAGCGAGTTCACAGACGTGGCGCTTTGCTTCATCAACACGCTTACAGAGCAAGCCATGCAAACAATAACAATAACGTCCTTCTCAAATCAGAAACCGTGGGTGGACAATTCAATCCGCAGCGGCAGTGAACGCATACGCACTGCTGCTTACAACGCCGGTCTCCATTCAGGGAATATGAATGAATACAGATCGTCCTGCTATGCTCTCAGACGAGCAGTTAAAGCCGCAAAACTCCGTTATAAAGACCGAGTGGAGTCTCATTTCCAACTCAACGACTCGCGGCGCGCATGTGGCAAGGTCTGAGGTCCATCTGCTCCTTTGGATCTAAATCCTCTGCAGAGGCAAGCCTTGATCCGTTGCTCGTGAACGAGTTAAACTCTTTCTATGCTCGCTTTGACTGTAACCGCGACAACGCGACTCCGCCAAGTGGCGCGTTAGAGGAAATTACTCAGAGCAGCAACAATCACGTGATCTCTGTCTCGGAGGATGAAGTTCGGAGAGCACTCAAGCGTGTGGACGTCAGGAAAGCTGCTGGGCCGGATGGTATTTCAGGTCGTGTTCTGCGGTCCTGTGCTGATCAGCTCACCGGGTTGTTTACATCTATCTTTAATGAGTCCCTCGCTACATCTGTGGTCCCCACCTCCTTCAAAAATCCACCATCATCCCTGTCCCTAAGAACAGTAAACCCTCTTGCCTAAATGACTATCGTCCAGTGGCTCTCACGTCTATAGTCATGAAGGTCTTTGAGAGACTCATTAAAAACACCATTTGCGCCTTCATTCCTGACACTTTGGACCCTCTTCAGTTTGCCTATCGTCCCAATAGATCGACTGAAGATGCCATCTCTCATGTCCTCCACTCCTCCCTCACTCACATCGACAGCAAAAGTGGGAACTACGTAAGACTGCTATTTATTGACTATAGCTCAGCCTTTAACACCATAGTTCCCACCAAGCTAACCTCCAAACTCCTGGATCTCGGCCTGAATCCTTCTCTCTGCCACTGGATTGAGGACTTCCTCACTGGCAGGCCTCAGGTGGTGAGAATAGGCCAGTCCACCTCCACCTCCATCACCCTGAGTGTGGGAGCTCCACAGGGCTGTGTCCTGAGCCCCCTGCTCTACTCTCTCTACACGCATGACTGTTTGTCCACACACAGCTCCACCTCTATCATCAAATTTGCTGATGATACTGTTGTCCTGGGCCTCATTTCCAACAACAATGAGACGGCATACTTGGACGAGGTGGAGCATCTAACATCATGGTGCCAGGACAACTGTCTCTCTCTGAATGTTGGCAAGACCAAAGAAATGATTGTGGACTTCAGGAAGAGACAGCAACGGACATACCCCCTCATGATCAGCGGGTCACCAGTAGAGAGAGTGAGCAGCTTCAAGTACCTGGGAGTAAACATCTCTGAGGACCTGACCTGGACTGCTCACATTCAGACACAGGTGAAAAAAGCCAGGCAAAGACTGTACCACCTGCGCCAGCTGAGGAAATTCAGGGTTTCACCAGCTATCCTGAAAACTTTCTATTTAGGGGCGATAGAAAGTGTTTTAACTCAGTGCATCACAGCGTGGTATGGGAACAGCACCAGTCATGACCGCAAAGCCCTGCAAAGAGTAGTGCGCTTATCCGGCGTATCTCAGGGTCAGCTCTCCCGTCTCTGCAGGACGTCTACACCAAACGCTGCAAAGGTAGAGCTACCAAGATCATCAAGGACTCTAATCACCCTGCAAACCCTCATTTCACGCTGCTACCATCTGGTAAGCGCTTCCGAAGCCTGATGGCCAAAACTGAGAGACTCAGGAGGAGCTTCTTCCCCAGGCCATCAGACTCCTGAACTCAGTCACTTAACATCACGTGACTTCACGTCCAGGATAAACATCGATACACTGACATTGCACTGCACTTTCTGTTCTCGTTGTTACTGTGTAACAACCTGTCATAAACCTGTTTGCACATTATACTCTTATACATTTGTTAACCACATATTTATAAGTCTACAGTTTACTCACTGCAAAGTCTACTTCAATTATTTTATTCCACTTTATCCTTATTTGTTACCTTTTTTTCTCTTGACTTGATTATTTATAATTCTACAGATATAGACATATATATATATATAGATAGTACTTTTTTTTTATATCCTATTTCTATTATAATTTCTTCCTTGTGTTTTTAACTGTGAATTTGCACTGTCCATGGAGCGGACCTGTTTACATTTCACTGCCGGTTGTATATTCTGTATATAACTGTGTATGTGACAAATAAAACTCTTGAATCTTGAATCTTGAATCATGTCTATCAAAATAAAACTGATAAAAAAAAAAAACATAGGCCCCACTTCATTGATAGTAGGCTTATATGTTAAACTTTCTTATACAAACACACGCTGTATTAAGCAGTGCATAAAGTGTTACATGACAATGTCTCTGAAACATCTGTGTATTGTCTTTGAAACATCTACACACGGCTACTTTTGCCGATCAGTTACATCCAGCCACAGCTGATGTCGGTGTGTTCGACATCGGCTGCGGCTGGATGTAACCGATCGGTGAGAGTAGCTTGCGTGCAGATGGGGAGGAGTTGCAAACAGAGACGTGAAGTCAGACACTTTCTGCTTCCCATAGTGACTCTCGCACTGTGTTTGCATACTTTATCACAGCTAAAGTTAAATAAATGCAATATTTGTCAAATATACAGATATTTCAGAGAAATTTTCATTCAATACTTTATGTACTGCATATTACAGCGTCTGTTTGTTTAAGGATAAAATTCAACATATAAGCCTACACTATCAATGAAGTGGGGTCTACGTTTTTAATTTTGTCTAAGTTTTATTTTGATTAACACACAATATAACATTGCGACTACATGAAAAGAGTTTTTACCGTTATAAAAAACTGGGCAGTGGGTGCCACCATGGCTTCCTGAACTGCCTGAGCCTCCATGGCTCCCTGAAACGCTCCACGGTCCAGGTCCGGCCAAAGTTGGTTTCAATTAAATTCCTATGTACTCTACCATTAGGAACATATCTGTTTTCTTTATAAATCATTATTTTCAAACAAAGTAAGTTTATAACAAAGTATTTAAAACTACTAAGAATTGTGTTTTGCACACACTCATAGGCGCATATTACTAATGCGCCCTTTAAATAACACAAAAAATACTGCACTATTGAGTTTAGACCAGGTTTTTGTTGGTCAATGGCACAGTCGTTTTCATTTGCCACAAAATAGCAACGTGCCAACAATGAGCCTGAACACACCTCGTTTTTCAGACCCATGGGCGTACAGATGGGTGCGAGTGCATTTGCTATTTAAACAACGTGGCGCTGGACTTGAAAATAACTATGTTGGGCTGAAACTAGCAATAAAACATATGCACCAGGTGAATGATAGGGCCCTATGTGAAGAAAATTTATTTAATAGGCTACACAATCAAAAGAGTAAACACCACTACAAACCAAGTATACTCGGAAATACTAAATTAGATTGAGTATAAGTATAGGCCAAATATAGAGTACTTTGACTTTTCTGTCAGTATAAATCACGTATACTTAAAGTCCTCATGAAATCAAAACTGTCCCTATTTACTTTGGTAGCACATATTAAAGGTCTTAGGGTGAACAATTAATCCGTACAAGTTAATACACAGAAAAAAAAATGTTTGTCGCGGTAATCTTTAATCAAAGTCTGAAAAGTAACTTCCGGTCTGGAAACGGCGTTCCTTCTCAGATGATGTCAGTTTGACGGCTTAGGTTTGAAAATGCTTAACCACTCCCCTCCAACCGTTAGTCTGCTATGAGCGCGAGATGAAGAGGAGCAGTGCTGAAGTGAAACCCTGCCCTCTATTCAATATTCCGTTTCATTTGGAAGAAAACTCACTTGCTACTTCCGGTTCACTGGGACTTTAAGTAAGTATATTTCTGAGAGGTACATAAAAAGTAGACTGAAAGTGTACTTTCTCATTTTTAGTTTAAAAGAAGTACAAGCTACTAATAGCACACTTGAATAAACTTGGGTGGGAAAATCCTTTATTTTTATTGTTTTAATCACTTATTCAAATAATGTTATTCTTTCTTGTCATCCCTAAACTAAATATTAACTATTTATTAAATTATAAAGAACATGACACATGATAGAGAAACCAATGTAAGGCAGCTTGCAGGGTGTGATGATGGGAGAAGTGCATTTGATGTAAACAGAAAGAAAATTATTTATAGAAAGAAAATATAAAAAATCTAAATCAAGATATCAAGATATCAAAATAAAGAATCCCAAAACTAGGAGACTTGGCATTAATGTGTGAATGCTTTACTGTAATTTAACATGAATGAATTTTATAAAGGCTTGACTTGACAAAATCACTAAAATGGTTGGGAAACATTTAAGTTCAGTGTACGATGGACAAAATTTCAACAAAAAAACATTACACACAGCACGATGCACAAGTAAGCACTGATTGCCTTCCCCTTATTTATAGGGCTGTCATAAATAGTCATCAGTTCATCTGCTGAGTGTTCACTAAAAGCATGACTATAAACAAATGGGGCAAACACACAGCATAGAGATGGAGAGATTAGAGCATAGATGGAGCATAGTTTTTTTTTTTTTTTTTTATCTACATTTTTAGTAATCTTTTATTTCTGGAATATTTCATAGCTTTTTCCATTCATGACTACTGAAAGGGTTGCTGTTAAATGCAAACGTTCAAGTTCCACATAGAATTTGTTTCAAGTAAAAAAGGAAAGACAGGCGTTACAACAACCTTCAGCTAGAACAAGGATTTATTACCTTCAGTATAATTTGCATAATCATATGCATTGCATGCAGAGTAAGTACACACTACTTGCACAGATGATCAGACCTTATCTGGAAACCATCCCGTAAAGATAAGGAAAGGGAAAAATTGTAGATGATAAGTTATGTCAGTGCTTTCTGCACAAATCAAATTATTTTAGGACCTAACAGTCTACTATGTAAGATTTTGGCAGTAGAATATCCAAAAACCACTAGGCCAGTGTTATATATTTTGTTCAACTGAGTACTTACAATATCCCAAATGTTTCCAACTATTTGTAAATCGTGAAAAAATTGCTATTTTAACCAAGGAACCGGGATGTGTGAGGGAGTCGCCTGTCACTTGCGTCATATCTGCGTTACCCATGGTTTCTTTACTCTCACTGCAGTGTGCAACAAGTGTCATAGGATCCACTGAGTGAACGCACAGAGTAACGTCATAACACCATTTTCAACACACTCAAATGTATCTAATATGATAAACAGAGCTGCGTTACCTCATACTCATGACCTGAAAAGCGGAAATGGCGCCGGCGACTGTGGCATAAAAAATAATGAACGATGTTGCGTTCATCTTATTAACAATCGCTCCAGTGGCCTTGCTCAGCTCCCACAACACTCAGTCCTGCTCTGCTTCTAACGTTAATAATCACGTCCATGCTGACCAATTGTTGTAATCATATTGTGTTGTCAGTATTAGCTAAGGATTTAGACAGCTTTCTGATCTAATCTGTTGATAGTTGTTTAATATACTATATTGCAACAGAACAATACTTTTCATAACACTTTTCATTATAGTGTCCATGTTTCACACATTATTAATTGATACAATTAGTTGCAATATTCAAATAAATTGTTAATATAAGCATTCTCACAAAATAACTTAATGAATCAATTGAGTCATTCAACAGTCAGACATTTCCTAATATTTACTTTCCATATCACCAAGTGCACCTGGCAAGCTCCTACTTACAAGTTGGGCATTCATTGATATGACGTTACATTGAAGTTAGAATAATAATACTGATATCTGAATAAATACACTGAAAAAAATAGTGTTGGATTTACATTGTGTACATCGGTCCCACACGAATCAGTTAAGTTAAACAAACATAATTTGTTAGTGTAATTTCAACATCATGTAATGAATACATTTTAAATGACTCAATTAAGTAGTCTCAAAGTGAATTTTATATGGATCCCTGACATGATTCAGACATTCAGTTTTATATATTCATTCATCCACATCAATTTCATATACTTTAATGTTACACAACTGAATTATAATACTGCACTAACCAGTCAAACTTTTAACTAGTAATAGCTCACATTAGCATCTTAAATGCCAATCTCCTTCAGCAAAGCTGTTATGACTTTAGTTGTATTAGTCCACAGCCTAAGCAAATGCTCCACTCTTCCCCATTTTCTTCCCCAATTTAAAGGAGTCATATAATGCCATTTTTGTACAAGTTAATATGATTCTTTAGTGTCTAAATTAAAAAGATTGTAATATACTTTAATTAAAAATTCTCATTAGTATTGTAAGAAAACACTAATTTTACCTGGTCAAAAGCAGCTCTGTTTTCAGCAAGCCATTTCAGTGCATGTGTCTTTAAATGATAATGAGCTTTGCTCACCCCGCCCCTCTGTTCTGTGGGGAGCGTTTTGACACAACACACGTGGAGTGTTGCCTTGACAACAGTTGAGGGTATATTTTGGATAAAGAATGGCAACGGGAGTGTCTGAGGACACATCTGTGCAACCGTATCAATTTGAACCAGAGTCGGACCCGGAACAAGATGACGGCCCCAACGAAGTTCGACAATTAAGGCTCGAACAGGATGTTTCTGAATGGTTGGTTAATGTAATGTAACTTTTATCTATCTTATGTACTGGCAGGGTAGCGTAGTGAGATACGAATGCTATTCTGATGTGTTTACTGATGTATACGTTAGTTCATTGACAGATTGATGTTACAGCTAATGGTCATGAAAAACTTTGTAAATGTAGGCTTGTCAGTGATGCGTAACGTTATCTATGTAGGCTGAAGCACTGACATTAGGTCGCCACAGGAATGTTTCTAGCAGTAGTTGAAGGACACCTAAGGATTTGTTATAATGTATATTTATGTCCAGTGCCATAACGCATTGTTCATTATAAACATGAGATTATGAATTATATTGAGAACGTCATACATAGAAAGCATGCCGTAATGTAACTTAACCTGTAAACTTTAGCCGCATTCATTGTGAAGCGTGCAAGCGATTTGCAAAGATTAATATAAAGGTTAATAAAACGTTACACTTACTTCTTCTGGAGATCCAGCAGGAACACAAATAGTTGGTACTGATCCTTTTTTCAGGAGCAGCTTCTTAGCAAAACCTGCTTTATACTGACCCTCCTTTATAAAGCAGTCTGGTGAGAAATTATTCGCTCAAACATGAAAGCATTGACGTTGATCAGGGGGAATATTCCCTTCGAAAACAAAACTCAGCCACTGCATCTTCAGCAGTTCGGATTTAGGAACATCAAAATGAATGCTGTGTTCGTTATTACACCCAAGAACAGAACACCACAATCGCTTAGATGCCATTCTGCTCCAGCGTATCAACAATGGCGGACTATGATGACAGCTCGCTCAGGGCGGGTCTATGTTGAAACTCTGTTGTCAATTAACAATTGTGGGAGGGGTGTCACATGGTCAGACGGCTCGATTTGAGACAGGGGAAAACATATAAGGAGATTAAAATAAAACAACATCCAAAAAAAAAAAAAAAAAAAAAAAAAAAAACCTTGGATGGATTTTTATCATTATAGGATGGTTGTGTACAGGCACTGCCAACACACATGTCCGTACAATTAACTGTATAATGGTACATGCATTTTTACAACTCACCTAAAGGATTATTAGGAACACCATACTAATACTGTGTCTGACCCCCTTTCGCCTTCAGAACTGCCTTAATTCTATGTGGCATTGATTCAACAAGGTGCTGAAAGCATTCTTTAGAAATGTTGGCCCATATTGATAGGATCTTGGATCTTGCAGTTGATGGAGATTTGTGGGATGCACATCCAGTTCATGAAGCTCCCGTTCCACCACATCTCAAAGATGCTCTATTGGGTTGAGATCTGGTGACTGTAGGGGCCATTTTAGTACAGTGAACTCATTGTCATGTTCAAGAAACCAATTTGAAATGATTCGAGCTTTGTGACATGGTGCATTATCCTGCTGGAAGTAGTCATCAGAAAATGGGTACATGGTGGTCATAAAGGGATAGACATGGTCAGAAACAATGCTCAGGTAGGCCGTGGCATTTAAACGATGCCCAATTGGCACTAAGGGGCCTAAAGTGTGCCAAGAAAACATCCCCCACACCATTACACCACCTCCACCACCAGCCTGCACAGTGGTAACAAGGCATGATGGATCCTTGTTACCACTGTGTAACAAGGAGAGAATGGGCCTCCTTCCATGTTCTCCATGTTCTCATTCTGTTTATGCCAAATTCTGACTCTACCATCTGAATGTCTCAACAGAAATCGAGACTCATCAGACCAGGCAACATTTTTCCAGTCTTCAACTGTCCAATTTTGGTGAGCTTGTGCAAATTGTAGCCTCTTTTTCCTATTTGTAGTGGAGATGAGTGGTACCCGGTGGGGTCTTCTGCTGTTGTAGCCCATCCGCCTCAAGGTTGTGCGTGTTGTGGCTTCACAAATGCTTTGCTGCATACCTTGGTTGTAACGAGTGGTTATTTCAGTCAAAGTTGCTCTTCTATCAGCTTGAATCAGTCGGCCCATTCTCCTCTGACCTCTAGCATCAACAAGGCATTTTCGCCCACAGGACTGCCGCATACTGGATGTTTTTCCCTTTTCACACCATTCTTTGTAAACCCTAGAAATGGTTGTGCGTGAAAATCCCAGTAACTGAGCAGATTGTGAAATACTCAGACCGGGCCGTCTGGCACCAACAACCATGCCACGCTCAAAATTGCTGAAATCACCTTTCTTTCCCATTCTGACATTCAGTTTGGAGTTCAGGAGATTGTCTTGACCAGGACCACACCCCTAAATGCACTGAAGCAACTGCCATGTGATTGGTTGATTTAAATAATTGCATTAATGAGAAATTGAACAGGTGTTCCTAATAATCCTTTAGGTGAGTGTATATATATATATATATATATATATATATATATATATATATATATATATATATATATATATATATATATATATATATATATATATATATTATTATTATTATTATTATTATTATTAGTATTATTATTATTATTATTATTTAAAAACATTCCAAGAAATGTTGCTGCTAACATTATGAGAACATTATTACAGACCATATAATTTTGAGCAAATGTTCTATTAACGCTGCTTGAATGACTCCAGAACATTCCCTGTTAGCTGTACCATATAGCTGTCTTCTGTTATGTTTTATTTTATTTTTATTTTTTTATAAAATGGTCATCGTGAATATTTATATATTGCTACATACCTAAATGTAGTGAGAATTACCTCAGAGGACTTCAGTATAATTGCTGGAATATTGCTGCAATGTTTTTGTTGTGTCTAGGTTGATTGTTTTGTACCTTGTAATTGACTATTTCTTTATTTTATGTCTGCATATTTGCTTATTTGGTCAATAGCTATGTTGGGGTTCTGATCATGTTTATATTTGCAATAATTGTACATTACCCATTGCATAAATGTATTGAATCCTTGCATTTTATATATAGTATCTGTCATGTTTTTGTATGAGCTAGCCTTGCCTTAATACTGCAGGGAAAGCTTGAAAGGGAAAGTGTATTGAGTTTCAGGGGCCAGGAGGGGTGTGGGGATGGAGGACACCAAGCAGGGGGGTGATGTTGGTTCGTTCCGGGTAAGATAACTTCACAAAGGCTATCTGCCCTTTTATTTCGCTGGAATTCTGAAGATCCAATTGAAAATGCACTGCTGTGTCTGTTTTCCTTCTTACTGTTGTGGCCTGCAGAGAGCAGAGTGGAATGAAAGAAAAAGAGAAACAGAGGAAGAGAAGGAATGGGTGTGTCGAAGGTCTGAGCGGGAAAGGGAGGCAGGTAGAGGTGAGTGCAGAGCGGTAAGGGTGTGAGGGAATGAAAGCAGTGGGGGCATATGACCCCACACAGTTGCTCCATTTGTGTTCACTGTTTGAAGTGGTTGCGTCCCCCTGGTCATTTTTTTAAAAATGGCAGACTTTATGTGCCTCATATATGGGCAGCTGGCCTCCCCCCCTTCACAAAAGCAGTGGTGTGTCGCATGTGCATTCGGCTCCCCTGATGGCAGCGGGTAAATGTTTTGTTCTGACTTTTGCCTTCAGAGTGCTAAAATGACAAATGTCTGTGTTAAATGATAAGAAAGTCAGTGAGCTTGAGGCTGTGTATCTATTTACCTATTCATCTTGTACCATGACACTAGACAAACTGCTGATGCACCAGCATACATATGCATACAGGCTTACATATGCATTATGAGGATCTCCGATCCCATTTCGGTGCTGCGGCACATATATATTTCCATTAAGTAGCATATTGAAGTCTTGTATTAAATTAAACACTTTGTTTACATAGAAAGAGTTGATTATAGCTATAACCCAATACAGTGCGAAATAGATTTTCTGCTGTGTGCGACTTGGCTGAGCTTGCCGCTGTGTGGATGGATGTGGGTGGGAATCTGATGGTTTCATTTCCTGCTGCTTTAGATTTCAAGCTGCTTCAGTGTAATGGGCAGCCTGGCCGTGGTTCAGCCACACAGCAAGTCTTCTAGAGATAGACTCTGGAGTCCTGAGCGCTTTCATAAGTATGACTGAACCTACGTTTGAAGCAAGGGCTCGTGGGTAAAATGTTGTTTTATCAGTTTCGAAGCAAATTAACAACCTCTTTTGTTATATGCCAGGCTAAAAAGAGCTTTGGATAATATAAACATCAATCTGCTGATGTTGCTCTTTGAGAAACTGCAATGATTGTGCTTCATTAGGAAATGAAAAGAGATACACACTCGAAACAAACTCCGTAATTAGGTCACAGGATGAAAAATCAATTTCTTCTCCCATGTCCAGAGCGTGGCACTAATTGCGTTTTTTTTTTTTTTTTTTTTTCTCCCCATCTGTCAGTTTTCTCGTAATTCTTCACCCTCAGTCCAAGTGTGAACCCTCTTCAGAGACACACACCCTCTCTGGGTCCAAATCCCTTTCCAGCTCAAGGCCCCAGTGGCGTTTTATTCCTTCTTTTTTCATAGTCAACCTACCAAGGGTCAGGCGTTCTTAGAGGCCTGTTCCCAAGACTCATCCGTTGGCCTTGCTCCCAGCCAGATGGCTCTCATCTGAGAGAAAAAGAACTCATCCTTCTTTACTTTAACCAGCAAGGCTTCTGGCATTGTTCTTACACTAGTGAAATGGGAGCACTTCAAAACACAAAGCGCATTTATCTTAAACGGTATTAAATAGTGACATCCTTAATTTTTTTTTTAACCATTAAAGGAACATGCCGACTTTTTGGGACTTTAGTTTATTTACCATATCCCCCAGAGTTAGATAAGTCAGTACATACCATTCTCATCTCCGCGCATGCCATAACTCTGATGCACACACCGCTACCCTAGCTTAGCACAAAGACTGGAGGTAAACGCATTCATTATTCAAATTAGGATGTAAGTTATCTAGTGTTTGATCATGTCTAAATATTTATTCAAATGCAAAACCTACAAATAAGTAAGCGGTTATGATCTGCAATACTTTTTTTAGCAACTAGACTAGATACATGTATATTTATTAAAGAGCCATACAGGCACCTAATGGGTAAACCATGGCATTACAAATTAAAATTATTATTTTTCCAGCCACAAAATGACTCAAAAAAAAAAAAAAAAAAAAGAAATTCTCTTTGCATTGGAATTCTCTATTTTAACCTTAATTACTACACTAATTGTAATATAATTAATACAAATATTAGAAGAAAATACGCTGCGTAATATCATTGCGCCGCTGCACCCATGGAATGGCAGCAAAGTTCCTTGATTATTACGCAGGAATGAGAGTATAGTCCCTAGCCATATCGGTTTAGAAAATCACAACTTTTCATTTTCAGTTGGTCTTAGCACACAATGTAACTATGCTCATCACAACATGTAAATAGGAAAATGTTGGTGTTATTTTGTCACTTATTGAGCAGTAGGCTAGATGGAGCCATTTACCTCCAGTCTTTGTGCTAAGCTAGCGGTGGGTGCGTCAGACAGAGTTATGGCATGCACGGAGATGAGAATGGTATGTATGGACTTATCTAACTCTGGGGGATACGGTGAATGAGCTAAAGTCCCTAAAAGTCAGCGTGTTCCTTTAAATGCATGAATGCTTTGGGTATTTAGTCGCGATAATATAAAACTCTCCTGATATTAGAGTAACAATTACAGAAGAATAAAATAAAGCATATTTTGTTACCTTTTGGAGCTTGGAAGGGTTCAGTTTGAGCAGATGTTTTATAGCATCATAACTGTCCCCGTCAGAGCTCATTTCCAGTACAATCAGCATCTGCCTCATATTCACGATCTCAGACATATTTTCAAAACTATAATTTTCAACATTGTTGACAGCTTCTTCACCAGATCCACCATCAAGTGACAGCGACACTAATATTTGATTGTGTTCAGTACTTGATCTGCTGTAAATCGCTGAGCCATTTCAAGTTTTGCTGATGATACTTCCTATTCTTTTGTTTTCTGCCTGCGGTAACTAGTGAAACGTCACTTCATCATTGTGTATCAGACATTGCCACCTTGTGGAATAAAGTTTAGAATTAAGAATTGCACTTATTCAGTCATCAAATATTAAATTATTGTTGTGCAGAAAAAGAAAAAAAATAAATACTTACACTGTTACACACCTTGGGTCGTTAGCAACCCTATACAATTTTTTACAAAAAATGATGAATGGCAAAACAGGCATTGTTTTATAATTGTATCTATTTATTGTTATATTGTTTATAATGAATTAATTGAGGAATACTAAGAAGGTTGATGTCTAACTTTAAAAATGTATGTGGAGGGTAGTGATCGACGTCTTGAGTCACTAAAGACCTGAGGTATGAGTTTAAGGGTTAAAGGGGTTGTAATCATGCAGTATGTAAATGACCCATCAGCATGATGATGATGATGATGAAATATTGATTGCAATGTATGAATTATTATTATTATTATTAATTTTGTTTTTGTTGTTGTTAAACCATTATTTCAGATATTTTTAATTATTTCTAACGTCTTCGCAAGAATGAATGAATGAATACGTAACTAAACTATTATTATTATTATTATTATTATTATTATTATTATTATTATTATTATTAGCAGTACTAGTAGAAGTGGTAGCAAACTAGAACAAAAGAGATAAAAGAAACACAAATGGAGTGTAAACGTGTAAGTATAATAAATGGAATAACCCATACATTTTAAAATCTGAATGTACAAAATACAATACATGGCAAAAGAAAGGGAACAACTGCAGCATGTTCATAAAAATTGCCCTGTTTAAACCTCTTTAGGAAAGGGTGAAGTGGAAGACATAAAAAAAGCACATTGTCCCCAATCACTCTCCCCCTAGCAGAGAAGTGCACCATCTTGCTGATTGCACCGGGTTGTTGTTTATGCAGACCAGCCTCTTGGAGCTATAGCCATTAGTGGATGCAGCACTTCCCAGACCTGCTCCCTGCTCCAGTAGATCCCTCAAGCAACAGTTAAAAAAAAAAAAAAAAAAAAGCACTAGCAAGCCATCAATGGCTATAGGGATATTTGTAGTGCAGGGTCAAATTAGTGACCTCTTTCACTGAATGCTTTATTGGTAGTGTCTTTACGTAATGCCCTGGGTAGATAAAAACACAGCAAACAAGGGGTTCTGTTAAGGAATGCTTTGCACTATAGTGAATATGGAGAAGTGTCAACAGAAGAAAACACCTTGGTTGAATCATGTGACTAAGCCATTTTCATTAGCCTACCCATGCAAACATATGCAGTATTATGAAAAAATTCATTTATTATTTAGAACTAAATATAGAGCTCTTTACAGTTTACTGTGAAATGCATGTCTTAGAGAGCCAAGATGAAAACTTTAATGCACACACACAGCAAGTGAAATGTTGTAAATTAAAATTGAAATAAATGTACAACATTTCTCTTGGACTTTTTCCTCGGCCCATGGCTCGAGAAGGAAGGAAAGCCAAAATATTCCTGCCATGTAGCCGTATTGAACATCCTACCTACATATTCACTAGCACAGTAAGCCTAGCTATGCCAGACCATCTGCCTGGGATTTGTTGGCTCGCTGCTGTATAATAATTAATCAGCCTATCAAATGCATCTGTTATGATTCTCTTTTTTCTACGTTTAACTATTTTCATACTAAAAATATTTGTTGCATGGAGTTATAAAATTATGAGCTCTTAATGGAAATGTTTTTATTCTTTTTTTAGATATACACTATGATTCAAAAGTTTGGGGTCAGTAAGATTTTTATTAGTAGTAGTAATTTAAAAAAATTAAATTAATCATTGAAGTGATAGCAAATAAATGTATTATGTTAAAAGTATTTCTATTTCAAATAAATGCTGTTCTTTTGACCCTTCAATTTATATATATATATATATATATATATATATATATATATATATATATATATATATATATATATATATATATATATATATATATATATATATATAATCATGGTTTCCACAAAAATATTAAGGAGAACAGCTGTTATAACAAATTGATTTCTGGAGGATCATGGAGGATCATGTAGCACTGAAGACTGGAATAATGATGCTGAAAATTCAGCTTTATATTCACAGAGATACATTACAATTTAAACAAATACTGAAAATATTGTACTAATTTCATAATATTGCTGTTTTAACTGTATTTTTGATCAAATAAATGCAGTCTCTGATGAACTTTTGTACAGTAGTGTAATTCATGAAATAATCAGTTTGACCACTAAATTAAAGGTCATACATTGATGATCTTTAGAATGCATAAGATATGGCATTAGTGAACCATTTCAGTGCATTTTTTCTGTTCAAATGCACATATTCAATTCAAAGAAGCTGTGTATATAAACAAGTTCTTTCCTCGCTATTACTTTGTTAAGCCATGTGTCTAATGATGTGGAACGTGAATGCTATAATTCTCAGGAAACCCTCATGTGCTTTGAAAAGCTTTAGATCTCCTTCCTCATGTGCAGTGTGATTATGCCTCATAGCTACAGGGCCTGGATCAGACAGATGAGCATAAGTTGGTAGTGGAAAATGAGTGAAATGTAGAGAGAGTGCCCATTATCCATTTTTTTTTTTTTTTTTTTCAGACTTTCAGAGTTTTAGTTCCATTTGTTTCCTCTATTTCCTCATTTTCTTCTTCTTCTTTTTTCTTAGAACTAGAGCGAAATACTTTCTTTCATATCCACCTGTGAATGGGAAGTCAAAATAGGGGGTTGAAATGCAGCCTCTAATGAATTACAGATATGAGGTGTGCATATAAAAGAATGCAAGATTAAGAATATTTCAGTTAATTTTGCTCTCCATATTGTTTCCAACATTACTAATAAATGGTATTTTATTAAGAAGTTATTTTAGTGATAACTTCAAAGCCTTGCCTATTTTCACTTGACTGTTGTAATGAAAAAACAACAAAACAGCTTTTGAGAATGAAGAATTCTCAAGTGGATTACATATATCACAGAAAGCAATGCTTTTGGATGAAGCCCTACTTCAATGTGATTTGCTCAAAGCGTCTCGACAAGGCCTTTATACAGTGCTCTTTTTTTTAAATCATGTCACTATTAGGAACACACAAAGAAATAAAATAAATCTGAAGTAAATATTTTATACAAGAACAGACATGTAATCATAGTTATGTATACATAGATTCCACATTCGATCGCTCCAGACATGGCAACGCGTCCGCCATCTTGAAACGGTTAACATGATTCTGTTCTACGCTCACACAAATAAATGAATGAATTTTCATCGAAAATGTCACAGCATTGTGCAGCCTATGGCTGTAAAAACCACAGAGATATAAATTCCAAACGGATAAAGAATAACCTTTCCGAGGTGAAAATATGTTGGTTTGTGTTTTTATGTAACTCAATGTGAAATATACATACAGAATTATCACATTACAGATATAAAAACAAACTGTCTGAAAATCATCAGTTAATGTCTATTGCAGATATGGATAGTCATACATGTGAATAACAAGGTTACAGATGCACAGTCAAGCTGCTCTCAAGGGGTCACAGATAGGATTTAATGGTTCCAATATGGCGGATAACTTACATATAGCAGCCCATACAAACAGATAGATATGCGTGTGTGTGTGTGTGTGTGTGTGTGTGTGTGTGTGTGTGTCTCCAATTAATAGATTATCATTACCCATTGTATTCATTCTTGTCCCTTTAGGATATGAAGCTAAAGGAGCTATGGAAGAATGATGAAGGAGACCTGTTGTTGGACACATGTTTATCCTCGGGCATAAAAAGAAGAGGACCAAAAGAGTGAGAACAAAACCTATTACCATCTCTACTGGAGGTGGGAGAAATATGGAATCGTGCTGACAGACCTCAGGTGAATAATGCAGGTCTGAACCTAATGACCACATAAATAGCCTTTTTAGAGACAATGATCTGACTATTGAGCTGCTTTAGACTTGATCAGTCATTATAAAGTGCTCTGCTCCATCTTGCACTTCTTTTTTATGAGTGTTGAAGTTCCATCCTTTCCCTTTCATTTTTGATAGCCTCAGGGAAAGCGGCCTTTTGGATTGGCGAGAACTGAACGGTGTATCTGTGCAGTGGTTAACCGTGAGCTCTATGATTACACAGCGTCTCATTCTAACAGACAACCGTGACCGAGTCTGTAATTAAATATTCAATCACTGTAGAGCAGGTGTGGGACTGTAGCAGTTCCACAACAGCAGAAAATGTAGTTCTTTTCCATACTGTTGTAATCTAGATTTACTCTTCAGCATTACTAGTGACCACTGATCTGAAGAGCTACACAATAGCTGCAAATTTATTTGATGGATCAATATGCTGCGCACTACGTGCCGCTCAGTAGCACACTGTATTTACGGGTAAATAAAACCTGGAACGTCTTTATGAAAACTGGGCCCTCTGAAAATAATACAAAGAAGCCCTGGGGTGTAAAATTGGATTTTCCATAAGAGAATCAGAGAGGAACATATGTCAATATGCATGTATGGATAAACTCACAATCTCACAATCTTTGCACTACGCTGTCTAAACATATGAGATAAAGCCAGTGTTGAAAACGGATGTTCAAAATCTTCATTGTGGCTGTTTTGTTTCTTTCCCCAAAGCCTCCAATATCACCTTTTGTGGCACTGGTATCTTTTTCTCAATGCAGTGATAACTCCAAGAAAGACAAATGTGTCACCTAAGATAATCACATATACACACTCCCTGTGACAGAGCTCTCTGGCCGTCGCCACGTTGTCAGATCCCACACCGTCCTTCATCTACTATAGGTGAACAAAAAACATGTCCTATGAGCCCTTCTGATAACAGCTCTCCCTGATACAATAGCAGAGACATTCACAAATGTCTTTGGAATAAGCAGGAACTAGAATATGCAGGAACTGTGACTGTAGCTTCCTCTATTTCTGTTTTGAAATGTGACAGACAGACTTAGGCCTACTCAAACAGTATAGCAAGTCTGATCTAATCTGATTTGAGACATCACTATGAGACTGATTAGGGACCAAATATCCTTATTTATTGTATTATGTCAATATAAAGCACTTCATTTTGTATATAAAATGTGCTAAACTCGCCTTTCCTTCCTTTCCTTCCTACTCTCCATAGTTTATGCACGTTTCTGTGTAAAAGCATGCGTGTTGTTCAGTTCTTCATATTTCGGATAAAACAAGGCCAGCGTTCCCATGATCCTCTACATTTTAAAAAGTAATTGGATGGACCAGGGGAGTTTAAAGAGCAAACAAACTGAACTTGTGAACCATGGCTGGATTGCTGCTGTTAGCTTTTCTCCTTGACCTTTTCCAGCCATGTCATCCACCCTAGTGCTAATTGGGCTCAATGTGTTAATATGACCCCTCTGAATGGAATAGTAACAGTGAACGGAGCAGCATTAAAGAATGCCAGCAAATACTCAGATACATTTGAATTCATTTGGAAAATGTTGGTGTCATCAATATTACTGTATAATAAATATTAGGGGTGTGACGAGACACCAGGGGTCGCTGTATACCTAAAACCGCCAGCGGGTAAAATGTACAACTTTTGACCTCCTAACTGAACTCCTTCCTACAAACTGATCACAGATCAGTTAATCAAAGTACTCAATACCATAATCAAAGTACTCAATATTCAAAGTACAAATAGAGACCAAATTTTTCTTCAAGCATGATACGATACAGAGCTAAGAGATGGTTACAACTACACAGATAGCTTTCATATTGAGAGATAGTCGCATGCCTTAGGGAGTTGCTTTCAAACAGTGGTAACGTATTGAAATGGCGGTTTAATGCGCGCCCGTGTGTATTCTGTGAATAGGGAGCGGTGGTGGTGAATGCACATTTTAAAAGATAAAACATTTGTCTGACGCTTCTGTTGCACAACGAACCCTCCGCCACGGTCCTGTCAGTCTTCTCGTCACGTGATCAGTGATCAGTGGCAGTGCTGGCACTATGTACGACTCGGAACAGCTTGTGTTGGATGAGCTGATGGAATTGAAGCAACTGTTATCCATTGGAATTAAATTGTTTTTATTTCTATAAAAAGCAAAACTACAGTGGAGGTGTAATGTAAACGTAGCGTTGACATTTTCTTGTCAGGAAACAGGAAATAACAGGCGGAGGCAGGCTTTTCACCATAAATCAGAAAAAATAAAATTTTGTATAGAAACAACAACCGACAGAGAACCAGAGAAAACAAGGCCTAAGTACACTAGCTAAACTAGATAACAAGTGGTGAATGGGAAACACCTGGGAAGACTAATCGACAAAAAACTACAAAGAACTACAAAACTGGAACAGGACACAGAAAGAACACAGAACCTCTTTAACTTCAACATAAAAGTCCCACAAGTGCAAGACACAGAACAGATGTGGCAATTCTATCCTAACTTCACCCTCATGTCGCCCATGACAATATATCCAAGACAGGCTTTTCACCTTGAAAAATGTATAGATTAAGTAGATGGTTTAGAATGAAAATTCTGTCTTCATGTACTCACCCTCATGTCGTTCCAAACCTATATATACACTCACCTAAAGGATTATTAGGAACACCTGTTCAATTTCTTATTAATGCAATTATCTAATCAACCACATGATTCAAGATTCAAGAGTTTTATTTGTCACATACACAGTTATATACAGAATATACAACCGGCAGTGAAATGTAAACAGGTCCGCTCCATGGACAGTGCAAATTCACAGTTAAAAACACAAGGAGGAAATTATAATAGAAATAGGATAAAAAGTACTATATATATATATATATATATATATATATATATATATATATATATATATATATATATGTAGAATTATAAATAATCAAGTCAAGTAGGAGAAAAAGTAAACAAATAAGAATAAAGAAGTGGAATAAAATAAGTGAGGTAAACTGTGCAGTGAGTAAACTGTAGACTTATAAATATGTGGTTAACAAATGTATAAGAGTATAATGTGCAAACAGGTTTATAACAGGTTGTTACACAGTAACAACGAGAACAGAAAGTGCAGTGCAATGTCAGTCGATGGTCACGTGATGTTAAGTGACTGAGTTCAGGAGTCTGATGGCCTGGGAGAAGAAGCTCCTCCTGAGTCTCTCAGTTTTGGCCATCAGGCTTCGGAAGCGCTTACCAGATGGCAGCACCGTGAAATGAGGGTTTGCAGGGTGATTAGAGTCCTTGATGATCTTAGTAGCTCTACCTTTGCAGCGTTTGGTGTAGACGTCCTGCAGAGACGGGAGAGCTGACCCTGAGATACGCTCGGATAAGCGCACGACTCCTTACATGGCAGTTGCTTCAATGCATTTAGGGGTGTGGTCCTGGTCAAGACAATCTCCTGAACTCCAAACTGAATGTCAGAATGGGAAAGAAAGGTGATTTAAGCAATTTTGAGCATGGCATGGTTGTTGGTGCCAGACGGGCTGGTCTGAGTATTTCACAATCTGCTCAGTTACTGGGATTTTCACGTACAACCATTTCTAGGGTTTACAAAGAATGGTGTGAAAAGGGAAAAACATCCAGTATGCGGCAGTCCTGTGGGCGAAAATGACTTGTTGATGCTAGAGGTCAGAGGAGAATGGGCCGACTGATTCAAGCTGATAGAAGAGCAACTTTGACTGAAATAACCACTCGTTACAACCGAGGTATGCAGCAAAGCATTTGTGAAGCCACAACACGCACAACCTTGAGGCGGATGGGCTACAACAGCAGAAGACCCCACCGGGTACCACTCATCTCCACTACAAATAGGAAAAAGAGGCTACAATTTGCACGAGCTCACCAAAATTGGACAGTTTAAGATTATGCATTGTTTAAATGCGACGGCCTACCTGAGCATTGTTTCTGACCATGTCCATCCCTTTATGACCACCATGTACCCATTCTCTGATGGCTACTTCCAGCAGGATAATGCACCATGTCAGAAAGCTTGAATCATTTCAAATTGGTTTCTTGAACATGGCAATGAGTTCACTGTACTAAAATGGCCCCCACAGTCACCAGATCTCAACCCAATAGAGCATCTTTGAGATGTGGTGGAACGGGAGCTTCGTGCCCTGGATGTGCATCCCACAAATCTCCATCAACTGCAAGATGCTATCCTATCAATATGGGCCAACATTTCTAAAGAATGCTTTCAGCACCTTGTTGAATCAATGCCACGTAGAATTAAGGCAGTTCTGAAGGTGAAAGGGGGTCAAACGCAGTATTAGTATGGTGTTCCTAATAATCCTTTAGGTGAGTGTATATATATATATATATATATATATATATATATATATATATATATATATATATATATATATAACATATATATTATAACATTATGACTGACAGGCGAAGTCACTGTCACACTGATTATCTCTTCATCATGGCACATGTTAGTGGGTAGGATATATTAGGCAGCAAGTGAACATTGTGTCCTCAGAGAATGATGTGTTAAAAGCAGGAAAGATGGGCAAGCATAAGGATTTGGGGTTAGAGTATCTCCAAAACTGCATCTCTTGTGGGGTGTTCCCGGTCTGCAGTGGTCAGTATCTATCAAAAGTGATCCAAGGAAGGAACAGTGGTGAACCGGCAACAGGGTCATGGGTGGCCAAAGCTCATTGATGCACGTGGAGAGTGAAGGCTGGCCTGTGTGGTCCGATCAAACAGACGAACTACTGTAGCTCAAATTGCTCAAGAAGTTAATGCTGGTTCTGATAGAAAGGTGTCAGAATACACAGTGCATCACAGTTTGTTGCACATGGTGCTGCATAGTCGCAGACCAGTCATGTTCTGCTGAGAAACCTTGGGTCCTGCCATCCATGTGGATGTTACTTTGACACTTCCCACCTACCTAAGAATTGTTGCAGACCATGCACACCCTTTCATGGAAATGGTATTCCCTGGTGGCTGTGGCCTCTTTCAGTAGGATAATGCAGCCTGCCACAAATCAAAAATGGTTCAGAAATGGTTTGAGGAGCACAACAACGAGTTTGAGGAGTTGACTTGGCCTCCAAATTCCCTAGATCTTCATCCAATCGAGCATCTGTGGGATGTGCTGAACAAACAAGTGCGATCCATGGTGGCCCCACCTCACAACAGGACTTAAAGGGATACTCCACCGTTTTTTTCATATTAAACTATGTTATTCCCTTAACTAAGACGAGTTGATGCATACCTCTCTCGTCTCAGTGCGTGCACTTAATCGCGCGGTGACATTTTGATAGCACTTAGCTTAGCCCACTAAACCCAGTTCATTCATTAGGTACCAAACAGAGATCAAGTTAGAAGAGACCAAACACCTCCACGTTTCCCCATTTTTAAAAACAGTTACATGAATAGTTGAACGACCAAGTATGGTGACACAAAATAAAACGTGCCGCTTTTCTAAGCGGGTTAAAAAGGATAACTATAATGTATGGCGGAATAGCACTTTTGAGAGTACTTCGACTGAAAAAGTCACGCCTGAAAAATCCTCTTCCCCTCACCCTCTCATTTCCATCAATAGAACCAACATGACTTTTACTTCTACCTGTGCTACTAGCAAACTGCAAGAGATCATATGCAATGACGGACTTTGTAGACGATGACAACTGGTTTGTAGCAGACCCAGAGCCATATCTGTTTGAACCCGAGTACACAGAGGAGGAACTAGCTTTTATGCAGGTGTGCAGGTCACGTTGGTTCTATTGACGGAAATGAGAGGGTGAGGGGGAGAGGATTTTTCAGACTTTTTACTCTCAAAAGTGCACGTTTTATTTTGTGTCACCATACTTGGTCGTTCAACTATTCATGTAACTATATTTAAATATGGAAAACGTCGAGGTGTTTGGTCGCTTCTAACTTATTCTCTGTTTGGTACCTAATGAATGAACTGGGCTTAGTGGCCTAAGCTAAGTGCTATCAAAATGTCACCGCGCGTCAGAGCGATTAAGTGCACGCATTGAGACGAGAGAGGTATGCATCAACTCGTCTTAGTTAAGGGAATAACAGTTTAATATGAAAAAAAAAAACAAACGGTGGAGTATCCCTTTAAAGGATCTGCTGCTAACATCTTTGTGCCAAATACCATAGCACACCTTCAGGGGTCTAGTGGTGTCCATGCCTCAACGGGCCAGGGATGTTTTGGTAGCGAAAGGGGGACCAACACAATATACAGTGTTATCCTTGATCGGTGTATATGTATAATATTGTCGATACAATGAAAGTCAAAGGGGTCCAGTGGGGTTGGACCCCAGTGTTCTTAACTTTTGTTTGTGTTCTGCAGAATGAAATGAAATGATGGTGAATAAATGATGACACAATTTAATTTTTGGGGGGTAAAATATCAGACAGTAAGGCAAGGGAGTTGATAAAACACCTTTATGAACCATTATGAAGATATTCATAATGACCATTATTAACCATTATAAGCTATTTCAAATTGGATCTATTAAGACACTGGACTTGGTGTGTTTTCTGAGAAAAAACGGAGTCAATTTTATTTGCCATTATATTACCCAGCTGCATGTTTACGGTTGACCATAACTTATTTTGTTTGTTGGCATGTTAAGATGAAAAACCATAAGAAAGAAAAATAATCATTTTCATATGTTCAGTTTCATCCTGACCGACATTGTGAACCACAGTTTTCCCAATGAAGGTTATATGGGATCCTTTACAAGCATATAACGTCAGCATGTCCATTCTGTAATTTTTAATTCCTGCTAGTACTGTCTGGACTTTTAAAGTGTCTCCCTTGTCCCTTCACAGTGAGTAAGAGTTTAATTGGTGTGGAGACATAAATAGCTTAGAGGTGGAGTAAGAAAATATAATAGGAATAAAACAAAATCTCCTAGCAATAAATCATTATCAGAATGGCACTGTGTGATTTACCTCATGCTATTCCAGTCAGCCCAGTTCCCTCTCTGCTTTAATACGTTTGATCGGTCCTCTTCATATACAGTAGTTCCTATAAAGCATGTATGAGAAGGGTGTGCAATGGCATCATTCTCCAGCACACTCTGTCCTCTCATCAAGAAGAATGTCTTCAGCTCTAATTACTATCAGTCTATTTACTGAGGGGTTTTCCCCAGCGTGTCAGGAATCTCTGTGCTCTCTTTGCACTTCCCCTTTCAAAGGAAGATAGACATAGGTAATAAAACTGATGCAAATTATGCAGAATTTTCTTTTTTTTTTTTTTTTTTTTTTTTTTGAAGTGGAGCACTGTGAATTGTAGAAAAAGGAATGAGTCATCAATCTTCTGATGCTTCTTAAAAAATAAATGAGGCGACAAAGGATAGTGAATGCCTTGCTGCGGTGTAGGTGAGTCTCCAGCCGGGGTTGGATGTAAAGAACCGCTGTTTGCACTGAGCCGGAGCGAGTTCAGTGCTGTAAGATGAGCTACAAAACTGCATGTTGAAGCTTTTATCTATTTTGATTTAACAGACAAACAATTACACAGTTCATCTATGATTCACCAAATGGGTCAGATAATAGGAAGATGATCTGAATCAGCATATGAAAGTAACAACAATTTCATGATAGGTAGGTAGATAGATAGATAGATAGATAGATAGATAGATAGATAGATAGATAGATAGATAGATAGATAGATAGATAGATAGATAGATAGATAGATAGATAGATAGATAGATAGATAGATAGATAGATAGATAGATAGATCAAATCAAAGACAAAAACTGTCTAGACTACAAATTAAATATGCATTTGGTCTGGATTGAGAATGACCTTATCCCTTTCTTTGTTCCTTATCAGCAATCGTCAGTCATGGACTCAAAATGTCAACGTGTACTGAGGAATTCTTGTCACAGTTGTTACAAAATGTCAAGACAACTTTATTTACTTATCTCCCTGTATGATTGGGGATATAACCCTCAGAACACAAGTAGAATGTATATATATATATATATATATATATATATATATATATATATATATATATATATATATATATATATATATATATATATATATATGAGAGACAGGGAGAGAGATATTTCCCTTTGGAGCACATGATGGGCAGAAATATGTCCATCTTTCATTTTTGTTTCAAGATAAACAAAGATGTCACACAGACAGATTCATTGGGACAATTTGAGTGACAGTGAAAATTCAAAACTGCCAGAGCCATGTAGTTTATTCCCAGTTCTTTGCAGACCTTTTTAATATATCTGAGAGACTGACCCCCTCTCACAACACAACAACTAAAGAGACAATAAAACAAAAAAAACATTGACATCTGGCTGACAGTTAATTTATATTCCAGTGCGTGAGTAAAGTTTAATCATTGTGCATCATTTTTTGAAAATTCACTCTGCATATCTGTAATTGATGATGCAATAAATGAGCAACTGTCATAGAATATTCTGTCATCTCATCAGTCAGTGTGCTAATCATTGCCTAATCTGCCTTCACTGTGCCAGGGCACAAGGTCAAACACATCCCATTAGTATGCTTCCAAGGAATGAGCATGTTCCCGCTTAAAACATTTGACCTCTCTCGTCTGGCATACTGCATAATTATCATCCATTCATTCCTACCAAAGCTGATCAAGTAGGTCATATTTATCAGCATATCATGCCAGTATTTGACCATTTTCTTCAATTGTTCTGCTTTCTCACTCTCCACACCCTTGTGTTTCAGTGGGATGCGGATGGTTCGCATCACGTTAGGATTTAGGCAATCTCATGGCATTCCTAAAGGTTGCTGAAGTCCCAGTTTACACGTCTTTTTATTGGTTTTTTGAGTCCGTGTTGGACAGGAGTTATTGGCTGACCAATATAAATGCAGTGCAGTGCTATTTTGATTTCTCTTCCAGCAATTTGTGGTCTCTTTTGCCATTATTAAGGACACCAAGTTATTGGATTCATCTCCCTGCAAGATAACATTTGGCTAAAGGGCAACCCAATAACAAACATGACTGCTCCACCGGAATACCTGGGTTGTCAGTAGAATTGACCTCTTTTCCTGAACACCATGTTATATACAGATAATTCAACACTTTAGTGGAATGTTTTAAGTGTACACTCAAAATCTGTTTTGTTGTTGTTGTGCTGAAATTTAGTTTGATTTAGTTTAGATCTGACTATCATGATTAGTTTTTTGTTTGTTTGGTTGGTTTATTTAGCTTTTATTTTATAAATTTGAATATTTTAGGGTGCTAAATTTAATAATAAACGTTGATGTTTTAAAATGTTTAATGGCATTAATTTTCTCAGCACAATCTAGTGTTCCTGCCATCCATTTGCATTTTTGTGTTTATTGCAGGTGGGTTGTATAAAACCATGTATCAAAAACTAAAACTAAAATTAAATATATACACACACACATTTCTTTAAGTTTTTTCTTCTTTCCCTTAACAAAAATGTTTTTTCTTTAGTTTTTGTTCAGCAACAAATAACAAATAATTTTCAAAAATGCTCAGTGTTATTCTTGCATTTTATTTATTTTTAAAGGTCACTGCAGTGCTCCAAAAGAGCACTCCAAAAATCTTAAACTAAGTTTTCTTTTCCCCAGAACTGAACGCACAAACACAGCATCAACACTTTTAAGCGTTTTAGCGTTTAATGGTCTGTAGTTTAAGACATACATTGGTCTGAAACAGAGAGAGATCAGTGAATTGTGCTGAGCTTGTTGTACTTAGTTGTTTAACCTGGCATGGATTCAACTTACAGCATGAAGGGGTTATTTGTCTTGGCGAGTCATTGCCCGAGGCTACAAACAAGAGGGCAATTAATAAGAAACAAGTGACACTTTTTCTAAATGATTCAACAGTCCTCAAAAATGGGCAGTCCCCCATAGCTAGTGTCAGTGTCACGAGTGACTTATGGCATTATGTCACTGTGCCCTCGAAGGGCCATAGAACGGCTTTGCATAAATTAGACTTACAAAAATAGACTCCAAGAACTTCCTGGAAAAAAAACAAAAAAAAACAAAAAAAAACAAGAAGTGTTCCCGCTTCCAACAAATCTTGCACACTTATAGCACTTATCATGTTTTTTCCAAATGGAGAATGACACCAAAAGCACTAATGCACATGACGAGTGGAATCACTGCCATCTGAGATGGAAGGACATAGTGAATGATATGAATATATGAATATGAATATAGACCACATCCTTTACTTTACCTCACCTCTAATGTGCTCAGGGGTAAGATACTTTGTGGTTTGTGGAACCTGACACAAGCATGAAATCGCACACTAGCCGAGAAGCAAGTCGTAGAAGTTTGTCCCCTTGTGGATGCTGTGGAAGTTATAATGAATTATACAGACTTACTTTGTTTAAAAAAAAAAAAAAAAAAAAAAAAAAAAAGGCAGCGCCACGAAGATGGCATAAGTTAATGCATAATTATGCATCCATTATGTTCTGTGTCATTAACATAAATTGGCAATTAAATTCTACAGATGAAAAAAGGCAAACACAAAAAGATTGTCTGGACCATTCCTTATAATGACATTTTTTCTTCATGCATTTTTATGGCCTCAGATATTACAATGTTAAAAATTGAGCAGCGGATATGGTAATTCAAGTCTAATGTCCACCAGGTAGAAGGCCCTTTTGCTCGTTTCTCGAGATTTGATTCCACTTTCAACGAGCAGACTTTCTAATTACATTTCATGCCTGATTGACACAAACACTGCTTCTTGGAACTAAAAAAGACAACAGTACCAGCAGCAAATTCGCATTAATCAATTGACCGAGTCTACAGGGGAGGTCCAGTTCCTGCTTTACCTCCGCCAACGACATAGGGGTGTTTCTATTTGTGCTGACACTCTGTGGATAACATCCTTTGCCTCGTAAGTGTTCAAAAGAAATGCCAGGTCTAATTACTTAATTATAGGAAACAGTAATCTGTGGATAGTTGGATCCCTGACTGATTTAATTAAAACAACATTTATTAATTAACTCACCTGTGCCTTACGTGGCATTTGTACTATGATCACTGGCCTGGGGAGGGGGTTTGCGCATGGTTTTGCATACCAATGGTGTTGTATGAGAATTTGCCATTTGTGTCAACAGAGGTTAAAGCACATGAAAGAAAACAAGGCGAAAATCATTGTTAAGGATGCACAATATCATAATTAGAATTCTTATCACTATCAATATTGGATATTTAATAATGCATTTCCCCTTTTTTACCTTTGTAATTATCCAATACTTATTTAAAGTTAATCTTTTAAACACTAATAAATGTAGTCAAAAGGTGGTTAATGAAAACATTGTGAAATATTATCACAATTAAAATGACCATTCTCTCTTTTAATATATTTGATGAAATGCATTTTATTTCCTGTGATGACAAAGCTAAATTTTCAGCATCATTACTCCAACATCCTAATATGCTGATTTGCTGCTCAGTAAATATTTATTTTATTTTAAAAGTTAATGATTGTTCAATGTTAAATGCTAAAAGGAACACCATACTAATACTGTGTTTTTGACCCCCTTTCGCCTTCAGAACTGCCTTAATTCTACGTGGCATTGATTCAACAAGGTGCTGAAAGCATTCTTTAGAAATGTTGGCCCATATTGATAGGATAGCATCTTGTAGTTGATGGAGATTTGTGGGATGCACATCCAGGGCACGAAGCTCCCGTTCCACCACATCCCAAAGATGCTCTATTGGGTTGAGATCTGGTGACTGTGGGGGCCATTTTAGTACAGTGAACTCACTGTCATGTTCAAGAAAACAATTTGAAATGATTCAAGCTTTGTGACATGGTGTATTATCCTGCTGGAAGTAGCCATCAGAGAATGGGTACATGGTGGTCATAAAGGGATGGACATGGTCAGAAACAATGCTCAGGTAGGCCGTGGCATTTAAACGATGCCCAATTGGCACTAAGGGGCCTAAAGTGTGCCAAGAAAACATCCCCCACACCATTACACCACCACCAGCAGCCTGCACAGTGGTAACAAGGCATGATGGATCCATGTTCTCATTCTGTTTACGCCAAATTCTGACTCTACCATCTGAATGTCTCAACAGAAATCGAGACTCATCAGACCAGGCAATATTTTTCCAGGCAATATTTTGCATTAATGAGAAATTGAACAGGTGTTCCTAATAATCCTTGAGTGTATATATTATATATATTATATACACACCTTATAAATATTATATATATATATATATATATATATATATATATATATATATATATATATATATATATATATATATATATATATATATATATTACACTAAAAGGATTATTAGGAACACCTGTTCAATTTCTCATTAATGCAATTATCTAATCAACCAATCACATGGCAGTTGCTTCAATGCATTTAGGGGTGTGGTCCTGGTCAAGACAATCTCCTGAACTCCAAACTGAATGTCAGAATGGGAAAGAAAGGTGATTTAAGCAATTTTGAGCGTGGCGTGGTTGTTGGTG
Source organism: Paracanthobrama guichenoti (assembly GCA_018749465.1). Classification (NCBI taxonomy): domain Eukaryota; kingdom Metazoa; phylum Chordata; class Actinopteri; order Cypriniformes; family Gobionidae; genus Paracanthobrama; species Paracanthobrama guichenoti. Next base: position 32,508,354 of record CM031949.1, read on the forward strand.
CCAGACGGGCCGGTCTGAGTATTTCACAATCTGCTCAGTTACTGGGATTTTCACGCACAACCATTTCTAGGGTTTACAAAGAATGGTGTGAAAAGGGAAAAACATCCAGTATGCGGCAGTCCTGTGGGCAAAAATGCCTTGTTGATGCTAGAGGTCAGAGGAGAATGGACTGACTGATTCAAGTTGATAGAAGAGCATCTTTGACTGAAATAACCACTCGTTACAACCGAGGTATGCACAAAGCATTTGTGAAGCCACAACACGCACAAGCTTGAGGCGGATGGGCTACAACAGCAGAAGACCCCACCGGGTCCACCAAAAAGAGGCTACAATTTGCACAAGCTCACCAAAATTGGACAGTTGAAGACTGGAAAAATGTTGCCTGGTCAGATGAGTCTCGATTTCTGTTGAGACATTCAGATGGTAGTTTATTTGGCATAAACAGAATGAGAACATGGATCCATCATGGCTTGTTACCACTGTGCAGGCTGGTGGTGGTGGTGTAATGGTGTGGGGGATGTTTTCTTGGCACACTTTAGGCCCCTTAGTGCCAATTGGGCATCGTTTAAATGCCACGGCCTACCTGAGCATTGTTTCTGACCATATCCATCCCTTTATGACCACCATGTACCCATTCTCTGATGGCTACTTCCAGCAGGATAATGCACCATGTCACAAAGCTCGAATCATTTCAAATTGGTTTCTTGAACATGACAATGAGTTCACTGTACTAAAATGGCCCCCACAGTCACCAGATCTCAACCCAATAGAGCATCTTTGGGATGTGGTGGAACGGGAGCTACGTGCCCTGGATGTGCATCCCACAAATCTCCATCAAATGCAAGATGCTATCCTATCAATATGGGCCAACATTTCTAAAGAATGCTTTCAGCACCTTGTTGAATCAATGCCACGTAGAATTAAGGCAGTTCTGAAGGCGAAAGGGGTCAAACACAGTATTAGTATGGTGTTCCTAATAATCCTTTAGGTGAGTGTATATATATATATATATATATATATATATATATATATATATATATATATATATATATATATATATATATATATATTATTATTATTATTATTATTATTATTATTATTTTTTTTTTTTTTTAATGAAGTGAAATAAACAAAAAGTATAGAACTTTAATTATCGATTACATGAAAATAATAAACATCTTATCTGTATTGGCCAGCATTTTAGTGTCAGCGCATTCCTGATCATTGTGGTAGAATTACATCTCAAAGGATTTCAAATAACAATAAGTAAATTACTGTAAATGACAGTGTATCAATAAAGGTCATTAAAAGGTTAATAGTGCCATGTTATTGATGTATATTGACACTTTCTTGCATTGAATTGTCTGCATGTTGTGCATTGACAGCCCACCCTGATTACTCCATTGCCTGATAGCATACACTTGTTTTGTTTTGTTTGTCAAAGCTTGATGCAAGGCTTTCCCTTTAGATGTAATCTTATCCACGAAAACATTTGCTTGCATCTCACTGCTGATCATGTGTTGCTCAGCACTCATCACAATGAGCCCTCTGATTTAATGGCTGCAGTCTGGGTTCAAATGGACAAACCACTGATGTGATAGGGAAGCAATTTCTGGACAAAAGACTTTTATGTTGTATTACAGAAAGGTAATCATGTCCATTTGTTATGATGAATTCTGTTTCAAATATTCTTTGCAAAGCCACTGCAAATAATCAAATGCAATCGAGGAGCATTCGTCCTCTCCTCTGTTATTTTAAACAATGGTCATAATGTTTGTGTTTTAACCATGCTGAGAACCATTTACCCAGATTAGAGGTGAAACGAAAAAAGGACCAAAAGAAAAGAGCACCTGTTTCTTACTCCTGTGTTTTTCATCCTTCCTTGTCCTCCTCCTTTCTCTCATCACTCTGCTGTAATCATTGACTTTTACACCTCAGTGGCAGCTGTCTTTGATTGACGCTCTCACGGGGGGTGTGATCATGGAGACCTTTGGCCAAGATGTTGTGACTCTTCAGTTGAAGAATCTTAGGTTGAAATCACCTAGTTGTGGCTTATTGGATCTACACAGGAAATGGAGCTTATAAGAACAAAGGCATTTTTTTCTTTTAGGTTGGCTGTGATTTTTTACACTCATACACACACACACCGTCTTTCTTACAGACCCACATTTATATGAAATACATCCGTACTGTTCATAAAACATGTCTGAAAGATAAAAGAGCTGAATTATGCTTCCTCACTGGTTAAAAGAACCCTGTGACTCTGAATAAGGAATGAGTGAATCACTGCAAACACACATTGTATCTCCGAAATGACACACTCTGAAAGCTGAATTATTTAGTGCATCTAGTGCCGCTCACAATCCCCGCAGAAGCCTCACAATTCATGCCTGCACAACCTGAACTGCTACACCTGAGGTGATTGGTCAGTTTTACCGCCTCCACGGATGCTCTGAGATGCAGTTCTTCCCTCCTCATGTCCTTGTTCGACCATTTCCACACGTGGACAGTCTGTAATGCAGTATCTTTCTACCTCTTTGTTTACTGCGCTGCTTCTTCTGCTGCCTTTCTTCACAGAGCCCGTCTGGGGATCTCATTCAGCTGCCGATCTGAGACAAAAGCTTTGCCACTAGGTGTAGCTCAAGGACTCAGGTACCAGCTGCTTGAGAGATTCTGCAAGAAAAATAAGTGTGAAGACAATGAAACGGGTTACTTTATGTTTGTTCATGGGGATGAACAGCCACTGCTAGTTTATAAGCACAATTGTCCTTGCCTTCCTTGATCTGTTTGCTTGATTTGGAATAATGCACTTATTTAAGTTGATGATTCCTGAAATAATTATTTTATAAAAATGTTCTTCTGAAAAAGATGACAACAATATCCTTTGTGCTCTCAGAATGGTTTTATAATAATTATATATTCTTAAAGTTGATGTGCTGCCATGTTTGCTGACCCGGGTCGACATTATTCTTTGGCCTCTGGTGTTCTGTGCACGATGTATTATCTCAGTGTCACCATTCCAATGCTGTAGAAGGGGGTGCGTGTCTGCATTGGTGTGCATGGGCACCTATTATGGAAATATTTTCAGCCAGCCCCTCGATCATTTGGCTTTCTCTCTGCTCCTGACAGATCTGAGTAGAGGGGAGGACACTCAGCGCTTGACCTGATTTCTCATAGATCAGTGACCGTTCGTCTGGTTCCAGGATTCTCGCGGTGCACGTAACTTAAAGTGACATTTGCCTGAAGCTGCCTTGGAGCGCTAAGCCCTGTTCGTTCTCCAAAACCATATATGACAAGCAGGGCAGAGCTTGCTGGGAAGCGTCTGGTATTTCACCGACAGAGAATGAAAAAAATGGTAGTTTTCCGTTGCTGCGGTTTTTGAGAGCATTACACTCTTGGTGTGGACAAGAGAAAGGCCTCCTGGGAGCCAGGAAAGAGAAGATTGTGTTCTGTCCGCTTGTGTGACTGCGCCACCAGCTCAAAGGTGAAATTACCCATGGCTGGATAGTTGGAGAGAGGTGTGAAGACTAGCCTGCCTCCAGTTCCTGCAGCACCAATGCCCTTTTCCCACACAATGAACGAGTGGAGACAACCAACAAATCATGACAACAGGTCCAAACAATGGTCACTACTGGGCTTGGTCTGTCATTGCTGTTTGGGCTTGGCCTGTCAAGGGCAAAAAAAGCCTCATTCTCACACTCTCTGCTAACATGTATTACCTTTGCTTACACACACACACACACACACACACACACACACACGTTTGTTTTTGTGAATTGTGAGGACATTCCATAGGCGTAATGGTTTTTATATCGTACAAACCGTATTTTCTATCCTCCTACACTACCCCTGCCCCTAAACCTACCCATCACAGGAAACTGCACACTTTTACTTTATCCCAAAAAAACTCTTTTGAAAAAATGGGGACATGGGTAATGTCCTCATAAGTCACCCTCTCCTTGTAATACCTATGTCATACCCATGTCATTATACACATTTGTGTCCTGATATGTCACACACACACACACACACACACACACACACACACACACACACACACACACACACACACACACACACACGTACACACACACACGCACGCATGCACACGCACGCACGCACACACACACGATTTTGCCAAGTAAGTCCATATTCCTGGATCAACATCTTTAGTTGATCCTGGAACAACATTCCTGTCTGAAAATGTAGTTCTAACCCTACCCCTAAACCTATCCCTACCCATAACCCTATCCCTAAAATCAGAGTGAAATGATAGGTGAATAACACTGATGTAGAAGCACCTAACCCTGTTTTTAAGCCTAAACTTGACATTGAACTGTAAACTTGTCCCTCAAATCTGATTGGTTTTGTTTGGAATGTTGATCCAGGAACACGTTGTACTTAGTGAAATCACGTTCACTCAGACTTTATACTGTACAAACTGTATAGTCTGTCCTCTTATGCTAACCCTACCCCATAAACCTACCCATCACAGAAAACGTTCTGCATTTTTACATTTTCAAAAAAACATCACTTAGCATTTGACTTAGCAAGTGAAAAAAATTCCAGACAAAGACAAGGATTTGGGATTTTTCCATTGTTCTGGAGATCTTTATTTTAGTATTGTAATTTAGATACAGGAATGAGAATTCAGAATTTGACCCAGTTATGTGTAATGGAATTTTTTTTTTTTTTTTTTTTTTTTTCTGTCCCATGTGATTTCTAATAATGTTTATTTGTTAGTACTAACTGGTTTGATTATTATTATTAATATATTTAATGCAATTAATTACCTTCTTTTGTGGACCATTAATCCTAAAATCATTAAACAGGTGTCCTGATCACATGCACAAAGGTGGAGCTTTGATTTGACAAAATCCAGCTAATTTTGATTTGGATGTTGCCAAAAATAATGATATCTAATTGAAGTAAGTTGTCTGCCCTCACCAGTCTGACCCATTCAAGTAGATTGTGGTCATTATCACATTGACAGGGTTATTGGCATCTTGCCTTCTGAAAGAAAGAACCCCTGTTTTAACCTTAGTACGAGGGATATAGCCTAGATGTAAGTCAAGCAGAGTGCCTGCTCGCTCTTTAATCTTTAACAAACTGACTAAATTGAGCTGCCTTTGAAAAAGTTTTCATTAAGGCCAAAGGAGGGCTCATTAACAGTGTTGGATTGGATCAAAATATGCACAGTGGTGAAATGGACAAGCCAGGTGATAAGAGATTTTTGAATGCCCTGCTGTCAAATTTTATGGAAGGACTTTTGATGTTTCCTCGCTCACCTATTAATACATCTTGACAGCAGGTTCAATGAATTTTAAAGAATATTCACATAGAAAAGAGTCATCTTACATCATCCCAGTCTGTCTTTATGTCCACGTCTAATAAATGATCTTTTTCAATTTAAAGCATGTCATGGTAACTAAAGTCATCAGATGTGTATTTCGTCAGCATGGCTTCTCACAGTCTTTTCTGCTAAATTAAACAGAACCATGAAAGTATCCCAAATTCAATCAAAAGTGAGAATGGCCATAATTAAAATATGACACAGAAGTGCTTCATTCTTAAGAGCCTCATCATTTCATAGATTTTGCATGATTCTTTGAAGTTGAGTTGAGAAAAATACATTCACTAAAAAAATAAAATAAAAAAAACCCTCAGTTATCCCTCCAACCCTCCATATAAAGCATTTATGGAAGTCTGTTTCTCACACGTATCAATCTTTTTGTGTTTCTTTTGATTTGTGCTCAGAGCTGTTTATAGAGAAATGTGAGGTGTGTTATCCTTCAGTTATCAGCTGGGTCTTATCCAAAAAAAAAAAAAAAAACACACACACACACAAAAAAAAAAACAAACACTAAAAAGTGACCTGTTAAAATAGACAGCAGTGTCCCATAAGACATTTCTCTAAAAGCAGTAATGCGTTTAATTTACCTGATATTAGTTTCTCAAAGCTGGCAAGTTCTTCCCCTAACAATCAACAGCTGGAAAGATTTTCAGCTACATTAATTGTGCAGTAATACGCTGATTTGTTCACATCCACAGGGTATTTCCTCACTGAAACATCTCTGCATCACAAATTCTGACAGATAGAACTGTCAAAAGACAGATATTTTTTTTATTATTATTCTCAGCTCTCCTTTGCATTTAGGAACTTCACTCCCATCCAGAGGTATGATAGAGGCTTGTGTTGAAGCAGAGGGTTATGATGTTGTAATCATTTGTCCCCTCCTATTTGGGAATAAATATCAGTGTCAATGAAGCTTTCCTTGGAAATGCAAATTGGATGTGGGAATTCCGTTTCCTACACCCAAATTAACCAATGTTTCAAAATGATATTGAACTTGAAACATCATTGCCTCATGAGAGAAATGTCTTCCAAAAACACAGCCGAGAGAAACTTTTTAAGTTAAATTTCAAAGACTTGTTGTCAAATATTTTAAATTAACATAGCAATCAGACAAATTCAAAACCATGCACATTCCAAATGTTAGATCTGAAGTATGAGGCGACTAAAGATGATTCATAATATGTTTAGTGAGAGTTAGAAAAAAAAACAGTTATTGCTTAAGAGTGCCATAAGTTTTTCATTAACTTCAGATGAATGCAAATGAGTTCAAGGCCTTGTAGACCAAAAACATGAGAGGTAATCTATGATAACCTTTTTTTTTTTTTTTTTTTCTCACCACTTTTTCTGTCTGTCTGTGATGGCTTTTAAATTTACTCATCTATTAAGTGGATTGGGTGCAGGGGTAACAGATCAATCAACCAGTAGATGATAAGAATAGATGAGCAGAGATAACCTTGGGCGCAGCTGAGAGAATAAAGGCAGACAGAAGCTATGATCACTAGGGTTCTCTTGCATAATGGGTAAAAATGGATGTCTTAGAACACCGTGAGATGTGCTCTAGCTGTAGACTGAAAGATTTTCTTACCTTTTCTTTTGAAACACCTTTTCTGAATGTGTGACCTCCACTACCTGAAGTGTTGATTTCTATGTGCAGGTAGACTTAAGATTTACAAAATGTGTATGCAATCTAATGGGAAAGAGTCTAAAATGTATTTATGCTTAAGGCAGATTGAAATAGACTTATTGACAATGAATATTGATGTACATCATATTGCATGTATAAATATTTTTTTTTCTTTTCTTCTGCTCAATAATTTATGCCAGTATTAAAACCTTTCAATGTGGTGTTAAAGGGATATTTCACCCAAAAAAATGCAAATTAGCCCATGATTTACTCACCCTCCAGTCATCCTAGGTGTATATGACATTCGTCTTTCAGACAAATACAATCAGAGTTATATTAAAAAAAATTGTCCTGGCTCTTCCAAGCATTATAATGGCATTGACTTGATGGGTCATTTTTGAAGTCCATCTATCCATCATATAACTGCTCCACACTGACCAGTATTAGAAGTCTAAAATTAGTATTAGAAGTCTGAATTAGAAGTCTAAAACGAGAATTTATAAAGAGAAATGGCAGAGAATTTCGAAATAAGAGAAGAGGGGCTTGAGTTTGTTGCCCAGCCCTATCATCGCGTCAGGTGTTACTCTTTTAGCACAAGTCAACTTGCGCACCGCTGACCGCAAGAAGCTAGTTATTTCCAACTACAACGAGTTGCTGGATTGGCAAGGCCGGCTCTATAGCATTTTTGGGGCCCTAAGCAGATTTTCAAAAGCACCTGCCAATGGGGTATGAAAATTATAAACACAGAGAATAATCTCGGCATGTTGTGGGGAAAATTGCGTATTTAAATATTTGGTGTTTGATAAACATTAAAGTGAACACAGAAAAACATGCAAATATTGACTGTTTAAAAACATGCAAATACTGTTTGACTTCCTTTCTTCTCCGTGACAAGCAGGTGTCAGTTGTGCTTGGGCTAACCATGGTAACAACCGTATTTCTGCTGCTCCATAAGCCCCACCTACTGTCAGAGTGTGATATTGCATTTTCTTTCAACCCATCTGCTGCTTTTCTGATCAATGCAGTCTGATTTTATGCAGTGTTGTAAAATGTAACTGGTCAATGGGAAATAAGCTAATGTGCATTCTACAGAACTAAACAATTTTGATAAAAAGGTATCTAGAATTAGTCACGTATTTTGAAGTGCCCATGCAACGATAACAATCATCATGCATGTTCATTGCTGCAATATGGATTAGACTGACGCTGTTACATTGGCCCAGTGTCTTCAAAGCGCTTGTGAAATTCCGAATTAGGTTTCACTTTATTTTGATGGTCCCTTTAACAAATTTTGTTGACTATAAGTAACTTTGCACCTACATGTGTACTAACTCTCATTAGAGTGTTAGTAGAGTATTAGTAGACTGGTAGGGTTTGGGTTAGAATAAGTCCCAGACAGCAACATATCAATGCATCAACATGTGGAATCCACATATACCAGATGTGGGCCGGATCTGGCCGACACTATGTTGCTGTCTGGGGTTGACGTACTTGCAAAGTTACTTATAGTTATGTACGAGACTCTGTATAAGGGAAACAAGTCTATTTAGCTCAAATTAAATTATTAATTAATTCATAGGAAATTTTGAATGAGCCTGATTTTATGGCCGAGCAAATGAATTTAATTGAAATTGAATTAACCCATAAAACTAACATCTAACACACACACACACACACACACACACACACACACACACACACACACACACGTTGCAGAAAGGAAGAAAGTGAGGAAATAATGAGTTTTAAGAGAGTGAAATTATGAAATCCCACGTTTCTAGCAATACATGCATTTAAAATGCATGAACTGAACGAACCATCAATCATTAATTTAACCCTCCTATCGTTTCTTAGGCGGGGTTATTAAATTTGATATCAATGCACCAGTTCAGTTAGAATCTGGAGGTTTATATCTCGTATCGTCTTTAAATGGGGATTCCCTTTTTCTTGGTCCTGGCTGCAGAGGGGTTCCTTGGTGCTTTTGATTTGCTGATGGTCTTGTTGTGTCTTTGATCAACGTCTTGGGAAGCCAATCACGTGTCGTGTTGGCGGACGGATGGAAAGTCTTGTGGATGTTGTTTGAAGTTGAAGCGTGTGGCTGTAGAATCGTTGACCGAAACTTAGTTTCTTTTCTTTCCATTGAGCCTCATGTTCTAAGTAAAAGAAAGGAAAGTGAGATGAGAGTACAGTATTTATATGGCCTGAATGAAATTGTTAACCCATTTTCTTGGATCTTGGTCTGCCTCTGACTGGTCTCGGTCTCTGTCGTCTGATTATTTTTAGACTCTTGTCCAATTTTTTGTTCGTGTTCTGAAATTAAAACTCAAATATTTGCCCATCCTCCTGGATGAGTTCTGAGCAATTAGGCGTCATCTTGGTTCAGAGGTGACTGTGTCCCCACCCCTCACCATAAATGATCTATCTCTGGTCTCCTATCTTCCCGCTCTTAAGCAGAGTACAGTTAGACATGATTTCTTATTATAAGAACACGATACATTCTACATAAAATTCAATCGAGCCATCTTTTGAAATATAAGGAAACAAACATAAAGATACCAAGCAAGGTGCACTTTCACTCAGTCAGTCAATATTTATACAATTACATGAATTGTGAGTGAGTTTAAGCATAATGGTCACATGTATTGGTTATAGGCATGATATAGAATAATGCAGTCACAGGCTGTTTGAATGCAAGTCCGACTACCAGTCATTTTGAATGATTTAATGCAGTTTATATGTTGAGACAACAGGGTTTGACTGGTTTGACTCTTTCTTCTTGGTATTCAAACAACTTTGGCCGTTATCTTAGTGTTTATCAAAGTTTGCAAGGCAATAAAGTAGGGGAGACCGGGTATAGTTGTAACACAGGGAGCGTTGTAACACTACCAATTCTAGTTATATGACTTTTTCAGTTTCCTCTGGCTTCCTTTACGTTCCCACATGGAGGTTTTCCAAGTCTGTGTTGCTATCTCTCATGAAGCTACAGCAGAAAATCTAATTCTGAGGTAAAAAAAAAAAAAAAAAAAAAAAAAGATATTTTGTTTAGTACTTCTACCGTTGTAGATAATGTTTTATGAGTTATGTCAGGTTAAAGTGTAGTTTCTCTAGTAAAGAATGGCATATCAACCTCTTGCTCATTTCAAAGCACCATGCTAATACAGCTAGCTAAACAATGAGTGACAGTGGTGGGGTAGGTTGTAATGTGTTTTGAAACAACTATCCACTTAGATGAAATTTTAAATTTTACAACTAAGAAAATTGTTGTGATTGTAATAATTCTACAGAATGCCTATGTTTATGTTAATTTGCTCTCTCTCTCTCTCTCTCTCTCTCTCTCTCTCTCTCTCTCTCTCTCTCTCTCTCTCTCTCTCTCTCTCTCTCTAGCTCTCTCTCTCTCTCTCTCTCTCTCTCTCTCACACACACACACACACACACACACACACATGTGAATGTGCATGTACATACATGCACAAACAAAAGCACACATGTACATGCACAAACAAACACACACAATATGCACATACACTCCCCATATTCACACATATTTTATTGTTGCAGCCATTCATTTAAAATAAAACTGTTGTTGTGGCGTATCACTTTGAGTACCCTTAGTTTTTGTGCATTTTGTCTACCTGTTACAACTTACCTCAGTATGTGTTACAACCTAGGTTGTAGGTTGTAACAAAGGACCAATTAGTATTTGTCATCATCTCACAAAGTCTGTGATATAGTTGAAGAAATTTAAATTGTTGCCATTTGTAGTAGACAAATGTGGGTACTTTGACTAAAAGTTTCAAACGTGTAGCTAAAAAAGTTAGTAGTTTTAGGTGCTGAAGAAAAAAGTGTTACAACCATACCCGGTCTCCACTAATTAGCTGGGGGTTTTATGGCTTGGCTACAGACAAAATTATGCCTACACCTTTTTTGTGTCTGATGCGCCCTCAATTCCTACAGTTAGTTGAATGTCTGTTGGGGAACGATCACAAAAAAGAGTTAGCAGATATTAAGCAGACAATTTAGTTGGCAAAGTTAGTTGGCAAAGTTGCAAAGGTACTTATTGTCAACAGAATGTTCAAAATGGACCATCAAAATAAAGTGTTACCCCAAATTATACCAATAAGACACGAAGCAGCAACCAACATTTCAACAATATCTTGTTTAAAAATTAATCACTATCTTGCTCACTTTCTTTCCTCTTTTCGCACCAGATTGATAGTGTTGCCTCTTCATTTTTTTTCTTAAACATTAACACACACAACTACACGCAAATTTGATCAAAGTTATTATTATTACCAAGTATCTGTACCCCTGACACAGGGCCCTCTGGTGGCCACGGGGTCCCTATGCAATAGCTTATATCACTTATTAGGTAGGGCTGGGACTGCGCATTGGTCATAAATGACACACGTAATGACACATAGGGTTAGATTTACTAAACAGTGAAAATTTGCATGAGAGCGCAATCCCATAAAAGTGGCGATCGGAGTGCAAAGTTCTGTGTGTGATCTACTGATAATGCGCACATTGAAGAACACAGACACAGCCAGATAATTTCCATAATGACCAATGCAATCTACCAAGAGCAGGTAGATGTCTGGTTTAAGACATACTTTGTTTTGGGCAGTAAATATTGGCGCAAATGCCAGTAAATTGATGAGCGCAAACCTTAGTAAATCACCTCGCATGGTTCATTTAAACACTCTCCTCCCTTTAATTTTGCATCTGAAAGGGAAACTCCTACAAATGCATATGCAATAAGGTCAGCTACAAAAATAACTCTGCCCACACCTTTTCAACGGTAAGTTTTCACTGCGTGTTATATTTTTCACTGTGCTGTTGTTTTTTTAAACGCCTAGCACAAGCTGTTAGTAAATCTGGCCCATAATGTCTGCTGTGATGAAAAAGTAACTCTTTGAGCCATAAATTGCATTTGCTATTTACTAGCCACAGATTGCTTATATAACAATGTTTTGCTTGTACAAAATAACTTTATCATTTGGTTTGTAGGTAAGTATGAGAGCAAATTTCTACATTTGGTGAAGTGAAATAAAATGTGATTGTTTAAAACTGAAAAACAATGTGAGGCATTCCCCTTGAAACTGCACATAAATTGTCAGCGGCACACCTCAGACATTGCAAGCTAGATGGTAATTCTAGTAGCTGAATAAATTCGATATTTATTCATTTGGGCGACAAAAGAAAACAAAAAGAATCTCAACTCAAAAACTCTACTGTTATAAGACAATGTAGCATATGGTATGGACCATTCTGTGCCAGTATGGCCTACTCAGACTGCTGACAAACTACATGGTAGAAGACTCAACATTTTATTTCATGTCAGTGGTTTAGCTCCTTTTTTTTTTAGTGGATTTGCTAAAGGCTTCGTAAATTCAGTGACTGTTCACTGCACAATCTCTCTGATCTTATCCATTATCTTCTAAGGACAAGTCATTTAAGACATCAGCAAATGTCAGCAGCAAATTATATAAAATATAAAGGCTTCAGTGTCCCCAATAGCAGGATAGGAAAATCCGATGCAAGAGCACAATGGAATAACCTCCTTTTGCAAACCTTTTGTTTGACTCAACATTGTAGATCACTGTGCATAAGAGCTTCTTTGATCCTGGTCCATTTCACAACACATCATAAATGAACGCAGAAATTATTTGAAGGAGGAGGTGATTAATTGATTTATGATGAGCACTGACTCTCTGGGAATTCTTAACTCAGTACCAACTGCAAGAAATGCTCATTGGAAAAACATGCCTCTATCCAAAAACATACCAATTCACTGCTGAAATGAACAACAGCACAACACCAACTACTGTTATACTGTTCACACCATTATGATGTGTTAAAACTGTAACATTTTAGTCCACATGAAGATGATCCAAAAAGGTCTCAATTTATTATTAAAACAAACTCAAGTAATCCAATAGTGAGAAGTAGGCACCATACAGTGTGTAATGACACAAACAATACCAGACAAATGAAGAGTGCACAAGGAGGAACTTAAATACACAACGGTGATGAACTAATAACAAACAGCTGTGATAATAATGAATGTCCATTTAAACTAACGAATGGTGGGAAAGAACAAAGGGAAAAGCAAACTAAATGTCCATGAAAGTGAAACTAACAGAACATAATTGTGATAATAACGGGCAGATTACTGACTGATAATGACTAATTTCACATGGTTCCTTACCCAGTACTATGTGATATATTATGATAAGCACTGGCTGTCTGGGAATTGGCTCATTGCAAAAAACATTTTGACATTTACATCACATAGGCAGCTCCATATGTATGGCTGTTTTGACAGTACACTTTCTTGATAGCTACAGCGTTACGCTGCAGAGCGTTCGGTACGAGTCATAATAAAAAGGTTCAACTTTGTAGATGCAAGTTAAAATGTTAAAAAAATGTTTTGCATATGTATTTATCTAATTTTTGCTAACTCTATCAGTTAGCTTTATTTTAGGTTTAGTGTAGGTGATAAGTTTTTTTTCTAAACGCAATAGAGCATTAACCTTTTAGTGGCACTCACTGGACAATTCATTTTCCCAACACAGTATAACCAACATAATAACATTGCCAAATTTATTGATAAAACCAAATGTGCTATTAGCACCACTGACTGGATATTTCATTTTGAAAGTGTCTCGAAATAAGCAACTTAATATCATTTTTCAGACATGTTTTTACAATGATCCTGAGTTGACCAATAGTCAAGAAAGAAGATAAATGCATGCTTTCACTGAAGTATTTTTTATTTATTTTTGCTCTGTAAATGGTTGGCTTTCAATATGTCAATGAATACCTCCAAATGTACTAACTAACACAGTCATCACTGGATTTTGGAATATTTCAAGGCCTAAACATCAAGAGAAAGTGAATGGAAAATCATGCTCCTGCGTGATCGGCGCATATATCCCTTCAAACGTTTGGTTTTCAGCTGTTGTAACTAATCCTGGTAATTTCAGGGCCAGTGTTCCTGAGCTGTCAGGTACATCAGGCCACATCAGAGACACACTAAAATAGTGAGGAGTCTGTGGGCCGTTCGCCGATAATTAGAATGCCATGTGTTCATCCCTACAAGCTAAAACAGCACTTGTTAAATGAAAAGCTGTCACACTTTAATTGTCTCCACTGAGACACGTTGAGGAGGAAGGGGGAGAGAAGTAATCCTGCAAACACAGGGCAAATCGTGAGGAAGCAAGGTCTGAAAAATTACTACACCCTTAGAGATGCATCAGCATATCATTTCCTAGTCGGAAGACATCATGGCTCATGGCAGCTTGGATTAAATGGAGTGCTGATTGTTTGTAAGTCATTCTTCTCATGTCACTCTAGGACACTGTTGGAGAGAGAGAGAGAAAAAAATCAATTTCTATTTACCCAAGTTGCATTTAGTTACCTCGATTTCAGGTAGTGTTGCTTTAATAAGGACTTGGGGTCAATATGGTTATAAGAAATTATGGTAAATAAGAAATAGTATTGAAGATGCACACTTTATTTGTAAGCTTGGAACACACACGTGTTTGGTCCTGGTAAACCCTACATCAAAATTACATTTTGACCCCATAACAAAGGGTTTACCATGTTTTTTTTTTTTTTTTTAATTGGTCCCCATGAGGAAAACAGCTTATAAATCATATTAAATTATGTGTTTTTTATTTTTTTTTTTTTTTTTTTTTTTAATGTAAAAATTAAGTTTTCTGTATATGCCTATGGAAATTCAAAATGTGTGTGTGTTCATGTTTTTGTCCCTGGTGGGACTTCAACCTGAATGCACACAGACTCATGGGGACTCATGTCACCGTGGGGACCTACATTGAGATCCCCGTGAGGAAACAAGCTTATAAATCATACAGAATTTATGGTTTAGGTGGTCTTTTTTATTTACTTATGTAAAAATACAGAAAGTTTTGTGTGATGGGTAGGTTTAGGGGTAGGATTAGTGTAAGGGGATATAATACACAGTTTGTGTAGTATAAAAACCAATACATCTATGGAGAATCCCCACAAAGATAGTGAACCAGATAATAGCAATGTCTTCACTTTATCAAATTACATAAGTCTTTTGCCTGGCTACCACCTGAGTCTGCATACTGACCAAACTGAAGTGATGTCCTGTATAATGTGCTATGAAAGATGCTTAGGAAACATCAATGAAATAATCCACTAAAATGCAGAAAAAAGAAAAGAAAAGAAAAATCAGAATTCAAAATCATTGTTTCTGTAATAGTAATTTTTCACCAACCATGAATGAAAACTCTAGAGAAAGCCACCGGATTGTTAATAATTAATGTGATAATAATCCATGAGATATACTAAAGCATTTGAGAGCAAAGATATAAATCTGTTTTTTTTTTTTTTTTTTTTTTTTTTTTAAAGAATGACTTTCATATAAAAGCATTTGCTATTACTATAATGAAGGCTTGCCAAGGTTCACTATAAAATAGACCCATGTTCCTCTTAACTCTTAACTTGATAAATAAAGCCGCTATTTTATGAACTTGAATGTTAGAAAGTGAACTGTTGAGCATTTCAATAGTGCTGAGTGATTTGATTTAGGATATTTATCATACTTTTAAGGCATCATTCAGAATTTAAATGAGAGTGCATGAGCTTGAATAAGATTTGAATTGAGGTAGCAACAGTACAATTAAAAGAGATAGATCGATAGATAGATAGATAGATAGATAGATAGATAGATAGATAGATAGATAGATAGATAGATAGATAGATAGATAGATAGATAGATAGATAGATAGATAGATAGATAATTCCATCTGTTGATTTAACTCTCAAATTTTCTGTTTCCAGTGAAGAATTATCTGTGAGATTTTCTACTACAGCGGTTTCACATTTGAATGGGTCGCTTCAAGCTGGTTTTATTCAGTACCACCATGTTGTGGGAAGATTGAAATGACTTTGGAAAAGACTGTCTCACACTGAGTACAATATTTCGGTTTTATTACTTTGTATGGCACCAGGTGAGATGTTATTCTATATTGTCTCATCTTCAGTGAATGGGACTGAATTTCTGAGGCAAAGAAACTTTTTTATTTAATTTTTTTTTTTTTTTTAAATCAGCAGTCTGCTTATATGCAACCTATTAATTTTCGCTATTGTTCACTGAGTTGTTCGTGTCATCTCTAAACAAGATCATCCCAGCGTCTTCCATGACTCCAGCAGGAGGGGGAATCAGAAGGCAGATGGCCTTGAAAGAAAACAATCATAATTGAGTCTTTATTACCTCAGCAGTTGAGCTGCATGCTTGACTTCGTTCAAGTTTGAGGTCGGTGTTATGTGGGTGACATTGTGCCCAAGCTGTGCTGTTTGAGTGCGGTCCCTTCACATTTGTAGAAGGAATAGCATTTCAAGTCAAATAAAGAAGTTCACTTTCCCTTTTGGGATCAATATGGGAGGCCTTTTTACCCCAGTAAAGCTACTGATCCTCAAACGATCGTAAGAAAGAAAAGAAAAGCGTTGTGTGCTTGGGACTCCTTAGCTCCTGTGGGCTCTATTATAATTTGATGTGTCTATCTCTGAACAACAAACCTCATAATTTTCCTAGAGACCCTTTTACTAACTACTTGTTTCTTTCCAAGCCACAGTGCCGAGTGAAGTATGTCTAAGCCCTCTGTTCCCTCTTACGCAGAAGATTTGTAGTAATCATCGCTGAAGACATGTGCTGCATGGACATACTACAACCTTATCACAACCACTGCAATGTTTCCTGTCTGCACATCTTATCTACATTGCTCAGGGAGGTAGGCAGCTATTATAAATCAGGGTAAAAAAAAAAAAAAAAAAAAGAAACAAAAAAGCAAACACATCAAAACGTCAAAGCCTTCCAGTGTTTTCTTTGGGGTTTCTGTTATTGTGATTTTCAACAGAGGCCAGAGAGGATTCACATCTATATTTGTATCTTCAGGATGCTCTTATAAATGTGTGGAGTACAGCACAAAGCACAATTTTCCACTAGAACTATGTGATGGAATGGAAAGGTGTCCAGAATAGATTGTGACATCAGGGAGACATAACTGTCTGGATAGAGGCAGAATGATCCATGACAATGTGAACACTTAAAACCCATTAGGCACTATAAGCGCTGGTCCTATTGTCACCATTTGTACTGAATTATGTGTTACAAATTTCAGAAATACATTAGTCTGGTGAAAAGTGTGAAGTCCACTTGCTATATATATACACACACAAATGCAAACAAAGTATAAAAAGTTTTGGGCTGCATTTATTTGATACATAAAAAAAAACAAAAAAAAAAAAAAAAAAAAACATACTATTTAAAATAATGGTTTTCTATTCATTTTTCTTTTATTTTGACAAAGCTGAATTGTCAGAAGCAATTACCCCAGCCTTCAGTGTCACATGATCCTTCAAAAATTCTTATTATCAATATTGAAATCAGTTCTGCTGCTTAATATTTCTGTGGAAACCATACTTTTTATTTTTTTACAACCATTATATATATACACACTCACCTAAAGGATTATTAGGAACACCTGTTCAATTTCTCATTAATACAATTATCTAATCAACCAATCACATGGCAGTTGCTTCAATGCATTTAGGGGTGTGGTCCTGGTCAAGACAATCTCCTGAACTCCAAACTGAATGTCAGAATGGGAAAGAAAGGTGATTTAAGCAATTTTGAGCGTGGCATGGTTGTTGGTGCCAGACGGGCCGGTCTGAGTATTTCACAATCGGCTCAGTTACTGGAATTTTCACGCACAACCATTTCTAGGGTTTACAAAGAATGGTGTGAAAAGGGAAAAACATCCAGTATGCGGCAGTCCTGTGGGCGAAAATGCCTTGTTGATGCTAGAGGTCAGAGGAGAATGGGCCGACTGATTCAAGCTGATAGAAGAGCAACTTTGACTGAAATAACCACTCATTACAACCGAGGTATGCAGCAAAGCATTTGTAAAGCCACAACACGCACAACCTTGAGGCGGATGGGCTACAACAGCAGAAGACCCCACCGGGTACCACTCATCTCCACTACAAATAGGAAAAAGAGGCTACAATTTGCACAAGTTCACCAAAATTGGACAGTTGAAGACTGGAAAAATGTTGCCTGGTCTGATGAGTCTCGATTTCTGTTGAGACATTCAGATGGTAGAGTAAACAGAATGAGAACATGGATCCATCATGCCTTGTTACCACTGTGCAGGCTGGTGGTGGTGGTGTAATGGTGTGGGGGATGTTTTCTTGGCACACTTTAGGCCCCTTAGTGCCAATTGGGCATCTTTTAAATGCCACAGCCTACCTGAGCATTGTTTCTGACCATGTCCATCCCTTTATGACCACCATGTACCCATTCTCTGATGGCTACTTCCAGCAGGATAATGCACCTTTAGGTGAGTGTATATTAGTATTGTTTGATGAATAAAAAGTTTAAAAGAGCAGCATTTATTTGAAATGTTTGTAACAATGTGTCGTTTTTAATCAATTGAATGCTTCCTTGCTTAATATTTTTTCATATTTTTTTTTATTAATATAGTATTTATTGAACACTACATTCTAAAAAATGCTGGGTTAAAAACAACCCAAATTGGGTTGAAAATGGACTAACCCAGCGATTGGGTTGTTTTAACCCAGTAAATTGGTTGTTTTAACCCAGCGGTTGGGTTAAATGTTTGCTTAAAACAACCCAAGCGCTGGGTTAGTCCATGTAGCTTATGCTATAAGCATTATATAAATGTTTTGCAAATAAATGTGCATGCTCTTCATGTTGTCAATTGGGAATCAAATGCCAGTAGTGATGTAAGGGATGTTTAGAGGACTTGTTTTCATTGCCAGTCCTGTGTGAGTTTGAGTGAAGTTTTCATACCAGTGTTCCCAGACCCGCGTTTGCTAGTAGCTAACAATTTAAGGGCATCAGTGGCCACAAGACCAAGTGACTTTCTGTCCTTGTGGCTATTATTTTCTCAAAGGACTCTGTCAGAGTCTTGTTCGGGGACTTTATTCCCAATCTTTTTTTTTGTTTTCTTTTTTTTTCTCCTATTGCTCAAGTTCAGTGTGGCTAGATCAGGGACGAGAAATGTGTAGTAACATGGTGAGTATCTCATTATGAGGAAGAGCCCGTATAAGCCTGAAGTGCAACTCTGTTTTAGAGTTAAAGAATGGGGTTCAGTTTGTTAACATTAGTTATTATGAGCTATAAATGGTTATTTATTCATATAATTAAACAATATCACACAAGCAATGCTTACATTGTACACTCTTAAGAGTAATGAACATGATATAGATGTAATAAATACCAATAGTGAAATATCCTCACAATCCTCTATGATGACTTAACGTCCGTCATTATGTGTCACATACGTCATATACTGTGTTAAAAGAAAAAAGAAATATAAAGTCATGTGATAGCTTTAACGTTTTGTTACTGGGTATGTTTAGGCATAAAACAATAAATAAAAATAAATAAAATAAACTAACAATATGGATCATTAATTCAATATCTCTGTTACTTACTTTGTGGAGAAGAGTATCCTTAACTGAACAGAGCTGCTCAAAATGTTCTGTTAAACTAGAAAGAGAATAAAACATAATTAGTAGGAAACCAGTTACAATATTTAAAGTTAAAATGTAAAGACATTTTAAGAAAGAAATCATTTACCTGTTGAAAGTGTGTTGACACTGTAGTCGTATAGTACAGTTGAAATCAGTAATGAGGTGGCTTTGACAGTTACAGATTTGAAAACAAAAAGGCGAATAAAGAACCCTAAACTCTTCAGGACGATACGGTTCTAAACAGAACTGTTACTAAGTGTAAAGAACCTTTAAAGATCCAGCTTTTTTGTAGACATGATATTGCAGGTTACCTTGTCATTTTTTTTTTTTTTTTTTTTCTACCAATGAGCAAAACACAACTTTAGCATTGCTAAATGTTTGAACAAATCAGTTGAGTGATTAATTCAGTGACTCTTTAAATCAGTCACTTGTTTTGTTCCAGGATGAATTAGTGTTGATGAACAAATCAGTTAAATGACTCACTGATTCTCCATTTTATTTCTCACAATCCATTGTTAATTTATACAACTTGAAAGGTTAAATATCGAAATGAATAATATCAGCCTAACATGGATTAATAAATGTGGTAAAATATTCTTCATTGTATTATTTCAGCTTAAATTCCTGTATTAGATAACTATATTCATTACAATTCGCTTGATTAATTCAACTTTACGTGTACGGAGGACTGAAGACACAAGGTAATCGATGAATTCACTGCTAATCACGTACAGACCTATACGTACCGACCTATAAACAGATACATCAGACTTCATCATCATGAATTGAAATACCTCCTGGGACCACTGTGCAGAGCTAAGATCTTGCTGTGTCAGTCGATTCAAAAATTTAATTTACAATGACCCAAAATACGTATTGAAAATAACATTTTTATTAAATAATTCAGTGCTGCACCATAGAGGACAAATCCAGAGTAATTTTACAAGGGTAAAGAGGCAGAGGGAAAAATAATGTGTGTCAATACAAAACCCTGCTGCTCAATGAAAACCAATTTTACATCCCTGGCCCAAAACAACAGCATTAATCTTCCACCTATTTCACATATTTTCCCCCCGATGATCGCATATCAGACTCCTCTGTGAGAATTTTATAAGTTCATTATAACTGCAAATAAATGGCCACTCTGGGTGGAAATGATCAAGTAATTTGTGCATTCATTAAGGAGCAGAGATGAGTTGTAAGATATTTCCTAACAGGCAGTGTGAGCTAAGCAGTTGTGTTTTATTTATTTTACATGGTCTTGCAATACTATGCAAATCAAAGCATTCTTACTGCACTCTCAGTTTTTTGCCTCGCTAGAGTTTTGAAGAATAATCCTCTTCTTGTGTGGTTAGGCATTAATAGTCTTGAGTTTATGGGTTTCTTTGTTAAATTAACTATTTGCCCCGACCCATGCAGAACCTTCAGCAGAATAGCTGAAATTTCTTTCTTTCTCTGATATTGCAATAGCCCAAAAAATATTCTGGTGAATTGTTGCTGAATGCGCCTCCCCTACCTGTCAAGTCCACTTCTGAATCCCATTCATTTGAGAAGAGCAATTATTTGTGTGTTATTATCTTTATTGTGTTTTTTTCTGAATTTAAAAAAATGTGCTTGAAATCTCTCCTCCAGATCTCAGCATTCAGTCAACATCACATTGGCGTAGGAACTATTCTGCCTTTCTGCATTTGGAATTACCCTCCACAGCAACATTCGTATGAAGGGTGCAGTGGGGATTGTGCATCGCAATGCAACGGCAGGCAGGAAAAATAGCGCGACCATTTTTGTCTCCCACGTGAACGTATTAATTTGTAGCCTGGACTGCTTCTCTCTTCCACTGCCGGTGGCCCCTGGGTTTAGCAGAACTGGAGCCTCATCCCAGCCGCTGTGCACCTGATTCCTCTTCCTCTCCCCAAAGACCCCAGCGCCGTCCCCCATTTGTCATTGGTAAGCATGCCGACAAGCCATGCTTCACTCGACGGGGGGAAGGGGACCTGAAGCGAGCAAAACAAAGGGACAACAAAATCAGCATAATTCCTCTCAAAATGAAAACACATTCTTCACGAAGGGGGGTAAAATAATGCAATTATCCTGGCAAAGACTGTCAGTGGCAGGATGATGAATATTGGGACGTAGACATGGAATGTGACACTGTTCCTCAAAAAAACTGCTTTACTCAAAAGATAAAGAGGAGCATTTAGAACCCAGGGCTTCCACCTCTCTTCTTGAAAGCAGCATTTGAAAACACTGCGGCTGTTGTAGATAATTGCCAAACTTTACATTTGCAAAAAATCTGCAAGGAGATGTTTATGAAATCACGCAAAAGAGAGCAAGTGGAGGAGAGATTGCTGAGAGTGCAATCAAACTTTAGTGACGAATGATTACTCACTGTCATTACGCTTCCTTTGACTGCTCCGGTGTGCTACCCCCTTGTGAAGAGCAGTCAATGCTTTTTCCAAAGTGTTTTTAAATACCCACGCTTAATAACTTTGATGATGAATGGGTGGACTTACATATGGTGGAGGCGGGGTGGAGGGAAGCCTGATGAAATTACAATTCGAGCAGATTGATCTATGCAGAGCTGGCGTGCTGCCGGGGAACAGGTTAAACTGATGAATGGAGATTTGTGTCAGAGGCCAATGTGGAGATTGTCAGGAGACCTGACCTTCACAACCATTCCAGAATCCCTGCATGGGCCCAGATCCACAGCACCCGACCAAAACCCGTCCATCATTTCCAGGGTGAAATCTGTCTTCACTGGGGAAACTGGGAGAGGAGGGGGACTCTGTACAGCTTACTCGCATGAATATGCGTGTATTGGCATAACCGTAATGATTTACAGCGCCATTGAGGTGTGGATGTGTGATCATTTCCTGCACATCCTGAAAGAAATGACAGCACTAGCAACATAAATGAGAAGCTTTCACAGAGGAGTGAACTGCTTAATATTGTTGAGCTGCTAGTTGTCATGACAATATCTAATCAGCACTGAAACATTGTAACCGATAAAGAAGGGAGAATTCCAATACATTTCATATCAAATCTTTTTAAATTACATATAAATTAGATCATTTATCTGTAGGCTCTACTGATGCCATCTTTCAACAACAATCACAAACAGCTTTTTTTTCAAGAGGCAAATGAGAGCATCAATCGAGTGTATTGCACATGGTTATGGAAGTGTCTGCCCTGTAGTTAAACACACATGCACAAAGTCACACACTCTCAATAATCACGTACTGCTATTTTTGATAGATGTACAAGATGAAGCAGCAGGAGTTCAATGCTGGGGGACTCATTGTGCCCATCATGCAAATTTAACCTTTGAACCAGCAAAATGGTTTGAAGTCTAACCTTTTTCTTCCACCATCTAACGCTCAAACCCTCCCCTTCAGACCAGCCCTCACCCAGCTAACAGGGAACGTTCCCTTAACTTTCACTAATGTTCTTTAAAAGTTATGCAAATGTTAGGATGTAATTTTCTTAAAATAATGTTTATGGAATGTTCTGGAACGATGTTATTAATAGTTAACACGTTCTCATAATGTTGAGAGAAAAAGTTCTTATAGAATAACATCCTTATAATATTTTTATTTGCTGAATGTTTTCATAATGTTATTGTAAAACGTTCTGTGTACAATGTTCATGGAACATCCTTACAATGTAGAGAGAAAACGTGAGAACAACATTTTTACTAATAATAATACATTTTATATATATTTACGGTAGGAAATTTACTAAATATCTTCATGGAACATGAACATTTTACTTAATATCCTAATGATTGTTGGCATAAAAGAAAAATCCATCATTTTGACCCATACAATGCATTGTTGGCTATTGCCACAAATATACCTGTGAGACTTATGACTGGTTTTGTGGTCCAGGGTCACAATTGTCAAAGTAAAACATTTTGTATGGTGCTTTTCACAATATACATTGTTTCAAAGCAGCTTTACAGAAAATCACAATGTTATAATGTTTATACTACCTTAAAATCCTTTTGCCTTATAGTCACATTTAGCAGATTCCCAGCTCACAGGGAGACATGGAGCCACAAATAAATAGGAACACTTTCAGAACTTCAGCTAACATTCTGGCAAGGATCTCTCAAAGTTATGAACAAGCTATCTTACAGTAATGTTAATAGAACGTTTCTTCAAAGTTATCTGGTCTTTAAAAAAACCTTCTCAAAACGCTTAGCACAAAAAAAAAAGTTTATATATATATATATATATATATATATATATATATATATATCATTGAAATCTTTTTTTTTTTTTAATAAACGTTAGTACTTGTTTGAGCATTAAAGAGAACGTCTCGTTTACGTATAAACCCTCGTTCCCTGAAGGAGGAACGGAGACGCCACGCCGGAGTACCGACGAATAGGAATCTCGCCGCGAGAGCCAATCTACTTCGAGTGTAACTAAAACGAGCCAATGCACATTGGCATGCAATGATTGCACCAGGTGCTCATGCCACGCTGTGCGGGTATAAATGAGACACAGGTGATTGCATCAAATTAGCCTTTGCTGAGGAGCCGAGTAGGTAGGCAGGCACCCCAGCAGGGTACAGAGGACATGGCGACGGGGCGTGGCGTCTCCGTTCCTCCTTCAGGGAACGAGGGTTACATACGTGCAATCGAGACGTTCCCATTCAGTCGGTCACTCTCGACGCCACGTCGGAGTACCGACGAATAGGAATCCCTACCAAAGTGCCATGGCCTCTGCCCCCTTCCAGTGCCCAGTGTGAGCCACCTGAGCTCTCTTACCTGATGAGACGGGGCTCACACCAGGAAGTCCATCACTGCTGTTCCGCATGACCCTGTTCAGTGATTATTGGATGACACTGGGAAAGCGTGCCCTAGAAAAGGGGCCGCTGCGGAGCCCACATCGTACCCCGGAGGAGTTATGTGGAGTACAAAGCTGAGCCGTAGCCCGCAAGGGAGGAGGGGGCTCAGTCCCGGTGACGGGAAGGCTCTCCCAAGGGAAAGACATGGGCTTCCCGTAGGAGCGACCGTGGAAGAAATATGGGATCCCCGCAGGGTCACTCATATAAGCCCAGCCCATTACCGGTTCTCAAGGATTCAGCGGCAAGGGGCCTGATGCCCAACGTTCCGTGACGTCCGGCACCGAGGGAGATGGAGGACTCACAGAGTTTGCTTCTGGAGAATAAGAGCGCCGGAGCGCAGCAAGCCGACAAGAGCCGGGGCCTCTCAGTGCTTCTACCCGTTTGAGGTGAGAACACAGGAGGAGACCGGCTCTACACGTAGGCTATAGAATCTAGCGAACGTGTTGGGTGTCGCCCAGCCCGCAGCTCTACAGATGTCTGACAGCGGCGCCACGTGCCAGCGCCCAGGAGGATGCAACACTTCTAGTAGAGTGTGCTCGCACCCCGAGCGGACAGGGCACACCTTGTGCTTGGTAAGCCAAGGTGATGGCATCCACTATCCAGTGGGCCATCCTCTGCTTGGAGACAGCCTTTCCCTTCTGCTGGCCTCCGTGACAGACAAAGAGCTGATCTGAGGTTCTGAAGCTTTGAGTTCTATCCACGTAGATCCGCAGAGCGCGGGACGGGACAGAGCAAAGCTAGGGCTGGGTCTGCCTCCTCCGGGGGCAGCGCTTGCAGGTTCACCACCTGGTCCCTGAAGGGAGTGGTAGGAACCTTGGGCACATAGCCAGGCCGGGGCCTTAGTACCACGTGGGTATTACCCGGCCCGAACTCTAGGCACGATTTGTCGACCGAAAATGCCTGCAGGTCCCCTACCCTCTTGATGGAGGCCAATGCAGCCAACAGCAAAGTCTTCATAGACAGAATCTTTAGCTCTGCTGACTGCAAAGGCTCGAATGGGGCATTCTGGAGTGCTCGGAGCACCAGAGCAAGATCCCAAGAGGGTATGGAGGGGGGGTCGAGGAGGATTTAACCGTCTCGCCCCCCTAAGGAACCTGACGACCAGGTCGTGCTTCCCAACCGACTTACCTTCTACGTGGTCGTGATAGGCGGATATAGCAGCAACATAGACCTTGAGGGTGGAGGGTGACAGCCTCGCTCCAACCCTTGTTGCAGGAAGGAAAGCACAGACGCGATCGAACATCTTCGGGGTCCTCTCGGCGAAGAAGAACACCACTCGACAAACAGGTTCCACTTCGAGGTGTAAGCCTGTCTTGTAGACGGTGCGTGCCGAAGTGATGGTGTTAACTACCTCTTGGGGTAAGTCACCTAGAACCTCCACGTCCCGTCCGGGGCCAGACATGAAGCTTCCACAGGTCTGGACGCGGGTGCCACAGGTGCCCGCCTCTGAGTCAGAAGGTCCTTCCTCAGAGGAATCGGCCAAGGAGGGGCTGTCGCGAGGAGTATAAGTTCTGGGAACCAGGTCCGGTTGGGCCAGTGCGGCGCCACCAACAGGAGCTGCTCCTCGTCCTCCTGACCTTGCACAGTGTCTGTGCAAGTAGGCTCACTGGGGAACGCATATTTGCGCAGCCCCTGGGGCCAGCTGTGCGCAAGGGCATCCGTGCGAGTGTACCCTCGGTCAGCGAATAGAACCACTGGCAGTGGGGCGTTTCTGGGGAAGCAAACAGGTCGACCTGTGCCACCCGAACTGTCTCCCGATCAGCTGAACCACCTGGGGTGGAGTCGCCACTCCCCTGGGAGCGCAGCTCGTGAGAGCTCGTCGGCCACACGGTTGCGCACACCAGGGACATGAATGGCCTGAAGCGGACTCAGACACTTCTGACTCCAGAGGAGGAGATGGCGGGCGAGTTGCGACATGCGACGGGAGCGCAGACCACCTTGTCGGTTGATATATGCAACAGCCGCAGTGTTGTCCGTGTGGACCAGTACATCTTTGCCCCGTAACCGCCCTTTGAGGCGGCTCAGAGCAAGATGTACTGCTAGCAACTCGAGGCAATTGATGTGCCAATGCAGGTGCGGGCCTGTCCAAACCCCTGACACTGCATGCCCGTTGTACGTGACTCCCCAGCCCATGGCGGAGGCATCCGTGAAAACCACAGTATGCCTGGACACCTGTTCCAGGGGCACTCCAGCCCGAGGAACGAAGGGTCTGACCACGGACTGAAGGACTGGCGACAGGCGGTGTGATGCTCACCCGGTGAGTGCCGCGTTGCCACGCCCATCTCGGGACTCGGCCGTGTAGCCAATGCTGAAGCGGTCTCATATGAAGCAGGCCGGCGGCGTTACTGCCGCCGCGGCTGCCATATGCCCCAGGAGCCTCTGAAACCGTTTCAGTGGAATCGCCATCCTGCCCTGAAACGCGTTCAGGCAGTTCAGCATCGACTGGACATGCTCCTCTGTGAGGCGCGCTGCCTGCTCGACCGAATCCAACTCCATACCGAGAAAGAGATCCTCTGCCCGGGGGCGAGTTTGCTCCTTTCCCAGTTGACCCGAAGACCCAACTGGCTGAGGTGTCTGAGCACCAGGTCCCTGTGTTCGCACAACTGATCCCAGGACTGTGCTAGAAAGAGCCAGTCGCCGAGATAGTTGAGGATGCGAACGCCCCGTTCTCTCATGGGCACGAGGGCCCCCTCCGTGACTTTCGTAAAGACATGGGGACAGGGCCAGCCCGAAGGGCAGGACTTTGTACTGATATGCTCAACCCTCGAACGCAAAGCGCAGAAATGGCCTGCGTCGAGGAAGGATCGAGACATGAAAGTACACGTCCTTCAGGTCGACTGCAAACCAATCTTGGGGACGGATGCATTCGAAAATGCGCTTCTGCGTGAGCGTCTTGAACGGTAGCTTGTGGAGGCTCCGATTCAGGACTCGCAGGTCCAAGATTGGCCGTAACCCACCGGCTTTCTTGGGTACAATGAAGTACGGGCTGTAGAGGCCGGTCTTCATATCGGCTGGAGGGACCGGCTCTATCGCGTCCTTCGCCAGCAGGACAGCGATCTCCACACACAGGACATGGGCATCTGCAGCATTCACCGAAGTGAAGCGGATGCCCCTGATCCTGGGGGAGCGCCAGGCGAACTGAATCGCGTAGCCGAGCCTGATGGTCCGAATGAGCCAGCGAGACGGACCGAGGAGCACTAGCCAGGCTCCCAGGGACCGTACAAGCAGGACCATAGGGACCACCGGCGTACCCACCGTGGGGCAGCGAGGTGGAATGCAGATACCGGACTGGGGCGGCTGTCTCGTGGGCGGCCCGCAGCGAGGTGAGAGTGTGCCGTGCAACACTTACCTGATTCCACAGGTGGGCAGCAGGAACATGAGGGGGTTGTCCACTGCTGCCCGCTGGCGAAGAGGGAGGATGAGTGTGGTCCGGCGTTTGACCGGCCACAACTCTCCGAGCCCCTGCGGACCCGGAGATGGAAGGAACTGCTCTTGTGTTGAGAATTTGGGTACCGCTGGGGCTGAGCCCAGCGGCGGAACAGAGACAAAATGGAACACAAGATTCTCCTCCCGGCCCTCCACCGGGGGATGGAGCGGTGTGGTCACCATCTCCAGAAGAGCAGTCCTCCTCACCTCCAGGTCGCCCGTCTCGTGGCAGCCTGCCCTTGGCCTTGCCTCCCCTCTTGGCAGGCGTCTGGACGGGTAGGGCGGCCTGCTTGCGCCCGGCTCCACAACGCCGCTTGGGTGGAGGCTGCTGCTGCGGCGCGGGAGCGGAGGCAGACGCAGGCGGCCGCCCTCGGCGACGAGCAGGCT
Organism: Paracanthobrama guichenoti; assembly: GCA_018749465.1. Taxonomy (NCBI): domain Eukaryota; kingdom Metazoa; phylum Chordata; class Actinopteri; order Cypriniformes; family Gobionidae; genus Paracanthobrama; species Paracanthobrama guichenoti. The sequence continues at coordinate 32,536,553 of CM031949.1, forward strand.
GAGGCGCTGCCGGCGGCGGGGTGGAGACAGCAGCTGACCGCCGAGGCAGAATGTGACTGACCGCCTCAGTCTGCTTCTGTGCGGCCAAGAACTGATGGGTGAAGTTCTGGGCCGCGTCGCCGAAGAGGCCAGTCTGGGAGACGGGGGAGTTAAGGAACCTGACTTTGTCGGTCTCCCTCATGTCCGCCAGACACAGCCAGAGGTGGCGTTCCTGGACCACCATAAGTGGACATCGCACGACCCACGGCCCGCGCCGTAACCTTCATCGCCGCGGCGCGAGGTCCGTTGCGGTTCTCAGTTCCTGGAGAACTGCGGGATCGTGACCACCCTCGTGCAAGGTCTTCAGAGCCGGGCCTGATGGACCTGCAACAACGCCAGTGGCGTGTAAAGCGGAGCCTGCCTCTCCACAAGCCAGGTAGGCCTTCCCGATCAGATCGGATGAGTACCTACAGGCCCCGGAGGGAAGACACGGGTTCCCCCTGGAAGTGGAGTTAGGGCACAGTTGCATAGCAACGGCCCGTTCCACGGGGAACCTGCGTGTATCCCTTTGCAGGTCCGCCATCGAGGGTGGTGAGGAGGAGGATCCACTAGGCCGGTTTCGGGCAGTAAAAGGTGCCGTCCACGACCTTGTGAGCTCCTCGTGCACCTCCGGAAAAAGGCACCGGGTGGGGCGCTGAGAACCAGCACGGGCCACCCCGAGAAACCAATCATCCAGCCTTGAGGATTCGGGACACGGTGGAGGGTTCCACACGAGCCCGACTCTCTCGGCGGCCCGGCAAGCATAGCCATCATCTCCAGATCAGTATCGGGCACAGTGGGTCTACCCGGAGGAGCCCCCTGCGCCGACACATCCTCTCCAGAGAGTTCTGACCCTCCCTCCGATGCAGCGATGGACATCTGGTCCTCAAGGGGAGCCCCAAAGGATACGGATGGTGCACATCTCGTGGATGGCCCACCGCGTTCCAATGGCAGCTCTACTGGCTGCGGAGTGCGAGAGGGATGAGGGTTCCCCGGGGGTTGGTTCCCTGGGAAACACACTCACCGTAACCCTCAAATCAGCCGGCCTACTGCCTGAAGTAACTCTCTGAGGAGAGTTAGATCGCGGCAGAGGCACAGAGGCTCCGCCCCTGCGCGAGACGGAGCGCGATCGCAACTCCGAGATGGTCATGTTCCCCGCAGTGAGAACATGATTCATCCACCAGCGCTGCCTCAGCGTGCTGAACGCCCAAACACGAGATACAGCGCTGATGACCATCCCTCGGTGACAGGAAACCACCGCATCCAGAAACACACAGATAGAATGTCATCTTGAAAAAGATGCAAGCTCTATCTGTGTAAGCTCTTTCAGAAGGACGCTCTCCTTGGTGCTGAAGCACGCAGGGGAGGGGGTCGCGCGACACAGTCAGGGATAGTGCAGCCTGACGTGCGCGCGCTCTCTCACGACGCTCTCTTACCAGCCGTGGGAGCGGCTTTTAGCGCTCTCCACCTAGCGCACCGAACCGCTGTGAGAACAGCCTTTGTGATCGTTCTGTTCAAACAACAAAGAGAGATGATCGGAAAACCACACGACCCGCTGCTGTGCCGTCACGCCAACACCGAATGAAGAGATCGCTTCCGGCGGCTTCCGTCTTCAGTCAGGACTGCGAAGTAAGGAGTGATATCTGTAGTAACCATCTACCACTCGGCTCCGAAGCAAAATGCTAATTTGATGCAATCACCTGTGTCTCATTTATACCCGCACAGCGTGGCATGAGCACCTGGTGCAATCATTGCATGCCAATGTGCATTGGCTCGTTTTAGTTACACTCGAAGTAGATTGGCTCTCGCGAGCGAGATTCCTATTCGTCGGTACTCCGACGTGGCGTCGAGAGTGACCGACTGAATGGGAACTAACGAACATGAAGTCACAAGAAACATGCATAAGGAACAAACAATAACATACAAATTGTATATAAAATATACAGGCAAGCAGAAATAATATACTGACTTCACCCCAGCTCACAAAAATATGTTCTTAGAAGGTTTTGCTAACACTCCCATTAAGTCTTGTCCTAACATTTACATAACTTTTAAAAGAACGTTAGTGAAAATTATGGGAATGTTCCCTGTTAGCAAGGATTGAACCTAATGCATTACACTAAGCAATCAGGACTTTAAACTTCCCATTCTGTAACAGCATTTCATCTGATTCTGAACTAAATTATTTCATTGTCTTTCATAACTCTGCGCATGCGTAAAAGTAAAGTCTTATCTTAGAAACTTTTATACTCTGGAAAAAATGTGTCAACACAGTTAAAATTCTGTTAATTTGAAATCCATACCTGCGGCTGAACTTTCAGAAATAACATTTACATAACATTTTCAAAATGATAGAATGGAATGTTCCTTTATAGAATGTTCACATAAACCAATAAAAACGGATGTTTTGAACGTTTAAAAACGAAAAATATATAACTTAATGGGAATGTTAGTGTGGCGGGTACTACGAGAGTAACAGGGTTTTATCCTAATGAATTATAATAAAGAAATATGATACCATTCAGACACCAACTACGCCACCCTGGGAATTTCACCCAAATAATTAGAATATGCCCCTACAAGAAGGCATGCACAGGTTCGTATCACCGATAAGAGTCAGAGACATGGGTTATCATACAAAAATAATCTTTATTGACAATCTTAAAATATTAAAATTAATACTAAGACATTTATTCCAAAAAGGAATTTCAAACACAGTCTAGGCCAGGGACTAGCTTACCAGCAGAGGTAGAAAGTCAGACCACGCCACCAACAGATGAAAAATCACTGCAATTCACTGTGCACACACGCACACACAGGTGGATACACAACCACACTCAGTGGGGTGGTCGCAACACATGGTGAAGAAAATACTACCACCTAATAAGAGCCAGCCCTCTGCCCCTGGTGCTCAGGCCCTGCCAAAAACAAGGAAAATGTTAATCAAATAATTTTCACTTAGAAAGATTGTTCACACTCAATCAACCAGTCAAAATACAAAACTCAAAATAAGAAAATGAAATCACTTTGCAAGTTCATTATTGATATCACATTTACTTGAGCCAAAAAAAGCACAATACCAACGAAATACCAAAAATAAAGCAAAAAGGGACGATAACTTTATAAACAGAACACATCTATTGCAACTGAAACAAATTAGTTCAACACAAGTCAAAAATATGAAAAGAAAATTAAAGAGTCCCACAGTAATAATAATTAGAATTAAAGAAAACAAACCATTCAGGCTGCAAAAATGAACTCAATAAGGAAACAATTAACAAAACAAAAAAATAGAAACAATATTAGCAGCCACGGAAAAAGCAAAAACAAAATTAAGTTAAATGAATTGAAATTTGAAAACAAAACAGAAAGTTGACTAATCGAATGGAGTTTAAAAACAGAACAGCACTGCGGCCGTGAATGAACGCGGAGCACCCCGACTGGAATGCAGCTATGGGCCTTCACGAACCTATGTACAAAGCAGGACGATCGTCGAGAGAAAAGCGTCAATGTTTTATCAAGAGACAACAGAACCGTATTGTTCCCTGGCGAGAACCAAAGCCGAAAAAACAACAGCACTCCAACAACGTCAGGTTTTTCACAGCTTTTCCGTGTCCGCAACAGCAGCAAGCTTATGCAGTAGGAAAGCAGCAAGCTCTCCAATCAACTCGCCGTCCCGTCGCGAGTACTCGCATCCGGTTTCCAGGGCGGAATGACGCAAGCGCATGAACGACGCTGCAGTTTTCAAGTAGTGATGCATCCCAGGCAGCACGTATATTCCTGTTTAATAGCCCAGAGTGGGAGATAATAGGCAAATCATGGTGACCAGAGCAGAATCACCCTTCCTGCCACATTAGCAAAACATTTTTGGGTTACACTTTATTTTAAGGTGATGCCGTTACATTGTACTTTGTCAAAGAAGTACTGAGTAATATTAAATAACTACATGTACTTACTACAAAGTTACGGTTAGGGTTAGGGTTTGGTTTAAAGTTAGTTAGTAATTAGTAATTATGCATAATTTACTGTTACTCTACTATACTATTACTATAGTTAGTACATGTAACAAGGTGTAACTACGTCATCTTAAAATAAAGTGTTACCTATTTTTGTTAGCTGGACACCTCCACCTAACAGCTTCTGAGCATCAATCTCTCAATGACATACTCAAACGCTGTAGACTTTTGTTACATGTGTGAGGCACTGTTACTTCAAACATGACAGAAATTGTGGTTTACATTACCTGATCACATTTAACAGTATTGTAACAGTACAGTCCGGTAAGTCTTATTCTTGTTGTTTCATTATTTTCTTTAATACACACAGAGTGCACTACACATATGCTATGGAGAGGGACACTTTACAATAAGGTCCCCTTCCTATTTAATGTTAGCTATTGCATTAACTAATGTTAAATAATTGAACCTTATAGACCTTTAGTTTTTATTATAATTTCTCCAAATGATTTCACAGTTGATCCAATCCAACACTAGATTTCTCTGTATTGAAGCATCCCCCATTTAAAATGAATCACACAAAGAAGACGAGTTTAAATGAATACGAGAAAAAACAAACAAACAAACAAACAGACAGAGCTGTTTTTGAATTTCCAAAAAAGCAGGTCCTAACTTAGTCAAGCACATCTTGAATGTGATTGTTGTTGTCAGTTAATACTTGGCAAAAGCATGTATTGTGTTTTGTTTGGAGATGCAGTTTGGAGCTCTTTGAGTTGTGAAGACACTTGGAAGAGGTCTCAGTTGTCTACATGCTGAACCCTCTATTCTCACAACTGTTGTTTTGGATGTTTGGATGAGGAGGTTTATTATTATGCCCAGTGGAGAAATGCCTTTCCTCTAAATGCCACTTTAATCTTTTCTCTGGTGGCAGTGAGAGTTACTCATTTCCATTCAGAGTGGAACACTCTATCTGACCTGTGCTCAAGGAGAAATCTCAGAAAACCTTGGTTTTGAAGGCTTCACTATTGGCAGGTGTTTATGTGTGTGTGGTAGTAAAGAAAAGAAAGACAGCTGTGCAAGCAACTGGACAGAGACCCCCCAAAAAGCACATAATACTGTCAATGGAAAATTGTCCATGTATGCTTAAAGAAAAAAAAAAAAAGGCTCATCAATAATCGGTGAAATAAATAAGATAAAAAAAAATTTCAAGGACGCATGGAGATATGGAATTTAAACTTTTGTTTTGGGAGTATATTTCTAATCTTATTGCATTGATTTGATTTGATTTGAATCTGCAGTTCCTCTGTGAAATCGCCTACTATAACCACCAAGAAATCATATGTGGCCGCTCCCAAGTATAAGGGGCTTTCTTTGCCATTAATGCATCTCATTTGATTAAAATGCGTTTTTTGCGATATATGTAAACCTACCGACATCTGTCACCATGATTTTCAGAGTGACTCATCGCAAGAGGAAAAAAAATGTTTTAGTTGCATGACATCGGTTAATGGAAATGTCGTCATTATGCAAAAGTTTTTGCGCAAATCTGTAATGGAAACCAGGCTACTGATTCACATGTTACTGAATTTGGAATAGCACACTACTCTTACGGTTTCTGCAATATAACTATATGGCAAAAATAGTAACACTATATGTACACCAGTCGCATTACATCAAAAGCAAACAGAAATAGGCTAATTATAATCTGTGATTATGTCAACACTGGATGCAGAGCGACAAGTTACAGACAGTAGACAGATGGCCCATTCTATCTCTGACATCCTCCACATGGTTGCACTACTTCCAACAACAGGACTAATGGATTTGCAGTGATCGCTTTGAGGCATTCAGTGTTGACAACCTTAAGCTTCTATGGCACGGCACGGCCGGTCATTTGTTTGGTTCTTGAACGAATTGGCACATTCAGCCAAATCGGTTGAGTGAATGATTCAGTGACAAACTCATAAAAAGTCACTTGTTTTGTTCCTAAAACAAATCAGTTGAATTAATGAATCAGTGACTTGCTCATAAAGATACTTGTCAATTGTTGCCACCTACAGTATTGATGGAACAATGGAACCTGCAGAGGGAGTCTGTAAAACCCCCACCACTAAAGTGACATTCTCTCTAGAATGTGCATACACACATCCCAGTGCTGGCCCATTCAAGTCTGGAACCAAGTGTATAATAATAGGGCCTATAGATTCCAGCAACTGATTTAAACGGCTGTAGGAGTGTATGATAATGACCAGGCATGAGGCATTTTTCTAAAACATTGTGATCACATAGACTATGTTACTGTTTTTGAACATTGTTAAGGCAAGTAGAGTAAAATACAAAACATGAATAAAAAAAAATGTAGTTTCATTGGGCTGATGTAATGTGCTGAAAGGAAAGTAAGAAAATTGTCATATGAAAATATTTGATTATCTCAGAAAAACCTCTTTGGGAATTGTACATATTATCTGTTATCTATAAGTGCCTGTAGCTATAATACACATCTATATTCACATGTTCCCTCTGAAAGTAAGCCGATAAAGTAATTGGGCGTGAATGCAGCACCACGCACAAGATCAACACTTGCAACTGCTGCAGTGTAAAAGTCTGTTTATGGAAGAGTGAAACTGAAAGTATGTAAATTTAATCATAGCATTTCATATAATGGGATGCTTGAGGCACTGTAGTAATTTCTGCTTAGAATAGCAGTTGTACTGACAGCGAGCGGCGCTGATTAAACCCCATTAAAGGAGTTTAAGAATATCTTGATAGTAAACTGCTCACATGACATTGATTTCATCAAGAGCTTCGCCCATTAAGACTTCAAATAGGGCCTGGAAAATGGCATCTCATTTTTTTAAGTGTGAGATCAGTGCAGAGTGGAGGTTTTGACTTTAATCTGTTCAGCAGAGGTGCTCTGATTTCATAATGATTAAACCTGTGCCAGTCGACCCTGCTTCTCTGTTCTGTGACCATTGTTGCTTTATAGCTGTTACTTTGTGCATAAATCCTCCAAAGACGTGCCTCTGGGGGACTACCCACCATGCCCATAGCCTCTGCGCATTTCTTTTTCTCTCATTTAGGCTATTTCATCAAAATAACTGCACAGTCAGCTCAGAATATATGCATTTAGCTGTTTAAATTATGTAGTTTTCCCATACACATAATGCACAGTGTACTGTATGACTGTTATATGATTAAATGAAGCCCACACATACTCACCCCCATTCTCTTTTTCCTTCTTTTTCTCAGTCACTAAACTAATGATAGTCTGTGTAATTATGCCAGTATACGGTCACTGAGTAATTTGTTATGATGGTAAATGTATGGTAAAATGCTCATTATAACAATTCAATCAAAAGAGGATTCCTTGTTACTGCTTATAGTCTTCTTCTAGTCTTTCTATAGCACTGTGCCTTTCTTTCCGTATATATCAAACACTTTAACGCATGTGACTCACCTTTTGCCTGGATCTACATCGCCATACCTGAAAGCTTTGATAGATGAGGTAATCTGAGCAAGTTGTGTTGAGAGATCCATCAGGAAACAGACAGGCCCTTATAAAGTATGCAAAATTTAGGCCCTTGTTGTCACCCATCGGCAGGGCTCCGAAACTATAGTGGTTCCCCAAGGGGCAATAAGTCACATAAATATGCAAAGAGACCAAAACAGTTTGTCTCTCCCTAACTCTCAGAAACACTGAATAACCCTCTTTCATACTTCCTGTCACTCTATCCTCCTCAAGCAATCTTCACTTTCACTGAATTTTTGTTTCTTGGAGTTCTTTTAATCACATTATCACCAGTTGTAATGTCTTTCTTTTTTGGCTTGTGATTATAAACCAGTGGTTATAAAATAATTTTGGGTGACACCCACATAAAAAAGAAATTAAATTTATATATTATTATTATTATTATTATTATTGAATAATAAATCCCCACATCATTTAGGTTTATTAATTTATATGTTTTATTTATTTATTTTTTAAAACTAATACTGATACCAGGAGACAACAATATTAGTTGCTGAGTATTTTTATTTTTAGGAAAAACTGTTAAACTTTTTGTATGTAGACTTACATTATTATTATTATTATTATTATTATTATTATATTATTATTATTATTATTCTGTAGTGCAAAACATTCTGAACACATCATTTTGGCTATAACAGTATCACAAAATAAATTAATAAAAAAATTATAATGCTTTGCAGGAGCACTATAAAAGGAATAGTTAGCTCAAAAATCCTGTCATTTACTCTCATATCTATCCAAACCCGTAAGATGGTGGTTCTAACTGTCAAGATCCTAAAACACATAAAAGAACCATAAAAGTATGAATTGTGCGTGCATGTTATTCCAAGTCTTCTGAATTAATTTTATTATATGAAAAACATATTATTATTTATTTATTTATTTTTTGTCGTTGTATTCACTCAAAATTGTGTCCTCTCTCATTTGAATCTGGTGTGCATGTGACGGAGAATGTTTCTGTTTACATAAGCTCAGTGCAGTGTGTGCTTTACACCATATGAGTGTATTTGTACAGTATATACAGTATCCAGTATATTTGAATCCCATCCAGCTGTCCTTTTTCAATTGCATTAATATTGTAGCACACACCGCCTAATATTACATGAGAAAAACACATGGCATTGTCACACCTGCTGACTCCTGGTCCCCTCATAAAATCACTTCTACATTTACATCTACATCCTGTTTTGTTTTATTTCAGTTGATAAACTTTGATTGATCTTTGGTCTTATAAATGCTCTCCCATTTTACTCCTCTGTTTACCTTGGGGAGCAAGGGGAAATTTTCCATGTGAAGCATGAAGTAGTCTGATAAATGAAAATGTTTTTTTTTTTTTTTTTTTTTTTTTTTTAACCTCTCAGCTTTAATATAACTTAATAGCACCTTAAAAATAACCAAATTCATTTTCCTCAGAGTATCCGTTTTGCTCTATATTGATTGGTAAATGCGTAGGTTCTCAGGCCTGACTGACATGGACTGACAGGAGCGAGAGTTCTTACAGAGAAAAAGTAGAACTGGGTTTTTCTTTGACGTTTGGAGTCTAGACGTGGCTGAGCCAAAGACCTTTTACTGTGATTACAAACAGCAGAATTGAGGTGCAGCTATCAAATGCATTTATGATATTCATAAGTCACTCCTTTATCATAAGTAGACTACAGATGTGCTTGGGTTTTGAGTAGTCTATTCAGCTGAGGTCAATAAACCATTGGGGCAGCAATTACACACACACACCAAAAGCTTTTTGACTTACTACTTTGCAAATTTGTATTGCTTTAACATTACTGTTTTGATGCTTTAGTACACTTACTTACAGTGCATACAGTATGTCATGTTTGGTTTTGGGTTTTGAATCACGTTTAGGTTTTCCGTGCCTTTTATTTTGTTATTGTCAAAGCTATGTTCCTAGTTTTGTCATGTTTCTGGTGTCATGTCATGTGATTCTCCTGTTCCTCGCTAACACTTTAGAATACTGTTCCATGAGTAACACAATATTCACATTCTAGTAACTACTATTAACTAAACTCTGATTAACAAATTAGTAAGTAAAAGTGCTCTGTTGAATAAGGTTGTTCATTATTAGCTAATCAGTACCTAACTACTATATTTTAGGAACTACTAGGACATCCTATATACTAGGACATAATTAATGGGAGTAAATATATAATTAATTCTAAAGTAAAGAGCATGGTAACCTACTAGTAATGACTATTTTAGTATTACTGCATCCTTCAAAAGGAATATTACTTGTTTGGAACAGTATTCTAAAGTGAAAAGCATGATAACTCTCTAGTAATGACTGAAGTCATTGTAAGCTTTTGAGGTTTCTGTTAGGTTTTAGTGGGTTACTATGATCTGTCCTTTAGAATTAACTATATGCATCATTCACATACAGTCTGGTAGTCCACCGTATTGAAGAATGTTTGGGTATAATAAGTCACAGTTTACTTTATTTTGCACTTACTAAAAAAACATATATCTGGTGTCTGAATAATTTTTGGCTTGACATATTATAATAATTCACATAATTATTCATATAATCATGAACCTGTATCTAATAGTTCTTAGTAGTCCTCTGGGAGGTATGAAAAAAAAAAAAGTACTTACTGATTAGTTAATAGTGAATTACCTCATCTGACTGAGCACTATTACTTAATAATTTGTTAATCAGAGTTCAGTGTTAGTTAATAGCTGTTATTACACTGCTCTGGAATACTTGATTCTGATTGGTCAATCGTGCATTCCGGCGCTATGTTATTCCCAGATAACAACGGCCAAAGTGAATAACACACCGCTCATCCGGGTACTACGAGTTATCTTGACCGGTACTGCTTATATGCTTAAACGTGTCACTCCGCTGTCGTTGACTGTCTGGCGCCATCTTGTGACTGAAAAACACTTAACCACCACGGGTTACAAGCGCCTTCCGTATTCAATTTATGGGAAAAGTGTTGAAAGTGCCTCTGCAGTTCAAAAGGTTTACTCTACCAGTTACAGTCAGACGTCGCGTAAGCATCTTGAATTGCGAGAAGGCACTTTCAACACTTTTTCCACGGAAGGCGATCGGCTGGAACTTTACTTTATAAAGTTATAAAAATATTTTTCTTACATAAACACATCGATTCGCTTCAGAAGTCCCCAGAGCCATGTGGAGCACCTTATTTGATGGACAGCTGCATTTTTTATGGACTTAAAAAACAGAGCTACAACTACTGCCATTATAAAGCTTGGATTAGCCAGGACTTTTTAAATATAACTCTGATTTTATTCGTCTGAAAGAAGAATGTCATATACACCTAGGATGACTTGAGAGTGAGTAAATCATGGGCTAATTTTCATTTTTGGGTGAACTATCCCTTTCAGCATTAATTTCAACATATATGGTAAACAACTAATCTTTTCAGCAATAGATAAAGGCTTAAAGCAGTTTGGAACTGTTTTTCTTTGCGGAAGCTTTGCATAAGAGCTAATAAAATATTTAAACTCAAGACAATATTTTGTGTCTAATTTACTTGACTGAACAGTATTCTAAAGTGTTAGCTGTTTCTCATGTGATCTTGTCATGTGGTTCCTTTGACTGATGTTATGTTTTTATTGGTTCATTGTGTTCATTTCTTTCAGGTGTGTCTTATGTCATTAGTCCTTCTTTATTTAAGCTCTCGGGTTCCAAGTGTTTCAGGTCTAGCTTTGTTCTAAGTAATCCATTGTTGGTGAGTTTATGATTCATGTCCAAGTTATTATGTTAAGTCATCGTTTGATTCTGTTTACTGTCACAATTGTAAAATATATAAGTGCACTTGGGTTCACTTGAACTATTGCAGATTTAATAACCCAGTGATTTTAGGTTAGCCTGAACTATCACATTTCTAATGAGTAGCTTGTATGATGACAAAAAGCTATTGAAGCTTATACAGAAGCAATAGAGAAACTGGAAAGAGCTAGTGTTTAATAGCTACATAACTACCTAAAAGCGTATGCAATTATGCTCACTGCTTTCACATTTCTTAATATAGAACATCTCCTTCCACCTAAACACACACTTATGACAGAACAGATCAGAGTAGGAGGTAGAGGGAAGAGGTGGGGAGCATTTGCCCCCAGACCAGTAAAGCAGGAGAGGCCGCCAATACGCACAGCTTCTCAGTAAATTCCCCACAGAAGTCTGTGGGGCCCTGGGGAGAGTGAGTCAGGATCCTGCCTCCCTCCAAAACCTGGGAACAGCTGGGCTTGCCATCTGCCTCCTCTTCATTGTGGATACCTGCAAGTCGATTGTTGACTCTTTCTATTTATGAGGAGGTGAGAGGGAAAATCTTGGTACTTACATGACTGCAGTACCCAGAAAGACCTCAACAGATCCTTAGATCTACCCTGGATGGGCAGATGTACGTACAGACGGACAGCACATCCATAGATCTACCCTGGACGGATGGACAGACAGACAGCAGATCCTTAGATCTACCCTGGACAGATGGACAGACAGACAGAAGATCCTTAGATCTACCCTGGATGGACAGGCAGATGGACAGACAGATGTACGGACAAACAGCAGATCCTTAGATCTACCCTGGATGGATGGACAGACAGATAGACAGCAGATCTTTAGATCTACCCTGGACGGACGGACGGACGGACAGACAGCAGATCCTTAGATCTACCCTGGACGGAGGGGTACTGATGTACGGACAGACAGACAGACAGACAGACAGACATAGATAGATAGATAGATAGATAGATAGATAGATAGATAGATAGATAGATAGATAGATAGATAGATAGATAGATAGATAGATAGATAGACAGACAGACAGACAGACAGACAGACAGACAGATAGATAGATAGATAGATAGATAGTGTTGAAAGCAAAAAAAAAAAAACTAAATAAATAAATGAATTACTTAACTGTAATAATTTGAGAGCTGAGAGTGAAAATCAGGCTGCTAGATTAATCTGATAGGTAAACTTCCAAAATATGTAAATACATTCCAAAATATATTTAAAATACACATTTAAAATAATAAAACCAGGTAGCAATTAACAGTCACTGGCCGAGGCACTGGCAGATGATTTCTGCATTTTGATGACCGACTCTTTACTAAATATATAAATAATCAACACCTGTTCTTTTGAGATGATTCACCAAATGGGTAATAGCCATTCATCAAAAGTCGCTGTGTCATTACTTATCCAAATGAGATGGTGTTAATTACAATAAATTACAGATGTGTTTGATGCATTAGTGAAGCTTCAATGAACACAGAGCGCCAGGTTGGTGCCTAATGGCTGTTGGTCAATGGGATGTGTGTGTTTGTGCCTGCCTGTTTGTGTGTGTTTGAAGAAAGGGAGGTAAAGCACCTGTGAAACTAGAGACTTCTTTCTGGGACAAAGCGCAAACCCTGCATTCCAACTGCCTGGGAATCTACAAAATGGCCTTTTTTCACCAAGGCCTTTAGGGTGAAATTAGTTGATCGTCACATTCAGAATGAATGAACCATTTGAAATGCTGAGGCGTCTAGCATGAAAAAAGAGGTCAAAAGCTCTTCAGCATATAAAGTATGAACGGCGAAGACTTCAGAGGGGCGGGTGTAGGCCGAGTCCACAGTGGCCCTCGAAGGCGCCCTGGCTTTTAACGCCGCCATATGAGCTGGAGCAGGGTATCCAGCTTTGAAGTAGTCTCCTGATCTCCCTCTGCCACTGAGAGGAAATTGAAGTCAAGGGTTCACAGCACCTAATGCTGCAAAAAAATGATCTCACAGGACAGAGGAAGAGAAGGATAGTCGGGGGAATTAACCCAGACACTTCCTCGTAAAATAAAGCCAATGATGAAAACAGCACTCGAGGATGGTGTGAAACTGAGGTTCGGTCTCTCATAAACAAGTGGTATGAAGAGGCTTTGGTTGAAATCACTAAAATTGATTTACAGAGGCTCTTGCGTGATGCCCCCTTTGCTCAATCAAGAACACCATATAATGACAACACATATTCCCTCAGTCACAACACAGAAGCATCACACCGATATTCGGTCGATTTCAAGGTTGCAGACTAATTCATGTACATCATGTGTCATGGGACGACTATTTAAATGTCACTCTGCTCGTGTTCGCATTAAGCCTTCGCAGCCCGACGGGAAACCCAGGTAATGTGCTTAAATATTTAGGCTTTATTGTTAGAGACAGAAATAGATGAGAAGTGACTAGACTTGCCTGTCATCAGTGATCAGACTGCCTTAATGAGACAGACACAGGCACCTCCAGAGTCAAATATTCAAATTCCTCCCGCTGAGGAAGTGCCTAAAAGGGCTGACGACTGCCTCGGAGCAAGCCCACACCAATCTCATTTTGTCTCTTAAGTATGCCAAAACTCTTCAAAAATGCCCTTTGAACCTGGCAATGTGCCAGCAGCAGCCTGTAAACCTTGATCTTGGGGACTGTGTGAAATACCAAACAGCTAATGCAGCAGGCTAGGAGATTATTGAGGACCCTTTTGATGATGTCAGCAAAGGCAGCTTCATAGGAGAGGGCAGTTGTTCAGGGCATGAGTCATTTCGCCATACGCCGGGCACATATAGAGACAAGTTATTCTACTGTCTTGATCCACAACTGTAACATCTCTCTGAAGGTCATAGTTCCAGCAAAGCAATTCCAACCATAGCAAACTGTCTCGAGACATTAGTGATCTCAAACGCATTTAACCAACAACAAAAAAAGTGGTGTATACCCAAAAATAACCCTATAGAGAGTGAAGAGCACTAGATAGCCATTCTTTTATGACTGGCTCTGGCTCTATTAGCTCGCTACATTCATACACTGGCTTAGTTTAAGAATAGCTGATGTCAGCCACTTGAATTCCTCACTGCATTTATTGGCTAAATATGTGCTTTCCCAAGCTCCAGTTTGCCAAAAAAAGAAGGGGGAAATAGATTCTTGACTTTCCACCAGTACTCTGGAACGCCATCTCAAGACCTTCACATATTATTCTCTGCCAGGGTGAAAAATACATACATAAACTAATACATGAAAAAAAAAAAAAAAAAAAAAAGCTCATAAAAAACTATGACTGAGGTAAAACAAAGATCTTCCCAACTTTTTCTGCCCAAGCCATGCCGATGCTGTGGTAAAACACTCATTAACTCAGAACTGATGGCTGACCTCATCTCATACACTATTAATAGCGCACAATCATTATCAGTGGCGCATGAGCTGCGCTGGGGCATCTGCTTGCTGAAACAAGCTATCAGGAGACTATATGTGAAGGATGAATGTGAAAATACTGGGCAGACGCATAAAAAGGTAGCTTTTTGTTTACCTCTTCACCTTTCATTCAGCACATCTGTTTGGGGCACTTTGGTTTCCAAGGCAACAGGCCGCATGCAAACTCTCTGACAGGTGAGTGCTCCTGGACATCAGCCGATCTCCCTTGGGTGCATCTGTCAGAGCGGGTGCGTAGACCAAAGCAGAAACTCTCCAGCACATCACCCACCCACATAAAGCCCCGATTTCAACGCAGACCCATCACAAAGAAGATGTCAGCTAGAAACAAGGGAGGAAAAACTCACTGAAAGGAGACAATAACAATTGGAGTGCTTCATTTCCTCTATCCGTGTCCATTTGCATGTGCAGTACAGCTAAGAAAAGACTCATTGAGTAAAACATTCAGCTTGCAAAACTCATTTTACTCTTGGAGAGCATTTTGGTAGTTTGTTTCACAGTGGTAGTCTGCCCTGAACGGACACAGCACTTAGACAGCAGGCAGTCCAATGTGACACTAAGAGGGTTTGTGATATGCCGAGAGCACAGGCAGAATGGAAGTGACCAGGGGCTGTGATTGTTTTTTCCTGCCATTTAATCTCCTCTCAAAGATGGTTCATTAGTCTGGAGGATAGCAAACTGCACAAAGATAAAACCTGATCTGTGAGTCAGGGACACTCCACAAATCCATTTCCATTCAGCTTTGCGCCCAGCGGCTATACCATCAAAAGCATCGCTCTGTTTCTTGCTCAAATGAAATGAAAAGAGCAACTCATACATTTTTTTTCCCTACACTCCTCCCCTTCGTCTTCTTCATCTCATTCTCAATTTCAGTGATCATTTTGCATTTTGAGGTGATAGAAACTTTTTGATTTTCCATCTATGAGACCTTTTTTTTTTTTTTTTTCTCGCCTGAACGACACTTACAGGGTATCCATACAAATACACTCATCTAGAAGAAAGAGAGCCTCAAGTGTGCACATGCCACTAGTCATATGTGACCTTGATGTTTGACTTTCCACATAAAAGAAAAACATTTATTGAATATTAGTGTATTAGAAAACTAACATCAGATAATTTGCTGTTAAAGTTATTCCCTTTTACATTGTGTTAGAACATAAATGTGTGTTGGCAGTGTGTGTAAACAACCACCCTATAACGGTAAAAATCCACCCACTCCCCATTTTTAATCCCCAAAAATCATAAGCAGTGTCTCAGAACAAGCGTTTGCAAAACTCTTTTGTGACATCACATTGTTTAGGCCCGATGACTGCTGACGGACTCAGCCCTACTAGCATAGACTCAGTGAGCTGTACACAGTCCGCCATTTTGTTTTTTCTCATTTAACAGCAGAATTCAAGTAAGAAATGTATTCTTATTAAAGCTTCTAAAGTTAATTCAGTCAAGAGCAGTGAGTGAGTTCTGTTTTTATTTTGCTTTTTGATTCATATTAACAGCATATTTACATGTAGGTACATTAAATCATGCTGCTTTCACTTTAATACACAGATATAATATACACATGCAATGTCTTTACTTGCTGTTTATTTCCACAGATATAAACTACTGCTTTTATGTGAAGTTTGTGTGTTTTTGACATAACCTTGTGTGTATTTGACAGTTTAAGAGCAATAACACATGGACGAGAACTTAGTTTAATACACACGGGACGCTCCGTCTGGCATCCAGTTTTCTGTGCGTGTGCTTAGGGTATGTGCGCTCAGAAAGCCATATACCTAGCCTGACTTCATAATACTCAGATTCTAGTCAGAATATGAGTCTGATATTGCTCTATTGAGCTGTGATTATGTGGCATGTTTCAACCGAACCAGGAAAGAAAATGCCTCTGCACTTAATTGGATAGACCTACAACCAATCAGAGCAATGGAGTAAGTCACAAGCGACGCATTGTTGTCAACAGAACTCAACTGCACGCATGCTGAGTGTAAACGATCTTTGCCGGTATTGTAAAAATAATTTTAGGATACACGGAGTACTTACCAAAAAGATCATGATTTTTGAGAGAAATAGTAAAGGTGAATGCATATACGAACAAATTCTCTGTTTAGGATTAGAACGAATTCAACCCAAGAGTCCTTTGGTGACGTGGATGATTATGTTACGTTATCTGCCCATCATTGTATAAAACCCGCCCTGACAATTTGATTGGTCCGAACAGCTCTGGTTCGAGCATAGTTGCTCCACAACGGATCAAGTCCAGACCGAACTTCCCGACCTCAAATGTTGTGGGCGGGGCTAAGTTCGGCTAGCATCCAGGCTACCATATACCAGAAGTTTAGACTGATATGGCTTTAAAACACATGCAGATAATAAACTTTCATGATGATGAACAACTGCAATGTCACGTGAGCGTGACCGCGATGGAGATGATAATCAAAATCAAACAGATGTTTTAGTTTTTGGCAGAGTATCTGAGGCACGAGCTGTAAAGAGCTATTTTGGAAAGCAGGTGAGGAGCAGCAGCTCATTTGCATTTAAAGATACATACATGAAAACAGCATGTTTTTCCTTGATCTGTGGGGTATGTGAAGCTGAAACTTCACATACACATTCTGGGGACATCTGAGACTTATATTACATCTTGTAAGAAGGGGCGTAATAGCTCCCCTTTAATGCTAATGTAATAAACAATTCTAATATTCTACATGATGAAGTACTAATGAAAAGCTGCTCAAAGCATCAAGATGTCCACAATTTTGGGGTATATACTTGCCGGCTTGAGGAATGGTGAGAAATTGTCACAGGGGACTCGTCATGTCTGAGCCTGAACATTGTGTGACATTCGGAATGATCAGTTGTCATTAAGGGGGACATGGCCTGGGGCCGATGGGTAGAGGGCTCCGTTTTTAGGAGACGTGGGAGTGTGTCGGAGGGAGCAGATTGTGTTCTTGGAGAGCCTATTAAAGCTGACAGGGACGAGGTGGAGGAGTCGGATCTCGGCCTGATTACACCCCTCTCCTCAGCTCCCCTATTGACTGTGGTTAGGATGTAGCTTTCCATTTCCTGCAGAAATAAATTAAAAGTCAGAAGTAATTTGGCTGATGTGGGATGCAGGTGGATTTTTTTCCCCTCCTCACTTTGCCTCCAACTTTCTGAATAAAATTCTCCCCTAGCCTGGAAATCAATTGAAGACCCTCTTTGATGAGGGAGGGCTTATTTTCTGCCTGTGACAGTTTTGAGGAAAGGAAAAAGCAGGGATTTGATTAAACTGGAGATACCACGAGATTGAGGTCTTGTTCCAGCCAGAAGATGGATAAAGGCCTCTAATCGTGTCTCCTGCACTATAAAGAGGAGGACGTGGCACCTTCTAGCGGCACCTCAAAATCACCATCTGTGGTGATTTTGAAAATACATCTCATCAATCAGTGGGCAGAATGTGTGTTCTTTACTATACATTATCCCTTTCCTACAGTCTATTGTGTTCTGAAGGAACGGAAGGAACCTAAGATCACAGCATAAAAAATAAAATAAAAACAGACATTTGCTACCATCATTTCAGTTTTTTTTATTTTTTTATTTGTTGCTACAAAACGTGTTATGTATGCCAGATACAAAGTACTTGCGCTTTGAAAGATAGTGCTTGCTTGTAAATTTACTTATTTACTTTTGTTTTATACAAAATATTCAATAAACTATCACAGTGCATCATTTGAAAGCTAAAACACTCAATATTTGTGTTCTGCACTTGTTTCTGCAATAAATACACCAGAGAGGAAAGGGTTAAATGAAATGCTGAAGCACTAGCTATTTAAACATTAGCATAATAAACGCAGTACTCATCTTTCATCTCCTGTCGTTCAGATCAGAGCAGATGATTCCAAAAAACAACTGCATACATGTCATTGTAAGGGTCCACTCTTTAAAATGCATCTCACTTTTTAATCCAAAACAATGAAAAAATAAGGAAAAAAACAAGAAATCCTTCTTTGTTTGCTTGAGCGTTTTGAGTTAGAGTAATCAATCATGTCCATTTTCAATGAAACATCGATTCTAATCATTATTCTGACGATCTCCCCTGTACTTTGGACTCTTCCTCTCACGTTAAACCCTCCCAGGTCTCTCTCCTTCAATCACAGGCTTTCTGGCCACGTGTTATATACAGGAAGCACATTACTGGCTCGCAAGCTGTCAATCAAAGCGCCCATGGTTTTCGTTGGATATCGGCAGTCAATGCCTAGCCATTGCCTTGCCAACAAAGGTTTGATTGATGAACGTAGTAACCAATCAAAAGGAATTATCTTGCGCAGTGTTTGTAGGCATTATTGGTGAATACCACTCGTGCAGGACATGGCAGGACATATGGGCGCGTGCGCAGACTCAGAGAGACTGACTGCGCAGACTATGGCAGACTTTATCCACTAAATGAGTTTTTTACACGTTGTAAATTCTGTAAATAGTTGCTTTAGTTTTCAGTAACTGTATATCTATTATAATTAGCAGTTTATTGCAGATTTATTTGAATGAAAAACTAGGCTACTCTTTACAATTACAGATGTTCTGAAATAAATGGCCTTTTGAAAGGACGCCTAGACTTTTCTTGACATAAAAGCTTACAGAAGCTATATTTTTGAGAGAATTTTCATCCTCAAATTTGAATCAGACATTCAGTTTTATCTTTAGGATATTTTCAGGCCCTTAACATTAAAGTCTCAAATTTTTAACTAAGTAAAAAAAAAAAAAAAAAAAAAAAAAAAAAAAAACGTGAGTCACTTACATGTATATTTTACCTTGTTATACTCTGTTCTTATACTACTTAAAGTTACTATGACTCTTGGGTAACAACATTTCAAGTGTCTAGTTTAAAATAAGACCAGATTTATGAATATAGACCATAGGGTTTAAGAGATGCAGACATTTGTATTTGGGTATGTCGTTTTCAGAAAATTTTCAAAAATAGGGGAGCAGGTTACTTTTGGTATAATATGTTTTTGTGTTTAAACATATCACAATCCAACTTCTATGAATTAATTTGGGTCGGGACTCATAATGTTAGAAACACTGTTCTTAAAACTGGTTTTGTTAGTTGTTATGCCTTTTGTTTAAAAAGAATAATGTTTTTAACTGGAAATTAATTTATTCACAAATTAAATTAATTCAATTCACGTATAAAGTTCACATATCACCAACCTGTTATATGTGCAGTTTTTGCTCATGAACTGAGTCTCAGGATAAGGACATCATGACAATGCTGATTGGCCAGTGGCAGAACATGCAGTCCCAAACCCTACACCACTACTGTGTTGGCTCAGCAAAAAACTAAGTTACAATGCGTCAACGGTTTGCCTACAAGTTTTTTTTTTTGTTTGTTTTTTTTTGGAGTTATGACAACTTGAAAAAGTGAAATGACATTCAACCAACAAGCTACACTACAGTTAGAGGAACTTCATTTGTAGCATAAACAAAGAAATGACTCAAAGAATTAAGTAGCTCCAACTATTTGATGACAAGGAACACAGACTGATATGGAAGGTAAGTATAACACAACTGGGTTTATTGAGCAATTAGAGTGAATGAAGCAGCAATATGAAATACGACAATGTATATCGCTGGTAACTGAGAGAATGCTTGGAGAGTCAAAAAAAAAAAACGCTGAAAAAAAACGCTGTTTCTCAATATGCATTCTTGTCTGGATTTGTGTTCTCGTGGACTTGTGAAACATCCTCAGTCGCTGCCCAAGTACTATTCCAATTCAAAGTTCACATCTAGCCAAGTACAGTTCAAATCATCGGATGTGTCCTTGATCCGCCCCTTTTGTCGACGATGCATCGAGAGGTCATTTGAGCAGACTTGAGACAGCCAGGTATCCCAAAATGCATCTCGCACCAACCAACAAGCATCAATTAGGGATGGGCGATATGGCCTAAAATCCATATTGCGATATACATTGCAGCTTCTTGTGATAACGATATATATCGCGATATATAAATTATAATAGAACCATTTCAGAACAGGTTACATAGACCCTAAGGAAAGCCAAACTGCTAAATGTATTTTTTTGCTTTTTTTTTTTTTAAAGAAAGAAACGTTGTATTCTAGAACATTTACTGTGCAAAACTGTAATTATACAACATAATGTTGGAGATAAATAAAATTCAAGTACATTATCTGCAGAGACTTTAACAAATAAAAAGCTTAAATGGATAGTTCTCCCTGAAATGAAAATAAAGTCATTTGAGTCAGACCTCAAAAGTAGAATATAAAAAAAAAAAAAACATCCTGCACGTGCTTCTCCATATAATGGCAGTGAATGGCGACCAGGCTAAAACTTTATGAAAAGGATACAGAAGTATCACACAATGATACAGTGAGACGTGCGCCATATATGGAAATGTTCAGGAGGCAAGGTTTTGAGAGAAATAAACCTTATTATTCACTCTGTGTACGCGCGTTCCTGTGAGTGCGTGCGAGCCGCAGGCTCATGCTTACTATAACTCGCACTGTTGTCATAGAACCCGGATAAGCTCACACACCATTTTGAGAAATCAGGCTCAATAGAAACAAACACGACTCTCGTCTTTTCTACAAGGTACATGATAAGAAATAATACAATGTTATGTACCGGTTGTCATGACAACATCGCGTGAGCGACTGCTGACGGCTCGCACGCAGTCACAGGAGTTAGGGCGAGTAAGGAACAGACACTGTGCTGTTAATACTTTAATTATTAGGCAAAGAAAATTATTTTGTGTAATGCACAGATACTTTTGTGTAATACACAGATACAGATACTGTGAATTAGGGAAATACTTCCAGTATTAGGCAATTATTTGAGGTGGTAGAACAGATTAGTCATGTTACCTCTCTTAGCCGGAACTGTTACCCCACACATACAGTATAGTTTGCTGCTGCTCATCGGACGGCTTAACTCCAAATAATGGATGTTTCACCAGCTCCTCCGTTTATCACCAAAAATTGCCGCATACTGGATGTTTTTCCCTTTTCACACCATTCTTTGTAAACCCCAGAAATGGTTGTGCGTGAAAATCCCAGTAACTGAGTAGATTGTGAAATGCCACGCTCAAAATTACTTAAATGACCTTTCTTTCCCATTCTGACATTCAGTTTGGAGTTCAGGAGACTGTCTTGACTAGGACCACACCCCTAAATGCATTGAAGCAACTGCCATGTGATTGGTTGATTAGATAATTGCATTAATGAGAAATTGAACAGGTGTTCCTAATAATCCTTTAGGTGAGTGTAATTCGTGTTGTGTAGATCTAACGGCCGATCTTTGGTCTCATGAATCTATAATTTGTTCCCTGGCAAATCGTTTTGGCTGAGGGTAAAGTGAAGTTTCATAACTATATATTTTTAGGGTATTTAACTTCACCATTGTAGCCTACTGCAAAAAAAAAAAAAAAAAAAAAAACTGAGACTGGGTTGCATTTTATGTCATATTTAATTTTCTTACAGTGAATATAATCATATATGTGCGCTTATTGTCTGAATCACATATTAATATATTTAATATTTTTTATAATGTAAATGAAAAGAGGCAGGTTTGTGTTTTATATAAAAAAATTTTTATACATGCAGATATAACTGGAGCGAGTGACTGTTCCATTTGAACGCTGCTGTTCCATTTGCAGAATTACCGGACTTGTGTCCTCCCGTTCTCGGGAGTTTGTTCTCCTGTGTCATACTTGGCAAGTCTGAACTACCAGGGATGCAAATCTGAAGCTTGCGTACTTGGTATTGAGTACACATTAAATGTGTGTTGAAGTACAATTGCACATTATTTGAATTAAACTTATTTTAAAGTCATTATGCAACAATTTTTTTAGTGGAAATTAAATTTCTGTTTCACCTTGATGGAATACTTGCATGCTTTTTAATTTAAATTCAAGACTTAGATAAGGAATGACTTTATTATTAGATATGACTTTATTATACAGTATATGATTCATACACATATCAGCAGCTTACTCTATTCTGCCATGTTATGACCAAAACTATAACAACATCTACTAAAACTCTTCTAACTATACAGAAGTGTGTTGGTTGATGTTGTTGGTTAATGCTTTACTTGTAGCTGGGTGTGAAATGGAGTCAGTCAAATCAAGCTGCTCTTCAAATATAGTTTTTCAAGGTCTCTTCAACAGAGATGTTTAAGTTTATAACATTGTAGTATTGTAAGATCGGTTGTCGTCATACCATGACTTTAGTTGAATTAATGACAGTGGTGGGTCTTATCACTGTCTCCTACAGCCGAGATGTTTGGATGTGAGTGAGGTCTGGTCTAATCCTGAGCAGAATCACAACAATTGGTTGAAACATGTCTCATTGTTCTGACAACTCTTTGTACATCAGTGAGGGTTCACAGAACTGCTGGGAAAGATTCTTTCAGACAGTTAAGATGTCTGTGCTTCTCTGTGTATGGTAGTGTGTGTGTGTGTGTGTTTTTGTCTTCTTCCTATAAGTGATCTGAATTTGGGGGCATTTTCCACTGAAACAATATAAAAATCAATTTCTTCACAATAACAGAAATGACAGATGTGACAGATAGAGCAAACCCTCAAGCTCTATAGCGACAGAAAGTCTGTTCAGTGAGACAACTTCATTCCATTCGGATTACTCTTGTCTTGTCCCATAAAGCAAACTTTATTAGAAAAGCCAAAGTCAGAGATAAGTTCTGTTTCAAATAAGAAGTCTTAGCTCTTTTACTTCCCTCTATAGATGCACCGTGATAAATGTTTGGATGTTTAAATTTGTCTTTGTGTGGTCGCCCTTGTATCTCTTTGCTTTTTGAATGCAGCTTTAACTGAGCATTTCGCCACCCTCAAACAAAGTGTCTCGTGGCGTGTCGTTCCCATGTGGGCTGTTGTTCAGAGCAAGGTGAACCTCTCTGACATCAAAAGGCATTTCATGTTTCTTTTATTTTAAATGGCAGAGTTTCTGTACCACTAGGCTTCTAGTGCCAAGTTAACTACGCCCTCTGCTAGAATGACAGATCTAGTCGCAGTAGCTTCATCCCTAGGCAGAGTTATGTCTGCCTACAGGTGATGAGGGAGGAGGCCAAAGTGGGTGCTGAGCTCATTGAAGTAAGGATATGAAATTCACATCAGGTACAAGTGGGGGAAAAGCACAAAGCACAAAGGCAGACGATAAGGTGTCGACGCCATTTATATGCCTAAATCTACAGCCTCAGATCCAAAGCCTCGCTTACAGAGCCCATCTGGGAGAAGCTTGTGCTTGAAGTGTGCTCCAGACACAGCGTTTTCACAGGTACTTGAGCCCATAGGCCGCATCTGATGTTGAGATATGCAACAATGCTTTCCCCTTGATGATCCTTTAGGTTATTGATCTCATCTTACAGTGTCTTCAATCTGTGTTGATTTTTACACAAATATTTTTCTTGTCTTTTGATAAAAATATCCTTTACATTTACTAAATATACCATCATGTCATTTTCATTCATTTAAGTCAATTTTACTTATTTTAGTTGACATTTAGTTGACTATTATGCCCCTTTTTACAAGATGTAGGGAAGACCAGGGATGAAAGTAACACCTCTTGTTTGATGATCAGTAACTCAGTGGTTGTTTGTGCTATATCACTCAAAATTTTATACATGATAGCCACATTTGTCTGCTACAAATATAGCTCACTTGGACGTACAAAACAATCACAGATTATGTGAGTTAATGTCAAAAGCAAAGAGTTCCGTTGTTACAACCTACCCCCTACTGGGGTGAGTTGTAACACAGGCTGGGGACAGATGTAACAGTGATAGGTAATTCGCTGAAATAAGATCCACACAGTCTAAAATTATGCAAGAACATTATTGAAGAACAAATAATCAGTCAGTAAAGTCAACAATTTAAAGTAACAAAAAACATTGTATTGTATTTCTTTAAGGACAAAAACAACTGCCATGTGTGTTCATGTTAGTGATCATGTGTCTGTACTATTTTCCTGTCACATTACAGTTCAGTCACTATGTTTACATCCACCTATTTTATGTGAATTTTGGGATATCACATAAAAAACGTTGGATGGAAACGCAGAGATGCGCATAAATTCTAAAAATGTTCACAAAAAATCTTATGTGCTCAACTGAGGTGCATGATGTTTTTATCCGATAAGAAGACATGCGCAAAAACTATGATGTTTGATATTATCTTGATAATATATTTTATTTTATTTTGATATTAACTATGATATTATCATTTACCACATAAATCCATCAAAGCGCAAAAAAAGGTAACACTTTATAATAACTGCATGCTATGAAGCATTAGTAAATAGTTGATTTATCATTTATAAAGCATTAATAGACATGAATAAGCAGTTTATATATACAGCTATAAATGCTTTATAGGCATATCTATAATGTGTTTAATAATTGTATTTTCATACTTTATAAATGATCAATTTATCATTTCTATGAAGTATTACATTATTTAATTTCAATCTGGTTTTAGAACTGCCCATAGCACCATTACTGCTACTTCGGTGGTGATAAACGACCTTATTGGTGCCCTGAACAGAAAACAGCACTGCGCTGCCTTGTTTGTTGATTTATCCAAGGCGTTTGACTCAGTGGATCATGAATTGCTACTGAACTTAGCAGTGCATGTTTTGAACCTGGGACGGTGAAATGGTTTAGAAATGATTTGGTAGATCGGACTCAACGTGTTCATGTAATCTTAATATATCTAAAGGGGTCCATTTTGGGACCTGTTTAGTTTTCTATTTATATAAATGACCTTGGTAACGACATTCAAGCAAAAAAACACTTTTATGCTGACGATACTATTATTTATACACTTGCTCCGTCCATAACACAGGCAGTGCAAGAGCTTCAAACTGCATTCCAGTCATTGCAGAGTGCCTTTGTGAGTTTAAAACTGGTTTTAAATTCACAGAAAACAAAGTTTATGATTTTTCATTCACAAGTACTTGATGAGTTTAGCGTTTATTGAAAGGGTATCTTCACACAAATACTTGGGCATTTGGATAGACGATAAGTTTTTGTTTAATGTATATTTTTAATCTAATCAGAAAACTCAAAGTGAAAATTGGGCTTTATTTTAGAAGTAAATCTAGTTTTACTTTTCATGCAAAAAAGAAACTTGTAGAAGCTACCTTCTTAACTATGATCGATTATGGTGATATATTAAACATGCATGCAGCCTCCTCCATCCTAAGAAGCCTTGATTCAGTCTACCATGCTTCATTACACTTTATTACAAATGCAAAATCCTCTTACACATCATTGCATTCTTTATGAGATGGTGGGTTGGACATCACTAACTATACGAAGAAAACAGCATTAGTACATTTTTATTTATAAAGCAATGCTAGGTAAACTTCCAGCGTATCTTTGTACTCTTCTTTGTGTTAGTTCTGGCAGTTACCATCTGCGCTCTTCAAAGTGTTTGCTTTTAAATGTACCTAGAGTTTTTACAGAACTGGGGAACACTGCATTTTCCTATTATGGACCCTTGGCTCGGAATAATTAGCAAAAATATTTAAAACTAGAGAAATTGGTGTCTATTGGTGAATTTAAAGGCATCATAAAGACAGTGGTAATGAAGGCTTGTGATTGTTTTTGCTGATTGGATACTATGTTCTGATATTTCTTTTTATTTTGTATTTGTTGTATTTTAACATGTTGTCTAACTGTATGGCTGCTACCTTGGCCAGGTCTCTCTTGTAAAAGAGATTTTACATTACTTCAAATGTCGCGAAAAAACAGTTTGGAAACACTTTTTGTCGAGAAAAAGGGCTTTAACACAAATAAATGTGGCGTCACATGACATAATTAGCATCCGCACTTGTGGCATTGCTCCCTTTAAAGCACAGCTTCTCTGTAGATCAAAGGTACATTAAATATATTATATTCATATTAATAAATATTAAATTATTTTATTACTATTGGTAAGAATAAGACTCAAACATTGTTTATCCTTATTTTTGTAATTTTGTAATTTTTTTTTTTTTACAATCTAATAACATTTTTACAAACTTTTTACAATTTAATAAAATAATATAACTGTCATTGGTGCATTGTTTGATCATTGTTCACAGGTGTGTCTTGTTATACACTCACCTAAAGGATTATTAGGAACACCTGTTCAATTTCTCATTAATGCAATTATCTAATCAACCAATCACATGCCAGTTGCTTCAATGCATTTAGGGGTGTGGTCCTGGTCAAGACAATCTCCTGAACTCCAAACTGAATGTCAGAATGGGAAAGAAAGGTGATTGAAGCAATTTTGAGTGTGGCATGGTTGTTGGTGCCAGACGGGCCGGTCTGAGTATTTCACAATCTGCTCAGTTACTGGGATTTTCACGCACAACCATTTCTAGGGTTTACAAAGAATGGTGTGAAAAGGAAAAAACATCCAGTATGCAGCAGTCCTGTGGGCAAAAATGCCTTGTTGATGCTAGAGGTCAGAGGAAAATGGGCCGACTGATTCAAGCTGATAGAAGAGCAACTTTGACTGAAATAACCACTTGTTACAACCGAGGTATGCAGCAAAGCATTTGTGAAGCCACAACATGCACAACCTTGAGGCGGATGGGCTACAACAGCAGAAGACCCCACCGGGTACCACTCATCTCCCCTACAAATAGGAAAAAGAGGCTACAATTTGCACAAGCTCACCAAAATTGGACAGTTGAAGACTAGAAAAATGTTGCCTGGTCTGATGAGTCTCGATTTCTATAGAGACATTCAGATGGTAGAGTCAGAAGTTTTGCGTAAACAGAATGAGAACATGGATCCATCATGCCTTGTTACCACTGTGCAGGCTGGTGGTGGTGTAATGGTGTGGGGGATGTTTTCTTGGCACACTTTAGGCCCCTTCCCTTTATGACCACCATGTACCCATTCTCTGATGGCTACATCCAGCAGGATAATGCACCATGTCACAAAGCTTGAATCATTTCAAATTGGTTTCTTGAACATGACAATGAGTTCACTGTACTAAAATGGCCCCCACAGTCACCAGATCTCAACCCAATAGACCATCTTTGGGATGTGGTGGAATGGGAGCTTTGTGCCCTGGATGTGCATCCCACAAATCTCCATCAACTGCAAGATGCTATCCTATCAATATGGGCCAACATTTCTAAAGAATGCCTTCAGCACCTTGTTGAATCAATGCAATGTAGAATTAAGGCAGTTCTGAAGGCGAAAGGGGTTCAAACACAGTATTAGTATGGTGTTCCTAATAATCCTTTAGGTGAGTGTATATATATATGCAATTTAATAATACAGCTACAATAAATTTTGTTTCAAAATGGAAGTGCCTTGAAAATCTTGGCAGCTCATCAAAAATCCCACCTCAGTATCAGCAAAAGTGTTTTGCAATACAATATGAACACAATAAGTACATTGTACTTACTTTTTGATGTAAGTATATAGTAGTTAAGGCCACCTAATATTAAAAGTGGGGCCGACTGTTGCTATGACCAAACATTTTTCACTTCTTTTTTATGGATATAGAAATTTTGCATACAGGACAAATGAGCTGCTCTGTGCACAAACCCATGGGCTTTATCACATAAAGGCAGTTACATGCAGTCCTGTCAGACAAGATGTCCCACTTCGCCATGATCTTCTGATTAATATTTCATAATAATAATAGCCTAGGGTTTTTTAGTAGGCAGTAAACAGGCGAATTTCAATTGTCTCATTACTCTACTGCATTTACAGATATTTGAGTTGCGAAAGATACGATGCGATATATGCAAATTCGCGAAATCATGTATTCAAACAACTCGAGGGCAGATTCTTTTTAGCAACACAACAAAACTTTGGGTTGGGATGGAACTTTTTTAAGGGATGACGTCATTACGCACACCATTTTATCAGTAAAAGGCCAATTGGATTTTTTTTTTATTATTATTTTTTTTTATTCACGCATATTCACTTTGTCATAACAAAACAGTGCAAAAGGTGGATGGAAACTTGTTTTTTCCAGCTCGCAGGTCTACTGAGAGTTGCTAGACTACAATCGCGGCAAATTAGATTTGCTGCCGATAGGGTGCGTCTAGATTTCTAGGCTACGAAAACCCATCACATGGTAAAATTTGACCTATTACCTATTTTTTGATACCATATGTAAGCTGGTTGTAAAAGTTATAATTTATGAAAATGTAAAAAAAAAATATAATTGTTTATATTTTATAATATATTTTACAAAACATGTTTTACTCTAAAACTGCAAGAAAACCAAAGTCAAAAAGTTGTGTTCCAAGTTTTAGGTTGATATCTCAAAAAATTAGCTTTCAGTAAGAATTTGTTTTGTCATCTAGAACTTTTTCACTAGATGACATCCAAGCTCCATACTGACATATAAGGGCATCCACATTTCCATATTGTTTACCATATATTTCCATAATTTTTTACATAAATTTTATGAAGTAGACGTGCTATTCAGAAGTAGTTTGGGCTGTTAGACAGTATTTGATTTGAATTCAAGCTTTCAAAATTTTTTAATTGATTGGATGTCATCTTTTGAACTCTTGGCATGAAAACAAATTGGTTTTCTACCAATCTTTCATGATTTTTGTTATTTCAAAACAAAGGTCTGAACATGCCTCTTGAGTATGAAAATATTCTTGTTGCAAATTAATAAATTACTGCTCCTCTGTAGTTTATTTTAAAAATGTATACTGTATATACTGTTATACTGTACTTGTACATGTGTAATGACAAATAAACTTGAAACTTGAAAAATCAGTCACCAAATATGAAAACTAGAACGTATAAGCAGCATCAAGGAGACTAGCTAATGTTACCCTCAAAAGGACAGCAACTTAGTAAGTAGTGAAGTTTTCCATTGTTTATCATGGGCATAGTCTCTGAACTTTTCATCACCCCTTGTATGTTTAGATAGCATGACTAGTGTACCTTGTAGCTTACATTGAGAATATCAAGCAGAGCACACCTTGTAGCATAGCTAAACTGACTCCTCTTCAGTAACTTCTCCATCATCCGATCCTTCATCTCTGGATGTGAAATAGTCCATTGTAACATCGTTTAGGGCACTGATATCAACAGGATTGAGCAGATTGAGGCGAGCAAGATCATGTAAGCGAGCAGCTACTTCAGACTCTGTTGTTCTCTTGTGTTCCGCAATCTCACGATACGATAACGTTGCATTTAAAATAAATACTTTTTTTTTTTTTTTTTAACTGCGTGCATGCTGTAGTTTACACAGGACTGGTGGGAAATGTGCATTGATAAACCTTTATTCTACATATTATGTGGTTTATTTTGACGGGTGAACTGTCTTTGTAGTGTTAAGAGAGGGAAAGCTATGGGCAATTTTTTGCACCTCCGTCGGGTGTGTTCTTAAACATTAGAGAAAGACATATCTTTTCAGCTTGTAAATGTTGCCAATGTATGACAGACAAGATGTTATAGAATTGAATGAAAACCCAGTTTTGACAAAAAAATTGACATTTCACCTATTTTCTGACCTTTCTGAAAACGAGACACCCATCGAGACATCTGACAGGTTTTCCCAGATCGCATGACAATTAAACATTAAGCTATTGTCCATGACCACAAGCAGCAGCATATTTTGTATCAAAGTTCTTCAAAATCTCATTGCAGACAAAAATAGTAAAGGAAAAAAGAAGAGCAATAGAATAACAAAGTTGTAATAAAGCTTCTTTTGAGCTGTCCTCCCAAGATAGCTCCCCTTTCGCTAAAGGAGAGTTATCTTCTTCCTAACAAGCTTGATGGTATTCTTGGTGACAAAGAAAGTGTCTATTCTCCAGAGTGACATGGGAGATGTAGCACCAATCAGGTCAATGCCTCAAACTGTGCCCTGATCATGATGAATGGAAAGAGCCAACACAAGAGGCCTGGAGTTCTCACACTGTGGGGGAGACATCACTGCTTTTGTCGCGTTGCATTGTAAGCCATTCATTTTCTATGTCCGAACCCTAATACTGTATATTCATCATGTGTGTGTAAGAAATAGATTCTCATTCCGTTGGTGATACAAATGGGCTGGGATTCGTTTCAGATGTGGTGATCTCAGACTGACCACTGTCTCTCCTTTGTGCTTACAAATGGTCTCATTCTCAAATCTTGCATTTAGCATGGCTACATTCTCCTCTCTATATATATATTATTCCCCCTCTCTCTCTCTCTCTCTCTCTCTCTCTCTTTTGTCGTCTCTCTTTTTCTATAACAGATCGCATACACGCAGAGTGTATCCCTTCAAGCACTGGTAGTGTTTTTAAAGATACAGTCTGTCACAGAAATCATATGAAACACTTCTTTCAGAATATCATGGCTCTGTTTTGGCTTTGATCAAAGCCAACAATGTCATTTTCAAGAGATGGTGGAGTAATGTATGATGAAACTGTCAGAAAGTTGTTGCGGCTCTACTGTGTGTCTTAAAATTATCATTCTGCTGCTGGAGATTTCTTTCTTTTTTTTTTTGTTCTTTATGGGATTTAACAGACATCCTTGTGGAAAGGATTGCTGCCATATTTGTTTGCTCTTATAATGACTCATATTGAGCCATGGTCATGGAGTGTCCTTGCAATAAATGGCTTGGTTAAAATAATACATGCGATATAAAGCTCAAAATTGCTGACAAGACATTTAGCCTACCTCAACACAGACAGCAACCGGGAGCCAGCATAATTTAACAACACATTGATCTTTACACTATTCTGTTAATTACATTTTAAGCAAACTATAGATGTGAAATTAATGAGAAGGAAGATGATGCCATGGGCTTCACCTCACTTTAGTCAGCAAGGTTGCAGACAGTTTTTATTTTCTCAGGGCATTTTGTAATGTAATTAATATTTTTTAAAGAAATATTTTCAACGCCTAAAAAAAAAAAAAAAAAAAAAAACATTTTGTGATGTCCAAATGCTTCTCTATTACTTTACATTCAGTAGACAAATGATCATCATCACTTTCTCTGGATATAAAACTCTTCAAATGTGCTCTTGTAAATTTGAACCTCAATTTATGAAAATAACTGCATCCACAGTTAAATTCTTTTGCAATGTTCTTTGTGCTTGTTATGATGGACCCAGTGCTTATGAGAGCAAATCATCCTAATTGCATTCTAATAGCTAATAATCCTACAGTATGATGGGTAATGAATCATGTGATCTGAGGTAAATGGCAATATCAAGATTCAAATAAGAATTTGAAGGTGTTATTATGATCATATTCCACGACAGAAGGTTCTTTGTGAGGACATGTTCTGATTGATACTCAAACACTGAAGTGTTAGAACTGCTGTAAAGTCTAGAGCACTTTCAAAGAGATTTAGCACCATATTAAAAGATTAACAAGTCTCTCAGTAAAGGGACAGTTCACCCAAAAATGACAGTTCTGTCATCATTTACTCACCCTCATGTCGTTCCAAACCTGTATGACTTTCTTTATTATGTGGAACATAAAAAAAGTAATTAGAATGAGATGAGGGTTAGTAAATGATATATATATATATAGAGACTGCCACTGTATGCATTTCCCCCGATTGCTCTGCTTCCTGGAGTTCTAGAGAGAGTTTGCCGGGACAGGGCCCATCTGTTGCTAGTAGCCCCATACTGGCCAGCCGAGTATGGTTCTTGGACATAGTGTCTCTCCTCAACGGCTCTCCGATGGAGATTCCGATCAGGAGGGACCTGCTTTCTCAGGCGAAGGGGTCTATACTGAACCCTCGCCCCGAGCTGTGAACTGTGGGCTTGGCCTCTAAGGGGGCCCAGCTCATAAGTTCTGGTCTCTCAACTGAGGTTGTGGAGACCATTCTACACTCTAGAGCTCCCTCCATGAGGAAATGTTATGCCCTGAAATGGAGGATATTCACTTCATGGTGCAGGAATCACGAGTGGGACTCAGTTAATTGCCCAGTGGGTGCAGTGCTGGACTTCCTGCAGGAAAGGTTCTTCGCAGGGTTAGCCCCCTCCACAATAAAGGTGTATGTGGCAGCCTAAGCCTAAGCTGCTGACTACACTCCTTTGGGTGGTGTATCTTTGGGGTGACACCCGTTGATTAACCCGGGCTATATTCCTAAGGTTCCTACTAATGTTGTAAGATCAGTTATGCTGCAGGCCTTTTGTTCTACTCTCTTAGGGACATCAGACCAGGAAAAGCTTAATCTGCTCTGCCCTGTGCTGACTTTAAATGCTTATGTCTACAGAGCTGTGGAGGAAAGCTGAACAACTTTTGACATGTTTGTGTGTTTTGGGGTAACCTAGAAAGGGGTGCCCGGCATCTAGGCAGAGAATGAGCAAGTGGGTTGTGAGGTCATTTCACTTGCTTATGAGGTGGCCAATCAGCCTTCACCTTTGGCTGTACGGGCCCACTTTACAAAGAGTATGGCTGCTTCTAAAGCTTTATTGTCAGGGGTTACCCTACAGGAAGTGTGTGATGCGGCAGGCTGGTCCTTACCGCACACATTTGTGAGGTTCTACGAACTTGACCTCAGCTCTACACCAGGGGCACAGGTGCTCGCTTCTTAGTGCACAATGTTCGACGAGCATCTGGCTCCTATGGCGATGTGGGTATTGTGTTCCCACAGCGATGATACAGCACCCATTCCCTTGAATGCGAGTGTCTCGGTTACGTATGCTACGTCGCCCTGCTATACTCCCTGCATACCCGTGATCTTTTTGCTTCAGTCTTTTCAGAAGCTAACAGTGTTTGGAGCAGGTGAATGGAGCACAGATAAATACTTTTTTTGTATATTGTAAAAACACCAAGAAATTATGAGTAAAATTAGATGAACTTGTATGCAGAGGTCTTTGGATCAGACCATGGCAAGCAAACTTTTGTCCAAATATTCGATAGACTATTTTAATGTACCTTCATTCTTGATTGACAGATTTAATATATTTTATGTCTACACAAATCAAATTCCTCGTTTCATTTATTTCTTTTTTTCCAAGAAAAAATGAAAAGGGTATGCATGTGTGGGGGAGATAGAAATGAAATTAAGTTGGGGGATGGGATAAAGAGACGTGTACTTAGACATAACTGCAGTTAACACTGCAGACCAACAGCCTCTAGGCTTTTTATTACAATCGGCAAACACAAGAAATGTATTTTGCATTACATTTCATTTATTCACAGGTTTTGGGAAAATTAACTATTTTTAATGAAGCTTGCAACACTTAATGGATGAAATTTATAAAGAAGGGGTTAATTAGAGGAAAGCAATCATCCAACCATCCAGTAGAGAGACCTTTACCAAATGCAAGATAGGACATCGTGGTGCCAAAATATCCTCTCAATAACCTGAAAAGCCTGCATGGAGTAAATATCCCGCTGATGCTCAGTACTGTGAGGAGAGAACCGTGTTATTACCGTTTTCTGCAGGGGGCACCAATCAGAGGAAGAGAGCTCATGTGGAGTCTGCCTTAGACTCCTTGGCAAAGCCATCGGGCCTAATCGTTTTAACCTTCCTCATCAGGTTCTCTGTAAATACATTTCTAATTTATCATTTTCTATATTCCATGCTTCACTCTCCATGCATATGGAGAAATCATTTGAAATTCTCCACTTCATGAGCTTCATCTCTGGAGTAATTACTTTAGCACAATAAGCGGGCAAGTAGAGAAGCGTTCCACAGCACACCTATGGAAAAAAAAAAAAAAAAAAATAGCAAAGGAAAAAGGGAGGAGGGTGTAAAAAGGAAAAAAAAAAGAGAAAGACTGAGGGTAAAATTGGGTGAGAGGGAGAACCATTTCAAGTGCTTTAAGCTTTCACTTTAGATTTGTTCTTCCCTGTAAAAGCTGTCTTGCTGTAGCAATGAAAAGAGCAGCACATAAATAATGGGGAATTGTGTTGTTGGGAGCATGAATATGGGTAATTGGCGGTTTCTCTGCCATCCCAATCTAAAGGTAGCCAATATTTAAGGGCATGCTCTCTGAAGAGGGGAGGAGAGGAGGTGTGGTTGAGGGCACGAGGACAGAGGGATGATTAAAGACTGTAGTGACACAGTACATGCAGTGGGTGAAAGTTAATCGTGTCAACATCACAGATGAGGACACATTCATTCAATGTCGTCCGGAGGAGGACTGGAACAGTCAGAGCACATGTGGCTTCGGAGAGACGCACTCAGTATAATTACAACTAACATCCACCACTGTGACAGACAGCAAGCACTTGGAGTGGAACAGGAGACGTCATTGTTCAGAATCTCAAGGCCTCTAACAGGACTTGTAAGAACACTGGATTCACAAAGGTTCGCGTTGTCCCTCTATACCACAAATGCAGTGCTCTTGTCATCCTAATAAAATACATAAATGTCATGGAGGATATTTTAGAAGAGCTGGACTGTTTCAACAATGGTTTCAAATCCCCAGCTGCTGTCAAAATACAGAGGACTTTGTTCTGTAAAAGTTTTATGGCAGTCTGATTTGTCTAAACCAATTTCTGTCTGGTTTTTCAAAGATGAATGTGAATAGATTAAAAACTTGACCATAAAATCTTTTGACAATCAGGATATTCTACCCCAATTTGCTTTGTGCTTTTGAGCACAAAGTATAGAGATTAGAAAATCTGTTAAATAAATTAATTTAATCATGGACAAAGGCATAACATAAATCCACTTCTCTCAAATTGTTGTAACCACTCTATGTTTACTGCAATTTATCTTTTATGTAAATTTATGTTAGATTTAACAAAATGCGGGTTAAAGAGTATCAAGTTACTAATTAACCAAACAGTTAAAAGGACTACATGAAACTTTAGACTTGTATAATATATATATATATATTGATATATATGTTGAAATATATATATATATATATATATATATATATATATATATATATATATATATATATATATATATATATATATATATATATATATATATATATATATATATATATATATATATATATATATATATATATATATATATATATATATATATATATATATATATATATATATATATATATATATATATATATATATATATATATATATATATATATATATATATATATATATATATATATATATATATATATATATATATATATATATATATATATATATATATATATATATATATATATATATATATATATATATATATATATATATATATATATATATATATATATATATATATATATATATATATATATATATATATATATATTCATCTGTTCAAGGATGGATACATACACAGATTTATTTTTAAAGTAAAGCATTAATAATTGATCAAAAAGGACAGTAAAGTTCTATTCATCAAAGAGTTCTGAAAAAAATATATGACAGTTTTTATTAAAGGGTAACCAAAAATGAAAATTCTTTCATTATTTACTCACCCTCATGACGTTTCAAACCCATAAGACATTCATCTTCGGAACACAAATTAAGATATTTTTGATGAAATCCGAGAGTTCTCTGACCCCTCCATAGACAGCAATTTAATTAACACTTTCACGACCCAGAAAGGTAGTAAACACATCGTTATACATTGCATTGCTTCCGAGTTCTACATCAGAACACTGGCCCCCCATGGCCGACGCTGTTCACGTGAGCACAATGCATGCGTGCGATGCAGACGCAGGAGCTGGCCAATGGCGCTGCACTGTATTTACAATGTAAACTGTGTAGGAGACTGACAAAGACAAGAAGAAATTGTTGAATAAAGTCGTTATTTTTGTTTGTTTTTTACTCACAAAAAATGTATTCTCGTTGCTTCATAAAATTAAGGTTGAACCACTGTAGTCACATGGACTATTTTAACAATGTCTTTACTACCTTTCTGGGCCTTGAAAGTGTTCATTAAATTGCTGTCTATCAATAATATCTAAATTTCTGTTTTCCGAAGTTGAATGAAGGTCTTACAGGTTTGGAACGACATAAGGGTGAGTAATTAATGACAGAATTTTCATTTTTGAGTGATCTAATCCTTTAAGCAGCACAACTGTTTTCAACATAGGTAATACAAAGACATGTTTCTTGAGCAGCAAATCAGCATGTTAGATTAATCTTAAAGGATCATGTGATATTGTAGACTGGAGTAATGGCTGCTGAAAATTAAGCTTTTTTTTCATCACAGGAATAAAGTGCAGTTTAAAATACATGAAAAATAGAAAATCTGTGTACAAATTTCCTGGCAACTGAACCCATGACCTTGGTCTTACTATCACTATATGCTTTCTACAGTTTGAGGTAAAGGAACACTTTTAACACGGTGAAGTTGTTGAATAAAGCACATTAGAATCTTGAACGTCTAGTAGACCAGTGTTCCAGCTTTTGATTTAGCTGGATATTGCTCCACCAGAATCATCTGGGAGGCTGTTTATCGGATGAGGAAGTGTAAAAGTTGATGTGTGATTTACAAGGCCATTACCAGGCAGTCTCAAGACACCGGTTCAAGTCAGAAAAGGCATATTGTAATGTCATTTTATGACAAAGCTGGGTGCTTTGCAATGGGGGTGCGTGCGGGGGGTGTTGAGTGTAGATTATGGAGTCCGCCTGAGGTCTCCTCCTTCAGCTGGGGAATTATGGCTAATCGTCCGTGTAATGGAGTGCTTCTCACTTTTTGACAGGTTTGTAAAAATGGTGAGTTTAGGCACAAGATCTGTATGACAGTTTTGCAATTAGTCCTACTGCATACAAGACCAAAGGTGAACGAGAGCACTGGGGATATTAGATTATCAATCATCATGCCTAACCATGAATGCCCTCCCTCAGGGAATGGGAAAAGAGGAAAAATGGAGCGATAAACCCTAAAAGTGAGTCATTATTATTTAAAACATCCATCTCTGCTCTTAAACCCTTCACCTTTCCCAGAAGGTGTGCTCATCGCTACGTGAATGGCTTGTTGTCTTGTCGAAGGCCACTTAATAGTAGCTCGGCAGTCTCCTGGGGCCTGTCTTGGTCTTATGAGTGGGACAGAGGGCCCAAGAAATCTCATTCAAGACTCTCTGTGCTGCTCTCATCTGCCTGTACTAGTCAGCAGAAAAGAGAGAGGGCTCCATCTACTAGCTTGTGAGCTGTCAGCTTCTATTTGGAGTATGTATTTGTTCCTCTCCACTGGCTTTATTTATTTATCACAAAATATGCGTCAGGGGTTTGACTCACAGGAAGACATGCCAAGACACACATAAAACTAGCAGTGTCAGGACTGTTAACACTTCACTAGACACCACTTTCGTCAGGAAAAAAGCAGGGGCCATTGATGCTGTTTTCAGTCATAGTCAACTCCGTTTTCATGATGGCAAGTTGGAAGAATCAGCCTGTCCTCTGAAAATCACTCGAACTGGCAAAACTTGCTATGGACTGTCAACACAAAAGAGAAGCGATCAAAAGGAATTGGCGGGGGGGAAATGAGGAGGGCTCTGTATTCTGAGGAATGAAAAATTCAAATGAATGTAACATCTATATATACTGCATATATAAAATGGTTTCTAGTGGCATGTTTGACTTTGACTTGAAAAAAAAAAAAAAATAAATAAAAAAAGGTTAAATTGATAATATATATAAAAGGTATGTAAAAATGAGAGTGACTTGCCTTCTCTGGCAATAGCCAAGAGGAGGCTGTGCACCTGCCTTCACTGTCAAGCACCAGTAGGCTTTGGTGATTTAGTTTAAGGTAAATTTAGCACAGGCCACTGGAGACTGGGAATTCAATTCTTTTTATAATACAATAGTTCTATGTGTAAAAATCGCAAAATATATAACCCACAGGTGGGTGGTGGGGGTCTATAGTCATTAAATCTGTCAAATCGAAAAGTTCGAAATTGATTTTCTTTTCTGTACTCTAAACTTTTTTTTTTTTTTTTTTTTTTTTTTTTTTGTCAAATTTACAATAACTGACAAAACCACTTGGAAACCATAAGGAACCTCCATTACACAGTCTGACTGGTGGGGGTATTATGTTTGTCTCTCTGTGTGCATGTGGTGCATTTGTGTGAGCTGTCAGGTACTTGGTATCCAAATTTAGCAGCATGAAATCCAATGAACACTCAGACTTTGTGTTATAGTAAATCAAAGGAGTTCACAAAAAATAAATACATAAATGCACAATTCCAAAATGAAATCGGGGCTCATTACATGAATCTGTTTTAGTTTAGTTTTGTAAGTTAGTTGTTTAAAACTTAAAAAATACTGACCTTTTAAAGTTAGTTGCATAAAAACTTAGCGGCCTAATTTAAGACTCAAACGTAAGACTGCATACCTTGAGGCTAAATTTCCTTTCATTTACAGGCTATGTCAACGAGCTGGAGGAGCTGCAATGATGTATCTGGGTAATGCCCTCCTCGCTGTCTTCCTTCTGACCAGTACACTTGATTGTCATGTTTCTGATTATGCTTTGTTATTATATCTCAGGTAATACTAATCCCATGCGAATAGACCTGTCATTTTCTGTTTAAAAGTCATTTTCAGTAGTTTTTCAAGTATGGATACACTTGAAAAAGCATTAAGGTAGTGGGACAAGTCTGTGGCAAAACTCTAGTGTTGTCTGCTTACCATTCAGATCTAAAAGAAGGCACTTGTTAACACTTATAAGAGGCACACAACTTCATTTAGCTTTAGGTAATACATTGAATGTGTGTGTGTGTGTGTGTGTGTGTGTGTGTGTGTGTGTGTGTGTGTGTGTGTGTGTGTGTGTGTGTGTGTGTGTGTGTGTGTGTGTGTGTGTGTTTGATAGTTAAAGCCACAAGCTAGTGATTAACCAGTGATGCTGATACATGTGCAGTGTAATCATGAATGAATACTTAAGATGAAAGTACATCTTGATAATATTAACTGGCTCATCTCGTCTGAGGGTGATGATCAATGGAGTCATGGAGCAGAATTTATGGGTCATTACGGGATTGGATGCTGTGCCAGCAGTTATGATTAGAAGCTGACTTATTAAGACATTGATGCTTTAAATTGGATTTAAGCCATGAAGCATGCATGTGACTGAGCACTAATTGTTACAAATGAGAGCCCCATTGGACATAGCGTTAAGATGTTGATTGCATTCCTTTAGAGGGG
Organism: Paracanthobrama guichenoti; assembly: GCA_018749465.1. Taxonomy (NCBI): domain Eukaryota; kingdom Metazoa; phylum Chordata; class Actinopteri; order Cypriniformes; family Gobionidae; genus Paracanthobrama; species Paracanthobrama guichenoti. Next base: position 32,576,280 of record CM031949.1, read on the forward strand.
ATATGATGTGTGGGCGATTTGAAGAAGTTGATTTTTTGTGAATTTGGGGGAAATATTATTATTAATATTTATCTGTTTATGATTCAAATTGCTTTATTTATGTCATGGCTATAGGAAACAACATGATGTTTTCAGAAAAAAAGTTTGATCATGTGTTATCATACACTTTACTTTCCTTCTGTTCAACATTGTTCAGGCCTGTAATAGAGAGCTCCAGCAGTGTGGAGGGGAAGCTCATTTGGTCATACTAACCCTGCCAGTGTTGCCCCAGTAGGACCCCCATCGTCATGCCGTTCCCCTGCTGCTGACCTTCAGTATGTGGAGGCAATGTCAGGGAGGAGGGTTTGTTGTGGTTGAGTCGCGTCTGCGGCTCTTTTTAGCTCTTGCTGCGTGAGTGAAATGGAGGAAAAGAGAGATGCCTGTACAGCGTGCTAAACATGGGCTACTCTACTCTGCCTGTATGATGTAGCTCTGTGGACGCGTGGGCTTGGGTTCACCAGGCCCTAGAGAGGGGAGAGGATCTCATTCTGCCACAGGCACATTTCCTTTTTCCCTTCCAAATGGGGCCTTAATGATTTATAGATGTTTGCTTTAAAAAGCCATTGGCATTAATCCCATGGCTCATTAACTGTTTAATTAAAATTAAATTCACTGGTAGGAGTTAAGCAGTTTGAAAGTGTTCCTCCTTGGTAGGTGGCTTCTAGATTGTCTAGTTTTCTGAATTTCTCATTGGTGTTTAGGGAAGCGTTTTGGATAGGGAATGACACATGGAAATGATCAGCCTATGGGAATGAAGACCATCGGCATGGAATGCATGGAATAGATAAGTGCATTAGTTCACTGGTCTGTGCTTGTAAGCGCAATCGCACTAATATCCACAGAATAATTTTATCTGTGCATGCTTTGCATTTATCTGAAAGTCTTCACAAAGATTTAAATGCCTGTAAAATACAATTTGTGGCATAGGGCAAACAATGAGACCTTCTGCTTTTTTTCTCCATGTTGGAAACCTTAGTCTAACACAAGGAGATACTTAAAAGCCTGCTACATAAGCCGGAGGCTGACAGCAGGAAAACAAAGAGTAATATTTGGAAGCATTTTCTGTAACACTGATACAGGATAATTAAGAGGCTAGACTTCTTCACCAGCAGCGATGGTTGCGGAGTGCTTTAAATTGCTTTCTAAATGGGTCTATGTTACCTAATATGCGGTTTTTATGTGTGTTTCAACAACCTGAGGGAGAGATGGAGCGAGAGTGGAAAATGGCCCGAGATTGATCGCGGAGCTCCTAGTTGTAACCCTACGCCAGCCTTCGTCCCCAAACTGGTTTTTATAACATTTAAAATAGCATCCCGGTAATGGCAAACATGGGCACTTTGCAGGACAAGTTGTGGTCAAATGTGCTGGGAAATGATAGAAGGTCGAAGATATAAGTCCACTGAAACAACCGCCTGATCTCACATGAACTCCGTTGCCCATCTCGATCGACTGACAGCACCGACATTCTTAACAGAATGAATTCTAGGCAACATTTTCGGGCAATATTTTCAGTCTCAAACAACAGCCGCTTGACGTTTCTGCAGTTTTCCAGTACTGACTTGGTCTGTGCCTTTTGGGTTCTGAATGTGATTACACTGTGGGAGGTTGAGTATGTGTATGGCAGGTTGGGAGAGACTGGGAGAAGAGGCAAACTCAGGCAAAGAGGCTCAGATGACTTGAAAAATGGTGCAAAGCTTCAGTTGTGACTGTGATACGCTACAGCCCCCCCAAATTCTCTGTGGGTGATGTTTCAAAATTTAGAGCAGCTCCCAAAAAACAGCAGGAGTCCAACAGAAGAATGAGAAGGAGGAGAAAATGATAAGATGAATAAATAGACTAGTGCTTGCTTTGTTCCAACTTATTACATCTAAATCTGCTGTAGACAAAGCAGAAGACACACACTGGTTGTGTGTTGTATGTATTGTGTGAGGTGTAGGAGTTGTTTTGGAAAGCCAGATGCTTCCAGCCAAACAAACCACCCTCAAAGGATAATTGGAGACATAGAATTTCAGATTTTGGTGTGCAAGTGCTAAAAATATAATATAATATAATATAATATAATATAATATAATATAATATAATATAATATAATATAATATACATAATATAATATAATATAATATAATATAATACTTTACTTTTGTTTTTCAAACAGATTGGAAAATACATGTGGTGATTATGAGAGGATTATATTATTCAGAGGATTATGATATGTCATAATGTCTTTTTTTTTTTGTCATTTATATGTAGTTTAACAAAAAGCCTGACAATGGTTTCATTTGTCTTTTTGAATGGCAGCATCTTAGTCATTGAGGGTTAGTCCTTTAGTATAATTATTTATTTCCTGTTGCTGGCAAGTGGCCAGAGATGAGGCAAGCTGGCAGGCAGTTTCACATCAATATCCAAACTAGCCACTAGGGTACACAGATATGGTCAGGGATGTTTTAAGGCAGCTGGTAAGTTGCTCTGGGCTGTTCCCACTCAACCAAGGGTTTAAATTAATTTTAATGATGAGGATGACTTTAAAGAAACATGTCTATTTAATTTTTGTTTGGCTTACGGAAACATGGAAAGCTGATATCTGATATCTCTTGATTCCAGTGATAATTGGTATCACATGGAGTAATGCAATTATGCTATAAAAAAAAAAAAAAAAAAAAAAAAAAAAGAAAAAAAAAAAAAGACATTCTTTGGAAGGACCAGCCATTTGGCAATTTCATGGATGTTACAAAGAACTTGCGATGGGACCAATTAAGCCAGTTGAATTCATTGTGGGTGAAAGTGTTCCTAAATGTATTTGTCATGTAATTATAGCACTTAAGTAATTAGCTGTGTAAGGATTAAATTAAGCAAACAAACACTTTTGAAAGTGTAATTTAATTGAAACCCAAATAAATGTTGGATTATGCTATGTGTTCTTTCTCTTGAATATAATATTCTAACAAGCCATAACGGGTTTAATAATGAAAAGTAAACATGGATATCTATTCTCACTTATAGAGCTTGTTGTGGTTCCCTGCTCATCTTCATTCCTCCAGCGCAACACTCAGAAAGTGCTAGACTTAGTGAAATATAGGTGAGAGTCTTGGGAGTCTTTGCCTGTTAGTCAAACAAGATTTGGCCTGTCTATCCCAAAACTTGTCACAGGAGCCTGACTCAGGGCCATTGATTTATTTATAATTGACTTAAGCTCTGCAATGTCATTTGATTTGACTCAATTTGCCAAAGACTAGCCTCTATTTCTTTTTCTTTCTTTCTTTCTTTCTTTCTTTCTTTCTTTCTTTCTTTCTTTCTTTCTTTCTTTCTTTCTTTCTTTCTTTCTTTCTTTCTTTCTTTCTTTCTTTCCATACACTATATTGCCAAAAGTATTGGGACACCCCTCCAAATCATTGAATTCAGGTGTTCCAATCACTTCCATGGCCACAGGTATATAAAATCAAGTACCTAGGCATGCAGACGCTTCTACAAGCATTTGTGAAAGAATGGGTTGCTCTCAGGGACACACTGAATTCAAGCCTGGTACCGTGATAGGTTGCCACCTGTGCAATAAGTTGATTCGTGAAATTTCCTCACTACTAAATATTCCACGGTCAACTGTTAGTGGTATTATAACAAAATGGAACCATTCGGGAACAACAGCAACTCAGCCACAAAGTGGTAAACTACATAAAATCACAGAGCGGGGTCAGCACGTGCTGAGGTGCGCACTTTGCAGAAATCGTCAACTTTCTGCAGAGTCAATAGCTACAGACCTCCAAACTTTGTGTGGCCTTCAGATTAGCTCAAGAACACTGCATAGAGAGCATCATGGAATGGGTTTGCATTGCAGAGGAGCTGCATCCAAGCCTTACATCACCAAGTGCAATGCAAAGCGTCGGATGCAGTGGTGTAAAGCACGCCACCACTGGACTCTAGAGGGTTTGGCTGTTGCCAGTAGAATGGTACTTGCCTGACTGCATTGTGTTACAACACAGAAGGGACAGAGACGAGAGATGCAGGTAACTGATGTTTATTTGAACAACCAGAAGAGTTGACGGCAGTGCAGGTGAGTGATCTTGGAATATGCAAGGGTCTGATGAGGAATACTGAGTGATACAGTCTTTGTACTTGCAGGTGTAGGGGGCTGGAGACAGACTGGAACGAAGGAGACTTCTAGGAGGATCAACACGAGATGAGGGAACATGATGGAGACTTGGAGAAACACAGGAGACAGGTAAGTAGAGTTTGGCAGTCCTTAAGGTGAGCATGCAGGTAAGCACTTGATGCTAACAAGACCGGACAAAGACAGTGCGTGAGTGTGTATTTTGTGCTGCTGGTGATGACTGTGCAGATGAGGTGCTCATGATCAGTACTTGGGTGAAGGAGTGCGCTGTGATTGGGTGATGGTGGAGCCTGGCGTGTCTGTAACACATTGTGCCAAGAGTAAAATTTGGTGAAGGGGGGATTATGGTGTGAGGTTGTTTTTTAATGGTTGGGATTGGCCCCTTAGTTCCAGTGAAAATTGCCAGACAGAGAAGTGTGATTCGTCACTCCAGAGAACACGTCTCCACTGCTCTAGAGTCCAGTGGCGGCATGCTTTACACCACTGCATCCAACGCTTTGCATTGCACTTGGTGATGTAAGTCTTGGATGCTCTCTATGCACTGTTCTTGATCTAATCTGAAGGCCACACAAAGTTTGGAGGTCTGTAGCTATTGACTTCTGCGCACTGTGTACCTCAGCATGCGCTGACCCCGTTCTGTGATTTTACGTGGTCTACCACTTTGTGACTGAGTTGCTGTTATTCCCAATTGCTTCCACTTTGTTATAATACCACTAACACTTGACCGTAGAATATTTAGTAGAGAGGAAATTCACAAATGGACTTAATGCACAGGTGGCAACATATCATGTTACCACACTTGAATTCACTGAGCTCCTGAGAGCGACCCATTCTTTCACAAATGTTTGTAGAAGCAGTCTGCATGCCTAAGTGCTTGATTTTACACACCTGTGGTCATGGAAGTGATTGGATCACCTGAATTCAAAGATTTAAAGGGCTGTCCCAATACTTTTGACAAAGTGTGTGTGTATATATATATATATATATATATATATATATATATATATATATATGATATATGATAATGCCCTGCCAGCCACATATTGACATGTGTCATAGTCCTACTGATATCTGCTAGACAACCAGATGTATGTGTTTTCATAGCATGTTAATTGGTGCATAGCTTCAGTTCAGGAGTGACACTGTGGCAGATGCTTATTTTTGGAGTTGGATTTCATAGCAACATTGACTGAAAGGGGGAAAGGAAAACAGAATGAGATACCAGTAATGCATTGTCTTCAGTCTATGGGGATTGGTAATACAGAAAATAAAGCTCACAACTTGGGACAACCTCTCTGGTTATTTTATTGTAGTATAACAAACATATTGAATCTGTCACAAAATGGCATGGATCTCATTAATGAATGGCTTGCAGCCTCACATTTTCATTTTCTACCCATATGTATACTTGAGTTCAGCTCTTGTAATGTGAGCCATTGTGAGGGTGTAACACTGTGTAAAGAGAATTTTTCAATTTTATACGAGGTTGCAGCCAAGGGAAAACCTAAAGCTTTTTGTTTTTGTCTATCTTCAAGCAGATGCATAGCTGTCATTCTAAGTCCCAGTGAAGGCATCTATCAAATGCAATTTCCTCCAGGATGTTCCCATGGACTGGCGTTCAGTGATACAGCTATTTCAGGTGCTTGTCAAAAATGTGCTACAAAAAGCATAGGGCAATAACTTTTGTATTGATGTTCTTGTTTACTGAGTAAATGTTCGAATAATTAGGACAAGTCACATGACCAGATGGTTGGCAGATATTAAGTTTAGCAAATTTCTGATATGTAGAGAATTAATTAGAGCAGATTGAGGCCGATGGCGACAGCTTATGTGACAAATGCAGAAGGAAACAGCTGTCCTGACGATTCAGTAACGGAACAAATTAGACCTTCTAGTTATTAATTCTGCAACTTAAATTATGTGGGGAAAGTGGCCCATTGTTTTATTATTTGAGGCATCACTAAGAGCAGCATATGTATATGTTGAAAGTGTTTGTTTTACAGTGACAACAAATTCATAAAATAGTAATATTTTCAAACAAAATAATTACCCATTGTTGTAGCAATGGTTCAGCGTGGATGGACAACCTCTGGACTGCAGTCTCCACAGATATGAGGCTCCTGGGGGTTGCAGATAGCATGTGACCTCACACGCTTCTCTTGTCCTTGGTAATGCCTTGAGGCTGGATGATGAGGGAAGCACTTGCTTGACTTTGTGTGCCTTGAGGAAATATGTGCTAGTGCTCTAATTCTGGAATATAGCAATCTTATTGTCCTAACATGCACCTATAAGTTATCTTTGCTCATCTTTATTTTTATCATAATAATAATAATAATCATCATCATCATCATTATCATCATCATCATCACCACCACCATTGTCTTCTAGTGAGTCAATGTTTAAAAAAAAAAAAAAAAACACACTACAACAAACTCAAATCTTTTTACTAGTGTCCAAATCCAGTCTGGTCTCATTTTTAAACATGCATATTCATACATAACATTTAGAGGTAGAAAAAATGCCCTTTTTTTGTATGTTTGGGCAGATACCAGCAGCATCTAAAATCTAAGCAGCATTGCGCTACATAAATGAAATATATTCTCAAATCTTTTGTATCATAAATATATGTATAGTTACATTTTGACCATTTTATAGATATATTTTAGATCCCTTAACCTTATTCCCAAACCTAAACATAACCACTTTTCAACAATATAAAAAAATTAAAGAAAATAACAGGCAGAACAATGTACAGTGACAATAATTATACTTACAATATACAATTGCATGGATAAATCCCACAACAATTGCATAAGTAATTACATAAGTAATGTACAGATTACAGAACATTTAAATTTCATATTTTAAAGTGTAGTCTTTTAATTGACTAATAAAGTTGGCACCAGAAGTCACACAGAACAGAATGAAATGTTATAATATCATATTAAGTAAATGTGACTGAAAACATAATTGCATTGATCATTAATTCCATGCATTAATAATTCATAGATTGTTTTTGTGTGTACAGTTGTTCATACGTAAATTATTTACTATTAAGATGCCATCAGTAGTGTGCGTTTTAGTGTCTATACAAATGTAAGTAAATCTACATGTGACCATATTTTACGTAAAATACATACACATTCTCATGAGAACAAGTTGCCAAATCATACATATGTTTAAAGCACATTATCACAAATAGAACCAATTGATGGCAACAACAGCACAAAACAAATATGTCTTGTCTTTATTTCTCAAAGAGAAACACATTCCCTCCCATTTATTATGCATCTGTTATGTGTATTAAGGTTATATGGATGCTTGTGAGGTGTTAAGTTGTCTTTGCAAGGAGAAAAGTTGCTGGGTTCTGAGGCCCCCAATGATTTCAGTGATGCATTGAAAAATCAATTAGAATACTTGCCAAAATGGATCATGGCGACTAATGATGGCATCATATTGCTCTGGGTAAACAGCTCAATACTCTCCCTGGTGAACTGTGAAAACACATTTCTCTTAAAGGAAAATGGTGCATCAAGCTACGGGAAGGGCCTGTAGTCTGGAAGAAATCCAAATTCATATATAAATGGGATGCCTCTGTTTAATGCATCTTCATTTGAAGCAGAATCATAGTCTTGACTTTTGGCCAAACAACTAAATTTTACAAAACATTCAGGATCAAAACATTGACTGCTGCCAAATGTTGGACTATATTTATTGTTTAGTGCATCTCAAGTGTCTCGCATAGATAGTTCTAAAAGTGAAGAAATCATTGTTCAGTACACGGACTATGACACATGTTTGAAAGCTCAGTTGAAAAACTTCTCTCTTGCATACTGCAGTTTAATCATATTCTGCTTAAAAGGCTCATGGTCATGCTGGGCAGATTGAAATAAACAAGTCATTTGTAGCCATGGGTCTCCAGCCCTAGACTGAGAGAAAGAGTTGTGATGGAGCTTTGAGTTTCTTACTGTGACATTCTTGGCTGTGCTAGTGGCACATCAGAACCACATATCACCCTGCACTGACACCCTGTGTGTCCCTGCCAGCGATGGGCCATCCACAAAACACCACTTTGCAGTAACACTGAAAGCAAAACATGTGCAAAACAAGATACAGTGACATGATGTGTATTCAAGTTAATAATTAAAAGTTCAGGTTAGTAGTTTAGAAGAAAAAAGGACATAAAAAATTGCACTATACAGTTTTTTTATTTTTTTATTAAAAATATTCCTGGTATTATTAGTGTTATTGCTGTACCGTGACATTTATCTCTGTGTAATATGTGAAAACAGAGTTTTAATTAAATTGTTTATAATAGCAGCAATTTACTATACTATTCATTGTGATTGGTTGAGCTCCCAGAGTCATTTGCATATACAAGTGGAGACACCTGCCTTAGTTGTGTTTGAACTCAAGAGCTGCAGTTAATAAGACATTTCCCTCCTCCAAGATCTGTACTCATTTATAAAGTTTTGTATGAAATTATATATTGACATTTTAAACATCTGTAACACTTTAGAATACTTCTCCGTCATTAATGAATAACTACACAGGAACAAGTAATTCACTATTAACATTATTGTAACTACGATTAACTAACAAGAAACTTTGATTAACTAATTGGTAAGTAATAGCGCTCAGTCGAATAAGTTCACTATTAGCTAATCAGTAACTACTATTTTTTTTTCATACCTTCTAAGAACTGCTAAGAACTGCAATATACAGATTTATAATTAATGTGAATAATGCATGATGTTTAATTAATTGAAGCTCATGGTAATCCACTAGTAATGACTCAAGTATCCTCACAAAACCGCAAAAAAGCTTACAATGACTTCAGTCATTACTAGAGAGTTATCATGCTTTTCACTTTAGAATCCTGTTCCAAACAAGTAATATTTCCTTTTGAAAGATTTAGTAACTTGGGTCGTTACTATCAAATACTTTACAAAAACCTCAAAAGCTTGGACCCTTTCTCAATAACAAATGTGGCATGTTATTTATATAACGTATTATTTATTGAAAAATAATCTTTAAATAATCACTATTAGCCATTATATAAGACATTTGCACAATAGGAAATAAACAAGAAACAGTTCAGTCAAAAGTACAATCAGTGTTAGTTATAGTACAAGATTTCAGTTAAAATATAAAAGTTAAAACATAAAGTTATGAAACTTAGCTTTGCCCTTGGCCAAATAGATTTGCTCTTGAACAAGTATAGATTAATTGGACCAAAGATTGCCTGCTTGATATACCCAAAATGAATTATACCTCATGTTTAAACATTATCTACATAAGAGCCAACGGCAAATTTCCAAAGGACTGGCCGAGATAAAGCTGATCTTGGCGGGTACATGAGCGCTGAACGGCTGCTAACTGTCTGGAGCTCAAATCTCACAGCTGATTGGTCCAGTTTTGGTCTGCGATCTCCAGTCCAGAAGAAAATCTGCTCCAGAGCAGGTTAACCATGCATAAGTTACCATGGTGATGAAACCCGCTAAAAACCAATCCACCTTCTTGAGCCAGAAAAAAAAAAAAAGTTGCTCAAACTAACCTCAAACTTAAGTGAATCTCAAATCTGAAACAGGCCACTGGCCTTGTTGTGTGAGTGTGAGATTTCGAGGTAGCTCTGGCCGTACGCTCTTGTGTCTGTGTATGTTGTTTTCGGTCTCTTGTTGTCTTGTGCTGTGTGCCATGTGCTCTCCTGTATTGTCTTAACCCGCCCTTTTTGTTATCTGTTTATTTGCCCCACCTGTCCTTCCTCTTTTCCTGCTTTGTTTGCTCACCAATTTATTCCCCTGTGTTCTCTTTCCTGGGCAAGTTTGTTGCCACAGGCTGTGTCCGAAATTCGCATACTCTCTTGAGTAGGTACTTATTTTGAATAAGTAATGACTTCACACCTGCTTAAAAAAATGTTCTATACAGGATGAATGTGTGTAGAATGGATGTAATCTGGATGTACTACATTCATCATGTTGTCATTATCATGTAACCAACCAGCGACAGTTGTGTCGCTTCACTGTTCACAGTTCCTCCTTGGGTCATGGAGGATGAGGCCTGCAACTCACACCAACCTGGGATCCAACCTGGGATCTGGTGGTGGTTCTCGAAGGGTTGTCACATGACGCAGCGCCAATCAGGATTTTCGAGGTCATTGCAGACTTTTTATTTAAAACCTGTGCTCTTCAGAGTTTTTCTAACATACAGTACTTAATCCCTAGGGGGCCCTTCAGAAATTTTGACATACTTTGACATTTGTGCTTTTTTCAGTTGCTTATAAACATATTAACGCAAAAGTGTCATTACACTGTATTCAGCACAAACGGGACTACCATAATATGAGAACAACATGTATGTTACATGCTTGCAAGAGAAACTTGTATGTATGACAAAAAATCAAAAAGCATTCAAAAACAAAAAATTGACCATATTTATGAATTCACACTTTTGTGCATTTTAAACGTCTTTATTCCCATCATGCAGTCTCCTTCAAGGCATTAACTTAAAAATTACATTGTAATTTATAACAAAAATGTCATTGCTTGTTTCCATAGCAATTTTCTAATTAATTACATTTATTCCACATCTCTTCTACTTTGAATTATTGTTTTAGCTGTGAATTTAAGGCTGACCTACTGTTCCTATGCTCTTTCACTCTGAAATGCCCACTTACAGCACTATTTTTTTGTGCACTTTATATAACATCATGCTGGATTATACTTGCTGCAACGTCAATATATTTTTAGAGTTTTCACAGTGGCCCCTTGTTCCTTTTATTTTAAACCAGACAATATGACTCTCCCTTGTCTTTTCCAGAAGGGCCACTCCAGTGAAGATGTGAATGTTTTGACCTGCATGGATATTTAAGAGTGCATCCCATTTGTTGAAGTCCATATGGGCTTTCTTTGAAAATTGGTTTCAAGCTAGAAGTGGATCCTGGCGATCAAACCTATTGTGAACTTATTCTGTGTGAATGGCTTAACACAGTGGTGAATTTCCACGAAGAGTATACTGCCTGGGAAAATATCATCAACATCAAATTCTTCTGCTTTCTTCCATTCAATAATACACACAATTCACACAAAATCACCTTGAAGCTGACACAAAATACACATTCAGCCATTTTAGATCCCCTAGTGTATTGTATGACCTTATACTCCTCTCATCACTCTGTGAGAAAAATTAGATCCTTTATTACAGTCAAATGGCCCTTTCGTCTAACTTTAGAAAGTTTTTGACACTTTGACTGTTCGGGCTGTGCTGGCACCGAGAGATGGAGAAGGGAAGGAGGGGAGGAGAGGCTGTAGAGGATGGAGGAGACACCGCCATGAAAGGACAAGAAACCCTGCCAGCCCATTGTTATCAGCGCAGAGATGAAAGGCTGGCTAGCTAATGAACATCTGCCTGACACACGCAGGTACTTCAGGAGGCTACGTCGCTTTGAAATGGACCATTGAGCAGAGCAGCTGTTCAGCTCCCATAGACCTTGTGGACTGATGTAAACCTGTAATTAAAGGGCATTCCAGGAGGAAGCCGTCGAGACAGACAGAGAGAGCGTGCGAGAGCCCACGCTAATGTGTTTTTGAGGAGATTTCGAGTCCGATTTTAAAATATCGTGAGTGGCAGGGTTGAATTGCACACTGAGATAACTCAGTGATGCACCAGAGGGGAGTTTATTTATAATTAAGCATTTATTTATAATTAAGCAATTAAACCGAATCCCTGTGAAGAGGCAGGACAGACCTCATGTTTGCAGTGGAGGGTGAGTTAGGTAGGCTGTTCCAAATTGCCCTGTTCTCTGAAAGAGCCCATGTCATTTATTTTTAATGTTGTTATTTATTTTTATTTTTTTATTTTTTATTTTATTCTATAAGGACAATATTGGTATAAAGCTCTTTAAAGTGACCAGACCAACAAGATTAAAATTAAAGGTGCATTCAGAAGTTTGGTGCTAACTCAAAAAAGTTGAACAGAGGGTTGTAAACCGCTCTCTAAAACTCGCTAGTATTAGTGTGATTTCAATTAGTGTAACCCAGCATCTTACAATATTGTGGTATCGGCTATTAAAGTGCACACAGAACAGCAATTATAGCTACCTATATAATAGCTATAAAGAACTACTGAATGCACCTAAGAGAAATTAAGGTTACTTTATTGTGATGGTCCACTTTAGACATTCTGTTGACATTAGAGTATTAGACTTGTGTAGTAGACTATTAGGTTAGGGTTAGCTGTTAGGGTTTGAGTAAAGAATAAAGTGTTAGCAGATATTAAGCAGACAGTCTACTAATACTCTAATGAGAGTTAAGCCAGGGACACACGCCGTCTTTTGAGTGTCGCCGGACTTTTTTCTGGTGTGTTCCGCACTGCTGGCTCTAGATGGAAACTGTCTGTTTTTTTGTTTTTGTTTGGTTTTTTTGGGCCGATTCATCATGTAGATTTGTCATTGCGCCATTGGTGAGAGTGAGAACTCTGATTGGCTGTTCAGTTTAGCAAACAAGTCAGTGCACGAGAATAAGAGCAAAAGTGATGAAAGCAAGCAAAGAAATCATGACGACACAGACAGAAGGCTGTTCTAATTTTAGGCCATCTTGCCTGAGCATTCAAATGCACAAATATTTTCATAATAACGAGTTATATATAACATGAGTGTAATAAAGAATGTGATCAGCAGGTTTGTATATCTGCAGTCTTAGTTTCGCTTTCCCTGTTTTAATGACAAATATATATGGATATTTCTCTACACGCAGGTGCAGAACGAGCATGGTGGCTGAGAGTTGAATGTAGTCCTTTCGGTGTTCAAGCACAGTTTTTTCCCTGTGTTTTCCGCGAGGTGACAACACAGTTGGCTTCCATCAGCACTAGTTATTTTGTGTTGGTTTGGTGTTTCCTACCTTTGGTTCACATGTAGATGCAACGTTACTTGTAGTTAGCAGGGGCTCTGATTGGATGAGTAAATGATCCATATTACAAAATGTGACAGCAATAAGTGTATAAATTCATTTTTCTAAAGTAAAACTGTCCAACAGCGACACCAGCAGGTACAGTTACAGTGGGTCGCATCTCTCTTGAGCCCATTGAGTTTTACCAGACCCCCTAAAGCTTGCAGTGGGTTTGGTAGGGGGTAATTTAGAATGAATGGTAAAGTCACGTGAGAGGAGGCAATGCCTCCATCTTGCTATGATTTGTGCAATAAATCCTGCCTCTTGTTTTCGTGCATGGTCTGCGTTTGCGAATAAGTCAGAATGGAAAGAAAAAAATGGAAGTTTCAAATTTCAATATTTTATTCAGAATACAACATAGATGACATATCAAATGTTTAAACTGAGAAAATGTATAATTTTAAGGGAAGAATAAGTTGATTTGAAATTTCATGGCATCAACACATCTTAAAAAAGTTGGGACAAGGCCATGTTTCCCACTGTGTGGCATCCCCTCTTCTTTTTATAACAGTCTGCAAACGTCTGGGGACTGAGGAGACAAGTTGCTCAGGTTTAGGAATAGGAATGTTGTCCCATTCTTGTCTAATACAGGCTTCTAGTTGCTCAACTGTCTTAGGTCTTCTTTGTCACATCTTCCTCTTTATGATGCGCCAAATGTTTTCTATGGGTGAAAGATCTGGACTGCAGGCTGGCCATTTCAGTACCCGGATCCTTCTTCTACGCAGCCATGATGTTGTAATTGATGCAGTATGTGGTCTGGCATTGTCATGTTGGAAAATGCAAGGTCTTCCCTGAAAGAGACGACGTCTGGATGGGAGCATATGTTGTTCTAGAACTTGGATATACCTTTCAGCATTGATGGTGCCTTTCCAGATGTGTAAGCTGCCATGCCACACGCACTCATGCAACCCCACACCATCAGAGATGCAGGCTTCTGAACTGAGCGCTGATAACAACTTGGGTTGTCCTTGTCCTCTTTAGTCCGGATGACATGGCATCGCAGTTTTCCAAAAAGAACTTCAAATATTGATTTGTCTGACCACAGAACAGTTTTCCACTTCCACAGTCCATTTTAAATGAGCCTTGGCCCAGAGAAAACGCCTACACTTCTGGATCATGTTAAGATATGGCTTCTTTTTTGACCTATTTAGTTTTAGCCGGCAACGGTGAATGGCACGGTGGATTGTGTTCACCGACAATGTTTTCTGGAAGTATTCCTGAGCCCATGTTGTGATTTCCATTACAGTAGCATTCCTGTATGTGATGCAGTGCCGTCTAAGGGCCCGAAGATCACAGGCGTCCAGTATGGTTTTCCGGCCTTGACCCTTACGCACAGAGATTGTTCCAGATTCTCAGAATCTTTGGATTATATTATGCACTGTAGATGATGATAACTTCAAACTCTTTGCAGTTTTTCTCTGAGAAACTCCTTTCTGATATTGCTCCACTATTTTTGGCCGCAGCATTGGGGGAATTGGTGATCCTCTGCCCATCTTGACTTCTGAGAGACACTGCCACTCTGAGAGGCTCTTTTTATACCCAATCATGTTGCCAATTTGCCAAGTTGCAAATTGGTCCTCCAGCTGTTCCTTATATGTACATTTAACTTTTCCGGCATCTTATTGCTACCTGTCCCAACTTTTTTGGAATGTGTAGCTCTCATGAAATCCAAAATGAGCCAATATTTGGCATGACATTTCAAAATGTCTCACTTTCAGCATTTTATATGTTATCTATATTATATTGTGAATAAAATATAAGTTTAAGAGATTTGTAAATTATTGCATTCCTTTTTTATTCACACTTTGTACAGTGTCCCAACTTTTTGAAATCGGGTTTGTACATATATTTTAAATGATCACTTCGTTTAGTTACTATTTTGGAATAAATGTAAAACGGCTTAAAACCAACTTGAGATCCATACTAGTTTTAGTTAACATTAATAACGTTAATGTAAAAAAAAAAAAATAGAATTGTATTTTTATTTTTTTATTTTTTTATTTTTATGTAATGTAATGCTTATTTAAACAAGCAAATGTGTTAACTGGAACTGGAACTGGAACATGAATTTACATTTGATTTATAAAAAAATAATAATAATAATAATAGCAGCTTATATATAAGGGATGGGGAAAAATGTATTCACATATGAATCGTGATATTATTTTCTAATGATTCAAATCGATTCATCGATTTTAACAAATCGATAGCACTAGGACTGTTTAGAAAGTGCAGAATGTGCAGAATTCAAATGGGTCTAATATGTTTTGTGTTTTATGCCAACTTGCACATATGATCCACTCTGTGCTATCGTGTATCTGGACCAGTGGACCAGAGCAGACTGTATGTGCGTGCTGGGGTGGTTCGCGTGACACTAACATGAAACCAGACTTCATTCGCCCCAATGGAAAGAATAATTATACTGTCTGAATCTTTCCCTATCCCTTATATAGTGCACTGTGTGCCATTCACCATGTAGAAATTAATAAACGTGTGAACAAATGACCGATTTCAGCCGCAGCTTCAGCGTCTATTTATAATGTGGGGTCGCTTCAGATTCTAGAGGGCATGATTGGACAGAAAAGCTGAAGTGCAGCATGATGTTATCAAAATCATTGATCCATACTGGCGGAAGTGAGAGACTTTTCATTTTGAATGCTTATATCTTCTAATACGCTTATATCGGCACACGTCAAGCTTTTTTTGTACAAATTTTTACACACGAAAAGCATATTTAACATGAACATGCAAGCAGTTGCCATGGTAATGAACAATACCTGCATGTATAAGAAAATTAATACATTCTGTATCTGAGGCTAAATCCCTAAATGTTAAGAATGCAACAGCACATATATTATATATTTTCTAATTTATAATAGGCCAGTGATCAGAACCATCTGATAATAACACATTTTCGCCACAAGAGGCGAATATGAAAAGCTGTCTTAATCTCCATCGGGCTTGAGTAAAATAATAATGCAGTTACAAGGTGTGTACAATTTAAACTACCTTATTAAATAACTCTACAAACAGTAGCTGCTGTTCAGTTTGCATGCTGTTGCTCTCCTTCTACTCACTTCTAAATGAATTTAATCAAATCATGAGATTCCAAAATATTCCCACCCCTAACATATCTTGATGTGTGCAACTTTAAGGGCCATATTTACTAAACAGGGCAAATTAGCATGAGAACGCAATCCCCAAAAAGCGCAGATGGGTGTGGAAAGTTCAGTGCGGGATCTACTGACGACGTGCAAAAGAACACAGAAGCAGCCGGATCATTTCCATAATGACCAATGCAATCTACAAGTTAACACTTTGTTTTGGGCAGTAAATAATGGCGCAAACACGAGTAAATTGACTTGCGCAAACCTTATAAATCACCTTGCATGATTCATTTAAATACTCTCCTCCCATAAATGTTCCGTCTGAAAGAGAAACTCCTACAAATGCATATGCAATAAGGTCAGCCGCAAAAATAACTGCTCACACCTTTCAGTGCTAATCTTTCACTGCATGTCTTTAGTAAATCCTAACAGTAGTAGCGCAAGCTGTTAGTAAATCTGTAAAAAAAAAAAAAAAAAAAAAAAAAAAATCTTAAATCTTAAAGAGTAATTTATATTAAACGATTCAATTGAATCTAAATTTGAATGAATGGTTCGAATCGGATCTGATTACCATTTCACTTTGATTGCCATAACAGTCCACATTGATGCAAAAAAATGTGCAAGAAGAGCAATTCACTTTCCACTCTCTGTGTTAAGGGTTTTCATCTGATCCCACTTCCCCTCCTCCCCCTCACTGTTCCAGTAAGACACCAGAAAGGGAGGAAACAAAATGCTTCTGTCGGTGGATCTATTACATTAACGAAGGGAAAGGATTACATTTACTACTCCGCATATACAGAGTACACACAAGCTTGTGTGCAGCAACCGGAGCTCACCAAGTTGTCACTGTCAATGTAATAGTGTGTTTTTATGCTGTCACATTTAGATAAAAATAACCATTTTTCACGACTTAACCTCCAGTTGTTAAGTGTTTCCGGGAATGGAAAATAAAGCCCCTATGAGTTTTCAGAGCATGGACGTGACAGTTACCAATTAAATAATCTTGCCAACATTTCTTGTTCAATAGCCTCCACCGCAAGACTTCAAAGAGAAGAGAACATTTAACTCAAGACCTGGGCAGCAGGAACACAAATGGGGTTTGAAGTAGTGCAGGACATCAGAGTGATATGTAAATGGAAGATTACCCTTGGAGACAAGGAGCGACTTTGTGGTAATTGCTCGGAAGTCCTTCTCCTCTCCGGGGTTTCTGAGATGGTGGTACAGGCCTACGGGATTTCAGGACATAGGTGCAGTTCAGGGGGTGTCTGTGTGAAGCTGATGTCATGAAGGTGTAATTGGCATCAGTGGCAAGGAAGATCTCACTCAAACAGAAAGGTCATCGCCCTCACCAACCATGTTAATCGCTCCTTGCGACTGCAGCGCCCTCCCGAGCCTCAGCCCACCAACGGAGACTGGCTTACTTAAAGGATCAGTTCAGGCCAAAACTCGCAGCATGAACTGGATCACAAACCAAAGCTTTCAGTCTCAGATATGTGCAAATGTATTCATACTTGAGTGGGTGTGATAGAGCATGCTCAGACTTTTGTGAGCTGAAATATGATGCCAATGTTCTGTTCTTTCTTTCAGTAAGACTTGTGGGGGTACAACACAACACTATTAAGACAACAACTACAAATGGATTAACTAACAACAAATGGGATTTAGCCCTCAACACAACAGAATCAATTCACAAAACCACTCAATTAGCCCACAATATTAAACAGAAGCTTTGCATACTAGTGGACCTGAACAGAAGTATTTGGACACAGCAGAAGTGATTCGCTATTGGAAAAACACGCTTGTGGCTACATTTATGTAAAGTAATATTCCATCCCACTTTTTATATGGTGGCCTTAACTACTATGTACTTATTGTGTTCATATTGTATTGCACACACTTTTGCTGATATTGAGGTGGGATACGAGTAAAGTTAGGGACAGGTGTGGTGGTATGGGTAAGTTTAACACTAGAACCACCACAGGGTAAAATTTACCCATGGCTGTTTTTCAAATGTACATAACAGAATTTCAATAAAATATACAAGTCTCCCAGTCACTGACTTTTACTAAAATTGTGTTATTTACAATCCCCTGTTGTTAAAAATGGTTTTGATAAAACCAGATTTAAAACCGGGGCATTTATACCTATAAGCGCCAGCGGGTCAAATCTATCTCTATATAATCCCTTTAGTTTCGCGCTGTGTTTGAGCATCGTGTCGGCTTACTGTAAACAGTCACACAATGCATGGTCAAAATGAAGATGTTTTAGCCTATTTATAAATGTTCAAACTTTGGATTAATTATGAATTTTTGTTTTGCAATTTTGTATCATATATTGTTTGCTGCTGTGTTGCTATTTATTTAAGTCTGCCCGTTTCCTGAAAAAACAAACAAAAAAAACATTCCGATCTATGATGTAATGAATAAAACAATTTTCATGATTACCCCAAGTTTATTGGTGTTGTTCTTGTATTCAAATTATAAATTATATAACTATACAAATTAATAATTCATTAGGTGAAACTGTGCGCTTGAATTCGTATGTTGTCATGCATCTTATGCAGTGCGGTGGATTATTATTGCTCTTTATTGTCTATTTAGGGTATTTTAGTCATTTAAATAACATGGGTTATCTTAATATGTGATTAATGACATTTTATTATAATACTACACCACCCAAATATGTATTTATTTCCTTCTAATTGTCGTTGTCATTGCAGGCTGATTTAGCCTATATTCACCAAAAAGTGATTAGTGTAGCCCGCTTAAAAGATTCAAGAGTTTTATTTGTCACATACACAGTTATATACAGAATATACAACCGGCAGTGAAATGTAAACAGGTCCGCTCCATGGACAGTGCAAATTCACAGTTAAAAACACAAGGAAGAAATTAAAATAAGTGAGATAAACTGTGCAGTGAGTAAACTGTAGACTTATAAATATGTGGTTAACAGAAATGTACAAAGAAGTATAATGTGCAAACAGGTTTATAACAGGTTGTTACACATTAACAACGAGAACAGAAAGTGCAGTGCAATGTCAGTATATCGATGGTCATGTGATGATAAGTGACTGAGTTCAGGAGTCTGATGGCCTGGGGGAAGAAGCTCCTCCTGAGTCTCTCAGTTTTGGCCATCAGGCTTCGGAAGCGCTTACCAGATGGCAGCAGCGTGAAATGAGGGTTTGCAGGGTGATTAGAGTCCTTGATGATTTTAGTAGCTCTACCTTTGCAGCGTTTGGTGTAGACGTCCTGCAGAGACGGGAGAGCTGACCCTGAGATACGCTCGGATAAGCGCACGACTCTTTGCAGGGCTTTGCGGTCATGACTGGTGCTGTTCCCATACCACGCTGTGGTGCACTGAGTTAATACACTTTCTATCGCCCCTAAATAGAAAGTTTTCAGGATAGCTGGTGAAACCCTGAATTTCCTCAGCTGGCGCAGGTGGTACAGTCTTTGCCTGGCTTTTTTCACCTGTGTCTGAATGTGAGCAGTCCAGGTCAGGTCCTCGGAGATGTTTACTCCCAGGTACTTGAAGCTGCTCACTCTCTCTACTGGTGACCCGCTGATCATGAGAGGGGAGTATGTCCGCTAAAAGCGCGTTCCCTGACCGGAAATCGAACCCGGGCCACGGCGGTGAGAGCGCCGAATCCTAACCACTAGACCACCAGGGATATTGAGAGCGCCGAATCCTAACCACTAGACCACCAGGGATATAAAATAGCATAAAACAACAGGACAAAAACATAGTTGATGACTAAAATAATAATTTCATGGCTCTATACATGACTTTGTGAAGACAGTGGCATAATACAGTGACATATAAATGTTTTTAGCCATATCAAAACAGTAATCATCTGTATGGGTAAATTTTACCCGCTGACGGTTTTAGGTATGCGACCCCTGGCGGTTCTAGTGTAAAGGGTAGTGTTCGGTGTAAGGGAAGTGTAAACAGTGTAATTATAAATAAAATTAGAAAAATTACTTACAGATGTAATTACATGCAGGTAATTTTAAAAATGTAAGTACATTGTAAAAACATGTATATACACAAGAAGTGCATTGTATCAAATGAGTCATTTAAATGTTAGTACATAGTAGTTAAGGCCACCTAATATAAAGTGGGTCCTAACATTCTGTTTCTTGTTGCACGTGACACTTTCAAAGTGAAAAGAAATCCAGTAAGTGGCTCTAAAAGCATGTTCCAATTTTATCTGAAAAAGATGAATAAATCTGGGAATGATTTATTATGTTTGTTGCATATAACGGCAGTTTGGAAATGAATTGTCTGGTGAGTGACATTAATGCTCTGTCGCGTTTGAAAATAACATATCACCTACAATAACCTAACTGATATTACTGACAAAAGAAAACCTGTGTTAAAACACATTTGCTGAAGCAACCATGCCATTTTAGTCTTTGAGTGCTTGTGTTTCACAGAACTCGTCCCAGAACACTCTGCATGGCAAGTGTGCCAAGTGAGCTACCAAGCAAGTTTACTATGTCAAAAAAAGTTGCACATATGGAGCTGGTTATGTGATGCAAACATCAAAATGTATTAGCTTACAAATCACACACTAATGTTTTGAGGTCATAACATCATAACATAGCATTGTGCAAGGAACCGATAATCTAACCCTGCAATCATAATTTGTGTGAAAAGGAATAAAGGTTGTTGTGTTTGAATTTCAGTGAACTATATACAGTAACTAACAGGAACCAGGGTGAGAAAAATGTTGGCACATATTGTATTGACTGTCTAATATCAGTTTGCAGTAGGAGTTGGAGTCCCTATGACTCAGAATGGGTTTATATTTGTAGAGAAGTACATAACAGTACCCAGCATGAGTTGCTTTGTTTCAGTGCTTCTGTGGCATGGATGTGTGTGGTTTACACACTCTGCAGAGTGCTTGGCAGGAGTCCTCCAGGCGTGACTGATACTCTAAAGCCAGTGGTAGAGGAATGTGTGCTCTCATAGTGAAACAGTTATTCACAGGTTAAACAAGTAAGCTTCCCCATGCTGCATTTCTGTGTGATCTAACTTTGAACAGAAGGAACAATATTCAGCACAAAAACTGAGGATTTTGCTCTGACCATTTCACACAATATATTAATCTGGATTTCACTGTGAGAGGTGCATATGATGTGTGATCCTGAACTACTGTAGCATGAGACAAAATGTCTGTGGCTCAACATGGACCTGTTTCCATTAAGCCTAAGTGTGCTGGGTGACCGCACAGACTGAAAAAAATAAATAAAAAATTAAAAAAAACACAAGCAGAGCTTTTAAAATCATCATCGTTTCTGGCATTGTATTCTGTTGTGCACCTGAAAGAGCAGTCACACACAGTTTTCATTTGAATGTAAGGGGTACAATTAAAATGAATTGAAATTTATATAACTGTAAGTTGGAAAGTTTTTAGAACTATATTTGAAATGCCTCATATATGAAGTAGATACAATATGTTTCTTCATAGTTTATAAATTAACTTTTTGACCAAGTTGGAAGAACACTTTGCCAGAATACATCACCTGTATCATAAGGCAGGACATGCCAAATGTACCTTATGACAAATGTGTCATTTGCATATTAAAATCACAAAAAAAAAAAAAAAAAAATCGAGGAATTTACTCTGGGGAGTTTGCAGGTCTGTGATATAGATGAGCATATAATACATTTGTAATCTATATATAGCAATCAGTGAGCAAAAGGGGGTGTAGGCTGCCCTTCATCTGCATGCCATGCAGGCTAGAATTGTGAAACATTATTGGATAATTCTTATAATTGACATTTCTCTGGGCCAATCGGAATATTAGCACTTTTTCTCTTGGCCAATCGGAATCTTAGCACTTGCGTCAGAATCTTGAAGAACACAGCTCGCCATTGAATGAGACGCCTCTCTACCACGCGAGTCTGATGGAAGGAAGCTTATTGTTAAATTCAAGCTAAGTCAAGCTTTTTGGAGCAAAAATAACAGCTATTTGTTTGCTTGATTCAATTAATGTTAGCTACCACTTTTTTATGTGATATAATTTACGATAATATTGTATTGTCGTCATACCCATGACGTTAGCTAGGGTTATCGTTAGCCGGGTGCTCTGCCCTGAGTTCCGAGATAGACGGCTACTGCTCGAATTCTGAGCTACCCTGAATATTAGGTTGTCGTGCGTCCGCATGAGCGTCCGAAGATGCACGACTTTGAGCCGAATCTGCCCGAGCAAACGGATATTAGTACACCGCGCGTCTAAATCAGTGGTATGATCTGATTTTCAGTCTAAAACAGTAGCGTCAAGTAAATGCCTCGTCCGTTTGGGGAGATGCGTGCGCAGTCAGCGGAGGCTCGCACTGCGGTGCCAGGCGAAAGTATAAACAAGGCTTTAGGCAGTCATTCATGATGTGGGTAAGAAGTTAAATGTGACTGTTTACACAATAGCTGATGCGAGAGTAAGTGTAACATGAAGCAATTTGGCAACGTGTTAACCTCTTGTTGCATGGGATGCATTTCTAACAACATAGGGCTATTTAGATAAACAATCTGGTGAGCGTGTTGTTTTAGGCTAATACACCAACAGCAAATTTCTGTATAATAAAGGGCTACATTTTGCATCCAAGTCTATCATTTGAAATCATCGAGTAGCCATGTATCTCGAAACACCGATCAGTCCTTGGACCGATGAGATTGGCTAACTTATCATGATTTTCCATTTCAGAATGAGGGAGCTTAATGAGGAGGACTCATATATAGCACAGCTAGACTAGCTAGACTAGCAGGGAGGTGCAAGTGGAGTTGGGCATGGCTCAAGGTGGAAGTGAAGCAGGAAGTGAAGGGAGTTGCGCATACACTGCCACTTTCATTGTGTTTTAAAAAAGTAGATAAGGCAGGACATGCCAAATGTACCTTATGACAAATGTGTCATTTGCATATAAAAAAAAAAATCGAGTAGTAGTTATTTGGCTCACAATATAATTCTTTGTTGTGTTTCTATACATATCGTAATAACAAATGTCCGACTATGAGGTACAAGCTTTCCAAGTCACCTGAAGGCAGCATATCCTCCTATTGCACATTTAATTCAAATTTAAATGTATAAATTAAAATTCATTCTGAATTTTACCAGCCCTGATTATTAGATATAAACATGCATTTTTAAACACATTAAAATGGATGAATCAAAACCCGAAACCCTGTTCTAGAGTACCATACATTGGGGATATTTCCCTTTAAGAAAGACTATCAGCGGGGCAGCAGAGACAGCTGTGGTCCTGTAGGCTGAAGCTGGCCTGAATGCTTTAAGGGATGAGAAATACCGCCGAGGCTCAAGAAATCCCACCTGATTGATTACTAGTAAGGAGGTGATTCATCATTAATCCGACCTGCTCCAGCTACTTATAGGAAGCTAAAGCTTGGGATGAGGCCAAACCACAGTATAGCAAACACAGAGGATGATGGAACAATAAAATTAAAGACTTATATCCACATATATTTGGATTTATGGAACATGAGAAGCAGCTTGACTTCTGTGTAATACGGTCCCCAGGCTACTTAAACTTTATGGAGTATATTCTTGTAGGAGTTCATGATTCACCAAAACAACATTTTGAGTGTGTGGACAACATGGATGTGTCTACATCCTGCATACTGCATAAAGAGCAAGCCAGTTTGCCACATCTCAGTAACACATGTCTGTAAATATAGTATATCGCTGTCTAAATCAATTTTCATGTTTAGAGGGGGAAGTGGTGTTGGCAAACGCATTATTAGTTCCTTTCCTAACTCGGTCAGCCTCCTCGATATTCATTCTATCTCCCTAGCAGGGTTTAAAATCGATGCGTGTCTAAATCAATTTGATCAATATGTACTCTAGCAATCACGAAGGGCCACCGATCAAAATCTATTGCCTCAAACTATATGTCTAGTTTAAATTCCCGGCAAACACAAAGTCTTTACAAGCACGTCTAATAATCTTCACTCCCCTATGTCCCTCATCGCGTAGTGGCCGACAGAAACCATCATTATGGATCAGCCAGTGATGTAAGACAGAGGGTGTAAAATTTTATACCCCACTTATGGCCACTAAGGATTCATTTCCAGAGCTTGCTTTTTAGGAGGAGTTAAATCAATGCGAGAGCTCAGCTCTTTTCAAGATGAAGTCAATAGACCTTCAACACTAACAAAAAATTTAAGATGCAAAAAGGAAGAGTTTGATTTTACACATCCCTGATTGTGCAAGTGCAGGGACTCAAATTTACGATATTCACCAGTGTTGAACTAACCTATATTTATATAAAGGACAGTGTCTTTTGGTATTGCAAACCACCTAAATTACAAGGTATTTTATGTGAAGTTGTAGCATAATTTTGTGGTGAAGCAGACATAAACACACCTGCACAAAATCGCCACACACACACACACACACACACACACACACACACACACACACACACACACACACACACACACACACACACACACACACACACACACACACACACAACTCATCTTTACTTGATCACTTGCACATGGCATTCAAAGGGATATTTGGTAACTTGGTATTTGTGGCTACCTGTTGTGCTTTGGGACACAGGTAGGTTATACACAGCTTTTGTGCTACAAGGCTTCAAGTCAGTGGTGCATATAGAGACTCCCTGTCTGTGGCACACCACTGGGCGGGCCAGGAAGAAGAGGAAGGGCATGAAGAAAATGTGAGTCTTCAGCACAGCCAGAGCATCCTGGTGGGGAGTCAACTAATCTCTTCCTTACTCGTCTTCCCTCTGGAAAGTACCTCATTTATGGCATGGATATTTCATTGTATTGCAGCAAGTGCTTAATTCCC
This sequence comes from Paracanthobrama guichenoti, assembly GCA_018749465.1. NCBI lineage: Eukaryota > Metazoa > Chordata > Actinopteri > Cypriniformes > Gobionidae > Paracanthobrama > Paracanthobrama guichenoti. The sequence goes on from CM031949.1 coordinate 32,601,307, forward strand.
CTGTGGCTGCTGCAGAGCAAGGTTTGAGTTGCACCTGCAATCTCGACTGAATTTCTGCTTCTACACATACCTGCTAGAGTTAAAATGGCAAAGACTGAATCTGAATTCTTCTGGTTCTTCTTGTTCTTCTTCTTTTTAACAACAACAACAACAATACAATTCAACTGCTTGACTGAGTTTCTGTACGTACATAAATGGCAGTATATATATTAAAATGCCTAGAAAATCTGATTTATTTATAATAATAATAATAATAATAATAATTTAAAAACTGAATTTCTGCTTACAGATACTGAAAACAGTTCAAATGTCTAGGAAATCAGATTTAATAATAATAATAAAAACATTGTTATTACAGTTTTTTTTTTTTTTTTTTTAAATTGCTAATAAGCATCGGTCAATATTGAAGCCACATTTTCAAAACTCTTCATACAGTCTGCATTACCAAGATGAATATTGGCCAAACAGTTCATCTCACCCCCAAAACGCAACAAAACACTTCATATATGTCTCAAAATAAGCTCGTTCCACCATAACACTGGCAACAATTCTCATTCAGAAAACATACATGTCATTCATAACACACTGACCTAAAAAACAACTAAACGGAGCATTACTTAATTTATGATATATATATATATATATATATATATATATATATATATATATATATATATATATATATATATAATGAGAATGAGAATGAGAATGAGAATGAGAAATGAACTGCCTCTGACTCCAGCCTCCCCATGACCATAACTAGAACAAGCACTTGGAAAAATGGATGGATGGATGGATGGATGGATGGATGAATGGATGGATGGATGGATGGATGGTATTTCTTTCCCCATGTGTCTTTCTTGATCCATATTTCCAAACAAAATCATTCTGAAGCCATGTCAATTTAGCAAAAGATGAAATATTCTGCTAAGATTTTATATTTCAATATAATTCCTGCAGAAATGCACAGAATTTATCATCATCCTGAATTGAATGTGCTTTTATCAGTTTTGAAAGCAGTGTTAGCGTTCGAAAAATGTTTTACAGATAGTGAAGTATGAATGACAAAAGTGTTCATGAATTTCGGAAGTGGTCATTGAATGCATTATGTGTGAAAGCAATAAAATAAAAAAATAAAATTCAGTTTGGTCCAAATTGGTCCAAATTATGCTGAATGTGTGAAGAGTTTTGAAAATGTGGCTTCAGTATTAAACAATGGTTGTTAGCAGTTAAAATTGATTGCTTAATAATGCACTATTTCCTTCTAACCCCACCCACAGCCTTTTCAAAACTATCATCTATGTCCATGCCTTGTCATACATATAAAAATAGAATTTTACCAATTTAATTGATAATTTGGTAGACATAACTTATTTTCATATTTCTGACACAGCACAAGTGTGTCGCAATGCTTTTCAGTGTTGGTACTCACACAAAATCAGTGAACTTTACAATGTATTAACATGATAAAGAAGAAGATAACTAAAAAGTTCTCATTCTTGCTTATATTTACCCCAATTACTTCTGTCCTAGCATGAAAACATTAGGGAATGCATTCAGTAAAAAAGCTATTTCTGTGTAACTGTCCATGGTATCTGGTATGGAGCTGTCCATGGTCCTTCCCTTTTATTGCTGAAGCATTCTTTACCTCATGTGGAGATCAAGGATCGAGAGATTGGAGAGCTGTGATGGAAACCTGACTATGACCTCTTCACTATCAGCTTGTGCCAGCAATCTGTGACACCACTGGGGCATTAGGGGGCATTAGAGGGCAATTGGCAACACAGGCCCATTGGAAAAACACACCTGTGGCAACATTTCTGCAAAACACAAAATACATAACAATACATACATATCACTGCAGTTTCCAACAGAAACGAATACTAGAGGCAGTAAAACGGCAAGCACATTTAATCCTTTTCATACAAAATTACAGGGGCAGATCATGGATTAATAAAGATTTATTTTCACATGGCTCCTAGCAAAATATTATATTATGACCTCAAAAATGGTTTTACCATAGTGCATGATTTGTAAACAAATACATTTTGGAGTTTACATCACACAACCAGCTCACATTTGCTTTTGTTAACACTATCGGGTAGGTTTAGGGTTTGTGTTGGTGCACGTTATTTTAAAACGCGATGGAGCATTAACCTTTTAGCGCCACTCATCTGACATTTTAATTCAGTCTGAAAACTTCAGAAATCCACTGAAAGCTGAATCTCAAGTAGTAAACTCATACTGTGGCCTTCTCATCCTACAGATCAGCACAGCTGGATTCATTTTAAGCTCTCTTCTTCACAACAACAACAACAAAAAGAGGGAGCATTGAAGCAGCTATGCTGTTTACGTTTGCTTGAGAGCTCCATTTCTTGAAAATGTTTGGACAAAGCAGAGGTGGGCCATAACTCAATTTTGAATCGACGAGATGAGAGGTAAACACATCAGAATCAGAGCTGAGATGATAAGGCTGCATCAGAGCTGGCTCATACTTCCTTGGAGAGAGTAAATTTGATAGCCGATCAGATGGAATGTCATTAAGGATTTATATCATATATTACCTCAGTGACAATAAATGTTACAGCGGAAATGTCCCAGGGGACTACACAAATCCAGCACTCTGCTTTTGGCAAATGTTTTAACAAATAAGAATGCATGGTAAGTAATAAAGCCTATTGATGCAGCCCCTGTAAAGAGAAAGAAAACAGGTATATCTTTATGACAAACATCCATATTGAAACAAGTGCTGATTAAATCTTTCTCACAAGCATTGAGTAGTATGCTTGGAAAACAAAAGAGAACAATGAAACAGTCCCTGAGGTGCACTGTTTCTCTCTTGCACATCATGATCATAATGCATATGTGTTTAGTAGCCACAGCTATGAATGGCAGCAGAACAATGTTACCTGCCATTTAGAGACAAACAATTTTACCTGCCCCAGTGAACGGTAATACGGGAGTCCTAATGAGCCTTAGTGGAAATGCAAAGCAGAGGAGATGAAAACGGAAATTGGCCCGTCACTATTGAATGACAAATACCTAACGTGCCTGGGGTTTTCCTGAAGACATTATAGCGAGCTGCTCCTGAGATACTTCTGAGTTCAATACATCTTATTATCTTGCAGCAAGAACAGAATAAATAAAAAAGGAAACTAAGAGGGAGAAAAAATAATAAAGGATTTGTGGAAATAAAAACCAGAGATTGAATTTCCTGGTGACCAAACGCCACCCTTTGTGGCTAAATTATACTATTGCATACGGATACCCCATTATGTTGCAAAGTATGTGTTCTTAAGATTGGGTTTATTTATTTTCTCATGCCTGATGGCTCTGAGTCTCTGGAGAGTGGCCCTGAGAATTGATTTCTGACAATCCATGATTCACCTCCCAAAGTCCCGCTTCTCTGACACTCTAGCAAATCAACTTAAAGGCACCGCCTGACAGCTCCTCACGACGCACTCTATATAAACAGCCATTATTCCTTCAGAAAGCTCTTTTTGTCTTGCTGCAGGTTCAAAAGGAGCACGTCTCTCCAAAGATGAGAAGTGCATTTGAAAGAACTTTGAAGCAGGCGAGATGGGAGAGATGGGGATTTGCTGAGCTTCTACGCAGCAACATTTAGAGGTGCTGAACATGCTGTCACTCTCATCTTCATCTGACATGTCATACCTCACTAGTAGTTAGAGGCCATCTAATGATTCAGTGTTATTATGAGCATTATAGTGTGATATGTGTGTCGCCATCAGAATCTTATGATGATGCATCTTCATCATGAGATAAAAGAAACCCTACTGTATGGCTTCTGCCAGTTATCCTGCTCTGCTGACATATTTCACCCTGAAAGCAGCATCATTTTGGTCAAATACGTCTTCTCGAATTAATGCACTTCTTTAAAGGTCAGCTATTTTTATTGTAGGCACATTTCTCTGCATTCATATTCAGTTTCAGTTGTGTGGGCATTTGCATGTTTGAAAAGAATAATTGCAAATTGTGACATACCACCCCCACCTAAAATTCTAAAATTCAAAAGCTTGGTCCAATTACAGCCCTTAGTCCAATATAAGATGAATAATTCATTAAACAGCATTTCATTTGCCCAGTTTGACTTGGTGCTGCTGAGAGTCACATAGTCAATAGTCTTGGCTTCAAACTGAGTGGCAGGCTCTGTTGATGGATATATGGCATAAAAATTGCAGACGATACAGAGTTTTTATATTTTTTGACAGCACCATTCCGCATCAGAGTGCTTGAAAAATGGCACCCACAGAACAGAGCTGTGCAGGAGAGATTGCACTTCATAAAAAGAACAGCACACAGGGGTGAAATTCCACTGTATATTATGGATTTCCCACTACATTATTGATAGATTGCACTAATATAACCTCAGTAAAGACTTCAGGACAAGTTTATTGATGGTTTCCTTCTTTTTGAGCCTCCTGTCTTCTCATGCCCTTAAACATGCTAGCTTGATTTTTCAGAGCCTTCACCCTGTCATTATGTGTGTACTGTTGTCTGCAAGTAATCCCTCGGATTTACATAGATTTAGAAAGCCAAGTTTGTAGTGTTTACACCAGGAATATTGACGATTCTCTTGAGATTAGACCAGGGTGATCTTAACAGACAGTGAGTCACCCAACTGAAGCCATTGTTCGGCATTTTATGCCGTCAGTTAAACAGGCTGACAGTTGTGGGTTTTAATGCACTAAAGAGCTTTGTACTTAAACACAAACAAGGCCTTTAAATAGCTGACAGGTCAGGGAGTTTCCAGAAATATATGGGAATATACACCGATCAGCATATCATTATGACCTAATATTGTGTTGGCCCCCCTTTTGCTGCCAAAACAGCTGTGACCCATCGAGGCATGGACTCCACTAGACCCCTGAAGGTATGCTGTGCTGGCACCAAGATGTTAGCAGCAGATCACTTAAGTCCTGTAAGTTGCGAGGTGGGGCCTCCCTGGACTGGACTTATTTGTTCAGAGCATCCCACAGATGCTCGGATTGAGATCTGGGGAATTTGGAGGCCAAGTCAACACCTCAGACTCGTTGTTGTGCTCCTCAAACCATTCCTGAGACATTTTTGCTCTGTGGCAGGGCGCATTATCCTGCTGAAAGAGGCCACAGCCACCAGGGAATACTGTTTCTATGAAAGGGTGTACATGGTCTGCAACAATGCTTAGGTAGGTGGTACATGTCAAAGTAACATCCACATGGATGGCAGGACCCAAGGTTTCCCAGCAGAACATTGCCCAAAGCATCACACTGCCTTCGCCGGCTTGTCTTCTTCTCATAGTGCATCCTGGTACCATGTGTTCCCCAGGTAAGCAATGCACACACACCCGGCCATCCAAGTGATGTAAAAGAAAACGTGATTCATCAGACCAGGCCACCTTATTCCATTGCTCCGTGGTCCAGTTCTGATGCTCACGTGCCCACTGTTGGTGCTATCGGTGGTGGATAGAGGTCAGCATGGACACCCTGACTGGTCTGCGGCTATGTAGCCCCATACGCAACAAACTGCAATGCACTGTGTATTCTGACACCTTTCTATCAGAACCAGCATTAACTTCTTGAGCAATTTTAGCTACAGTAGTTTGTCTGTTTGAACAGACCACATGTTCCACATGAAATGGACGCCAGTTCCCCACGTGCATAAATGAGCCTTGGCCACCCATGACCCGGTCGCCAGTTCACCACTGTTCCTTTCTTGGTCCACTTTTGATAGATACTGACCACTTCAGACCAGGAACAGCTGCAGTTTTGGAGATGAAAAAGTCTGACCCAGTTGTCTAGCCATCACAATTTGGTCCTTGTCAAACTCACTCAGATCCTTACGCTTGCTCATTGCCCATCAACTTTGAGGACAAAATGTTCACTTGCTGCCTAATATATCCCAGCCACTAACAGGTGCCGTGATGAAGAGATAATCAGTGTTATTCACTTCAGTTATAATGTTATGCCTGATTGGTATATGTGCAGTTGATATTAATATACTGACAAACAATCCACATTTATCAGTGCTGCATAAAAGTAAAGACTTAGTGACAGTGATCAGCTGTGTCTGTAAGGGGCAATTTCATTATGTGCTAGCGGATATGTGGATATGTGTGTGCTGTGCTCCCCTGATCCTACACCTCAGGGCCCTTGACCATAATGTGGTTTGTTTGTGTATGTGCCTTCTGTGAGACTGGAGGAGGCAAAACATGGGCCAGGAAAAACATATGGCACTGCTGGGATACGATCACCTGCTGCTGCTGCTGGGCCATTGTGGCCGTTTTCAGGATCACTATGAATCAACCTTAGTTAATGACAAAGAAAACAATGAGTATTCATACAATTCATCTCCTCTAGTAAACACCTTTGGAGTCAGAGCTCTTTTTTTTTGGCATTGCCTACATTTTACCTTGAAAACTACATGTTATGTGCTTCCTGTTTCATTTATAAAAAATTTTTTTCTTCATATAAATGTGCAGATAAGTATTATAATGGTTTGTTTAAACAATCCCAGTATTCCTGATTCTTCTGTTTTGTACATTAAGCTGTTTTTAGCGGCTGTCTCCTATACTAAAGTACCCAGTGCTGGGAATCAGTACATTCTAAACAGACATCCACCTTTTCCCCTAATCCCAAAAGGTGCAGGTGTTCTTCTGAGCTGAAAATTACAGCATTATTTGCAAACCTCTGCTGAGCAGCTAGGAGAATGAAATTAGCTCATCCCTTATGAGAGTAGAGATCAGAGCTATCAACACACAAAAAGTTAAACTTGCAGCAGAAACATTAAAATGTAAAATATTTTAACTTTGTAAATTCTTTTATACAAGATAATACAGATGTTTAGACTGAATTGTATATTATTGATGAATCACTGGTGCCAGCCTAGAAATTAATATTGTGAATCTCTCTCTCTCTCTCTCTCTCTCTCTCTCTCTCTCTCTCTCTCTCTCTCTCTCTCTCTCTCTCTCTAAAAAAAAAAAAATCACGTCCCAAAAGGATAAAGAAGAAAGTCCAAAGATGGTTGTATGGTTAAAATAAGTGGCTTGTTAGAATAAGCTTCGGGCCAGTCAGCATGATGTTTTATGTTAGTGTCTGTTTAAGATACAGTGCAGGGTTTTAAAGTGCCATTCCATAACGCATTAGTCTGACAATGACCACCGGCCAAAGCTCTGCTGTAAATCAGACAATTGTGAAACGCCACCTCAGCACAACAACCAATAAGCCTTAATTAGGCCCGTATTGTCCAATTTGTTACCAGTTTCTCAGTGTGGCACTGTAATTGGCTAAACATCAGTGCATAATATGTCTCAAATAGGCCAACATGGTGCTAATAAATTACAACTTATTAATGCAGGAGTAAATCACATCAAAGACAGCACCAATGGATATTATGATCAGAAATTTATGAGCAAAACACACAAGAAATGCCAGAGACCATGCTTTCCTACCGAGTATATAGGGCCAATACTTTAATTTACACTGTAACTATATTAATTTATAATAATTTATAATTATGACAGCAATATAAAATGGCATATACATATTTTTTTTTTTTTATTTAGAAACAAACTACTGCAGTGTTATACCATTAGGTATTTCACAAAATATTGTACATTAATTTAGACACACGTACAGTCAAATAGGTGAAAACAAGAACAAAAGTTCATGTGTGATCATTCAGATCAAGTATTTAACACCTGAGGAACTATACTTTTTCCAGCTTTGATTAATTAATTCACAAACAAGATTCATTCATTATTAATTCACAAACAAGTCCAATTGCTGCATCTAATGTTTTGTTCAACAGGCAGTATTTTTAATTCAATTATATGTGTGTGTTTTCTGTGAACTGAACCCACAACAACATTTTGATAATATGTCTCATGATTAATCAAATTTCCTCAGTTAGGCTGTCTTTAATAGCACCATTCTGTTGTTTTCTATGGATGAATCTACACATATACATTTTGTTATTGTGGCATACAAAGTGCACCACTTTAATACAAAATCTGTAGTTCAAAAATATCTTTAATAATGCATGTTTGGACAGCAAAGGGGAGCAATCAATGTTATCTGTTAATAATGTATAGCTTCTCAACAGTATTTATTGTATTTATATAATAGATTCACTATTTCAAGTCAGTTTTTATTTGTGTAACACTTTTCACAGTACACAGTGTTTCAAAGCAGCTTTACAGAAATGAATGATGTTAATGTTTACCCTAACACCTTAATGCCTAATTGCCCAGATTTAGCAGTTTAGAGCTTGGCGATAGGAAAGTTTACATATGGTGATGATACACTATACAGCTGTTGAGTTTTGCTGGTGTATCACCAGTTATATGAGTTTGCCTTATGTATGATTAAACTGGATATACACCGATTAGACGTAATATTATGACCACTGACAGGTGAAGTGAATAACACTGATTATCTCTTCATCACGGCACCTGTTAGTGGGTGAGATATATTAGGCAGCAAGTGAACATTTTGTCCTCAATGTTGATGTGTTAAAAGCAGGAAAAATGGGCACGCGTAAGGATTTGAGAGAGTTTGACAAGGGCCAAATTGTAATGGCTAGACGACTGGGTCAAAGTATTTCCAAAACTGCAGCTCTTGTGGGGTGTTCCTGGTCTGAAGTGGTCAGTATCTATCAAAAGTGGTCCACGGAAGGAACAGTGGTGAACCGGCGTCAGAGTCATGGGTGGCCAAGGCTCATTGATGCACGTGAGAGCGAAGGCTGGCCTGTTTGGTTCGATCAAATAGACGAGCTACTGTAGCTCAAATTGCTCAAGAAGTTAATGCTGGTTCTGATAGAAAGGTGTCAGAATACACAGTGCATTGCAGTTTGTTGTGTATGGGGCTGCATAACCGCAGACCAGTCAGGGTGTCCATGCTGACCTCTATCCACCACTGACAGCACCAACAGTGGGCACGTGAGCATCAGAACTGGACCACGGAGAAATGGAATAAGGTGGCCTGGTCTCACATTTGAATCACATTTTCTTTTACATCATGTGGATGGCCGGTTATGTGTGCATCGCTTACTTGGGGAACACATGGCACCAGGATGCACTATGAGAAGAAGGCAAGCCGGCAGAGGCAGTGTGATGCTTTGGACAATGTTCTGCTGGGAAACCTTGGGTCCTGCCACCCATGTGGAGGTTACTTTGAGACATACCAACTACCTAAGCATTGTTGCAGACCATAATCATGGAAACGGTATTGCCTGGTGGCTCTTTCAGCAGGAAAACATGCCACAAAGCAAATATGGTTCAGGAATGATTTGAGGAGCACAACAACGAGTTTGAGGTGTTGACTTGGCCTCCAAATTCCCCAGATCTCAATCCAATCGAGCATCTGTGGGATGTGCTGAAAAAACAAGTCCAGTCCAAGGAGGCCTCACCTCACAACTTACAGGACTAAAAGGATCCGCTGCTAAAATCTTGGTGCCAGATACCACATCACACCTTCAGGGGTCTAGTGGAGTCTATGCCTCGACAGGTCAGGGCTGTTTTGGCAGCAAAAGGGGGGGCAACACAATATTAGGAAGGTGGTCACAATATTATGCCTGATCGGTGTATGTATAGTAGTTGCAAGTTATTACTACATCATGGAGTTATGAAATTAACTTAATTGAACTTAACTGAAATAATTTAACTGAATGCATGGGTGCGTATTATAAAGCTTTAAAAACCTATTCCCTTTTATGCATTACAAAAAGATTCACACAAACATTCGAAGAAACAGTTTTTGTTATTGTCCTTTTTTTTTCTTTTTTTTTTCCACACACTGGCAGCTGCTGCCTTTTATCTGAAGCTGGTCACAGGCAGTGTGTGAGGGTTGGTGTGCCAGCTGGTCATGTGATTGTCAGGTATGGGGGATTGCTTGAACCCTATGCCCTGGGCACCCGCTGATCAGATGCTGAATGGCCTCTGCAAGATGATTGGAAAATGCTGTGCTTCTCTACGTTCGCATTCAGAATCGTCAGCGGCCGCTAAGAAATCCATCTCCCAGCACAAATATCAGGGGCCCTTTCATTTTCAGCCAAACAGGCTTCTCTTCTCTGACACAAGCTGCCAAAGTGGGAGAAGAGTGGAGCAGAGAATCTCCATACCAACCAGGAAAATGGACTTTCCAGAGCACAATTGCCCCTGTTCCTGTCACATTATTCTCCTTTATTTGATTACAGAATTGCCCATGAATTTCTCATGGGACAAAGGAATTAAACATTTATCAAGTTAGTCTAGCATCCAATCTCAAAATGTGTCTTTAGGCAAACGCGTCGCCAAACTTTGTTTTCAGAGAAGAAAAAACGAGACATTTGGAATCATTTGATCTCGGGCTGCAGAGTGGATTTTCAGGTGCATAATATTTATGCAGTGTCTGGGTGGAAGGAGTAAACAGATGCACATGCTGACTCCACACCTAACAGCATATGGGTAAGTCACAGGGTGACATTAATAATTCTGCCATGCTGCAACAGCCGACATTTCCTACCTGCTCCAGTTGTCCAAACCTTCTGCTTATGAATGTAAAGCATGGATACAAGGAAAGAGACAGAGTGTGAGGGAGAATCAAGGAGAGAGAAGGAGAAAAGATGTTGGAGAACAAGTGCATGTGCTAATAAAATAAATAGGATAATACTATTAAATATAATATAAATATAAAATAATGTAAAAGCTTAAAGAAATTCTTTCATCATTTACTTGCCCTCATGTTATTCAAACCCTGTATGATTTTCTTTCTTCTGTAGAATGTTTTGCAGAAGTTGTTATTTTACACACACACACACACACACACACACACACACACACACACACACACACACACACACACACACACACACACACACACACACACACACACACACACACACACACACACACACACACACACACACACACACACACACACACACACAGACACACACACACAGACACACACACACACACACACACACACACACACACACACACACACACACACACACACACACACACACACACACACACACACGTCTGGTTCGCTATCTTTGTGGGGATGTAATGGTTTTTATACTGTACAAACTGTATATTATATCCCCTTACACTAACACTACCCTTAAACCTACCCATCACAGAAAACGTTCTGCATTTTTACATAAAAAAAACAAAAAAAACAACCTGTATGATTTATAAGCTTGTTTCCTCACGGGGATCTCAATGTAGGTCCCCACAGTGACATGAGTCCCCATGAGTCAGTGTGCATTCAGGTTGAAGTCCCACCAGGACAGAAAAACCATGAACACACACACACACACACACACACACACACACACAAAAGGATAAAAAGGTCTATACAATAGATTTCTTCAGAACTCTTCTAAAGCCATACAATAGCTTTGCATGAAAAAAAAAAAAAAAATAAATAATAATAATAATAATAATAATAATAAAATAAATAAATAAATAAAATGGCTGAAAAAATATTGCTGAAAATATTGCTTTCCCATAGCTCTCAAACAGTGATGTCTGAATATACCATAGCAAAACATGAATAAAATATCAGAGCTAGGACAAAGAGAAGCTTTTCAATGAATTACAACTTTAAAACTTATAAAGCCATACATTTTGGTCACATGGCTTTAGAAGACCTGGTATAATGCACATGAATATTAGGTAACACATAAATAAGGTCTTGTTTGTTAACATTAGTCACTAACATAAACTGACAATGAGAAATACATGTGTTGCTGTATTTATTAATCGTTGTTAATGTTAGTTAATAACAATCTAGCTGTTCATTGTTTGTTCATGTTCATGGTTAACTAATAAAAGCGTATTGTAAAATGGGTAACACTTTCTATGAAGCCTATGTTTATAATGAATCATATCCCCTTATTGATAAGTATTAATATTCTATAAATATATGTATAAAGATTTATTAAGACATATAGTGCATTATAAAAACATGTTATAGTTACATTTATACTATTTTTATAATTACTTATGCATTCATCAATGTGTATGCTCATAATACATATACACTGAATTATAAATAATCAAATAGTTCCAGAGACACTTGTTTGATGTACCAATTCGTTTCACGAATGAGTTGTTAAAATCTATATCTCCTCAGCCATATGCTTTTAGCAGTTTGAAATTATACTTTTATAAATATTGTTGAAAGTGTTTTGCTAGTTTGTAACATTAAAAACGTTATTTAAAAAAAAAAAAAAAAAAAATTTTTATTTTATTACAGGAATTATTACAGGAATTATTGCTCATTAGTTACATTTACAATTAAAATGTATAATGAGCACATCTTCATGATTTCTTGTACTCAAAGCCATCAATGATGCATTTATAGAGGTTAGTAACTGTATTATCACTCACAATAAGGATTTAGAAGAACACAACATGTCTGTCAATAACAATATTCACTTACTTGACAGAAATAAATCTGAATTACTAAAAGTCATTGTAACTATAATATAATAACATTATAGAGATGTGGACTGCATCATTATAAAAACATTCATGGAACCATATGACCGAATAATAAATATACATATAAACTAGTGTATGATGGATTATGAGCATCTGCATTGAAAAAGCAAATGCATGAGTTATATGCATAATTATAAAAATAAGGTAACTATAACTGTTTTTATAATCCAGTATAGGTCTTAATGAGTCTTTATAAATATATTTATAGAATAGTAATACTTACAAATAAGCATAAATTGAGCTATAATTCATTACAAGGTTCATAGAAAGTGTTACCATAAAGGGTTACTGAATAGCGTCATAATGGACCAATTTAATTATAGGTACTGGTCATTATCTACTTATTTTGCTGGACTCAAAATATCTATTCTACAGAAGAGCATTACTAGGGAAGGTAAATTACGGTTTTTGGTGAACTATTCCGTTAAAAACACCTCAGTTATCAAGTATTTGAAGTTTACAATTTATTAATTTATTTTTTAATAAAACTGCATGCGAAACTGTAATTGGAAACAGAGGCTATGGCTGAAGAAATGCCATTCAACTTGTCAGCTTCACTTAGATAATCTGTGTAATTGGCAAGAAGCCAGAAGAGCCCTTGTCCTCTCCAAAATAAATTACCTTAAGCAAAAAATAAATAAAATAAAAAAATAAATAAAAATAAAAAACGAAGTGGTCATGGCAGCTTTATGTGTTAAGAGTCATGATGTTTATAAACCCATTCTAGTTGCAATAATGCATTTTGCAAAAAAAAACAAAAAAAAAAACACCAACAACACTGTAAGTGTATAAAAGACAAAAGGGTTGATGCGTCTCACTGGATAATGTGGTGTGAAGCTAATATTCACTTAATGCAGTAGAATGGGTTGAATGCTCAGAGAAGCTTGCAGGCCCTATTTTGCTTTATGGTGTGTGCCTGCTCCATTATGCTCACCCTTATTACAAAAACATTAAATAGTTAAGGGAAACTTATTTAAACTTTACAAACTAATCCTCATGGAGGGAATGAATTTTAGCAGTTGATGGAGCATACCTCTCTCAGCTAAGTGCACTTTCTTGGAGTGCATTCAACTGGATCTTGATTAACAATTGTAATCAATCCAGTCTTTCGCCATCTTTTTTTTTTCTTCTTCATCTGCTCAATACTGATAGTGTGCATCACTTGTGAATTTGCACAAAACATTTGAGACAAATGCACAATTCTGCAATGGTAGAAAACATTTCTCTGCACACTACTCGTGTTTGCATTGGATATTGTTTGATCCATTCCTCACAATATTAGGGACATGAGAATTCATCTTTTATACAAACAATCTGACATCATTGTCATCTCACATGCTAAGGCACAAGTCAGGACTTTGCATAAACAAATATTTGAAAACCATGGAGTTTGTTTGATTTGCACTTATGGACTTATATAGCAAGCCAGCTGCCTGACAAATAACTAAATAAATGAATATGATTTAGCCATATCAGGTATCAGTAGTTCACTAGTAGGTTGCAACCCAAAAATAAGTTGCAGATCTTTATCGGATCATGGACAGCAAGGAAAAATATGGAAATAGTATGTTTAAGGACAACAGAATGATTCCCTAATGTTTGTGGATCTGATCAAACTTTATGTGATCTGAGCACATATTCATCCTTCACTTGGGAGCATGACTATAATATTAATATTATTATTAATTTTATTGACAAATCCATATTTTGGATGGATTCCCCCAAACCACCAGCATGCAAAAACTGCTTGGTTCTGCATAAATTACATATGTTGGCTTCAAAACTTTAGGGCACTAATAATTCTGTACCCACACCAGCCGCGGCTCGTCTGTATGGGCGTCTGTAAAACACCAAAATATTCATCCAAACATAGACCTCTATATACACTGAAATAATACTAAATTGTAAATGTGTTCAGAATTCTGCAAAAAACATTTTTCATATTTCCTAGCCGTTTTAAGTCGTGAAGTGAGCAGGATATATTAAAATGAAGTGCATGGATTCGACAGGCATGTATTATGATACTAGGTGGGCAGCTGGTCTGTGAGCCCTCCCTAGCTCTACAGCGCCCCGCAAATTTCCAATGTAAATCTGTGGTGAAAAATGGAACTGCGGCGTGCTCTCGCAGAGAGCCATTGGGGCAGATTTCCGGCTGTTTTCACGTGACCTCACGTAAACCTCGCTCCAGACCAAGACGATATCAGTCCACTTCAGCTATGTGTCTGCATCAGGTCAGTAACTAGTTGACATGTCTGTTAGTCCTATGTGGAGTAGCGTATCCAATTAATGAAAGTATGAAAGTGTGAATAGACTTTATAGTTCTGTTGTGTTTGTTCTGAGAATAGACATGACTTTCCTCACTGGAATTCCTACACAACGTGCAATATTCTAAATCAACATTCGGACAATCCCGGATACAGGCGGCCGAAATGAGCTTTCTCCGCAGGGTTGCTGGGCGCTCCCTTAGAGATAGGGTGAGAAGCTCAGTTACTCGGGAGGTGCTCAGAGTAGAGCCGTTGCTCCTCCACATCGAGAGGAGCCAGTTGAGGTGGCTCGGGCATCTATTTCGGATGCCTCCTGGACGCCTTCCCGGGGAGGTGTTTCGGGCATGTCCCACCGGGAGGAGGCCCGGGGAAGAGCTAGGACACGCTGGAGGGATTATGTCTCCCGGCTGGCCTGGGAACGCCTCGGGGTTCCCCGGAAGAGCTGGAGGAAGTGGCTAGGGAGAGGGAAGTCTGGGCGTCTCTGCTTAGACTGTTGCCCCTGCGACCCGGCCCCGGATAAGCGGAAGATAATGAATGGATGGATGGAATATTCGGACGTAATAAATACTACATTAAGGCAATTCTAAGACGGTATTCTATGCGTTAGTCGTGTGTACTAAGTCTGTCAATCATCATTAGAGCACTGCACGCCACCCTCAGTCTGAATAACGCAATGCCATTAGAATTCTGCCCAAAGTGAGTCTATGTTCAACAATAAAGTTATAAAATGTTAATCATAAACTAGTGCTAAGACCCAGAATCTGCCCTACCTAAATTTACGACCAGGAGCCGCTACTGACCTACACCAACTGTGGAACTTAATTATCAAATATTCAAAAAAATAATTACTTTTGGAAGTTGCATCCAAAATCCATTTCGCACAAAAATCTGAGGGGGCACCTGATCATATCTAATGGAATACCAGAAATACCTAGCATAGATATTTTAGCATTATCAGCTTTGTGCTGGAACCTGCATTCGTTGTGTAATCTGTCATAGAGACTAGAATAAAGGTTATGCTTATTTTTGGAAGTTTTTAACCTCTCGGAGTGTCCATTAGTCTCACACGTTGCAGCAATATGACAGAATAGAGGGGACAGGCTGAAAATTGGAACTTGAGGAGAAAAAAAAAAGCGAAGAAAAAAGGAACTACTGACAGCTTCATCATGGGCAGCCAGTAGATCTCTGTCATCTCTGTAAATTAACCACCCCCAGCAAGTATGCTATGTCATAGATCATAGGAAATTGGTGGATGTATTATTTCAGCAATATGGTTCGGTAGAATCTGTAGATATTTTGAGTGTTTTGGCTTCTTTTTCAGTTGAAAGATATTTGGACTTATGTTGTATTCTTTTTCCCAAGCGAGTGGTGACAGTGTACTTCCATTCTACCTGTCCAGATGAGTGAGTTCTTTATATGCGTTCTTTATCTACTCAATTAACACAATATTACTCCACTATTATATTGCCCTCTTGAAAATAATGATATCATTATCATCAGTTTAACAATCACTTGTAATCAAGAGAACATTTGCAGATGGCTATGCATAATGGCTATGATTTTACCATCGATGAGAGTGTCATGTATCATTTCAATCTATCTTCATGCATCTGAAAATCATTCTTCTGGTGCCTCTCATCACTACACCAAATTAACATTTTCACTTAAGTTTGTTTATGATTTATCAGTTTTATAGCATTGCCTAAGATTGTCTTTCCATTCCTGTCTCACGCCAGCAAATTTGGACAAATGTGAGTAAATTTGTAGCAGAGACCCGTTGGCTGCCTGGTTGAGTGCCTTGCATACCAAGTGTGTCCGGAAAGAGGGAGCCACGTCTCCCTTCTCTCCAGGCCACCGCTCTTAAGAGTTTGCTCACATTTCCCCCAGTGTCATGCAAAGATAAAGGGTGAAAATCATGTCAATAATTGCAGCATGAGGGAACAAAGGGGAGAGTTTATATTTATAGTTTTTTTTATGTTTTTAAAGAGCAGAATAGGCTTCAAGGACTCCCTCAGAGCGCAGCCAGAGCGTGAGGAGACACAACTCATTCACCAGTGTCCTTGGAAATCGTTTCATGCTACGTTTTAAGTGGCTCTGGTGATGAGACTGTGCCATAAAGAGAGGATGTCACATCCTACATTTTAGCACATACGTAATAGAGAAACTGATATGCTTTTCTGTAGTTGTCTAATCAGTTCAAAATGGCAACTGATAATGTAGTAAAGTGAGATATTTCATATTCAAGTCGAATTTAATTACAGTATCACCCATATTATGGCAGAAATGGCTGTGGAATAAAATGTCTCTTTTTCTTTTATATGGCAAAGCTATCCTAATTACTTTTACATGCTCCACTTATAAAGGATGTAAAGCAGTACTGTGATAAAGTTGGCGCTCATACAGTAAAATATGTGGAGTACTAAAGTTTTACTCTATACAAGCATGCATAGGCTTTTATCACATTGTAAAAAAAACGTGTCAAATGTAACATGTAAAATATATAAAAATATTACATTTTTAATACACAAACTATACATTGGCCCAGATTCACAGAGTTTAGATTATGCCAGGATTAGGCCTTAGTTCAATTAGGACATTTAACCCTCCTATTATTTTTTTGTAGCCAATTTGACCCCATTCAATGTTTAACGTCTGTAAAAACATGATTGACAATTGTTTTGCTTCACATTGAATGACTTTTCCTAATTTAATGGGGACAACTTTGTAAACATAAAATTAACATGATGATATTTTTCCAATGTCCTGTACACATTTTGTAGCATTGGTGTTCTTTGGGGTCAGTTTAATCCCAGGCTCTTTTAGCTGTATAAAACATAAGAAATATCAAGATTTTACACACATTTGTTTTATTGAGGTCACTATAACATGCTATAATTTTTTATATTCAATATAATATCCAAACAACTTCCCTCTGTTTTAGGGCTCTAATCTAACCTAACCATACTAGTATCGCGAGAACCACTAGTAGTTCACATTATTATGGTCCCGCTCCCCACTTGAATGACAGGGTAGACATAGTGCTGCTAATGTCATCAAAATGCTTCCAGGGCCCACAGATATGCTGTCAGCCATAAATGACCTGAGACATAAACCTTTGTAAATAAATAAATAAATCAATAAATAAATTGCTGGGGTCAAATTTACCCCAGTGGGTAAACATTTTCAGCAGATTTGAAGGTAACAGGAGGGTTAAGTAACTTTTATAAACCTGCCTTAGGAAAATAGCTCAAGCATGCACTTTAGTCTGTGACTAGGCTTAAGCCTTGTCTGTGAAACCAGGGGAGTGTTTCTCAACTGGTGGGTTGCGACCCAAACTACAAGCATGCAACTTTGTAAATCACGTAGCTGGTACATTATGTCTTAGTTGGGAAGGATTTGCATGTAGGTATGATGTTCATTCTGTTCATCAGGAGCAGTTTCCACATTTCATTAACAGTTTATGTTAGTTGTGTGTATTCACCATGGTAACCCCAAAATGCCACTTTATTTTAACTTTGTGTAATTTTGTATATATATATTTTTTTTAAATGACTGTGGTGGCTCATAACAAACTTATTGTATTAACAAAAATTAGTCCAGGACTGCCATTTAATAGCCTTACTGTCACAGACTGCTCTGAGACTTGGGTGAAAATCCAAGTGCAGCTTTTATCGGTGACATCCAAAATCGTAATCCATAAAACAGGCAATAGGTCAAAACACAGTGCAGTTAATCCAAAAACACAACAGGGCAGAAAAACACAGACAGACAGGGAAATCCATGAAGCCAGGCAGAATGCTAGAATGCTAAAATAAAAATAAAATAAAAACCCCCACAGGAAATCAGAAAGCAAGTACTTAGAAATGCAGTGGGAGACTTACAAGACTTTGCAAAGAGTGAGAGAAAACACAGGACTTATATGCACAGACATTAACAAGCTAATGACACACAGGTTGATGTAATCACACCATAATGAGTCCAGGCAAAGGTTTTTGGGAAATGTAGTTCATGATGGAATGGCAACGGTTGGCTGGCAGGTTGGCTGGCCTCATAGGCCTATACTATTTATTCACAGTATTAGTTATATTCTTACAATATAGGTTTTCCAGTGTGACAGATTTTTTTATAGTAGTATGCACGATACAGTACATACAGTTGTGCATAGCTTTGATCATGGGAAAAACCAGCACTAAAATACAAATGAATACACATACACTAAAAACCTAAAACATCAATATATACATATGTATATAAAGAGATATTTCATACACAAAGAAATGAGAACAGGTTGTTCAACAGCCTCAAAGATAAACATTACACATTTTTGCATTTTTTTGCACTTGTGCAGATTTATCAAGAACAGTATCATTATGAAAAACCCACAAGGAATGATAAGCACAATTTGCATAAAATGAAAACAATTATAATTCTGTCTTATTTTTTTTTATTATTATTATTTTATTTATTTTTTTTGTGCCGTAATCAGATGTCCATTAGTCAGTTGATGGCAATCTGTGGCAGTTTAATTAAAGAAGTGCTTCTTTGATGAAGGGGCTTTACAATGTGTTCTGTGGAGTGCTGTATCATTTTGATACACTAAGATTTAAGCACTTCTTATGTCTGACATGTGCTAATTATATATTGTGCACCACTTCAGTAAAATGGAAGTCATTGTCTGACATCTTTTGTTATGTTACTTATTGCTGCATGTTCTCATTATCAAAGATATGAAGAACCACTCTTTATACACACACACACACACACACACACACACACACACACACACACACACACACACACACACACACACACACACACACACACACACACAATGCATCCTCCAAAATGCATCCACATTAATTTGGATAGATAAATTTGTCCTTTCATCCACACAGATGAAATTTTTGACAATGAAAAAAAAATAACATTTTGAAGACACTGTCTCAAGTGGATACATTTGAAAACATCATTTTCGCATTGTAGTGTGGACTGTGAAAACCGAGGGCATGTTTACATGATGTACTAATAACAGATTGAATAACACCAATCTGAGAAAATGACAAAAAATGCTGTATTATGCATGCCAGGCCAGTAGGTGGAGGTGTTGTTTACATGGAGACGGTAAAGGCATAGTTTTCAAAACCTTCCACTTTGAAACCCGTTTTTAAAAGCTGGCGTTTTCAGGCCTCCAAAACGTGTCGTGAAAGTGAACGGCTAATTTTTTTTTTTTTTTTCGTGTCGTGTAAACATACCCAGAGATAATCAAAAGCAATAACACGTTTAATCATTTAATGTAATTTGTACCATATATCTATGGTTGTTCTGTCATTATTGTGCCTGCTATACACTTTCATGGTGCTGCTTAAGATAAATGTTACTTTTTACGATCTTTAATGTGGACATAGCCTAAGAAGCACCCATGGGGGATATTCCAGAAAGCAAGGTTAACTTCAGATCAGAGGTGTGTGAGATAAGAAAATCATGGTTTTAAGATGTGATGTAAAATAAAATAAACACTGATTTATGTTATAATAATGATTTATAATTATATATTATATAACTTTAAATATAATAGTATGTGTAATCTGTGCATTCACTCACACTGGAGCCTCATTAAAATGGTAGCAAGTGCAGAATACCTCTGAAGCTGAAAGGCATGTACAAAGTAATCCTTGGAACATGACCTATTCCGAAGCAGGCTATGTTCAGAGAGTAAGTTGCTACTGCTACTTACCTACCCTGAAAATTGAAGATATCAGTTTACTTATCCGTAAACCTACCCGGGTATTTCACATATCCTGCTTTCTGAAAAAAAACAAAAAACAAAAAAAAAAACCATGTGTTTCCAGCAGTGTTGTTTGTGTTCATTAGTCTTGTCTTATGATTTGTTCATGTTGATTTAGCCTTGTTAACTCGCTTGTCTTATTTATTATTCTTGTTTTGTGATTGGTTCATGTTGAATTAGTTTTGGTTCTCATGTGTATTTAAACCCTCTCGTTTGCCTTTTCTGTTGTCATATATCAAATATTAGGCTATTTGTACTTTGGTAAAATTTGAATTGTAGTGTATTGGGTTTTTTTTTAGTCATCCAAATGTATATAAAACAGTACTTGGATTTAAAATTTCATTGCGCCTTAAATTATTTTGCATTTACACTGGACAATGTCTCAACATAGTCTCTTTATTTCTTCTTTTCAAAGCAAACCATTCCGGCTAGAACTTTTACATTCCCAGCACGTTCTCAGAATGTCTCCACTGGTGTCAAGGACGTCACCTATTAGACGTTCCCAGAACGTTCCGAGATGGTCATGATGAAGAGTTCTTTAAAGGGTTCAGGGATGTTATTTGGGGGACCTTCACTGAACATTCATAATGTTCTCGTAATGTTTAGGGGACCATATTTTATTTGGAAATTTGATGTTCCCAGAACGTTCTCAGAACATCCCCGCTGGTGTCAAGCACGTCGCCTGGTAACGTTCCTAGATCGTACCGAGACGGTTATGATGTGGAGTACATTAATGGGTTTGGGGAACGTTATTTTGTGGACCTTAACAGAACATTCAAGATGTTCTCGGAATGTTTAGGGAACCATATTTTATTTGGAAATTTGATATTCCCAGAACGTTCCTGCTGGTGTCAAGGACGTTGCCTGGTAACATTCTTAGAACGTTCTGAAACGGTCATGATATGGAGTTCTTTAAAGGCTTTGGGAACATTACTTGGTGGACCTTCACAGAACATTCAGGACATTCTCAGAATGTTTAGGGGACCATATTTTTGGAAATTTGATGTTCCCAGAGTGTTCTCAGAATGTCTCTGCTGGTGTCAAGGACGTCACCTGGTATTGTTCCTAGAACGTTCCAAGACGGTCATGATGTGGAGCTCTTTAAAAGGTTGGGGGACGTTATTTGGCAGACTTTCACAAAACATTCAGGGTGTTCTCGGAATGTTTAGTGGACCATTACTATATGATATTCCCTCTACACTACATTTCCATAACGTTTGCAGGACCTTTAGGGGACCAACTTATATTGTTATTTTTGGTCCTATTTTGGTCCTTCCATCACATTTACAGAACATGTTTTTGTGAATCTATGTACACTGGGCTGCTTTGCAAATGAGGGTCAATAAAATGCAGGATTTGCACAAAAGTTGCTTCTCAAAGATAGATCAATACCAACCTTTCGTGGTCCAACTTCATATCCAGAACAAGTACTGCACTTTATAATGTGTGTGTTTGCAAATCGCCTTTCTGAATGTTCTAATGAGGCTAAAGTTACCATTGTCTTTTACTGCATTGACAGAGACCAGAGCTTGCTATATTTAGCCTGAAAATGCCAAACGCCTGTACAGTTCAGATGAGCACTTTCATTACTTCTTAAAAATAAAATGAATGACATAGCTCTGATCTCCGTGAATAAAGTAAGAGGCAATGGTAACTTTAGCCACATTAGCCATCAACGTGCTAACATTCACAAAGGCAATTTGCATAAATTCACAAAATATAACATGTGGTACTTGCATGTTCAGAATATGAAGTTGGACAAGCAGTTGGTATTGATCCATCTTTGAGAAGCAACTTTTGTGCAAATCCTGTGTTTTACTGACCCT